>CAMTDV010000116.1:12960220-14160220 GCA_947069175.1 Scalesia atractyloides | reverse complement strand
TCTTATTCGTACGAGTGAATTATTCCTCGTACGAGTAACCTGTTGTTCGTACGAGATAATTACTCGTTCGAGCCAATCACTTGTTTGAGCAAGTCAGTTGTTGTTTGTACAAGTCAGTTGTTCTTCATGCGAGTAAATTGTTATTCGTATGAGTCGGTAGTTCTTCGTCAAGGGGTTGCATACTTTCAGAAAATTCACAGTAAAAACTCTTTGAGTATGTTTCCTATTGTATTTATGTTCCTTCTTATTCTGGTTACTTTTTATGTACAGAATGGCACCAAAAGAACAGAAAAGAAAGCCCGCAACGAAGAAAACTGACAAATCAGAAGTGGAAATTACGTCAAACCCGAGACACAACATGGTTGCCTACTTAGATCCGGAAGATTAATTTACTGAGTACACGGTATAATGAAGTTTTTGCGTGACTCAAGGATACACTATGCTATCACGCATAAAACTACTATATACAAGACATTGATCAAGAAATTTTGGGATTAAGCTAAAGTTGTTAAAGTGAATGAACAAGAACTTATCCACGGAAAAATTTCTTAGACATTGATATTTCCGTTGAAGTAATTAATTCCGCATTACAACTTAGCGATGATCTTGAAGCTTCATACTCAGTTCCGTTGAAGTGTTAATGTGGATGTTTGCTTCGAATGAGATGTGTCGGAGATTTTCTTGTCGAAAAACTAAACAAAGCATGGTTACCACTCCGATACAAGTTCTTTCTACATGTTTTAGTCCAGTGTTTAAGCAACAAACGAAGTGGTTATGACATGGCAAATAACGACTTAGTTGGAATGATGGTAGCTTTAACATTGAACAAACCATTCAGTATTTCAAAGTATATTTTTGCTAACATGAAGGAAAACCTGAAAAGAACTGGCTTTGGTGGAAACAAGTTCGAATGTATCCTCGTTACTCCAGATGATCTTGAATATACAACATTCCAAATCTTCCAAAGAACGAAAACGATGTTCTAAAAGTTGATGCTATGATGGAACATTCGTTGAAGATATTTAGAGGAGTAGCAGCAAAACGTTAAAAGGAAAGCATACCTCCTTGTAAGTTGTTTGGTTTTCTGGCAAATGATGAATATGTTGCACCAGAAAACGATAAGTGGCGCCATGATGACAGTCAGTCAGATAATGAAGAACCAACTTTGAAGAAGCTGATCGAAGATAAGTTTGGTCGTCAAAAGGGAAAGGATAAAGGTGATAATGATGACAGTAATGATGGTGATGGTGGTGCAAGTGGTGTAGATACTACAGGTGGTGATAAGGGTAAACAACCAGATAAAGAATCGGATTTTGATGACAATCCGCTTGAACTTGTGTATGAACGCTATGTTGATGAACGTGGGGCTAGACAGATTAGAAGGATTCCGAGAAATCCAGATGCTGATTATGTTCCATCCAATGCTGAGACTAAACGAGCTCGCAAAAAGAAAATTGCGGTTCATAAAAAGAAATAGAGCAAAAAGTCTATGGGAACCTCATCAGCTCAACCTGAAATCACACAACCTACAACCACACAACAAGAAACCACACTTGAACCAATTGCAGAAGCTCAGTCTGCCTTCACAACGGAGGAGGCTGAAACTCTAATGTTAGAACCCACTACAACCTCTGAACCACAACCTACAGTTACCTCAGCAGTTGAAACACCTTCAGTTATGACTACCCTAGTTCAACTACAACCCACTACTTCTTCAGCTCAACAATCCCAATCCGCAATTCATCAAAAAAGCACAGAACGACGCTGTCGTTTATTCTCTCAAATGGAACCAGATGAGAAAGTGGATTTTCAATCCTCTCAGCTGCAAGCTGCGGTAACTTAGATTAACAGGCACTCAGAGTTTATGTCTTCAAATCGGAATACAATTATTAAGCAACAGTTGGAGATAAATTCTTTGACGGAAACTGTTGAAAAGCAGGCTACCGTGATTGAGTAGTTAAGAAAAGAGAATGAGCAGTTGAGGGCTGCGGATGTTGAAAGGGTAGCTCAGCTACAACAAATGAGAGCGGCTGATAACGCTCGTGGGATTGAAATGAATAGGCTGAAAGAACGTAGTGTGGCTGTACAACGATCTGCCGAAACATTAACTGCTAAACATGACGACATGAGAGAATGGTATCATTCTCGTAATACTACACTGGTTAAAGGCTTTAATGGTATTAAAGACAGATTTGAAATGAGCAGAAAGCAGGTGAACAATTTGTGGAATGAAAGATGCAAACCACAGGAGATCCAACGTAAACTTGATCATGATAGTGAAGACCCTGGTAATCCTGATGCTTCATCTTCATCCGCACAACCAGAAAGTTCTGCTGCAACTCCAGTGGTAGAGTCTAGTGCACAGCAGATCGTGGCCGATCCAGTTGCCTCGGGTTGTACTCAAAAGCAAACAGGAAAGGTTTGATGTTTTGGAGAGTATTGAGGATATTGTTCTTCAGTCAATGTTGGTTGAAAGTTTTCCGTGAATCTGGGTGCAGCAGTCCATTAGAAATGAAGACCAAAGATCAAGCAACAGTCAAGGGGGAGTTTGTTGATGCACTTTTGTGTCTGTCGCTTGCTCTTAGTTACGTCAGTAATTGTACGGTCTTTGTTTGTTGTCTCTGTAAAGTTTAGTCATGTCAACCAAATCAAGATATCCTCCTATCTTGATTTAGTACTACGTTTAGTTTGTCTGTGTTGTAAAATAGTTGAATGTGTGCATACTGTTAAGTTTTGTGTTTCTGATCTTGCTGACTATGAAGTATGTCTGTTAGCAGGGTTCCCGTAGAACCACACATTCGTACGAGTGAATTGTGCTTCAAACAAACAAGTTACATATTCGTACGAGCCAGTGCATGTTCGTATGAATGAACATTCAACAAAGACATTTGCTTGTTCATACGAGCGAGTTACTTATTCATACGAGCCATAGATAGTTCGTATGAGCAACTTTTCAACAAATGTTCTTCGTGGTCTTTGTAGTACTTCGTACAACCATTGACATTCTTAGTGATGTTGCTGGGTATTTGGACTATATATAGACATGAATTTCATAGTTCACGTAAGAGACAGAGCATAGAGAGAATACCATGAGTCTGTACGAACATTGTGTGTGTGTGTGTTTGTACTAGCTCTCTTCTGCTAATCAAGGTAGTGAATGTTTGGTTATCTTGTGTTTGTTACTTTGCTTTGGTTTACATACTTACGTGGATTCCGCACTCGTATGTGTGTTAGATAACAAGGAAGTAATTTATCTTGATCCTCCAAGTGGACCTACAAAAGGACCTAACATAAACCACCCTCTACTTTAGCTTAGGTAGCTACCATAAGCTATGGTAGCCTCAGATAAACAAATCTCTATCGTAAGACAGTAGAAGTCTACCGTAGGCATCTTTATGGCCACTGTAAGCTTTGGTGGTCAGCGTAGCTTACGGTGGAGTCTGGCGTGAAATTTGTAACTCCTATTTTTATGGTGGGTGGTTGTGACTTTTCATCATCTTATCATTGTTTTCAGTTCAGAACAAATTGGGGGCGAATTAGGGTGACAAAACACTATTTTGGGCTTGTTTATTATTGCTTTTCCATATTTGATTCAAATGAACAACAAAATTGAAGTGATGATCAACCGAACAAAGTGTGGCTAAGTTTTTGTATGTTTTCCCTCGGATTGTAAGGTTTTGAATTGAATGTTTTTGATACCTTATGTTATTTGTGGGATAGTATTTTAGTCATGTTGATTATATTACTATGGTGATTATCAGTTTGATTTGTAGTTATTTATATTGTTGAATTTCGTATTCTAAACCATCAGTTCTTGGTGCCATAGGCAATCGAATTTATTGGGAGGGATTCAGGGTTGGTTGTACTAAATTGGTTATCGGGTGACTACCTTGCGTTCTTGTAATCAAAGTACTTAGTCCCCTTTTCACAATCAAACACGCATTCACGAACTATGTCTATGTAGTTCATCTCAGATTAAACTTTCACATTATCATTCGTAGAAACCAGAAACAAAGGGAGAACATATCCTTTCATTTCTGAATTAAAATCTTGTTAAGTGCTTTTTAGTTAATTCTAGTTTTAAAAACCAAAAACCAAATCATTAAAATTACTATTCTGCATTATAGTTATAATTTAGTTATTTTGCAAACTACTTAGTAAACACATTTTCCACAACTCCTTGTGTTCGATACCCATTTACCACTATCTATTTAGTGTAATTGGTTTATTTTTGAGTGAGACTTCGACCTCATATGAGGTAAAACTTATGATTTTTCACAAACATTCTATTTGAATGAGGAGTCACAAACATACCAAAACTTTGAACACAAATATAGCCGAAAGATTAGATTTATTTAAAACCCCGTTAGGTTGCCAAAATGATCAACCCGAGTTTCTACCAGCAAAACGTGGCCCGTCCACTCGGGTTGATGTAGGATGTCCGTTACTAATTGTTCATGAAGTGCAGGAAAATAAAAGCGAGGGGTGTAAAGGCTTCATCCTCCATGAAAAGAAGGATCCATCCACCTTTTCCACCGCACCCTGTTCTAAGGACCAGTGATCCTTAACCTAGAAAACTATTGTTCAGAAATTATAGACCAAATTGTTTGAAACCAAAACACCATCAAAACAAAAAAAGCATAAACCTTAAAATAGTGGGCTCAGGACTAGGCACCAACATCCTTCATCGCCCACTTGAGCGGTCTCTAACGCAGCTCCACCACCTTCACCAGCATTTCCTCTAGCAACCTTAACCACCTCCTTCGCCCCGCTCGAGCCTGCTTCCAGCATATTCGTCACCTCTGGCTCCACTTCCCCGCCAAGCTTGAGGAGAATCTGCTTCCAGCCTACCAAGTCCCATGAAGACCGGTCAAAGTCAGGATCCATAGCCTCCTTGACTATCCTGATCCTTGCTTGAAGGATGGCGCGGCTAGCACAGACTTTAGAATCTTCAGTTGCATTCATAACAGCCTCGTGTATCCCTACTTCAGTGGTTAGCAACTGTCCCTCCAAGCTCATATTCTCCTTCTCAAGTTGGGAGATGCTCTTATCCTTCACAGCAAGGATGGACCTCAAGCCGGCTAGATTCTCTTTAGCCTCAGCCAAACTCTTATCCTTGTGGGTCTTCAAGCGGACAAACCTCTACAAAAGGGTAACACATAAAGTCAAAATCAAGGATTCTTCACTAAAAGTAACAATAACAAAAATAGATCAAGGATCCTTACCTCAGCAGTGAAGTCGTGGATCAGCCTCTCAGCCTCGAGCTCATCCTCCTCAACCTCCATGGGCTCTTACATTTGGACCCAACCTTAGCCGTGGTGGTTATGGCTTTAGGCTCCAGGAAGCTTGGACCTTTAGCTAGCTCCTTCTTTATGGAGCGAGGGGATACGATGTTGTCGATGTCATCTAGGCCAAACTTGGTGGCCGACTTGCTGGTAGACTTCTAAGCACCTACATCATGATCAAACAAAATAAGTCTTTTTATGTCATATAATTTATCCAATACATAATTATATTTTTTTAAAAATATACACAAATACTTACTCGACATTGTGTAGGAGGGGGAAGTGTTGGTTTCTGGATACTTATCCTTGGCTTGAATGTCTAGATCATTGAGTCAATAGCCAAAACGTAGCGATTCATTCTTTAGTACCATGGAGATCGAAGGGTACTATATACTACCCGTCAAGTTGGTCACTACATGCAAACAAAAAAAGAAAACAAGTTAGTAACAAAAAAAATAACTCTCTATAGTGGTTATCGAAGGATACTATATACTACCCATCAAGATCCACTTTTTGGGCAGACTATGCCAAGAGGAATAGAATCCCTTCGCACAAAGAAGAACTGATTCTTCCAAGAGGAACCATTTTGAGTGGTCTTAAGAATGGGTAGAGGCTGATGGGGTTTAGCCTTTAACAAGAAACATTGGGAACCATCAAGGCTGTAAAGATAGGAAAGCTCAGATAGATTGAAATCAATCCCTTCACTTGTGACAAATGGCAAATAACTGGTAATTCCGTACAATTTAATCACTAATTTTACGTTATAATCTCATGCATATTTATCGGAATTTAATTTCATAAATAAGTCGTACGTCATTAGGGCAAGTAAATCTGATCATAACATACTGGTTTCCGTTACGATGCGAAACAAACCAAAACAATGCCCTAAAAGTGTTGGTAGAAAGTGTTGGGCGCACTAATTGCGGTGACACTAACGGTGTCGGTAAATCCGCTAAAACAAATCAGAACAAGGAATAACAGCATGTTAATGTCATACTTGAGTCCATATATAAATGAAAACACTTATTTGAGAACAACTATTACAATAATACATAACTTTCTGGTACAACGCCTAAATTGCAAAATTATCCGTTTCGACCAAAAGGCGACAAATGTCAATTTGTCCGCAAGGCTAATTCGGAGGATTCCGGATGTAAGAATAAGAATAAAACAATGTTAACTATCCTAAAACAATGTGAGAATAACAAGAATGCACAAAAGACATCATTTCCGGTCATTCGACAAACAATGCACAATTCGACCGGAAGACGACCGTTTGTCGAAACGACGACTATTTTAGTGGCCGATAGCCTCATTCGGGCATCTAGCAAACTAGTTAAGCCTCATTTGGAACTCGGAATCCATTCAACTAACATGAAGTCATGGAAACACAACTTTCGGAAAAGTTCGACGGCGGAACATAAAAGTGCCGGTATCGATCGAACGATCGAACGAAAGACATTTTGGCCATCCTAGCTCATCATATATTCGTCTAGCGAACTAGTTATACACATTTTTAGATCGGAAATGCACTTAGTAGACACCATAACAATTGTGGTGATCGAAAACAAAAGCTTCTGGTACTAAATAAATAAGTTCGTTTATTAGCGATTATTGCGACAATGAGCGATCTAGCGACATTTCCGCCATCCAAAACTTATATTGGAGAACTAAGTGGATAAATTAGCATGTAATAAGACACTAAACCCTAATCTTATGCTAAGGATGCTAGATCATAACCCCTAATCACCATACTTAATCAAATGACTAAAATATCTACATTTCAACATGTGTTAAAAAATAAGTTACAATTTACCCCCACCCATATTGACGGTTCAAGTGGACCCCATGCCCACTTGATTTTGTTGAAAATTTAAAGATTTGAAGTATGGTGATTGAGAAGAATGATCTTGAGAAATGATGTGATTATATATCATGTCTTTCACTTGAATACTTATCATTTTCATCACAAAAAAATTGCAATCATCTTCTTTCCTTCTTCATTATACACGGCCACCACCACTAGCCACCTTAATACACCACATTTTACCCACTTTAAAGCCTAATCAAGATCACTCAAGAAGCCAGCAAGGATGGAAGATCATTAGGGCTTCTTTAGAGCTTCTTATTTCTTCAAAAATCATCAAGAACTTGTGCACCCTTTGTAACCCAAAGTCATCCATACCTAGCTTATTTTTATGCTTAGATTATTAATGTACAAGTTGATCATCTTTAAAATGAAGAAAGAATAAACCAAAAACCCTAACAAACACCATAATAATAACACTAAATATTGTTTATTTTGTGTTGATTATATGTTTATATGGTAGTTAGTTAGCATGTTGAAGCAATTTATGTTAAAGTGTGACATAAAAGTTCGATGATCTTGTATGATTAAGTATAAAAATGAAGATTTAAACATGATAAGGTTTAAATCTAAACAAGATCATCAACTACATCATCCATGAAGAATACTACAACTTAAAGATAATTTTTATACATATGAATGATTTTTATAAGAAGTAAACATTTGTATTTAAGTTGTAATCATCTTAAAAATGTGTAGTAGTCAAAGGGTTAAATGTATGAACTTGATTAAATGACATGATAAAAGTAGTGATATGAAAGTGTTAATAAATATTGAAAACCCTCTTGATTTGAAACCTTGTGATTTGAAAGTGTTAATAAAAGGTTTTAAATACATTTTTGAAACGCGAAAAACGACATAGTTTAGGCGAAACTACGGCAAAATTTTCTAAAAATCTAATCGCGATTAAGACATGATTATTGGGGTGATTAGTGGGACTAAACGCGATTAGTAACTTAAATCGTCTTTAAGTAGGCTTTTCCCTCTGGGGTAGGAAGATCATGATCGGGATAGCGGACCAAAAGCTATGGAACTTGGGTGTGGGTCTTTTGTCGAAATGGAATGGCCTTTTTCTTTATTATTTATCGTAAATGAGTGAAATGAGTGAAGCATTACACATAGTATGCCCGTCCCCCATCAGCGTATTTTTTTGTTTTACGCGCCCGTAACTCTTCCTCAGCCAGGATGGGGCAGAATAGCAGAGCAAGTACAAGTATTAGTAGCATATGACAAGTGTTAAACCCTAAATACCCAAGTGTTCAACAAAGTTACATATATATATATATTTATAAGTAAAAATAAATACTTTTTACAAATATATAGATTTTTACTTAGGAAATAATACAAGTATATACATTTGTTACCCATGAACTTGTATGAATACATATGTGTATTGTATGTGTATGTATTAGAAACTTAGGGTATGCACAATAAAACACCCAATCATATACAAAAATACAAACACTTGATTATAATACAAAGTGTGGGTGACATAACAAATATATTCTTGAAATGCGTCGAAACAATAATCGGACAAACGAAACAATGCGAAGATAGGCGAACATTCAAGATTACACAGTCGCATCGACGACCAACGGGTGAATCGACACACCAAAGGTCATTACGACAACGGGTGAATCTCGACGAAAACAAACACGTAATAAATGACGCCGACGACGAGTCTAAATATATTTAGACGTTTAACATATATATATATATATATGTACATATACATATATATATGTACATATATATATATATATAATATATATGTATATATATATATATATATGTATATATATATATATATGTTATGGAAATCAAAATCTGGAAAGTTAAAAATATAAAAATGTTATAAGAATAAGACTTATAAAAATGGGCTTGGGTAAAAAATAAATTTGGGCTAAATTATAAAGATCATGGGCAAGGTCCAATTCCATAATATTTGTGGACAAGGCCCAAAATGAATAAAAGCCCAAAAACATAAAATACATGGGCAAGGCCCAATGACATAAAAACATGGGTTAGGACCAAAGACATAAAATGCATGGGCTAGGCCCAATGACATAAAAACATGGGCTAGGCCCAAAGACATAAAATACATATGCTAGGTCCAATGACATAAAAACATGGGCTAGGCCCAAGGACATAAAATACATGGGCTAGGCCTAATGACAAGAAAACATGGGCTAGGCCCAATGACATATATTACATGGGCTAGGCCCAATGACAAGAAAACTTGGGCTAGGCCCAATGACATGGATAACATGGGCGAAGGCCAATGACACGCGTGCAAGGCACGAGGACACGTGAAGGGCAAGGCCCAGTCCACACACGATCTGAAAACAATAATATATATATATATATATATATATATATATATATATATATATATATATATATATATATTTAAGAAATATATATAACAATATTAATCAACAAACAAACTACCAACACTATGATAACATTACAAGTTGTTCTATCCTAACAAAGAAATACATAACAAGAATTCAAGATGAACAACGTGTACAAGGTCCATAGAGGCCTAGGTGTCTAATGAACTCAATACACATGTAGGTTACATATGTGTGCGGACACCGATCGATAATAGTACGACTTAACGGAACGCAAAAACTGTGAGTTCATGTCCCTCCTTTCAATTATTTCAAGTTTTGTTTAAAATATCGAGGGGAAATACATGTCATATCAAAACAGTATGTTAGCTATGGGTTAGTTGATAACACGATCATTTGTGTGCGTAAGTAGGATGATGACAATAGTAACCATTAATCACTTAGCGACCAAGGTGCAAAAGAAGTAGATCTATTAAGTTTGAGACCCACTCCACTCCTGGTTGGTATACCCTTCGGAGTGCTTTTGTGATCCCAATGATGTCAAAGTTGTCTCGGTTTGGTTACTTACTTATGGAACATGTATGTCAGGGTGCTCGCGACACACTGGTAGATCCTTAATAACTCATTGATGCTAATGACATACTCGGATTTCAATACAGGATTTCAAAGATGACATTTTGATACGAAAACATTTAACTACATGAACTCGCCAACTTTATGCTGACTTTTTACAATTACATGTATTTCAGAACGCAAGCGACGCAAGGCATGAGCTGGTGATAGGATTCTGGTATGGGAATTTGTCAAGACAACAATGTACCACTTTTTGGGGGGTTTGCCTTTTATATCCCAACTTCGTATGGGTATATAGGGGTCAAAACCTCAATATGATTTGTGATGAAAATAATGTATTTGAAACAATGCGTTTTAAACTATGTTTGTAATGGCAATCTGAAACAGATAACAATGTGATTTCACTTTTGATGGTTGTAAATGCGAAATGAAACTTATTAATGGCATGACATCGTTGTTATTTAATACTGTTTACTAAATTGGATGCAATGATTACCTAATAGTCAAACACTTGCGCTTCTGCTACGACCAGGGTGTGACAGGTTGGTATCAGACCTCCGGTTGTAGTGAAACAGGGAAAAACTTTATATGAAAAGTTTGTTCTACAATCACCAGGGGATCACACATGAAAACAAAGTTTAAAACATTATAGAAATGTTTTGGAATTATAACAAGATAACAAAAAGCTTTTCATTGTGTCACGATAACACAAGGATCTATCACACGAGCTCAACTATAAGTAATGGGCAGAGTCAATAGATGATTAGTCAATAATGGATAGACACAAAACAGTAAGATTACATGGAAAACATAAGAGAACAAGACGTGCATTAGAATTGGTGATTAATATAAAATATATCATAAATTACTAACACGAATATATATGCATTGTACGGATTATTTGCCAGGACTATGTCTTCCTCATCAAGTTATGAAGAGGACCCCGAGGAGTATGTATATGATGATGGATACGACCCTGATGCTAAGGCCCTACCCCTTGGGGATGGAGCCGACCATGGAGGCTTTGAGGACCTTCAGCCCCTTGCCCTGATTGATCCTATGGAGGAGGACGCACCACCGGCAGACGACGTGCTAGCCGTTCCGCAGCCCCCGCACGATCTTATCGTTTATGGCCATCCAGAGGGCGAGCATGCGATTGTACATTTGGATGCGCCTCTTGCTATAGGTCCTCCAGTTATTGATATGCACGACGATGATGATGACATACCAATGTTCCATGTTGAGCATATGGAGAATGACCTTGGTGACGGCGAGGTCTTTGATGACATAGCTATGCTCGAGATCCCACCCCCTGATATACCAGTTGTTGACATCTCGTCATCCACAAATCTGCTCAGAGTGAGCATATGGCAGACGATGCCTCATCTGTCGCCCCAGATACACCTGTATTGATGTATTCACCCTTGCAGCCTCACTGGCTCGCGTAGCTCATTTCCAGTCAGTACCCCGACCAATGGACCCGTTCCATACGCTGGATCCGCTCACTACTCTGGACCCGCCCGATACTATTCACTGAGCGGTACTCAACGTGCCTAGAGCAGCCACCACCACTTTTCTCTAGGAGGTCCACTTACCACCCTGTTTTCAACCCATCTGCAGCTGGACCTTCCCACACGGAAGGACCTTCTTTCTCTGCTGGATCACCCCCCATGCATGCCCCACGTCCCACACCACCTCCAGCAGGTATGTTTACTCTGACACCCCCACCAGGCATGAGCCCTTCTGAACCTTATCATCCCTCACACTTCCCTCCGATTCCTGTGGAGGAGAGAGTGACTTCACATGACCTACAGTTCTCTTTGATCTTCCAAAGGATCTGGGAGTTAGAGACTCGGCGTACTACCCACGCCACTGCCAGAGCCACACCCTCACCACCGTCATCACCAATACCACCCCCACCATCATACCCACCACCACCACTACCCCTACCACCACCACCGACCCCACATTTTACTGCCCATTTCACCACTCGTCATGCCCATCTGAGGCACGAGTGCAGGAGTTGGAGCAGTTTCAGACTGATGCTACTAGGCGCATTTCTGACCTGGAGGAGGAGATGGCCTGCCATCGTGGTTTGCTCCCCCGATCACCATTTCCACCACCCCATCCACCTCAGTAGCATGCTTGTGATTATCTTTTGGGGATCAGATGTACTTTTGATGACTTGGCTCATGAAGACATAGCTTTGAAGATCCTAGCATTTGGAAGTCAACTTGATGACGTGAAGAAGCAATGTTGAAGAAAATTTTACTTTTGTAATGTAAAAACTTGTGCTAACTAGGGTTGTGTATCACTAAGGCCTTTTTAGACATTCACGAACAAATTGTAACAAGTTGTCATTGTATAAAAGTGTATTTTCTTTATTTTACATTGTATTTCTTTTATGGTATGATTGATTATGTCACGGTGTGGTGCTATTATGGTTGATGCATTGTGTCGTGGTGATACTATGATTTATATCTTATGATGTGGCGATTATGTATGCGATGAGCTATGTGTATGATGGCGATGGGTGTGCATATGGCGTATACATATATTCTTTAATTTATTTATTATGTACCGATGCGCTATTACATATATGTTTGATAAAAAATATATAAATAAATAAATAGTATTAATAATATGAAATTATTATTAGAACTCAGCTAATTGTGAGCGACATATTATATCAAAAGACGATGCCGCCCCGTAGAAGAAGTTCAAACAATAACACCCTACCAACAACACAAGAGGAGCTGAATGAACGCATATCCCAAGCCATTGCACAGTACGAGGCTAACCGCTCTGAGCATAGCGGTGGTACCGGAGGTTCGACAGGAGTAAATCCTCCAACTGGTAATACACGGTTACACATAAAACCGTAATATACTCTGATCCATTTTATTCGTGCTATTTGGTTACTCATGCTTAAATGGTGTATCCAATGATTTCAGGTTGCACTTATAAGCAGGTTCTTGACTGCTAACCTCTGAACTTCGATGGTACCGGAGGCGCTGTAGCCTTCGTACGCTGGACTGAGAAGACATATTCAGTCATTCGAATGAGTAAGTGCCCGGCTGAACAAAGAGTCTCCTATGTTACTGGACTCTTTGTGGATGGAGCTCTATCTTGGTGGAACCTTTAGGTCCAAACCAAGGGCGATGATGCTGCATACGCCCTGACCTGGGAGGAACTTAAAGAGATGATGAGAAGGAAGTATTGCTCAAGATCAGAAATTCAAAAGTTGGAGACAGAATTCTGGAATTTAAAAATGATTGGTTCAGACATTGCTGGATACACGCAATGATTCCATGACTTATCCCGAGTGGTGCCATACTTAGTGGAACCTGAATTTAAGCGAATTAAGAGGTACATCTAGGGACTTGCCCCCGAGATTCTGAGCCTGGTTACCTCTTCAAAACCCACTGAGATTGGTGAAGCGATTGATCTAGCTGTCGGCCGGACTGAGGAGGCTGTACGTCAGGGGAGGTTGCCTAAATGTAGTGGGAACAAGAAAGAATCTATTGTGGAGACTACTGACTATAACAAGCGAAAACTTTCCCATTTCAAGAAAGGCTCTCGAGGTAATAATAACAACAACAAGAAACCAGCCGCGAGAGAAGTCAAGGAAACCAAGGCATATTTTACCACTACCACAAACACTTCGGTTAAGAAATCTTGTACTGGGGACGCACCGAAATGCCCCAAATGTCCTTTCCACCACTATGGGGAATGTCGAGGCCCCAAGTGTGGAAAATGTGGTAAATTTGGACATTGCACCGATGTGTGCCGGGGAACCAATACTAAAGATCTAGGGTGCTTTGGATGCGGAGACAAAGGGCATTTCAAGAAAGATTGCCCTAAAGCGAACCAAGCACGAGGAAGAGCGTTTGTAATTGGAGCTAAGGATGCTCGCCAGGATCCGAACGTGGTCACCGGTACGTTCCCTATCAATGATCACTTTGCATCTATTCTTTTTGATACCGGGCAGATTTCAGTTTTATTTCTAAAGAGTTTAGAGATATACTTGGGGTAGCGTCGAGTAAATTAGAGATTCTATATTCGATTGAGCTAGCTAACGGGATATTAGTAGAATCGAAAGAAATAATAAAGAAATGTACATTAGAATTGGATGAACGAAAGTTTGATATAGACCTATTACCAGTTCAACTGGGTAGTTTTGATGTTGTTATTGGAATGGATTGGCTATCCAATAATCGAGCCGAAGTTATATGTCATGAGAAAATCATTCGCATCCCCTTATCCGACGTAGAACACTTGATAATTCACGGTGAGAAGCATGACACACCTCTATGAATCATAAACTACACGAAGGCTCAGAAATGTTTGAGGAAGGGATGCATCGCTTGTCTTGCCCATGTGGTGGATAAGAAGGTCGAGGATCGCACGATCGAAGACATACCAGTAGTGAGGGAATATCCCGAGGTCTTTTCAGAAGACTTGGAAGGGCTACCTCCACAACGACAAGTCGAATTCCATACTGATTTAGTGCCAGCAGCTGCACCTATGGCAAAAGCTCCATATCGACTAGCACCCTCGGAGATGCAGGAATGATCTACGCAGTTGCAAGAGCTGCTCGACAAAGGTTTCATAAGACCGAGTTTCTCGCCTTGGGGAGCTCCGGTGTTGTTTGTGAAAAAAAGGACAGAACCTTTCGCATGTGCATCGACTACCGAGAATTAAACAAGTTAACTATCAAAAACCGGTACCCATTACCAAGAATCGATGATCTATTCGATCACTTGCAAGGGTCGAGTTTTTACTCAAAAATTGATTTAAGATACGGTATCATCAGTTGAGAATCCAAGAGGAAAGTATTCCTAAGACAGCTTTTTGGACTCGCTACAGTCATTACGAGTTACTTGTTATGCCCTTTAGCCTAACGAACGCCCCTGCAGTATTCATGGATTTGATGAACCGGGTATGTAAGCCATACCTCGACAAGTTCGTGACCGTCTTCATAGATGACATACTGATATACTCACAAACCGAGAAAGAGCACGGACAACACCTAAGAACCATTTTGGAGTTGCTAAAGAAGGAGCCATTATATGCTAAGTTCTCGAAATGCGAATTTTGGATTCGCGAGGTACAATTTCTTGGCCATGTGGTGAACGAAACGGAATACATGTTGACCCTTCAAAGATCGAGGCTATAAAGAATTGGACCACGCCAAGAACCCCCGTTGAAATATGACAATTCCTAGGATTAGCGGGATATTACAGGAGATTTATTGAGAACTTCTCCAAGGTTGCTCAGCCGCTAACCTCGCTTACCCAGAAGGATAGAAAGTTTGACCGGGAGAAAAGCAAGAATCGGCGTTCCAAGTATAGAAAGAGAAACTATGGCAAGCACCGATACTATCACTCCGGGACGGTACCGATGACTTTGTGGTGTACCGTGTTGCATCGCATCAAGGCTTGGGTTGCGTGTTAATGCAACATGAAAAGGTCATCGCGCACGCGTCATGTTAGTGAAAGTTCATGAGAGGAAATATACCACACATGACCTAGAATTAGGCGTAATGGTATTTGCCTTGAAAATCTGGCGTCATTATTTATATGGCACTAAGTGTACCATATTCACGGACCATAAAAGTGTTCAACATATATTCAACCAAAAAGAACTGAATATGCGCCAACGATGTTGGGTGTAACTATTGAATGATTATGACTGGGAGATCAAGTAACACCTGGGCAAAAACAAATGTCGTAGCAGATGCTTTGAGCAGAAAAGAACGAGTCAAAACATTACGGGTGCGAGGTTTAGAAATGACGATCCAGACGAACTTCAAAATTCGAGTGCGTGAAGCACAACAAGAAGCATTGAAACCAGAAAACATTCCAGCAGAATTACTACGGGGAATGGAAAAACAATTGGAACCAAACAAGGATGGAACTTTATATTTCACGGGAAGGATCTGGATTCCCTATTATGGTGAGTTGCGAGACTTGGTGCTGGATGAAGCACACAAGTCCAAGTACTCGATACACCCAGGATCGGATAAAATGTACCAGGATCTGAAGGAATATTATTGGTGGCCAAATCTCAAGGGAGATATTGTGTCCTATGTTGGGGAATGCCCAACTTGTGCAAAGGTCAAGGCCGAATACCAAAAACCATCTGGGTTATTACAACAACATGAGATCCCGGTTTGGAAGTGGGAACATATTTCAATGGATTTCATTAAAAAATTACCACAGACCTCTCAAGGTCAAGACATGATCTGGGTTATCATAGATCGGCTAACCAAATCAGCTCACTTCTTACCCATCCGCGAGAAAGACAGTACGGAGAAACTAGCTGAACTGTACCTAAAAGAAATCGTAGCACGTCATGGTGTGCCAATCTTGATAATCTTTGATAGAGATGGTCGCTTTGTGTCACGGATCTGGCAATAATTTCAAAATTCGTCTGGTTCTCGCTTGGATTTAAGCATATCCTTTCACCCGCAGACCGATGGTAAAAGCGAGCGAACCATTCAGACATTAGAAGACATGCTTCGGGTCTGTGTGATGGATCTAGGCAGAAACTGGGATACTCATTTACCATTGGTAGAGTTTTCCTACAAGAACAGTTATCACACCAGTATCAAGGCCGCGCCATTCGAAGCGCTGTATGGACGAAAGTGCCAATTGCCGTTATGTTGGGCGAAAGTCGGTGACAAACAACTCATTGGTCCCGAACTAGTACAAAAGACCACATACAAGATATTTAAGATACGTGAGCGTATCAAAGCGGCCCGAGATAGACAAAAGACCTACGCGGATCGGAGACGCAAACCGTTATCCTTCGAGGTCGGAGACAAAGTATTGTTAAAGGTCTCACCTTCGAAAGGCGTAGCTAGATTCGGGAAGTGCGGAAAGCTCAACCCGAGATATATTGGACCTTTCGAAATTTTGGCAAAGATTGGTATAGTGGCTTACAAGTTAAAACTGCCAAAGGAACTCAATAACGTACACGACACATTTCATGTGTCTAATCTGAAGAAAAGTCCGATTAATGACACAGTTATCATTCCAGCGGATGAGATTCATGTTGATGACAAATTACAATTTTCCGAAGAACCAGTTGAAGTCATGGACTGGAAGGTCCAAATGACAAGAAGAAGCCAAATCAAACTAGTGAAGGTTCGCTGGAATTCGCGTCACGGTCTCGAATATACGTGGGAGCGTGAAGATCAAATCAAGTCAAAATACCCCCACCTGTTCGAGAAGACTCCTTCAGTGGATGCCTCAAGCTAAATTTTGGGGCGAAATTCATTTTAACAGGGGGAGTATGTGAAAATGTCAAATAACCAGTAATTCATACAATTTAATCACTAATTTTACGTTATAATCTCATGCATATTTATCGTAATTTAATTTCATAACTGAGTCGTACATCATTAGGGCAAATAAATCTGATCATAACATATACTGGTTTCCGTTACGACACGAAACAAACCAAAACAATGCCCTAAAAGTGTTGGTAGAAAGTGTTGGGCGCACTAATTGCGGTGACACTAACGGTGTGGGTAAATGTGACAACCGGCAATTTCCGGTCTTAATTAAGCGCTTCAAACAGTAATACCATTATAATCAACGTAATTAGATGTAAATTAACTCGATCAGGCCTTTGGAAAGCCTAGGAACATCTACTTGATTCACGATACGCGATTTGGAGATAATCGAAGACACTAAACGCGAAATCGAACGATAAGCGAACTGATGCCGAACAAAGACTGACAACGCCTAAAAAATACGAATTATGTATTTGTATTTATCATACAGTATGATTTTGATAAATTATCATGCTTCGAACATCACGAAACGCTTACGTGAACGAAAACGCGTCTGCGGGAACGCACAGACAACGAAACGGAAGCCACGAACTCGAGTTACGCCTCGATATTAATATATTATGATATATTTAGCTCCGTAATTGAATTTTATTACTCGCGGTGGAAATAGGAACGAAAAACAGATCAGAAACGACAAACAGGGTAAAATACTTAACTTTAACGTAATCGACGGGTTTACGCGTCAAACAACGACCCCGATATAATTTAATACATTTTTGAGTCTAAACGAATAAATTTCGACAAATAACAACAATTGGATCGAAAAACGGACTATAAATGGCGATCGTAGAGATTTTACGCAAATTTTAACGAAACTGACAAACCGTCGCTTAAACCGGTCGACTAACGACAACATTACGTGTTTTTTATTCTAATTAAACGTATTACGACAAAACACAATGTTCAGGTTTCGATAACGGGCTATGGATACTTCAATGGCTTAATTCACGATAAAGGGCCTTAGGCCCGACCCACTAAACAAAAAACCCACTTAAAAACCCTACATATAAATACATCCTAAACTCACTTATCCCTCATTTTTCAAGATGAAACCCTAGCACACACCCCTGCCCTCCCCTCCTCTTTACTGGTCGCCGGAGATCCAGCTGCAACCGGCCGGCACCGGTCATCCCTTCCGACCACACACCACCTGCACCCACCTCTTTTCTCTGTTCGCCCACACACACACACCGCATATATATGCATGCACACAGACAGTCAGAGAAGAGAGAAACTGTAGAGAGAGAGCAGCAGAGAGTGGCGGCAATGGCACGGCGACGCGGCTGTCTTTGCCGCTTCGGGGTGCAGCGGCGGCGGCGCCAGGGCCAGCCAGCGACGGCTCCAGGGCCAGCCAGCGGCGGCTCCGATTTCCGGTTTTGATCGACGGCAATGGCGCCGGTTACAGTCGTTTCCCAGTCGGTTCTCCGGCCGACATACACCCGACGCCCCACACTCTCCCTTTTCTCTTGTCCCCTTTCTAACACATACACACCCACGTACAACTGATCAGAAAAAGCAAGACAGAGCAGTGCGAGAGAGAGAGAGAAGGTGCGGCAGAGAGAGAAAGGGAAACAGAGCAGCGGCGGCACCGCTGCAGCGGTCGCGCGGCGGCGGCGGTGTTTTGTTTGGTTCCGGTTTCCCCTTCGGTTCAGGTTTCGGATCACAGAGTTCAGTTTTTGCTCGGGTTTCATTTGGTACAAGTTTCAGGTTCAAACTTGGTTCAGATTCGGTTCTACATGGTCAACGAAAGTCAACAAGTCAACGGCTCAGTTTTGGTTGGTTCGGGTTTTGGTTGTTTCGGTTCACTTTCGGCTCGGATTCGAGTCGAACCAATTTTTGGTTCAGTTTAAACATTGAAGTGTTTGTTTCATGTTCGGTTCGGTGCGGTCAACAAAAGTCAACGGATCAAACATGGTCAACTATCGGTCAATGAGTCAACTCACGACTCGGTAAAAATTAATTACGACGCGCAAATTTAATTATATAAGTTTGTAATTATTATTAATATTTAATTATCGCGAAACCAAGCTCGACCCGACCCGTTAACTATTCGACATCGCCAAAAAGTTTAAAAATAACAATTTAATCGACGTACGCTACTTGCGAATAATTATAAGTTAAGACCGAGCCGTCTTTAATTATATAAATCGGAAAAATTAAGTCGGCGAAACTTAATATTGAAAAAGACGATAAATTATATATATTGTTTGCGGACATTGCAGGTTGTGTTTTGACAAATAAATCGACAGCTAGAATTGTCGGGATGTCCGAAAACAGAGGAA
Source organism: Scalesia atractyloides (assembly GCA_947069175.1). Classification (NCBI taxonomy): domain Eukaryota; kingdom Viridiplantae; phylum Streptophyta; class Magnoliopsida; order Asterales; family Asteraceae; genus Scalesia; species Scalesia atractyloides. The sequence continues at coordinate 14,140,496 of CAMTDV010000116.1, read as the reverse complement.
ACTCTGCCCGATTTTCGTAAAAATTACGCGACATATTTCAAAGATTTAACGTCCGATTTCAAACGTTTGTTATATAATAAATATTAACAATTATAACGACGCCTACAAATCGATCCGATAACTTTTCAACACGCGCGACTACAAGGTAACACGTTTCGACGATCTGTTGCAATCAAAAATAATTATTTATGTTTAATTCAAACGCCGAATTCGGAAACTATATTTCAAATGTCGATAAACTATTCCAAAGATGCATAAAAATAAGTATATTGTTTATATCTATTTCGAAACGCCAATATTCCGCACGCTTTTACAAGACGAATACAAGGTGCGGATTAGTTGAAACAAACGGATTCGGAAATCGTATTACAAGAATATTATATACATTCGAATGTCGTGGCGTTGAATACTTTTTTTTAAATAAATATAGTTATATTTATTTCTAACATCGACGGCACGAAACCTACGAATATTTTCGAAGGATTTATATAACAATAATATATATTGGTTATATTCGATTCAACGCCTAACAAAGTGCGACACGATACGCCAGACTTTTGCGCGAATACGAAACGTATTATCTATATGGATATATAGACAAGTATATATAAAACATGTCTTACGAAAACTACGAAGAGTCGTAATATTATCCGTCAACGTACATAACGACTAAATATCATTTTCATGAAATATATTATGTTTAGATATAAACATATATTTCAAGTCGTTCAAAGACTAAGACAATTCTAAGAAAACCATAGGTTGGTTAACCGAGTTAAGTCAATAATAATTTCATAGAATCGTATGAGTAACGATTCGGTAGAGCTCGGTATCACGTAGTATAGCTACGTCATTCTTAGAAACTTACAAGTTATTCCATTTAAGGAATACACTAGATTGCATGCTAGCAAGTCAAGTTGTGGAGACAACACTATGGAAATAACGTTAAGCTAGCTTTGCACTGGATTATCCAGGTGAGTTCATAACCCGCACTTTTTACCGTTTTACATTTTTATAAATGTTTTCGGGGGTGGAAAGACATGCAAGTTTTGCGAAAGCATAAAATGTTTCGAGGAAGGAAAATCATATATTTCTAAACCATGTTACAAACAAATTTCAATGAACTCAAATGGTTTATGAAAGGTTTATGCTAAACTTACCGGTTTTCACAGCTGTACAAAGCTTTTCGAAACATGCATGAGTTTTATGACTAGTGACAGGATTGTCATAGTCACAACTAGGGCAGGGCCCCAATTTTATTTATAACATGGGCTCGGCCCAACGACAAGAAAACATGGGCTTGGCCCAATGACAAAAGAACATGGGCTAGGCCCAAAATCACAAGAAAACATGGGCTAGGCCCAATAACACAAATTTATAACAATTGGTATGTAGCTACGGGATTAGATTATAACAGATCACTGTGCGTAAGTAGGGAAATAACAATAGTAACCATTAATCACGTAGTGACCAAGGCGCAAAAGGGGTAGATCTATCGAGTTTGAGACATGCTCCACTCCTGGTATGATAACCGGTTAGGAGTGCTTTTGTGATCCCAAAATGTCAAAGAAGTCTCGGTTTGATTACTTACTTATGGCACATAGGTCGGTGTATTAGCTACACACTGACAGATCCTTAGATTCCACAGGAAAACTACATACTGTGATTTCAACACCGGTTTACAAAGATAACAAAAAACATTTCGATACCGGTTGATTTACATATACGATTGAAAACATTTTATCTCTGGTTTATAAACATAACAGTTATATGTGTGGATTTGCAAACAACATGGAAAACATTTCAATGTTGTTATACAGATATGAGATTTCAAATGCTTTGGGATATTATGATCCCACAAACCGGTTTATTAAATGCAAGACTTTCAAATGTTTTATGATTCATTTGGAAACAAAAACGAACAAACTATGAACTCGCCAACTTTATGTTGACTTTTCGCATGTTCTTTCTCAGGTTATAAATTCAAGTATGGCATGGTTGGAATAGTGAAACCCATGGGGATTCTAGTAGTTAGCGGGCGTTCAGTTACTAGAAACCTTAGCCATCACGTCTGCTTCCGCTGTGCGATGAAGATGCCATTCGGTTCACGCCCCGACTCTGATGCGAATGGATAACATGGGGATGTGATAGTAAATCCGCTAAAACAAATCAAAACAAGGAATAACAGCATGTTAATGCCATACATGAGTCCATATATAAATGAAAACACTTATTTGAGAACAACTATTACAATAATACATAACTTTCTGGTACAACGCCTGAATTGCAAAATTGTCTGTTTCGACCAAAAGGCGACAAATGTCGATTTGTCCGCAAGGCTAATTTGGAGGATTCCGGATGTAAGAATAAGAATAAAACAATGGTAACTATCCTAAAACAATGTGAGAATAACAAGAATGCACAAAAGACATCGTTTCCGGTCATTCGACAAACAATGCACAATTCGACCGGAAGGCGACCGTTTGTTGAAATGACGAGTATTTTAGTGGCCGATAGCCTCATTCGGGCATCTAGCGAACTAGTTAAGCCTCATTTGGAACTCTGAATCCTTTCAAACATGAAGTCATGGAAACACAACCTTCGGAAAAGTTCGACGGCGGAACATAAAGTGCCGATATCGATCGAACGAAAGACATTTCGGCCATCCTAGCTTATCGTGTATTCGTCTAGCGAATTAGTTATACACATTTTTAGGTCGGAAATGCACTTAGTAGACACCATAACAATTGTGGTGATCGAAAACAAAAGCTTCCGGTACTAAATAAATAAGTTCGTTTATTCGCGATTATTGCGACAATGAGCGATCTACCGACATTTCCGCCATTCGAAACTTATAGGAGACTAAGTGGATAAATTAGCATGTAATAGCACACTAAACTCTAATCTTATGCTAAGGATGCTAGATCATAACCCCTAATCACCATACTTAATCAAATGACTAAAATATCTACATTTCAACATGTGTTAAAAAAATAAGTTACAATTTACCCCACCCATATTGACGGTTCAAGTGGGCCCCATGCCCACTTGATTTTGTTGAAAATTTAAAGATTTGAAGTATGGTGATTGAGAAGAATGATCTTGAGAAATGATGTGATTATATATCATGTCTTTCACTTGAACACTTATCATTTTCATCACAAAAAATTGCAACCATCTTCTTTCCTTCTTCATTATACACGGCCACCACCACCAAATTTAAACCACCACTTAGCCACCTTAATACACCACATTTTACCCACTTTAAAGCCTAATCAAGATCACTCAAGAAGCTAGCAAGGATGGAAGATCATTAGGGCTTCTTTAGAGTTTCTTATTTCTTCAAAAATCATCAAGAACTTGTGCACCCTTTGTAAGCCAAACTCATCCATAACCTACCTTATTTTTATGCTTAGATTACTAATGTACAAGTTGATCATCTTGAAAATGAAGAAAGAATAAACCAAAAACCCTAACTCACACCATAATAATAACACTAAATATTGTTTATTTTGTGTTGATTATATGTTTATATGGTAGTTAGTTAGCATGTTGAAGCTATTTATGTTAAAGTGTGATATAAAAGTTGGATGATCTTGTATGATTAAGTACAAAATTGAAGATTTAAACATGATAAGGTTTAAATCTAAACAAGACCATCAACTACATCATCCATGAAGAATACTACAACTTAAAGATAATTTTTATACATATGAATGATTTTTATAAGAAGTAAACATTTGTATTTAAGTTTTAATCATCTTAAAAATGTGTAGTAGTCAAAGGGTTAAATGTATGAACTTGATTAAATGACATGATAAAAGTAGTGATATGAAAGTGTTAATAAATATTGAAAACCCTCTTGATTTGAAACGTTGTGATTTGAAAGTGTTAATAAAAGGTTTTAAATACATTTTTGAAACGCGAAAAACGACATAGTTTAGGCGAAACTATGGCAAAATTTTCTAAAAATCGAATCGTGATTAAGACATGATTATTGGGGTGATTAGTGGGACTAAACGCGATTAGTAACTTAAATCGTCATTAAGTAGGCTCTAATGACAAGGGTTAAACCCTAAATACCCAAGTGTTCAACAAAGTTACATATATATATTTATAAGTAAAAATAAATACTTTTTACAAATATATATATATTTTACTTGGGAAATAATACATGTATATACATTTGTTACCCATTAACTTGTATGAATACATATGTGTATTGTATGTGTATGTATTAGAAACTTAGGGTATTCACAATAAAACACCCAATCATATACAAAAATACAAACACTTGATTATCATACAAAGTGTGGGTGACATAACAAATATATTCATGAAATGCGACAAAACAATAATCGGACAAACGAAAAAATGCGAACGATAGGTGAACATTCAAGATTACACTGTCGCGTCGACGACTCGCCGACACGAAAAGGTCATTACAACAACGGGCGATTCTCGACGAAAACAAACACGTAATAAATGGCGCCGACGACGAGTCTAAATATATTTAGACGTTTAATATATATATATATATATATATATATATATCCGGAAAGTTAAAAATATAAAAATGTTATAAGCATAAGACTTATAAAAATGGGCGTTCGTAAAAATAAATTTGGGCTAAATTATAAAGATCATGGACAAGGCCCAATTCCATAATATTTATGGACCAGGCCCAAAACGATAAAAAACCAAAAAACATAAAATACATGGGCAGGCCCAATGACATAAAAACATGGGCTTGGCCCAAAGAAATAAAATACATGGGCTAGGCCCAATGACATAAAAACATGGGCTAGGCCCAAAGACTTAAAATACATGGGCTAGGTCCAATGACATAAAAACATGGGCTAGGCCCAAAGACATAAAATACATGAGCTAGGCCCAATGACAAGAAAACATGGGCTATGCCCAAAGACATAGATAATATGGGCTAGGCCCAAAGACATAGATGACATGGGCTAGGCCAAATGACACGCGTGCAAGGCACGAGGACACGTGAAGGGCAAGGCCTAGTTCACACACGATCTAAAAATAATAATATATATATATATATATATATATATTAAGAGATATGTATAACAATATTAATCGAACAAACAAACGACCAACCCTATGATAACATTATAAGTTGCTCTATCCTAACAAAGAAATACATCACAAGAATTCAAGATGAACAACGAGTACAAGGTCCATAGAGGCCTAGGAGTCTAATGAACTCAATACACATGTAGGTTACATACATGTGCGGACACCGATTGATAATAGTACGACTTAACGAAACGCGAAAACTGTGAGTTCATGTCCCTCCTTTCAATTATTTCAAGTTTTATTTTAAACTATCGAGGGGAAATACATGTCATATCAAAACAGTATGTTAGCTATGGGTTAGTTGATAACACGATCATTTATGCGTAAGTAGGATGATGACAATACTAACCATTAATCACTTAGTGACCAAGGTGCAAAAGAAGTAGATCTATTGAGTTTGAGACCCGCTCTACTCCTGGTTGGTATACCCTTCGGAGTGCTTTTGTAATCCCAATGATGTCAAAGTTGTCTCGGTTTGGTTACTTACTTATGGCACATGTATGTCAGGGTGCTCACGACACACTGGTAGATCCTTAATAACTCATTGATGCTAATGATATACTCGGATTTCAATACAGGATTTAAAAGATGACATTTTGATACGAAAACATTTAACTACATGAACTCGCCAACTTTATGTTGACTTTTTACAATTACATGTATTTCAGGACGCAAGGCATGAGCTGGTGATAGGATTCGGGAATGGGAGTTTGTCAAGACAACGGTGTACCACTTTTTGGAGGGTTTGCCTTTAATATCCCAACTTCGTATGGGTATATAGGGGTAAAACCTCAATACGATTTGTGATGAAAACAATGTCTTATTTTGAAACAATGTGTTTTAAACTATGTTTGTAATGGCAATCTGAAACAGATAACAATGTGATTTCACTGATGGTTGTAAATGCGAAATGAAACTTATTAATGGCGTGACATCGTTGTTATTTAATATTGTTTACTAAATTGGATGCAATGATTACCTAATAGTCAAACACTTGCGCTTCCGCTACGACTAGGGTGTGACATCGTTGCTGATGACTTGCTCGATGGTATAGAGAACCCTCCAGAGCATGGGCATTGCTTGACTATAGCTAATGCTAGTGAGGGTGAAGAACCATTGGGTTAGTTCCGGAAAAGGGTAGGTATAGCCAAGAAGGAAAGGTAAGGCAGGGAAGCACACCTAGATGGATGAGGTAGTGTCACTCTTCATTGACGAATCATATGGCCGGAATACAGTCTTCGGAGGAAAGCAGGTGTACAAGCTATCGATCTGAGGATCAGTGAACTTATAGAGTTCTGAAGAGGGGTTTGACAAAAGGTGTTGGCTTCAGGGTATGTCATCAATATCCTCGCTTTTTCCCAAAGAGGATCTAGTAACCATCTTGGCCATGATCGAGAAGATGAAGATGAAGAGTTAAGAAGATGAAGAGAAAAAGAGAGAAAGAATACCTAATTAGTTTCCGGAATAGAGATATAAAAGAGGATTTGTTGATCTTTAAATGAATTCTCAAGCTTATCTCTACCATATATAGTGTGATGATAGTTGTAGTCTATCCTATCAAAGACGCCAGACTGTGTAACGACTAGTTATATGCAGCAACGACTAGTCCGGATCCAACTGAAATGTGACAGATGTGATCCTTATCACATCAGCTATATTGGGGGCAATTGTTAGGCATAGGTTCTGTTAAGTGTGGAGCATGTATCCTAAGATGTTACATGAATCACTTATCCTTAGTGGATGATGTAGGGAGTCTAAGGATCAAGGATCCTTACATTTACATATGTGATCTAACAATCGTTCTCTATGTTACTAATGTTTGTATGAAGGTTATGAAACGAGTGGGACTTGGTCAAGCTGGAATCTCGCTGAATATGCTTCGAATAAGGCACGTGCAAAAGATGAGTTAGCCGTTATGGACGAACGTGGGGATTTCCATTTTTTTGTTAAGTTAGATTCTTTCTATTAACATTTATGGGATGAAAAGTCATTAGACACACACAACTCGCACTCAGCTACTCTCGAATACTCTCTGAAACACACTAGTGTTTACTTGTATTGAGCTTGATCATCATCCAAAATTGTAACCTTTTTATGCTATATAGTTGGTGATCGGTAGTTTCCGTCACCCGAGGTTTTTTATGTCGGAGATCTTCTAAAGATCAAGGGCTTTTCCTCGTATAAATCATTGTTTTCAGAACCATTTACATTTCATTTTTTGTCATTTAATTGTTCAACATCCAAGCACACTACCTCACAAATCAGATTTGGTTACATTATCCTTAATCACAATTACTTCCATCAAGTAATTGTTAGGGTCCTGTTATGTCATGTTGGTAAACTTAACTAATGATCTATAGGCCACATTACGGTTTATTTCCAACATTCTCCCACTTGGCCGTGTGATCACTTATGATGTGTATTAAGTAATTTTGGCAAAATTTAAACCACTCATCGAGTTTAATGTTGAAACTATAGCAGAGAGTTACATTCATCCGAATTGAAGCCAATTCGGGACCCTCAACAGTCATACTAAAGTCTCAATATAAAACAATTAATCATAAACCAAAATGACTGAAGTAAAGTCATTAGGGTAAATAATTAGCTTACATAAGTTTTGTCTATAAATTATAAGGTGCACATAAACATTAGGATAGACAAATAAAACATTCGAGGAAATAATAATTTTCCTATCCTACACACCATATGCTATCATACAGAGTCTGTAGTAAAACCCATTCTCATTAGAAGATATTGGAAATTTCTAGGTGGTAGACCTTTAGTCATCATATCCGCTAGCATATCTTTAGTGCTTATGTGCTCGATACAAAGATTATTTTCCTCTACTCATTCTCGAACTAATAAAAAGCTTTGTATCGAGCTATTAACCAGCTTCGCTCGAACTGTTACTGTTCAAAAAATAAGAACAGTTGAGTTGTCACAATCAATCTTCAATGGTCGTGATATAGAATTAACAACTTTGAATCATCTGATGAGATTTCTTAGCAATATCCCATGGCATGTTGCATTGTACATTACAACATATTCTACCATCGTCGTTGAGTTTGTTGTTAACTGTTGCTTATGACTCCTCCATGAAATTGGTCCGCCTCCAAGCATAAAGATGTATCCCGAAGTTGATTTCTTATCATCTTTGCATTTAGTAAAGTTAGAATCAGAATAGCCCACTACTTCCAAGTTATCAGTTCTTTTGTATGTCAATTTATAGTCTTTCATTCCTTGCAAATATCACAACACTTTCTTTGCTGCTTTCCAATGATCTAAGCCGGGATTAGATTGATATCGGCGTAGCATTCGAGCAATATATGCAATATCGGGACGAGTACATACTTGATCATACATTAAACTTCCCACTTCTGAAGCATAAGGTTTCAATCTCATTTGCTCCTTTTAAACCTTAGTTTTTGGACTTTAAAAAGAGCCAAAAACATCTCCCTTAACTACTAGAGCTACTGATGGAAAGCATTGTTGCATGTTATAACGTGTAAGAACACGATCAATATGAGCCTTCTAGGATAGACCTAATATCTCATTGGTACGGTCTCGGTGTATTTTGATGCATATTACATAAGATGCTTCTCCAAGATCCTTGATGTCAAAATTTCATGAAAGTAATCTTTTTGACTCATATAACAAATCTAAACTATTACTCACCAAAAGGATATCATCCTCATAAAGGACATGTATAGCAAAGTTGTTCCCACTCATTTTGAGGTAGGTGCATTGATCCACTTGATTCTTAATAAAACCTTGTTTTTTCATAATTGCATCAAATTTTAAGTACCACTAATGTGATGCCTGTTTTAACCCATATATAGATTTTTGTAGCTTATAGACTAAGTGTTCCTGACCTTTAGGTTTAAAGCCTTCAGGTTGAGTTATAAACACATCTTCATGTATGTCACCATTAAGGAAAGCAATTTTGACATCCATCTGATGTAACTCCAAACCAAAATGAGCTACTAATGCCATAAAGATTCTCAAAGAATCCTTCCGTGAGAAAAGTTAGAAGGTTTCTTGATACTCAATTCCCTATTTTTGAGTATAGCCTTTAGCAACCAATCATGCTTTGTAGCGTTCGACGTTTCCATTCGGTCTAATTTGGTTTTGAATACACATTTACATCCTACGAGTTTTGCCCCCTTGGGTAATTCAACCAATTCCCAAATGCCATTCTTTTTTCATGGAACCAAGCTCATCAATCATAGCTTTATTCCACTCATATCACTACCAATGGCTTCATTATAAGAGGTTGGTTTGTTATACTTTCCTCAATCCAAATCAGCTTCATTTAGGTATGTTACATAATCATCAAAGTTATTGGGCCTTCTTGGACTTGATGACCTCCTAAGCTGATTTTTATGTTAAACAAGTTCATTAACTAGTTAAGGGATTTGGTTAGCTCTTGTGAGATTGATGTGCCTTCATTATTAAGGACACTAGTAGAATTAATTTATGAGGAAATATGAGGTGGTGTAGTGTCATGTATAAGAGGTGTAATCGAAGATAAATTTGAAAAGCCCACCCCTCCTCTTGCACTTCGTGGAAATCAAAGAATCCACTTTCACTGCTCCCACTGACCTTAACATCCTCTATAAAATCAACAATTTGAGTTTCCACAGTACGAGTAATGTGCGATGACCACTAAAATCTATATCCCTTTGATCGTTCGGGATATCCTATAAAGTATCAACTGAGTGTCCGCATACAAGTTTCTTTTTCAAAAGATCATAATGTGTAGCTTCGGTAGGACAACCCAATACTTTCATGTACTCTAAGCTTGGTTTTTTTCCTTTCCAAAATTTCATAAGGAGTTTTTTGGGACATATTTAGAAGAAAACCCTATTTAGTATATGAAAAATTATCTTTAATGCCCCAGTCCATAAAAATTTAGGCAAATTTGAGTTTACCAACTTACTTCTTATTATATCCTCAAGGGTTCTATTTCTTCTCTCAACAACATTGTTCTGCTAAGCTATACCCGACATGGTAAATTGGTTCACTATCCCGTGTTCTTTACAAGAATTAAAGAAAGGACCGGGAGCTTGACCAATGTCTGCACGTCGACTGTAATATTCACCTTCTCTATTTGATCTCACTACCTTTATCTTATGGCTAAGTTGGTTTTCAACTTCAGCCTTAAAGGTTTTAAACATATCAAGTGATTTAGATTTTTCTTTAATCAAATAGAGGTGCATGTACAAAGAATAATGATCTATGAAAGTAATGAAAGATGTATGGCCACCTATGCCAGGTGAAAAAGGTCTACACATATCAGTCTGTATGAGTTCTAATAAACCAGAATTCTTTGTGGCACCCTTTTTATTTTTATTTGTCTGTTTCCCTTTAATGCATTTAACACATGTTCTGAAATCGCTAAAATCAAGATCTAGTAATTCACCATCCTTCACGAGCCTTAACATTTTGTCTCGTGAGATGTGGCCTATACGTTGATGCTACAATTTAAACTAAGCTGATTTTCATGTTCAACAAGTTCACTAACTAGTTCAGGGATTTGGTTATGCTCTTGTGAGTTTGATGTGCCTTCATTATTAGGGACGCTAGGCGAATTAATTTATGAGGAAACATGAGGTCGTGCAGTGTCATGTACAAGAGGTGTAATAGGAGCTAAATTTGAAAAGCCCACCCCCTCCTCTTACACTTCTTGGAAATCAAACAGTCCACTTTCACTGTTACCACTGACCTTAACATCCTCTATAAAATCAACAATTTGAGTTTCCAGAACACGAGTAACGTGCGACGACCAGTAAAATCTATATCCTTTTGATTGTTCAGGATATCCTATAAAGTAGCAACTAAGTGTCCTCATGTCAAGTTTGTTTTTCAAGAGATGATAATGTGTAGCTTCGGCAGGACAATCCCATACTTTCATGTACTCTAAGATTTGTTTTTTCTTGTCCAAAATTTCATAAGGAATTTTTGGGACAGATTTAGAAGGAACCCTGTTTAGTATATGAACAATTGTCTTTAATGCCTCAGTCCATAAACATTTAGGCAAACTTGAGTTTGCAAACATACGTCTTATCATATCGTCAAGGTTCTATTTCTCCTCTCAACAACACAGTCTGGTTGAGGTGTACTCGACATTGTGAAGTAGTTCACTATTCCATGTTCTTTACAAAAATTAAAGAAAGGACAAGGAGCTTCACCAATGTTTGTATGTCGACCATAATACTCACCTCCGCTATCTGATCTCACTATCTTTATCTTACGGCTAAGTTGGTTTTCAAGTTCAGCCTTAAAGGTTTTAAACATACCAAGTGATTAATATTTTTTAATCAAATACATGTATATGTACCAAGAATAATCATCTATGAAAGTAATGAAAGACGTATGGCCAGCTATGCCAGGTGAAAAAGGTCCACAAATATCAGTGCGTATGAGTTCTAATAATCCAGAACTCCTTGTGGCACCCTTTTTATTCTTGTTTGTCTTTTTTCCTTTAATACCTTTAACACATGTTCCAAAATCGCTAAGATTGCAATTTGGTAATTCACCATCCTTCACGAGCCTTAACATTCTATCTCATGAGATGTGGCCTAAACGTTGATGCCACAATTTATATGATGTTTCCAAATCATGTTTTAGTTTTCGTTTTCATTTTCGTTTGTTGATTTTCTCATTTACGTTATGTGACAACAAAGATTTTGAAAAGCTATCATCTAGTTATAGAGACTTCCATCCAGATAACCATAACCAAGAACATGGGAGTTTAAACTAATAGTAACCTTTCCATGCCCATGTAAAACTTCAAAACCATCATTGTCTAACTTTTGTACTGATATTATATTCCGAGTAATTTTGGGTACATATAATGTACCCTAAAGTTTAATACGATTACCAGTTTTCATAATACGTTGCACGGTTCCTACGGCCTCACCTTCAAGTTCTTCCGCTCCTCCCTTTCTAAGTGTTCTTTGGTTTCTTTTTCAAGCCTCTAGATTGTAAGGAATCCCTATGTGGAATTGGTGACATGAACCATTGAACTCGAGTCAACCCACCATGTGTTAATTAGTACATTAATATTAAGGTATTTAATTTTACATAAATACATCAGTACCTTTCTTAGTCAACCATTCCTAGAATTCTGAACATGCTCGTTACAAGTGCCTTTTGTTATGGCATAACTTGCAGCAAGACTGCCCCTTAGAGACATTAGGCCTGGAAACATGTTGATGTATTATGTCTATTGCCTACATCTTTGAGTCATGCCCATGTCATGTAACGGGGCTTTGAATGTTAGATTTTGAATATGTATGTTCACATTGTACAAAGTGATCACTTCGTACGAAGGTAGCTTAGAAGTCAACTTCGTATGAAGTTGATTCACTTCGTACGAAGGTAGGATGTCAAATTCGCACGAAGGTGAATGACTATATATAGGGTTCGTGTATTCATTGTGTTTGTAAGTTTTTGTTGATCGATAAGGCGAAGCCCTATCGGATTTGTTTCAGGCTGCAAATGTTTGAAGTATTAATGAAACATTGAGATTTAAAACTTTAAGTTTCAAACAAATTCACTTAGATTGTCAGTATACTGGTCTACTTAAACCTCTACACATTTCTCAATTGCTACAAGATATGATATTAGATGTCTAAGAACTTGACTTAGTAGTGTTTCCCACCCCAGAATATACTCCCGTATCAAGATTCCCTGGATTTCATCTTACAAGTGAATATATCTAACTGATATCTATATCAGGGTTGTGCGAGACCTTGAGAGCTCAGGTTAGTACCACCGTACAGACAAAGAGATGAAGGCTCGACTTAAAAGTGGGGTTCCATATTTTGGAATATTTTGATTGCAATTGTCAGATCTTTCGATGCTTTCAATTTGATGCAGATTTAGGTTTTAAAGCAAAAGTATTCTACAAGTTCTAAGCCATTGCTTACGCAAAATTAGAAGAACTTGTATAATACCCCATATATCAATTATCTATAAAGACCTAGTATCTTAGAATCCAGCAATGTCTCAAACGAAATTTCGGTGTACTAAGATCATATATCCGAGAGATGTTAACCCACTATTTAAGAAGTTTTTCATTATGTTTATATCTCGAAAACAATTTACTGAATGTGTGATATCTATTGGCACGTCATCTTTGAGACCATTTAACACTTTTAAACTCTACATTTCCTTAGCATACTGTGATTGCCCACTGATGTACTATTATTTCTTCTTTCTACACGAAAACTCTTTTTATGTTTTTCATGTTTTGTACCTTTTCAAGTTTTTGTATGTTTTTGTATTTTTCACAACATATTTTAAGTTTCAAACAAATTCACTTATATTGTCAGTATACTGGTCCACTTAAACCTCTACATATTTCTCAATTGCTTCAAGATATGATATTAGATTTCTAGTGTTTCCGACATTTGAATATACTCCCGTATCAAGATTCTCAGGATTTCATCTTACTGGTGAATATATCTATCAGATATCTGTATTTGGGTTGTGCAAGACCTTGAGAGCTCAGGTTAGTACCACCGTACAGACAAAGAGATGAAGGCTCGACTTAAAAGTGGTGTTCCATATTTTGGAATCTTTTGACTGCAACTGTCAGATCTTTCGATGTTTTCAATTTGATGTAGTTTTAGGTTTTAAAGCAAAGGTATTCTACCAGTTTGAGGCCATTGCTTACGCAAAATCAGAAGAACTTGTATAATACCCAAGGTATCAATTATCTATAAAGACCTAGTATCTCATAATCCTGCAATGTCCTAAACGAAATTTCGGTGTACAAAGACCATATATCCGAGAGATGTTAACCCACTAATTAAGAAGTTTTTCTTTATGTTTATATCTCGAAAATAATTTACTGAATGTGTGATGTCTATTAGCATGTCATTAGTGAAACTATTTAACACTTTTAAACACTACATTTCTTTAGCATACTGTGATAGCCCACTGATATACTATCATTTCCTCTTTCTACACGAAAACTCTTTTTGTCTTTTCAGGTTTTTGTACGCTTTCAAATTTTTATATGTTTTTTGTGTTTTTCACAACATTTTTAAGTTTCAAACAAATTCCCTTAGATTGTCAATATACTGGTACACTTAAAACTCTACATATTTCTCAATTGCTTCAATTTATGATATTAGATTTCTTAGAACTTGACTTAATATTGTTTCCCACCTTCGAATATACTCATATCAAGATTCCCAGGATTTCATCTTACTGGTGAATATATCTAACTGATATTTGTATTTGGGTTGTGCAAGACCTTGAGAGCTCAGGTTAGTACCACCGTACAGACAAAGAGATAAAGGCTCCACTTAAAAGTGGAGTTCCATATTTTGGAATCTTTTCACTGCGACTGTCAGATCTTTCGTTGTTTTCAATTTGATGCAGTTTTAGGTTTTAAAGCAAAAGTATTCTACCAGTTCTAGGCCATTGCTTACGCAAAATCAGAAGAACTTGTATAATACCCCATATATCAATTATCTATAAAGACCTAGTATCTCAGAATCCAGCAATGTCTCAAATGAAATTTTGATGTACTAAGACCATATATCCGAGAGATGTTAACCACTCATTAAGAAATTTTTCTTTATGTTTATATCTCGAAAACAATTTACTGAATGTGTGACGTCTATTGGCACGTCATCAGTAAGACTATTTAACACTTTTAAACACTACATTTCTTTAGCATACTGTCAAGAATTTGACCTAGAGATACGGGATAAGAAAGGTAGCGAGAATGTGGTAGCGGACCACTTATCCCTGTTGTTGGTAGAAGAGGGTTCTTCTCATGAAGAGATCAACGAGACCTTCCCAGATGAGCATATCCTTAAAGTGTCAATATTACCTTGGTTTGCTAACATTATAAATTATTTGGAGACAGGTGATTTGCCGGCTCATTGGGATAGGAGAAGAAGGTTGCACTTCTTGTCTCAGATTAAGTATTACACATGGGAAGAACCGGATTTGTTCAACACATGTCCGGATCAAGTACCGAGTGTCTTGACGCACTTGCATACCTTTGCTTGTGGGGGCCATTTTAGTGGTCATAACATGGGACACAAAGTGCTTCATAGTGGCCTTTATTGGCCAACTATCTTTAAAGATGCTTTTAACTTTGCTAAGAATTGTGTTGAATGTCAAAAGTTAGGGGGATTTCTAAGAGCGATGAGATGCCCATGCAACCGATTCTTATTGTCGATATTTTCGACGTGTGGGGAATCGATTTCATGGGCCCATCACCAATTCTCATGGGAATCTATACATTTTGGTGGCGGTAGATTATGTGTCAAAATGGGTCGAAGCGATCGCCACCAAAATGAATGACCATACCGTTGTTTGTAATTTTGTGCAAACAAATATTATTTCTAGATTTGGGATACCTCGGGTAATTATTAGTGATGGGGGATCTCACTTTAAGAATTTTAATTTTGGGAAATTGCCTAAACGGTATAGTGTTGACCATAGAATTGCCACCCCTTATCACCCACAAACAAGTGGTCAAGTAGAGGTGTCAAATAGGCAAATTAAAGAAATTTTGCAAAAGACTGTTCGACCGGACCGTAAGGATTGGTCAACGAAGTTGAACGATGCCTTATGGGCCTATCGAACGACGCATAAGACACCTATTGGCACTACTCCTTACCGCTTAGTTTATGGTAAAAATTGTCATCTACCAGATGAACTTGTACATCGTGCATTTTGGGCTATAAAATAAGTTAACCTTAAATATGATGATGCAGGTAAGAAATGCAAGTCAAAGCTTTGCGAGTTAGAAGAGCTTCGTGAGGAGGCATATGAGTGTGCTTCGGAATATAAGGATGACATGAAAGAGCACATGATGCCAAGTTGAAGCCGAAGGAATTTGTAGTGGGCCAAAAGGTTTGGCTATACAATTCACGGCTCAAGTTATTCCCCGGAAAGCTTAAAAGCAAATGGATGGGGCCGTTTGTGATTACAAGGGTTGGCAAGCTTGGGGATGTTATCATTGAAGACCCAAAGGATGGATCAAAACAAACGGTCAACAGTCATCGTCTTAAACTGTTTATCGATGGTAACGAGGACAACATTGGAGCGAACAAGGAATCGGTAAGCTTTTTGGTAAGCGTACCGACTTATGAAGTCAATTAGAGGACCAAAAACATTTGTTGTAGAATTTTTTATCTTCTTATTGTTTGCGCGCATTGTTTTTTTTTTGTTTAGTTTGTTTCGTACTAATCTCGTTAAACGTGTGAAGTTAGATTTTGCAAACGGGTCATGAAGACATAAGGTATGTTTTTAGCTTGTTTTGTGCATTGAGGACAATCCACGGTTATTCGGGGGTGGTATGGTAAATACATATCTTTAAAAAAAATTGAAAAATGGTGGTGCGTCGGCGACGGGTCCCAAGGCCATCGCCGACAGTAGTTAGAAAGTGACGTTGGGTGGATTGCATCGTATACAGTGGTTTAAGCCGTCGGGGGTTTTGGGTAAAACAAGAAGGCGTCAGCGACGGCCCTTGGTTAGTCAGCCGATGCTGAAACCTTTTTAACGCAAACTTTTGGATCTAAACTCATTTTTACCAACCGAAACTCAACCCAAATGTATTTTCAGCCATAATTTCGACCCGGTTTAACCCTATCCACACACATCTCTTTAAAACCACCCATCTTCCTGAACATTCACCACAAATTCCTCATCTTCTTCATCTTATCCTTCAAGAACCCTAAACCTTCAAACCTTCATAAATTCTCCAATTCTCCACCAAATCACCTAATTCTTGAGCCTATTTTGTGTGGTTTTCCGAGTAGAACAAAACCCTGACACGGTTTCCCTCAATTCTTGCTTGTATGCAAGATTTGTGGAGTTCAAATTTCGGGTTTTTGAGAAAAAAAAATGTTCTTCAACTTTGCACTATATCTTCTTCAAGTTCTATCATCTAGACAATACGCAAGGTATGATTTTTACTTAAATTTGAGCATGGATTTCATATGGTATGTGATTTTCTTCCGAAATTTTGAATTTAGGTTTAAAAGTAGGTTGTTGATGATACTATGACATGAGTTGTTGCTGGAATTTAAGTTTATGGTTGATTTGGGTGGGATTGAACATGCGACATAGCTATGTAATGAGTTTGTGATTACTTAGGTTGCATGTTTGAGCTTGAACATAATGTTGAATCCTGTTTAAAATCTTATTTACTTAGGATTAAGAACATAAAAGCTTGAATTTAAAATGTTGATAAAAGTGCCAATTTTGAAGATTTAAATACCTAATTTGTCTAACCATCTAAGTTATGATTCAACATTTTGCAACATGTTTAAGAAGTCAAATTGGGTTGAACTTGAAGTGAGGGTTTTAGTGTTGGGATTTGACCATGTTTAATTGTTTCCCTTTGTATTTTGTCTTATAGGTATGGCAAGCCGAAAACGAAGTAAAATCTGGGGTCCAGGTTCGTCTTCAGGAGCTGGGTCATCCTCGGGTCATCGAGCAAGGAAATGGGAGCAATTAACTGGGTTGGAGGATAATGATGATAGATTGTTCAGGCAGGACTGGGTATGGGAAAGAATCAGAGATAGTAATGTGGGCGAGCCCTGGAATAACAATAAACAAAGACCGCTTTCAAGGTTTAACGACAAGCGGTTGGAAGTTAAGCTGTGGAAGTGGAAAATGGTTAATGGGGTGTCTACTTCTATTCCGGAACGGGTTGTGCTGGAACGCATGTTAAACGTGGAGGAATTTTGAACGATCGGGATTGTTCAGATGTTTGAGAGAATCGGCTAGGAGCGAGTGTTGGATTGGTGTGAGGATATCACACCATGGGTTTATGTGGCTGCAGTCTGTGAATGGTTAGCCTCGCTTCGGTTCGTTAACAAGGATGGCCCACCGAATACATGGCAGTTGGTGGGTGATACTGGTAGAGGATAGATGGTTATGTCTTTTAAGACTATGAACTGTATTGCCCGATTTGATTCCTTAGGGGTCGACGAGTATGATTATTACATTGTCGACCCGTTTTTGGACAACAAGGTTAATACTGCTGATCCCGACAGAATAGTTGAGTTGGTTTTGCCTTATTCTGATGGTGGGGCTGCTCTGCGCAGTCAGTTATCGGTTGAAGGAAAGATCCTTCAACCCTTCTCTCTCGAAAACATCATGGTTAGATTTGGAGACCGAGGGAAGGTGAAGGCCTCGGATTTTCGGGTTCTCCACTTGTTGCTTTATGGAGTGCCTAAGTTATCTTAGTGTCATCTTGTTATGATCAACACTTAGGACACTCATGAGTCGTACACTCGGAAGATGATACCATACGTACGACTCATTAGTGCCATGATAGTGCAGCAGAACCGGTTGCCGCCTGATTCGTTATGGGTCTCGAAGCCGATGGATCAAATTTGCTTCACCTCAATGAAGCAACATTGGAAGATCCAACTTCAAGTGTACGGTCATCAATATACTATCACTGATGACCAGGGGCATCGGTTCCAGTTCGCCGATCCAAGTGCAGCTCAAGAGGCTGCGAGAGAGGAGGAGATGGTTGAAGAGGAGGATGAAGATGAGCCTCAAGGTCCGAGGGGACCTCGTCAAAGATACACCCGGCTACATCGAGAAATTTCAGCCGTGATGACCTCTTTTATCCCAAACCGGCGTAAACCCAGATACCCCTACTACAACCGGGGACAACAAGACGTTTATGATAACGTCTCCGCGTGTATTGGGGAAAAGCGGGAATATGAGCAAAGGAGGCAATAGTGGGAACAAAATTGGGAAGCCCAGCAACAATCACATTGGGCTGAAGAGGCTGCGTATCGGGCCAAAGAGCAAGAGCAATGGGAGAGGTTACAAGAGTAGTGGGCTGCCCAGCAAGCTTTTATGGAGAGACAAGACTTATACCAGGCACAAGAATTGTCTAGAAGGCAAGCATGGGAGGAGGAGCAGGAAAGGGCGCGCGTTGAACAAAACGCTTTGGAAGACCGCCGGTGGCATGCTTTGGCGGTGGCGCAACAGATGGAGGTAAATAACGCCAAACATTTGCATGACCAGGAGCGCACCATAGAGATTGAGAAGCAGGTCGTCCATATCAGGAGCACACGCCTTGGACATCATATGAGAACCTACCTCTTCCCACTGGACCCTCTGATCCATCTTCGCATTGGCCCGAAGCAGTCGGGTCCAGTTTTATCCCACCACAGTTCCAACCACCAGCTGAAGGCGAGAGAGGGCCACTCGACGACTTCCACGACATGATGTCGGCCCTCACCGAATATCCCTATCAGCCATACCCCCTGGTGGATCCCAACGAGCGCTACCAGAGATGATCGCCGGTACGTTTTCTTTGTTGTTGTAAATTTGTGTGTAAATTTTAGTTCATATTTCATTTCTTATTAGTAGTTAAATGAACTTTGTGGGTGTGTTCCCTAGACAACCCTCACAAGACCTACTCATCCTCCCGAGCTATCAGAAGGTTTAAAAGGGCTTGTTGCATACGCTAAATGCAACCGTGATTCGTACTAAAGTGAGTTTAGGTTGTTGTTGTAAAATAATTTCCACAAGATTAAAGTTGAATAAATTATATGCCTTGGTAATTATTTTAATAAAAATGGTAGAACTAAGTAACTAACAAATTTTTGTAATTGTGAGAAGCTTGCTTCTACACGAAGATTGAAATTTGTAGGTGCATTGTGTTCGCGAGACAACCATTTTTGTTGAAGTTGAAGAGCACACGAAGAATTAGCGAAAAACCAGGTGCATACGTTTCTTTAGCTTTGATTCGTTTTTGGTTAATAAGTGGATTGTATTCTGTATCTTATTTTCCGGGATGGAATTTTGGGAAGGTTAGTCGTGTCACATCCCTTGTGTGTTTTAAAATCTCTATTCCTACACATTGGGGACAATGTTGACCTCAAGTGTGGGAATGGAGAGGAAAAAGTTTTTCAATTTTCACCCGTTTATTTATACACTATACATTGAGGACAATGTTAACCTCAAGTGTGGGATGGGGGAAATTTTCAAAATTTTTCAAAGTGTCTTTGTTTAAAGCGGTCTAAAAATTTTCAAAATTTTTCATCTGAATCATCACATTCGATCATAACCCTAACTTACCGAAATCACCTTCATCATCCTCCATCCAATTCCATCTTTAATCCCAAACCCTAACCACCATCATCCTCACTTTCAAGGCTTCAAGATGTTCGTGATCAAGCTCCAATCATCCAGTGATCGTGTTCCATTTACCATGAGCGGCTAATTCTCGAGGGTTTCACCCCGGTGTAGGTTTTGTAAGTTCTAGGGTTTAACATTGTTTTGAGTTTTGATTTGTGACAAATTGTAATTTGATTTGAAAACCTATGATAATTGTCTCGCAATGGTATTGTATTTTTGAATTGTCGAATGAGTTATGACATTTGACTTTGCGAAATGTTTATGTGTGATTATGCCTTTTCTAGGTTAGAATTTACATGTTTTTGGTAATGAAGTGCATTGTAGTCCGTTATCTATAACGTCAATAGCTTTTGGCACCTAAACCATGCAACGCTAAACTCGTTAATCATTGTTGCAATTGAATTGAAACTAAAACGTGTAGGAATCCTAGGACTTCCATTACCAAGCCTGGTGTGAACCTTGTTTCAAGCTATTGTTTAAGTAATCCATTTCTCGTATATTCAATTAGGTTAGTATTAAGTAGTCAACTCAATTTTATCGGATCATTCCGACATCCATTTCAAACAACTAAATATTGAAACATTCATAGTAGCAAACTTCATAAAAGTGACAATTGCATTTAAAATCAATCACATCCAATCGCAAACCACAAACTCTTCGTGGTTCGACCCCTTACTAACACTAATGCATTGTTAAGGGTAATTTAGGACTATAAATATTATCTTTGACCGGGGCGCGACACTCCGATCACGCTACTGGCGGGGTGTCAAAATGAAGTTCGTGTGAAAAGTGAAAACCTTTAAACCTTAGAAGGTATAAGATACCTTAAACGTGGGATAGAGGTGTCTAACCCATTAACCTCTGTTAACGATGTTTAGTATTTCTGCAAAAGCTTAAGACTTGGTGAAATTGGATTTTAAGTATCTAACACCCTTTTCTCATAGTAGATAAAAGTAAAAAAAAATTAAGGTAAAATGTTACCAATGTGAGGATCCTAAATCCTTAAGGATCGTTGGTCCTTATCACATAAAATACTTCTTGGGATGAATAGCACTCCAGACCCTTGTAAGAGATCACCTTCCATAGTTAGTAGACGGTATACCCCCTTTCTTGCCTCTACTTCTATTAGATAGGGGCCTTCCCACTAAGGTGCCAACTTGCCATCAGCTGGATTTATGGTATTCTGAAATGCTTTCCTTAACACTAAATCTCCAACTTGAAATCGTCTGATCCTAACGTTCTTATTATATGCTCCGGCCATCTTTTGTTGATAACTAGCCATCCTTATTCTTGCTAAATCTCTAAGCTCATCCACAGTATCCAAGTCTTGAGTCAGAACCTCACTATTTTTCTGAGGATCACATATGCTTATTCTTGCTGTAGGAACCACCATCTCTGTTGGGATCACAGCTTATGTTCCAAAAACTAGAGAGAAAGGAGTCTGGCCTGTAGCATTCTTTGGAGTTGTCCTATCTGCTTAAAGGACATATGGCAACTCTTCGGCCCATTTTCCTTTCTTGGACCCAAGTTTCTTCTTCAAGTTGTTGATGATGATCTTGTTTCATGACTCTGCTTGTCCATTAGCTTGTGGATGAACTGGTTTACATGTTATCATCTTGATTCCCCAACTGTCACAAAAGTTAGTAGTTCTACTCCCAATAAATTGGGATCCATTATCACATATAATTTCAGAAGGAATTTCAAATCTAGTAATAAGGTTTCTCGTAATGAAGGATATAACTTCATTTTCTCTGACTTGAACGAAGACTTCTATATCTATCATTTGGAGAAGTAGTCGGTCATAGCTAGCGTAAATACTTTTCCACCTGGTGCCTTTGGAACTTTGCCTACTTTATCCATTCCCCATTTCATGAATGGCCAAGAGGAAATTATTGGATAGAAAGCCTCTGCTGGTTGATGTAGTATGTTGCTATGTCTTTGGCAAGCATCACACTTCCTTGCATAATCTACCGCATCCTTCTTCATTGTGGGCCAGTAGTAACCTGCTCTAAGGATCCTTGAGAATAGTGCTCTACACCTAGTGTGGTTTCCACAATCTCCTTCATGAAAATCCTTCAACACCTCTTGAATTTCTGGATCCTCAATGCATCGCAAGTAGGGACCTGCAAGAGATCTTTCATATAAAATGTTATTTAATATAGTAAATTAAGATACCTTAACCCTGAAGACTCTAGGATTCGCCCCTGTGGGAATTTCCCATTCTGAATGTAGTTCATAATTGGGAGGATCCATGATCCTGAATTTGGTTTCACATCACTTGGTACCACTCTAGTATCCTCAACTATTCCAATGCTTCATTTTCCTCAATTGTAGGAAAAAGAATATGGATAATAGGTATCCTCACGTCTTCTGGTATCTTTAAGGATGATCCCAAGTTTGCCAATGCGTCAGCCCCAAAGTTTTCTTTTTTAGGTACATGCGTTATACTGAAGGAGTCGAAAATAGTTTTTTGACAATTTCTAAATATATAATTAATTTCTCACCCTTGTAATGGTTAGTAATTAGCAATGAGTCTATGTATACCTGAAGATACCTGAGCCTCATTTGTTCATCTAATTGCAAACCTGCTATTAGGGCCTCATATTCTACTTCATTGTTAGTTGTCTGAAACCCACAGGCAATGGACTGGGGTAGTATGTCCCCTTGTGGCGATTTTAGTAGTATTACTAGCCCAGTTCCTTTGACATTTGAGGCTTCATCAGTGAAGAGTGTTGATGGATCCTTGGTCTCCTCAAGCTGTTGAACCACTAGCTTAGCTTCTCTTTGTAGATCACTACTGAAATCAGCCACAAAGTCTACCAAAGATTGAGACTTGATAGCAGTCCTTGGTTCGTATTTTATATCATATGCACTAAGTTTGACTACCCATTTCGCCATTCTTCCTGACATTTCAAGTTTCTTGACAACATTCTTGATAGGAAAATTATTTTTCACAATAATAGTATGTGTTTCAAAATAATGTCTAAGTTTAGTATAAGCCATGATCAATGCAAGAATTTATTTCTCAAAATGAGAGTACCTGGTTTCAGCATCAAGAAGGCTTTTACTTACATAATAAACCGGATGTTGTTGGCCTTCATGATCCTTAACTAACACTACACTTACCGCTTTATCGGTTTCATCAATGCTGGAGCTGAGGATAAATAATCCTTGAGAGCCTTGAGTGCAACTTCATGATTCTCGGTCCACTCAATTTCTTATTCTTCCTCAGGATATCGTAAAAATCCTTCCACTTCTCCGAGGACTTCGAAATGAATACGTTTAGGGCTGCGATACTCCCTGTCAGTCTCTTGACATCCTTGGCATTGGCAAGGGATTTAATATTTACAATTGCCTTAATCTGCTCTAGGCTTGCTTCAATCCCCCTCTTGGTCACCATATATCCTAGGAACTTTCCTGCTTTAACACCAAAATGACACCTTGAAGGATTCACCTTCATGTTGTATTAGTCAAGGATGTTGAATGCTACTTCGAGATCCTTGAGATAATGTTATGCTCTCTTGGACTTGACCACCATGTCATCTATATACACTTCCATAGTGTCTCTAATCTGCTCTTTGAACCTCATGTTGACCAGTCTTTGGTAGGTGACACTTGCATTTCTTAGTATAAAAGGCATTGCATTATAATAGTATACGCTAGTAGGAGTCATGAATGATGTATCCTCTTGGTTAGATGGTTCCATCTGCATTTGTTGGAATCCAAACGAAGTGTCCATAAAGGTTAGCAACTCATGTCCTACTATTGCATCCACCATGGAGTCAATGTGTGGTAATGGAAAGGATACTTGGGACATGCCTTATTTAGGTCTGTAAAATCGACACATACCCTCCACTTTCCGTTTTTCTTTTGAACAAACACTACATTGGCCAACCATCTTGAATACTTAACTTCCTTAATCATACATGCCTTCAAGAGTTTGTCTACCTGCTCTTGGATGATAAGGTTCCTTTCAGGTTCAAATTTTCTTCTTTTTTTATGGATTGGCCTAAAAGATTTATGAATTCCAAGTTTATGTGTTATAATATCTTTAGATACACCTATCATATCCTTGTGTTTCCAAGCAAAGGTAGACTTTCTTCTTTTAAGGAAGGATACTAGATCCTGCTAGATATTGTGAAGGATCTCGGATCCTATGAAGATTTTGATTTCAGGATCCCGTGGGTCTAGTATTACATCCTTGATGTCTGGCTTTGCTGCCTCCAAGACACTCCTTGGAGGTTGCTATGATTGCTATGCCGCCCTTAGTTTCGATTCCTGTTTCATTGAAGAGGTGTAACAATTCTTGGCCTCTTGCTGATCACTTTCTATCTTCACTACCCCCCAAGGTGTTGGTAGTTTTACACATTGGTGGTAGGTTGAAGGGACAACTTTCATTTTGTGAATCCACAGCTTGCCAAAGATAACGTTGCAACAAGACAAGCAATCAATAACACAAAAATTTTATACAGAGTTTACACCGTCAATATAGATTGGGAGCTTGATGTCCCCTAGTGTGTTTTTCGTTTCACCGTTGAATCCCACAAGGACAGATGATCTTGGAATTATTTATGTTTTTGGGATATTCATCTTTTTCAGGACATCAAGTTGTATGATGTTCAAAGAGCTTCCACCGTCAATGAGGATCCTGCGAACAAAATGATTAGCTATAAACAAAGTAATAACTAGGCCATCATGATAAGGATCCTGAATATCATCATGATCATCCTCATCAAAGGATATAACTTTCTGCAGAGTTAGAGTTGAGGTCCTAGTGGGCTTGTCTCTGTTCTCCAACTTGGTTTCTTTGGCATGTCTCTTTGCCGCCGAGAATGAAGTTCCACAGATATCTGATCCTCTAGAGATAAAGCTTATGATTTGAGCATCTGCGGGTGTCACACCCCGGCTTTCCACAGCCAATCCAAACACCAGTGGGCCCGTGAGGAATATCGTGACGTAAGTTGATATCATCATAGTCAATTAAACACAGCACAGAGGAAGTCTTGGAGTTAAATTACTCTTACAAACTGAATGTTCAAAATACAAAATAATATACAGACGACTCGTAATAGAAGATCCACAGGCGGATCATAAATTGTACAAAAGAAAGAATGTAAAACAGACTTTGGGCAGATCTAGGATTTGCAAGATCCTCTTATCACTACCGAGCACTTCCAGCCTATTTTCATATTGTACCTACAAGCTTAGTCTTTTGAAAGTATGTCAGTTTTCGCTGGTAATACACCCAACTGACTCATTTTGAAAACATTTAAAAATATGTTTTAAGTGCGTGTCAGCACAAAATCCTTCATACTTGGGAAAGTTGACGTTGCAACCTTGTTAATAGATTCACATGTTTGTCCATTCATACAGGGCCCAGTGCGAAAACCGAGACATGATTAGCTACACACCACTTACGAACTCACGAAGGAGTTACCCCCAACGTTGTGGGTAATTGCATTTGAGCGTCTGTCGGGTGTATGCCTACACTCCGCGCTAAGGTCGTGGCCATTATCTAATGTAATGAGCCGAGGATATCCAGGACACGATAGTTAATCCCTGTTGTTTAAGTTATCAAACAAAACTAATTAAAACAGAATATGCGGATTTACTAGCCACAATCCGGCATTCGATTGATCCCATTTCCGACCAAGCAGTAATGGTTTACCGTAACCCAAGCCCATATATGTGAAATAAGTCAAGAGTATTTACCTGAGCTAGTCTTCATTTAAACGTAAGATTTATTAACTCAGCCGTACACAAAAGCACTAAGTGCAGATAGCATTTACCAGAATGTCTCTAGTCTGGATTATGACATAAGCTAACCAATTAAATACTAACGGTCTTACTTAAGTCATAGACATAGACCGACCAGCGTACATGATCAAAACGTATAATGCTAGATTAAACGATGATCAGATAGAATGTAGTTTAACCCAACAAGTACCTTGACTTTTATAATATGGGCAAACTATAAATATTCTGGATTTTGAGACTTAAATGATAAGGTTAGACCCGTTTCGGTTAATTTTCGTAAACTAGTTACATATACTTAACTGCACGCATATCAGCGATATCGGGTAACCGGATAAGTCATGTACAAGTTCTATATGCCATTATACTTTAAAAAAGTTGTAATATCAGTAGGATATCAACTTTTATGCTTGTTACGGTTTTAAAGCGACACTATGCCTCATAAGGACGGTTTGGTAATTATTTGGAATTATGAGTTTATATCATGTACCTACTGTAAAAATATTTAAAAATAAGTTTTAAAATCAGTAGGTAACAAGTCTTGGTTTGTAAATATGGTTTAAAACCATACTATGCGCCGAAACGACGCTTATGCCGTAAAATGACGATTTGTACAATGTTTAATGAAAATTGATTTTAAGGTCAGATTAACGTGTATTAGATATGTTATTTAATATAACATATCAGTAGGTAAAAGATTTACTTTGAAAAGATATGATTGAAACCGTTTTATAAGCCACAAGGGCTTTATCGTCATTTATCTTATCGACATAATACTAGGACTTGTTCATAAACTCAGTTTATAATCTGGTTTGACATCCCAAATAAGCCTACTTATAATATTACATCAGTAGGAAACTCATTTTCAAGTTCATTATCATTTAAACCTCTTTTTATGCAAAAGGGCATTTCAGTCAAAATGGCATAATTACGGAACTTGTGCATATACTCAGATTCTGATTATGATCATGTAATATAACCTCAGAGGGTTATGCTACATTATATTATAATCATAATGCAACTTTAGATAAGTAGCTAAGTAATCTAAATCGGGTCAGAATCAAAAGTTAAAGCAGAAGTCAAACTTCACGACTTTCGGTTGTGAACCGACCAGGAACTGAAATTGACGAGCCGAACATGTTCTTACATGTTCTAATAATTATTACCAACTTGTTTAAGTGTCAAAACATGTTTCATAACATATATAAGCTCAAATTATAACATTTCTGAAAAATGGCATGTTTGACTTTTTAATATAGTAACTTTGACCCGTCAATTTGATATAGCAAACGTGATCTTCAGGAGGTGCCCTTTATAGGGACTAACACCTACCTTATTACGATCACTTAGCCATGTTCATTACGAACAATGGCTGAACCATAATAGTCTTAACCGAAAGTCAAGGCGTTTTCCGTAAAATGCTTGACTTTTGGCTATAAAAGCCTATAAACGAAAATGCAAGAGGAAGGAACACTTACAAGTGGTTCCTAGGATGCAATAGAACTAAGTTAGATGCTCCTTTCAGTTAGGAACTTCCAGAGGAGGGAGACATAAATGTGAATGAGAAAGGTGCAATTTCAAATAGTGAACCTTGACACCTCTTTATAGTTGGAGAGCTTGAAGGAGGTGATGCCAGGTGCTAAGGGGTGTAAGAGGGAGGCTTACAAGTGTCCTAAAACGTGGCATAGTAGTTTGAAAGACCATGGTTTTGAATCAAATGGTTTATGGTCTCATGTGCGGAGGCCAAGCAATTTTTCTACAGACACGGGCCTCTCGCGCCCCAGAAGTGCCTTTCCTCTCGTGCCCAGCGAGCGCCCCGTAGTCAGTTTCAAATTTTGACACTTTTAGCCCCTCAACTTATAAAACCTCCTAAAACACTTTTATAGCATATTTAGCCCTCTATAACCAATATTTGGCATACCAGGGAGTATGCCCGGACATTGTCGAGCTCTCGGTTCGTTAAGAGGTCACTCAGATGTATAAATTAACATGTTGACACTTTTAACCCCTCCATCATCCAATTTTCACGTATTTACGGATTTAATCCCTCTCGTCCAACAAATGGGACATATGAGAGTTCGGACTTCGTAAAGGATCACTCAGAGGCCCACTATAGTCATGTTGACCCCAATGTCACGCAGAGGCTGGACATGTTGACATATCAGTCACTCAGAGGCCAAGTTTAAGCATGTTGACATATCAGTCACCCAGAAGCTATTGTTTAAGCATGTTGACATATCAGTCACTCAAAGGTTATTGTTTATGCATGTTGACATCAGAAAGTCACTCAGTGGCTCAGTTTGAGCAAGTTGACACCTTTAGTCCCTATTAGTCTTTAATAGACTAAAAATAAAAATACAATACGTATCTCTAAACTATTGGACACGATTCTACGAGATGTTACATCCTCACCCCCTTAAAAGAAATCTCGTCCTCTAGATTTTATTCAAAAAGATGGGGGTACTTTTGTCGCATAGTGGACTCAACCTCCCATGTATACTCGGGACCTCTAAAGGCGTCCCACTTAACCTTCACTATAGATATTAATTTCCTTCGAAGCTTCTTAACCTGTCCATCCTCGATCGAAATTGGTTTCTCAACAAACCTCAGGTTTTCATCTATTTGCACATCTTTGTGCGACATTGCTAGGGACTCGTCAGCTAGACATTTCTTAAGGTTAGATATGTGGAATACATCGTGAATTCCACTAAGCTCCTCTGGCAGCTTATGCTTATAAGCTACAGTGCTGACACGTTCGACTATCTCGAATGGTCCTATATATCTTGGGCTCAACTTGTCCTTCTTCTCGAATCTCATTACTCCTTTCCAATGTGATACTTTCAACATGACTTTGTCCCCTACTTGGAACTTAAGAGGTTTACGCCTCTTGTCAGCATAGCCCTTCTACCTATCATGGGCAACTTTGAGGCGATCAGGTACACAAACTCTTGAAGGCTTCCCCAACTTCTGCCCAACACACAGGCGTTCGACAATTCCTCCCATACAAGGCCTCATAAGGAGCTGCCTTGATGCTCGTATGATAACTATTATTATAGGAGAATTCTATTAGGGGTAGGTGGTCATCCCAACTTCCACCTAAATCAATTACACATGCTCTAAGCATGTCTTCCAAGGTTTGAATAGTATGCTCACTTTGTCCATCCGTCTACGGGTGGTAAGCCATACTAAAGTTTAATCTTGTGCCTAAAGATTGTTGGAAACTTTTCAAGAACTGAGATGTATATCTAGTATCTCTATCAGATACAATAGATACCGGCACTCCGTGTAGGGACACAATCTTGTCCGGACACAATCTTGTCCACACACAATTTATCCAATTTGTCAGAATTATACGTTTCCTTAATTGGGAAGAAATGTGCTGACTTAGTCAGCCTATCTACAATGACCTAAATCATGTCGTTACCATGTTTGGTCTTAGGTAACTTTGTAATCAAGTCCATAGTTACCATTTCCCATTTCCAAGTGGGAATCTCAAGTTGTTGTTGAATTCCTGACGGTTTTTTATGTTCAGCTTTAACTTGCGAACATGTCAGACACTTAGCTACATAAGTGCTCTGGATTTCTTCAAACCCATCCACCCATAATTCTTTTCCAAGTCCTGATACATCTTGTCACCACCCGGGTGAACTGAGTATCTTGTATTATGTGCTTCTCAGAGGATTAAATCTCTAAGTCCTCCTAAGATTGGAACCCAGATTCTTCAATTGAATCTAAGGATTCCATCCTTTCCAGGCTCTAACTAATCAACAGTTCAACCTAATCCCTCATTAGGAATATTAGCCTCTAATAGGGCTTGCTTATGCGCATCTAATAGCTTCTCATTCAAGCTATTTCTGAGCTCAATGCTCTTGGCGTTAATCCTAATAGGTTTAACCTTTTATTTCGTTCTTCCGAATCTGTTCTATCCCCAAAGCTTCCGTCTAGAACCGCCGCCGACCACGGGACCACAACTGGTATCAGAGCTACGGTACCGATTCTTTCAATCTAATAGTTGATGAATCACCTACGCTCATGAATTATTGGACGTATGAGGGGTTTTGGACGTAAAATATCAAATAAACGGACAATCCACAGACATAATGTCAAATTGAAACCATAGGATTGTTAGTAAATGATTTTCGACCACATGTGTGCAAAAATCATGTCAAAATTAGAAGAAATGAAGATTCTGGATCGAAAAGACGTTATCAGTTTCATCCGTATGAACGAGCATCTGTGGCTCATACGAGTGACCAATTGTCATTCGTACGAAGCAATCACCCGTATGGATCACCACTCGTACGAAGCCATCACACGTAGAAAGTCTAGCTCGTACAAAGCGATGAGCAAAAAAATAAAAAAAATTCGTATTGACGAGACGAGTGTCTAGAAAAAATTTGGTGATTACAAATTTTTCGAGATTTTAACTCAAATTCGGGCTGTTCGGGGAAACCATCTAGAGCTTCAAAGTATAGATTTGATGATACGATCACAAGGGAATGAAGATTGTGGGGTAGTCACTGATACCTACGCAAAACGTTGATCATCTGGTGTAGTGATTATTAATGAGCCTTAATGTTTAGTCAGCATTTGATCAAAACTGTAAATTTTGGGATATTTTCCGCAAAATTTGAAATATCATATGCTGCAATCCACCATAATCTGCATTCCCATAAGAACTCGAAGTTAGAATTTTCAAAAATGAGGGGGAACAAAAATTTTCACATATATCTTAAAATTCCAGCATTTTTTAAATTCGTGACGCTGCAACAGTATCCAGGTGGTTTCAGACTGCAGATTATCTGGGAATCACAAAGGATCGAAGATTCATTAGAGATGAGATAACGTTTAAGTCTATTCACAAAATAGACTATACCTTTAGAATGTGTGATCGAAGAATGTTCAGAATTTTCAGATCATGATACAGATTAATGCTCAAGGGCTAACCACCTAATCCCCGATGTGGAAGTGGAAGCACACACGACGACGTGGATGTACACACGTCAGCCTATCATTAACTCTGCATTGCAAATGAACTGTTTTTCGGACTAACCGCCAGAAAACACGGATGTCTTGTAGTTTCAGTGCCCCATTCCAGCGGAGATAGCTATACGTCTGTTATTGTGACTAAAAAAGGAAGAATGTGATTCTGATTGCCGAAGAATGTTTCTTAGATTCGATGTGTCACCAGATAGTTTGTTTTCGATGATTTGCTGGTCAAGAAGATTTTTGAGGATATTTATTGATATGAAGTTTTTCGGTGTGGTATTTGGAAGTTTCTGTCAATTGCCAGTTGGGTTTTGAAGATCAGAGGATCGAGCATCAAGCGGGGTGCGCTAAACCGAACGCGAATATGCTTAACGTCGAAACGGAGAAATTGCGTTGTTTAATTTCAAGTTGGTGATTATTTGAGAAAATTTGTAGATCAAGCAAACCAGAGGAGGTTCTGAACCGTGCAAACAACAACCTGAAGTTCAATTTCTAGAGAAAATTATTTCAGGGGGTATGTTGCTTAAACCTAGATAATGCAAACCCGGATCTTCAATCAAGGGGAATTACAACGTAATCAAATACCCGATTGAAGTTGCAGAATATTCAAACACAGCTCTCAGATTTCAAGTTCAAGCTTCGACAGTAACGTCCAGAGGGGAATTGTTGATGCACTTTGTGGTCGTCACTGGGCGAATAGGCTAGAAAAGAGTGTGTATTGAATATTGTATAGATTAGATACGAACACACGACCCAAGTGCGAACAACTACTGGCTCATACGAGTGACTTTGTGCTTCGTACGAGTGATGACATCTCACTAGTACTGATGACCCTTCGTACGAGTGACAACAGGCTTGCTTCGCGCGAGCTGTCATGTCTATAAATTGGTGTTGTGTGTTCATTGTTTGTAAGTTTTGGAAGTTCCCTTAGGGGAAACGCTGGCAGATTCTCTCCAGGAACTCCGCATACTCTTTTGGTATGAATGAATGAACTAAAAAGCTTCCGTTGATTCTGTGCCTACATGTCTATTTCATTCTGCCGAATCTGTTCTATCCCCAAAGCTTCCGTCTAGAATCGCCGCCGACCACGGGACCACAATATATAATACACTTTGTGCTATATAAGTAATGTCTCCACAATTTAAGTGCAAATACAACGACACCCAATTCCAAATCATGGGTGGTGTACTTTCTTTCATGCACCTTTAACTGTCGTGATGCATAAGCAATCACCTTACCTTTTTGCATTAGTACACAACCCATGCCAGTGTGTGAAGCATCACAATAAACTACAAAATTCTCAATACCCTTAGGTAGAGATAACACAGGAGCATTGCTTAGCTTGTGTTTTATAATCTCAAAGGATTCTTGTTATTTCGGACCCCAAACAATTACGGGTCAAGGTAGTTAAAGGAGTGGCTATCCTTGAAAACTTCACAATGAACCTCCTATAATAACCAGCCAATCCTAGGAAACTACGAATCTCGGATGGGGTTATGGGTACTTCCCAATTCATTATGGATTCTATTTTGGCGGGATCCACTTGGATACCATGCTCACTTACAACATGTTCAAGAAATTGGACTTCTCTAAGCCAAAATTCACACTTAGAAAATTTAGCATAAAGCTTTTCCTGCCTTAGTAATTCTAGAATGCACCGAAGGTGTTTCTCGTGATCAAATTGATTACGAGAATAGATAAGTATGTCGTCTATGAAGACAATGACAAACTTATCCAAATACGGTTTGCAGACTCTATTCATGAGATCCATGAATGTTGCAGGTGCATTTGTGAGCCCAAAAGGCATCACTAGAAATTCAAAATGACCATATCGGGTCCTGAAGGCAGTCTTAGGAACATACTCGTTTCTAACATTCAGCTGATAATATCTTGATCTCAAATCAATCTTAGGAAAATAACTAGCCCCTTGAAGTTGGTCGAATAAATCATCGATCCTGGGCAGAAGATATCAGTTCTTAATCGTTATCTTGTTCAATTCCCGGTAATCAATGCACATCTGCATTGAACCATCTTTCTTTTTAACAAAAAGAATTGGAGCTCCCCAAGGTGAGGAACTAGGCTGAATAAAGCCTTTCTCTAAAAGTTCATCTAATTGAACTCTTAATTCCTTCATTTCTGTCGGTGCTAACCAATATGGAGCTCTGGCTACATGTGCTGATCCAGGTAGGATATCAATTCTAAACTCCACTTGCCTATCTGGAAGTAGGCCAGGTAGTTCTGTAGGGAAAACATTGGAATACTCCGAGATAACGGGAAGGTCTTCTCTATTTGGCTTAGGCTCATTAATAGTTACTTGTGCCATATAAATGACACATCCTCTCCCCAAACACTTGGATGCCTTATATAACGACACCTTGTCTGGCAATCCATAGTGTGAATCTCCAGGGATGGTGATCGTTTCACCAGATGGGGTTTTAATCTCGATGAGTTTCTTATCGCATGCAATGCGGGCTTGGTTATGGGACAACCAATCCATGCCTAAAACTATATCGAACCTTGCCAATTTCATTGGCAAAAGAGAAATGGGAATAGAATGATTCTTAATGGATA
This sequence comes from Scalesia atractyloides, assembly GCA_947069175.1. Taxonomy (NCBI): domain Eukaryota; kingdom Viridiplantae; phylum Streptophyta; class Magnoliopsida; order Asterales; family Asteraceae; genus Scalesia; species Scalesia atractyloides. Next base: position 14,106,935 of record CAMTDV010000116.1, on the reverse strand, counting down.
TAGAACATCCATCAAGAATGGAAGATGTTGTCTCTAACGTTCCATCAATGAGTTCTACCTCACAAGTTATATCTAGAGTTCTTATGGGCAAGTTTAATAGTTTACTAAACTTATGATCAACAAAAGATTTATCTGCACCCGAATCGAAAAGAACTCTAGCATATACATCACTGATGAGGAATGTACCTGGTATGATGTTTTTGTCATTAACGGCCTCCCTGGCATTCATTTGGAAGGCACGAGCATTCCCTTTATTAGCCTCTCCAGGCTTTGCATCATTATTTCTGGGGTTCTTAGGGCAGTTAAACTTAATATGCCCCTTTTCATTACAGTTGTAGCAGACGGCATTCTTAAGATCCTTGCATTCTAGGGTTTTATGCCCCTTTTTCTTACAGAAACCACATGGTCTAGTTTGTGGATCAATACTACATTGTCCCTAATTCTTACGGTTGCAATTTTTACATGTCGGCATTACACCCGACTTATCTTGGTTCCTCCTGAACCCAAATCTCACTTTATTCTTCTTATTAAATCTTTGGGAGTTATCATCATCTCTCTTCCTTTTCCCATCAGTTTCAACTTTAACTGACTTTTGTCTCACCAAATCTAAGGTGAGAGAGAGAGATAGGTCAACAGCAGACCTATAGGTACTAGGCCGAGCAGCCTTTACCTTGCCTTTTATCTCGGGCACTAACCCATTAATAAAACGCGCAATGCGTTTGGTTTTCAAGGGTGATTAAATATGAAACTAACCTAGACAGGGAATTAAAGTTGGAAACATACTTTCGACAATCTAGGTTCTTCATTGAAAGAGTCAGAAAGTCTGTCTCTAATTTCTCCACCTCATGAGGTGGGCAGTATGTTTCCTTGACTAAATCGACAAACTTAGACCATCCTAAGTTGTACAGGGTACTTTACCTGTAGATTGAATCATGGCCTTCCACCAAATCAAGGCATCACCCTTGAAGGACTGTGATACATACTTGACCACATCCTTATCAGCACAACCGCTGATATCTACAATCGTTTCCATCTCATCTAGCCATTTCAAGGCTTCTACAGCTCCTTTATCCCCATTAAAATCCTAGGGTTTACAGGAAACATAATATTTGTAGGTACATCCGTCCTTAGACGAATGGGATCTATCAGCAAATTCTATTTTATTTGGTTCACTCCTTGCATTTGAAGAGTGAACTGAGCTCTCCTTATGAGCTGAGGATAGTGGGTTTGATAATGGTTTGGAGCGAGTAGCACTCGACTCCCTAAGTTTTTCTATGGCCTTTTCCATGGTCTTTCCAACAGCTGCATCTATGCAAGCTTGGAAGTCATCGTTGTTGACGGCTATATTTTCAGCGTTGTTAGAGTTAACATCCGGTGACTACTTTGAGCCTTGTCCGAGTTAGCCATTCTTGGAGCTTTGGTTCTAAATACCAAATGAAATTTCTCTTAGCGATGGTATAACAACATATTGGCTTTAAACATTGGATATAACAATCCCTCGCATATTTAAGCTAGTGTTAATAACATCATAACTCTCAAGCTCATCATATCTACATTTTGCCTAGGTGTTAATAGGACCATCAAAGGCAAATTTCAATCTGGACATAGTCCATATATTATTAGACAGTGGATCGTAATGTCACAACTGTCATTGTCTTTTGACAATTATATATAACTCATAGGCTTGTCAATAATGGACATAATAATATGGCATGTTGGCCTGTCACGTTGGACATATCATATGACACGTTGGCTTGTCACTTTGGACATAACATATGGCACGTTGGCCTGTCCCCAATGGACATCATGTGGCACGTTGGCCTACATCATTAACTGATGTAATTTATGGCACGATGGCCTACATCAATAACAGATGTAATTTATGGCACGTTTACCTACATCACTCACAGATGTAATTTATGGCACGTTGGCCTACATCACTGACATATGTAATTTATGGCACGTTGGCCTACATCACTGACAAATGTAATTTATGGCATGTTGGCCTACATCACTAACTGATGTAATTTATGGCACGTTGGCCTACATCACTAACAGATGTAATTTATGGCACGTTGGCCTACATCACTAACAGATGTAATTTATGGCTGGCCTACATCACTAACAGATGTAATTTATGGCACGTTGACCTACATCATTGACAAAAGTAATTTATGGCACGTTGGCCTACATCACTGACAGATATAATTTATGGCACGTTGGCCTACATCACTAACATATGTAATTTATGGCACGTTGGCCTGTTGCTGGCCTATGGCATGTTGGCCTATCAATTCTCATCACATTGATGACTTTAGCCGGGATCACATTGATCACAAAGGCTATATAATAGGTCTTAGGACGTAGTCCTTTTACCTAGACGGCTAGTGTGGTTCCTCGAGTCACACTAGGACTATGAACATTTCTTAATGTTAACATAAGAGTACCTTAATGATTGATTAATGGTCCCGGTCACATTGGACCTTAACGACCTTGGAGGCTTGAACCTAGTCCACCACCTCTGGATAGAAGGATAACTTTCCTTAACTATCCTGATTGAAGGCCTTTTATCCTTAACAATCATTTCTTGGCTAATGTGTGGTCTGTGCCACTTGGCATAATCAAATCCATTAAGGGCTTTCAGAATTATATAGAAGAGCACAAATTTTGTGTAAAATCGAGATGCTCGCTTGAAGTGGATGAATACATACATTTATAATTCCAAAAATACTTCATTAAATTCCAATAGAAATTACAATACTAGAAACAAATGAAATAAATTGTCCATGCAAGGACTAAAGAAATAAAAATGTCCACGCAGGGACTAGAGAAATAACAATGTTCTCGCAGGGACTAACATATATTAGAAGAGACTTCACTCGTCCTTCCTTCCCTTAACCAGTTTGGAGAGTTTCTTGAAGGACTTATTTGACTTCTTCTCCGTTTTCTCCATTTGTTGTTGCATTTCTTTCATTCGTTCCAAGGCCTCATTTATTCACTCGAGTGGTGGCGGAGGTGGTGGTTGTGGCATAATAGGATACTGGTATCCATAACTTGGATATCCAGTAGGTGGATAAACAGGTAGGAAAGGAGACGGGTAAAGTGCGTTATGCATGACCACTTGCATGTAAGGGTCATGCGATAATGCTTGGTAATCAACCGAAGTAGATGGGTTAAAAGGATCATATCCAGACGTATTCAGATATGTTGGGATAGGGTTATTATAGCCCAATGGTGGTCGTTGAACCACTGGTGGTGGTGTTGGTTCCACCACAAGTGAAACATTGGAGGGTCCACCCATTTGTGGGTCCTCGTGAATAGTAGAGTAGGGTTTGGGCAAAGGTGGCAGTGATCCTGACTGTTGGCCCGCATGTACCGACATACGTGCTCCTCTTTTCCTCCTTAGCGGTTCAGGTGGCGATTGGGGTTGTTCCACCGGTTCCATGTGGATATCTTCTTTTACAGGAGATGGTTGGGAGTGATGGGAAGGAGTGTTAGCGAAAGTAAATTGGTTGCAATATTGGTCCCACTCATTAGGACCTTTATACGGCAATCCGACATAGGAGTTCGAATCGCTTGAGATTTTGATGGGATGCGTGTGTGATCCCGACGGCGGCATCTCCGGGTTGGAGTCCTTGTCCATGGAATTGGGTTGGTCTAATTGGTTTTGGTTGGCTAGGGGTGTATTAAAGTATTGGTCGGGGTTTAAATTCATCATGATAAGAATGATGGGAGTGGTGGGAGTGGAGTGAATGATGCGAATTGTAGGAATGGTACGAGTTTTGAGTTTGAGAAGGTGAATGTTGTGACAACGGCCATGAATCCCCCGAATCCTCATAGGGGTTCGAGTGTTGGGGATGTGAAGGGATGTGTCCTGATGGTCCTCCCCTCATTGGTCCTTTACCTCTTCCTCTTACTCTTGGCGACATTTTGCTGTTAAAAATCAATTCAAAAACAATACTAATAACTTAATAATGAGATGAGTAAATCCTAGGTCAAAGCCTAGACTCGAAAGTCTAAGAAATGTGCTTGCATAAGTTTGAGATTAAACACTAGAAGGCTAGTGTTTAATTCTCTCAAAAGTTGGCTCTGATACCAACCTGTCACACCCCGGCTTTCCACAGCCAATCTAAACACCGGTGGGCCCATGTGGGGAATATCGTGACGTAAGTTGATATCATCATAGTCAATTAAACACATAACAGTGGAAGTCTTGGAGTTAAATTACTATTACAAACTGAATGTTCAAAATACAAAATAATATACAGACGGCTCATAATAGAAGATCCACAGGCGGGTCATAAATTGTACAAAAGAAAGAATGTAAAACAGACTTTCGGCAGATCTAGGATTTGCAAGATCCTCTTATCACTACCGAGCACTTCCAGCCTATTTTCATATTGTACCTGCAAGCTTAGTCTTTTGAAAATACGTCAGCTTTCACTGGTAAATACACCCAACTGACTCATTTTGAAAAAATTTAAAAATATATTTTAAGTGCGTATCAGCACAAAATCTTTTATAACTTGGGAAAGTTGACGTTGCAACCTAGTTAACAGATTCACATGTTTGTCCATTCATACAGGGCCCAGTGCGAAAACCGAGACATGATTAACTACACACCACTTACGAACTCACGAAGGAGTTACCCCCAATGTTGTGGGTAATTGCATTTGAGCGTCTGTCGGGTGTATGCCTACACCCCGCGCTAAGGTCGTGGCCATTATCTAATGTAATGAGCCGAGGATATCCAGGACACGGTAGTTAACCCCCGATGTTTAAGTTATCAAACAAAATTGACTAAAACAGAATATGCGGATTTACTAGCCACAATCCGGCATTCGATTGATCCCATTTCCGACCAAGCGGTAATAGTTTACCGTAACCCAAGCCCGTATATGCGAAATAAGTCAAGAGTATTTACCTGAGCTAGTCTTCGTTTAAACACAAGATTTATTAACTTAGCCGTACACAAAAGCACTAAGTGCAGATAGCATTTACCGGAATGTCTCTAGTCTGGATTATGACATAAGCTAACCAATTAAATACTAACGGTCTTACTTAAGTCATAGACGTAGACCGACTAGCGTACATGATCAAAACGTATAACGCTAGATTACACGATGATCAGATCGAATGTAGTTTAACCCAACTAGTACCTTGACTTTTATAATATGGGCAAATTATAAATATTCTGGATTTTGAGACTTAAATGATAAGGTTAGACCCGTTTCGGTTAATTTTCGAAACTAGTTACATATACTTAACTGCACGCTTATCAGTGATATCGGGTAACCGGATAAGTCATGGACAATTCTATCTGCCATTATACTTTAAATAAGTTGTAATATCCGTAGGATATCAACTTTTATGCCCGTTACGGTTTTAAAGCGAAACTATGCCTCATAAGGGCGTTTCGGTAATTATTTGGGATTCTGAGTTTATATCATGTACCTTCTATAAAAATATTTAAAATAAGTTTTAAAATCAATAGGTAACAAGTCTTGGTTTGTAAATATGGTTTAAAACCATACTATGCGCCGAAACGACGCTTATGCCGTAAAATGACGATTTGTACAGTGTTTAATGAAAATTGAGTTTAGAGTCAGATTAACATGTATTAGATATGTTATTTAATATAACATATCACTAGGTAAAAGATTTACTTTGAAAAGATATGATTGAAACCATTTTATAAGCCACAAGGGCTTTATCGTCATTTATCGACATAATACTAGGACTTGTTCATAAACTCAGTTTATAATCTGGTTTGACATCCCAAATAAGCCTACTTATAATATTACATCAGTAGGAAACTCATTTTCAAGTTCATTATCATTTAAACCTCTTTTTATGCAAAAAGAACATTTTAGTCAAAATGGCATAATTACGAAACTTGTGCATAAACTCTGATTTTGATTATGATCATGTAATATAACCTCAGAGGGTTATGCTACATTATATTACGATCATAATGCAACTTTAGATCAGTAGCTAACTAATCTATATCGGGTCAGAATCGAAAGTCAAAGCAGAAGTCAAACTTCACGACTTTCGGTTGTAAACCGACCAGGAACTGAAATTGACGAACCGAACATGTTCTAATATAGTAACTTTGACCCGTCAATTTGGTATAGCAAACGTGATCTTCAGGAGGTGCCCTTTATAGGGACTAACACCTACCTTATTCCGATCACTTAGCCATGTTCATTACGAACAATGGCTGAACCATAATGGTCTTAGCCGAAAGTCAAGGCATTTTCCGTAAAACGCTTTTTTTGGATATAAAAGCCTATAAACGAAAATGCAAGAGGAAGGAACACTTACAAGTGGTTCCTAGGATGCAATAGAACTAAGTTAGATGCTCCTTTCAGTTAGGAACTTCCAGAGGAGGGAGACATAAATGTTAATGAGAAAGGTGCAATTTCAAATAGTGAACCTTGACACCTCTTTATAGTTGGAGAGCTTGAAGGAGGTGATGCCAGGTGCTAAGGGGTGTAAGAGGGAGGCTTACAAGTGTCCTAAAACGTGGCATAGTAGTTTGAAAGACCATGGTTTTGAATCAAATGGTTTATGGTCTCATGTGCGGAGGCCAAGCAATTTTTCTGCAGACACGGGCCTCTCGCGCCCCAGAAGTGGCCAAGGCCTTTCCTCTCGTGCCCAGCGAGCGCCCCGTAGTCAGTTTCAAATTTTGACACTTTTAGCCCCTCAACTTATAAAACCTCCTAAAACACTTTTATAGCATATTTAGCCCTCTATAACCAATATTTGGCATACCAGGGAGTATGCCCGGACATTGTCGAGCTCTCGGTTCGTTAAGAGGTCACTCAGAGGTATAAATTAACATGCTGACACTTTTAACCCCTCCATCATCCAACTTTCACGTATTTACAGATTTAATCCCTATCGTCCAACAAATGGGACATATGAGAGTTAAGACTTCGTAAAGGATCACTCAGAGGCCCACTATAAGCATGTTGACCCCAATGTCACGCAGAGGCTGGACATGTTGACATATCAATCACTCAGAGGCCAAGTTTAAGCATGTTGACATATCAGTCACCCAAAAGCTATTTTTTAAGCATGTTGACATATCAGTCACTCAGAGGGTATTGTTTATGCATCTTGACATCAGAAAGTCACTCAGAGGCTCAGTTTGAGCAAGTTGACACCTTTAGTCCCTATTAGTCTTTAATAGACTAAAAATAAAAATACAATACGTGTCTCTATACTATTGGACACGATTCTACGAGATGTTACATCCTCACCCCCTTAAAAGAAATCTCGTCCTTGAGATTTTATTCAAAAAGATGGGGGTACTTTTGTCGCATAGTGGACTCAACCTCCCATGTATACTCGGGACCTCTAAAGGCGTCCCACTTAACCTTCACTATAGATATTAATTTCCTTCGAAGCTTCTTAACCTGTCGATCCTAGATTGAAATTGGTTTCTCAACAAACCTCAGGTTTTCATCTATTTGCACATCTTTGTGCGACATTGCTAGGGACTCGTCAGCTAGACATTTCTTAAGGTTAGATATGTGGAATACATCGTGAATTCCACTAAGCTCCTCTGGCGGCTTATGCTTATAAGCTACTGTGCCGACACGTTCGACTATCTCGAATGGTCCTATATATCTTGGGCTCAACTTGTCCTTCTTTCCGAATCTCATTACATACTTTCAACATGACTTTGTCCCCTACTTGGAACTTAAGAGGTTTACGCCTCTTGTCAGCATAGCCCTTCTACCTATCACGGGAAACTTTGAGGCGATCATGGATTTGCACGATCTTGTCCATGGTCTCCAGGACAATCTCAAGTCCTGATAGTTGAGCTTCCCCAACTTCTGCCCAACACACGGGCGTTCGACATTTTCTCCCATACAAGGCCACATAAGGAGCAGCCTTGATGCTCGTATGATAACTATTATTATAGGAGAATTCTATTAGGGATAGGTGGTCATCCCAACTTCCACCTAAATCAATTACACATGCTCTAAGCATGTCTTCCAAGGTTTGAATAGTATGCTCACTTTGTCCATCCGTCTGCGGGTGGTAAGCCATACTAAAGTTTAATCTTATGCCTAAATATTGTTGGAAACTTTTCCAGAACTGAGATGTATATCTAGTATCACTATCAGATACAATAGATACCGGCACTCCGTGTAGGGACACAATCTTGTCCGGACACAATCTTGTCCACACACAAGCCAATATGTCAAAATTATACGTTTCCTTAATTGGGAAGAAATGCGCTGACTTAGTCAGCCTATCTATAATGACCCAAATCGTGTCATTACCATGTTTGGTCTTAGGTAACTTGGTAATCAAGTCCATAGTTACCATTTCCCATTTCCAAGTAGGAATCTGAAGTTGTTGTAGAAGTCCTGACGGTTTCTAATGTTCAGCTTTAACTTGCGAACATGTCAGACACTTAGCTACATAAGTGGCTATGGATTTCTTCAAACCCATCCACCAATAATTCTTTTCCAAGTCCTGATACATCTTGTCACCACCAGGGTGAACTGAGTATCTTGTATTATGTGCTTCTCGGAGGATTAAATCTCTAAGTCCTCCTAAGATTGGAACCCAGATTCTTCCATTGAATCTAAGGATTCCATCCATTCCAGGGACTAACTAATCAACAGTTCCACCTAATCCCTCATTATGAATATTATCCTCTAATAGGGCTTGCTTCTACGCATCTAATAGCTTCTCATTCAAGCTTTTTCTAGCTCAATGCTCTTGGCGTTAATCCTAATAGGTTTAACCTTTTCCTTGTGACTCAAGGCTTCAGCAACGACATTTGCCTTGCCGGGATGATAGCGAATTTCGCAATCATAATCGTTAAGTGTTTCCATCCAACGGCGTTGTCGCATATTCAATTCCTTCTGATTAAACAGATGCTAGAGACTTTTATGGTCAATGTATATGTTGATGCACTTTGTGGCCGCCACTGTGCGAATAGGCTAGAAAGAGTGTGTATTTATATATTAAATACGAACACACAGCCCAAGTGCGACAAGTACTGGCTCGTACGAGTGACAACAGGCTTGCTTCGCACGAGCTGTCATGTCTATAAATAGGTGTTGTGTGTTCATTGTTTGTAAGTTTTGGAAGTTCCCTTAGGGGAAATGCTGGCGGATTCTCTCCAGGAACTCCGCCAGCCAGTCAAGATGTATACTCTTTCGGCATGAATGAATGAATTGAAAAGCTTCTGCTGATTCTGTGCCTACACATCTATTTCGTTCTTCCGAATCTGTTCTATCCCCAAAGCTTCCGTCTAGAACCGCCGCCGACCACGGGACCACTACATGTATCAGAGCTACTGTACCAATTCTTTCAATCTAACAGTTGATGAATCACCTACGCCCATGAATTGTTGGACGTTTGAGGGGTTTTGGACGTAAAACATCAAATAAACGGACAATCCACGGACATAATGTCAAATTGAAACCATAGGATTGTTAGAAACTGATTTTCGACCACATGTGTGCAAAAATCATGTCAAAATTAGAAGAAATGAAGATTCTGGATCGAAAAGACGTTATCAGTTTCATCCGTACGAACGAGCATCTGTGGCTCGTACGAGTGACCAATTATCATTCGTAAGAAGCAATCACTCGTACGGATCACCACTCATACGAAGCATCACACGTAGAAAGTCTAGCTCGTACGAAGCGGTGAGCAAAAAAATAAAAAAAAAATTCGTATTGACGAGACGAGTGTCTAGAAAAAATTTGGTGATTACAAATTTTTTCGAGATTTTAACGTCAAATTCGGGCTGTTCGGGGACACCATCTAGAGCTTCAAAGTATAGATTTGATGATACGATCACAAGGGAATGAAGATTGTGGGGTAGTCACTGATACCTATGCAAAACGTTGATCATCTGGTGTAGTGATTATTAATGAGCCTTATCGTTTAGTCAGCATTTGATCAATATACTGCAAATTTTGGGAAATTTTCCGCAAAATTTGAAATATCAAATGCTACAATCCACCGTAATCCGCATTCCCATAAGAACTCGAAGTCAGAATTTTCAAAAATGAGGGGGAATAAAAATTTTCACATATATCTTAAAATTTCAGCATTTTTGAAATTCGTGACGCTGCAACAGTATCCAGGTGGTTTCAGACTGCAGATTATCAGGGAATCATAGAGGATCGAAGATTCATTAGAGATGAGATAACGTTTAAGTCTATTCACAAAATAGACTATACCTTTAGAATGTGTGATCGAAGAATGTTTAGAATTTTCAGATCATGATATAGATTGATGCTCAAGGAATAACCACCTAATCCCCGATGTGGAAGTGGAAGCACACACGACGACGTGGATGTACACACGTCAGCCTATCATTAACTCTGCATTGCAAATGAACTGTTTTTCGGACTAACCGCCAGAAAACACGGATGTCTTTTAGTTTCAGTGCCCCATTCTAGCGGAGATGGCTATACATCTGTTATTGTGACTAAAAAAGGAAGAATGTGATTCTGATTGCCGAAGAATGTTTCTTAGAGTCGATGTGTCACCAGATAGTTTGTTTCCGATGATTTGTTGGTCAAGAAGATTTTTGCGGATATTTATTGATTTGAAGTTTTTCGGTGTGGTATTTGGAAGTTTCTATCAATTGCCAGTTGGGTTTTGAAGATCAGAGGATCGAGCATCAAGCGGGGTGAGCTAAACCGAACGCGAATATACTTAACGTCGAAATGGAGAAATTGCATTGTTTAATTTCAAGTTGGTGATTATTCGAGAAAATTTTATAGATCAAGCAAACCAGAGGAGGTTCTGAACCGTGTAATTTAATATAACATATCAGTAGGTAAAAGATTTACTTTGAAAAGATATGATTGAAACCGTTTTATAAGCCACAAGGGCTTTATCGTCATTTATCGAGATAATACTAGGACTTGTTCATAAACTCATTTTATAATCTGGTTTGACATCCCAAGTAAGCCTACTTATAATATTACATCAGTAGGAAACTCATTTTCATGTTCATTATCATTTAAACATCTTTTTATGCAAAAAGGGCAATTTAGTCAAAATGGTATAATTAAGGAACTTGTGCATAAACTCAGATTCTGATTATGATCATGTAATATAACCTCAGAGGGTTATGCTACATTATATTATAATCATAATGCAACTTTAGATCAGTAGCTAACTAATCTAAATCTGGTCAGAATCGAAAGTCAAAGCAGAAGTCAAACTTCACGACTTTCGGTTGTGAACCGATCAGGAACTAAAATTGACGAGCCGAACATGTTCTTACATGTTCTAATAAATATTACCAACTTGTTTAAGTGTAAAACATGTTTCATAACATATATAAGTTCAAATTATAGCGTTTCCGAAAAATGGCATGTTTGACTTTTTAATATAGTAACTTTGACCCGTCAATTTGGTCTAGCAAACGGGATCTTCAGGAGGTGCCCTTTATAGGGACTAACAACTACCTTATTACGATCACTTAGCCATGTTCGTTACGAACAATGGCTGAACCATAATGGTCTTAACCGAAAGTCAAGGTGTTTTCCGTAAAACGCTTGACTTTTGTCTATAAAAGCCTATAAACGAAAATGCAAGAGGAAGGAACACTTACAAGTGGTTCCTAGGAAGCAATAGAACTAAGTTAGATGCTCCTTTCAGTTAGGAACTTCCAGAGGAGGGAGACAGAGCTGTGAATGAGAAAGGTGCAAGTTAAAATGGTGAACCTTGACACCTCTTTATAGTTGGAGAGCTTGAATGAGGTGATTCCAGGTGCTAAGGGGTGTAAGAGGGAGCTTACAAGTGTCCTAAAACGTGGCATAGTAGTTTGGAAGACCATGGTTTTGAATCAAATGGTTTTCGGTCTCATGTGTGGAGGCCAAGCAATTTTTGCAGACAGAGGCCTCTCGCGCCCCGCGAGAGGCCAAGGCCTTTCCTCTCGCGCCCCGTAGTCAGTTTCAAATATTGACACTTTTAGCCCCTCAACTTATAAAAGTCCTAAAACACTTTTATAGCATATTTAGCCTCTGTAACAAATATTTGGCATACCCGGGAGTATGCTCGGACATTATCAAGCTCTTGGTTCGTTAAAAGGTCACTAAGAGCTATAAATTAACATGTTAACACTTTTAACCCCTCCATCATCCAACTTTCACGTATTTACGGATTTAATCCCTCTCGTCCAACAAATGGGACATATGAGAGTTAGGACTTTGTAAAGGATCACTCGGAGGCCCACTATAAGCATGTTGACCCCGATGTCACGCAGAGGCTGGACATGTTGACATATCAGTCACTCAGAGGCCAAGTTTAATCATGTTGACATATCAGTCACTCAGAGGCTATTGTTTAAGCATGTTGACATATCAGTCACTCAGAGGGTATTGTTTATGCATGTTGACATCAGAAAGTCACTCAGAGGCTCAGTTTGAGCATGTTGACACCTTTAGTCCCTATTAGTCTTTAATAGACTAAAAATAAAAATACAATACGTGTCTCTATACTGTTGGACATGATTTTACGAGGTGTTACAGCGGGAGGTGGAGAAGCTTTTTCTAGAACATTTTTAGGATCCTGGATCCTTGACTTTTTCCTGCCCAACAACTCTTTTAAGTGCCCCTTAGTGAGGAGATATCCAATTTCCATCCTCAAAACTATGCATTCATCCGTCAAATGCCTAAAGTCTTCATGGTATGCACACCACTTGGATTATCCTTGAATGAGTTAGACTTCTCGTTCTTCTTCGGCTACCTGGCTTTTTCACCTAAGTTCTGCAAGGCAATCATCAATTCACTATTACAACAGAAAAGCAATATTCAGATATTCGAGGATATTCCTCCTCATCATCATCATCTTGTTCAACTGCATGAACATTTTGGTTATCGGGCTTGGAATACTGCTTGGATTGGTTTTTTCTTGTAAAAGGATCCTTGCTTCTTATCGTTGTACTCCGGTTTGTTAGAACCGGAAATTCGGTCTTGTATTCTCCTATCATCCTCTAATCGGATGAATCTCAAAGGCCTTTTTCTCACTTTGTCTAAGTTCCTGCAAGGGGTCAAGATAAGGTCATCATAAAATGGAGAATCCTTTTGTAATCCCATTTTAAATGCCCTCTAATCGGATGAATCTCAAAGCCCTTTTTCTCAATTTGTCTAAGTTTCTGCAAGGGGTCAAGACAAGGTCATCATAAAATGGAGAATCCTTTTGTAATCCCATTTTAAATGCGTCAATCGCAGTTGCAACATCTAGATTCGAGATTTCTAAAGATTCTCCTCCAAACTTGGTGACATAATCCCTTAAGAATTCATCACGAGCCTGGGTTATTCTATACATGTTACTAGTTAGCCTTTCAAAAGTTCTACTACATGAAAACTAGATATTGACCAGGTTTACTAAATGAGAGAATGAAGTAATGGAGTAAGGAGGAAGACTTAGCAGCAATTTGAGTGTCGATCCAAAGCCCTTACACAATCAAGCTTCTTTTAACCTTTCAGGAATGGGGTTTATCTCCATTCTCTACCGGTATTGTGCCACATGCTCCTTTGGATCAGTTGTTCCATTGTACAACTTGATGTTGGGTGTTTGGAAGCATTTTGGAATCTCTGCCTGGCATATGGGTGGTGCAAAGCGAGACACCTTGTGACTTCCATCCAGGATTTCAAGAATAGGCTCATATCCTTGAGCTTCTGTAGCTCCCTAGCCATGACCTGATTGATGCTTGCATCCTACATGAAACCATAATTAGTATCCATAAAGGTGTTACAGAAATTGTTACCTCTGGTTTAGTTTGAAGGTCGCATTCCAGAAGTATATTGGGGATAAGTTATGTATGTTGTCATAGTAGGGCTTGATGAAGCGATAGTTTGCATTGGAATGAAGTCCCCATCATTGACTTCAAAGCTTCTAAGTGGTTGACGCCTTGAGGGTCCTTGATCTTGAAAAAAATTGGATCCATGATACATTAGTGCTGAGGGTCTGGTTGAATAATCTATGGATCTTTGAACCCGAGTTGAGGATCCTTGAGGCTGGTAATAGGATCCTTGAGGTTGGGTCACCACCGGTGATCCTTCGGGTTTATAGAAGGATCCTTGAGGCTGGGTCGTCTGTGGTGATCCTTGGCGAAGGATAGAGGATCCTTGAGGTTGAAAGTAGGATCCTTGAGGAAGAGTCATTGCTAGTGATCCATGCTGAAGGTTGGAGGATCCTAAAGGCTGAACGGTGGATCCTCTAGAATGTTGGATCGTAGATGATGGAGCAGAAAAATCCAATGACCTAGGCATCAGTGGAGACTGGTCTTCTGCTGATCTCTTCTTCTTCTTGATTGCATCAATTTTGCGAAGGATACTCTTTTTAGTTTTGTCTTGTTGCTCCATGTAGCCTTTCATCTGCAACATCAAAATAGAAATATCATTGTTAGTAGTTCTAGAGGAAGAAATAGCAATGGTTTTTGATCCTGAGAAGATGAATGATGTCTTCTTCTGAGCATTTTCAACATTCTTCTGAAATTCTGGGGGAATGGGAGGCAAAGGCATTGTGGTTTGAGATGAGGTAACCACCAGCATGGCACTTGAAGTAGCTTTTCCCTGGGAGGCCATTCTCACACCCCGAATTTCCAACCAAATCCCGATGGGCCTAGGTTGGGAGTATCATGACGTAAGATTGGTATCGTCATAGTCAAACAATCACAGATAGCACAGCGGAAGTTTTTTATTTAAAATACTATTACAAATTTCAAATGTCCAAATGCTCAAATATAATACAGATGTAAAGTATATAGAATATCCACAGGCGGATCGGATAGAATACATAGCGATTATGTAAACAGACTACTAGGCTTCAATGCAAGGAGTTGTAAATTCCTCTTAAGCATTTTGCCGGGCAACTTCCAGCCTATTTATGTATCCTTGCAACCTGTGCTTAGTCTTTTGAAGGTACATCAGTTTACACTGGTAAATACAAATAACCGAAAAATTTTGAAAATATTTCAAAGTCATTTTATGTACACGATGGTACATATATTTTCATAAATAGCTTAGGTTAAACTATTTCTCATGTTATCAGTTTTACATGCTTGTCAATACATATAGGGCCTGGAAACTATGTCGAGATCATGGTTAACCGACACACCACTTTAATACCCTTATTGGGTAAACCGTATTGGATTATAAAAATATTTTATTATAGCATTAGCATATGTCAGGTGTATGCCTACACCCCGTGCTTAGGTCGTGGCCATTTGCAATTAAATGAGCCGAGGATATCAAGACACGGTCGCATTAACCCCAATGTTTAAGTTATCAAGCAATACAAATTAAAAACGGATTATTTGGATTCCCGACATATAGTTCATTGATCCCATATCCGACCATGCGGTAATGATATACCGTATCCCAAGCCCGTATAGGGAAGATAGGTTAAGAATATTTACCTGAGCTCATACTTGTCTTAATATGCAAGGTTAACAATAACTCAGCCATTAATCAATTGACAAAAGTAGGTGGTAATTTACTGGAAGGCTCTAGTCTGGAATGAATGGTATAAATAACCAGCTAGAATGCTAACAAGTCCTATTCAAGTCGTAGATTTGGACCGGTTAACTTAAAATCGAAAAACGGTATGATACGCTTGATTAAGCGATGACCTGAATAGAATGTAGTTCAAACCCAAAGGGTACTAAGACTTGTATAATATGGGTAAACAGAGAACATTCTGGAATTTGAAGTAAAAATGATAAGGTTTGACTCGTTTCGGTAAACTTACGTAAACTAGTTACATAAGCTTAACCGTACGCGTATAAGCGATATCGGGTAACCGGATGAGTCATCAATAAGTTCTATATGCCAAAATACTTTAAATAAGTTTTAATATCAGTAGAATATCAATTATATCCCGTTAAAGTTTTAAAATCAACCATGCCTCATAAGGGCGTTTTAGTCATTACGTGACGTATTAAAAGAACTTTTGTATAAACTGATGTTATATATATGATCATTCTGTAAAAAAATATTATATATATGATCTAATATTAGTATGTAATCAAACATATGTGAGTTATATGATTTAAGACCAAACTATGCACCGTAGGGGCATTTTGGTCATTTCACACATAGCTTGAGGACTTATTTAGAATTATGATCATGTACCTACCATGAAAACATTATAAATAAGTTGTAATATCAGTAGGTATTAATTTTTAATTGATATTTATGGTTTAAAACATTACCATGCGCCAAAAGGGCGTTTCGGTCATTAAATAACGACATTGCGATCTTTAGCCAAAACTTAGATTATGAACAGATTTGATATCCCAAAATATTTCAATTATGATAATATTTCAGTAGGTAATGAGTTTGATATGGTAAATTATTTTTAAAACCATTCTAGGTGCCGAAAGGGCACTTTGGTCATTTTAAAACACAATTTACGATCTTATATGAAAACTCAGTTTATGATCAGTTTAATAACATCAAAATATGTTAATTACATCAACATATCAGTACATAAGTCATTTTCAAGTTCATTATTGATTAAAACCTTATTTCTTGCAAAAAGGGCATTTCAGTCAAAGTATGGCATAATATCGAAACTTGTACAAAAACTCAGAATACGATCATGATCACGTATTATAACCTCAGAGGGTTATGCTACATTAAATTAAATTACAATCATAATGCAACCTTAAATAAGTAGCAAACTAATCTAAATCGGGTCGGAATCGAAAGTCAAAGTAGAAGTCAAACTTCGCGACTTTCGGTTGCGAACCGTCCTTAAAACTGCAATTGACGAGCCGAACATGTTCCCACATGTTCTAATAACTAGTACCAACTTTTCTAAGTGTCAAACATATTTTAGAACATATATGTAATCAGATTATAATATTTATGAAATCTGACTCGTTTGGCTTTTTAAACATTAAAAATTTGACTCATCAATTGACCTAGTAAACGTGATTTTCGGGATTAATACCTACCTAATTACAACCACATAGCCATGTTCGATTCGAACAATGGCTGGACCATAAAGGTCTAAACCGAAAGTCAAAGCAATTATCAAAATTGCTTGACTTTTAGCTTTAGAAGCCTAATAAACGAAAATGTAGTTGAAAGGAGCACTTACAAGTGATCCTTAGATGAAAATAAACTTGAATGGGAAGCTCCTAAGGACCAGGAACCTCCAAAAGTAATGATAGGAGTATTTTTTTCCAAGAAGGTGCAAGTTTAAAGTGTTGCAAACACTTCTATTTATAGTCTTGGAGCTTGAAGGAGGTGGTTCCAGGTGTTAGCAGAAGTTAGAGGGTGAGGACAAGTGTCCTAGAATGGGCATAGTAGTCTTGAAGCCCCTGGTTTCGAGTTAATGGTTTTTGGCAGCTTTGTGTGGGCAACAAGCCAACAAAATTAATTTTTTAACTTAGCACATTTAGTCCCTTAACCTCCATACTTTATATAATATTTGGCACACTCGAGAGAATGATCGAACATTCAAGCTCCCAGTTCGTTAAAGGGTCACTCAAGTACAAAATTAACATGTTGACGCCTTTAGTCCCTCTAATGTCTAACTTTTATATAAATTCACAAATGGTCCCTCTCGTCCAACAAGTGGCTCATTTGAGAGGATGGACACCGTAAAGGGTCACTCAGAGGCATAGTTTCAGCATGTTGACACCTTTAGTCCCTCCACATTCATATTTTCCACAATTTGGCAAAATTAGTCCCTCCCAACCAACAATAGGAATAAACAGGAATAGGGACACGTGTTGGTACATTACTGGACACAATTTTACAAGGTGTTACATCCTTATCCCCTTAAAAGAAATCTCGATGTCGAGATTTTATTCAAAAAGATGGGGATACTTCTGTCGCATATTGGACTCGGCCTCCCATGTATATTCGGGGCCACGACGGGCTTCCCATTTAACTTTAACAATTGGAATCCTTTTTCTTCAGATCTTCTTAACCTGTCGATCCTCGATCGTAACCGGTTTCTCAATGAACCTCAGGTTTTCATCAATTTGTAAACGTGATGTGACATTCCTAGCGACTCATTGGCTAGACATTTCTTTAAATTACAGATACGGAACACATAGTGAATTCCACCAAACTCCTCGAGTAGCTTAAGCTTATAGGCTACTGATCCGACACATTCGATTATCTCGAAAGGTCCAATGTATCTTGGGCTCAACTTGCCCTTCTTTCCAAATCTCATCACACCTTTCCAGGGTAATACTTTTAACAAGACTTTGTCCCCTATTTGGAACTTAAGAGGTTTACGCCTCTTATCAGCATAGCTCTTCTGCCTATCACGGGCAGCTTTGAGCCTGTCACGGATTTGCATAATCCTTTCCATGGTTTCTAGGACAATCTCTGGTCCTGATAGTTGGGTTTCCCCAACTTCAGCCTAACAAACGTGCATTCGACATTTTCTCTCATACAAGGCCTCAAAAGGAGCAGCCTTGATGCTTGTATGATAACTGTTATTGTAGGAGAATTCGATTAGGGGTCGATGATCATCCCAACTACCTCCTAAATCAATCACACATGCTCTCAGGATGACTTCCAAAGTCTGGATAGTACACGCACTTTGTCCATCAGTCTGAGGGTGGTAAGCCGTACTGAAATTCAATCTCATGCCTAATAATTGTTGGAAACATTTCCACAAGTGTGATGTATATCTAGTATCTCTATCAGATACAATAGATGCTGGCATACCATGCAAGGACACAGTCCCGTCCACATATAATTTGGCGAACTTATCAGAACTATAAGTTTCCTTAATTGGCAGAAAATGGGCTGACCTAGTCGGTCTGTCTACAATCACCCAGATTGTGTCATTGCCACATTTGGTTTTAGGTAACTTGGTAATCAGATCCATAGTTACCATTTCCCACTTCCATGTAGGAATCTCAAGCTGTTGTAGGAGTCCTGACGGTTTTTGGTGTTCAGCTTTAACTTGTGAGCATGTCGGACACTTAGCTACATAGGTGGCTGGATTTCTTCATACCCATCCACCAATAATTCTTCTTCCAATCTTGATACATTTTGTCACCTCCAGGGTGAACTAGATATCTAAAATTATGAGCTTCCTGGAGAATCAGATCTCTGAGTCATCTATAAATAGGAGCCCATATACGATTATTTAATCTCAAGATTCCATCATTTCAAGGTGTCAACTAATCAACAATTCCACCCAATCCTTCACTAGGAATATTAGCCTCTAACAGGGCTTGCTTTTGCGCATTCAATAGCTTGTCATTCAAACTAGACTAGAGCTCGATACTTTTGGCATTAATCCTTATCGGCTTAATCCTTTCCTTGTGACATAATGCATCGGCAACAAAATTTGCTTTACTAGGATGGTAAAGAATCTCACATTCATAATCATTCAAGGTCTCCATCCAACAGGGTTGTCACATGTTCAATTCTTTCTAATTAAATAGATGCTGGAGACTTTGTGGTCAGTGTATATAATACACTTTGTGCCATATAAATAGTGTCTCCACAACTTTAGTGCAAATACAACAGCACCCAACTCCAAGTCATTGGTGGTGTAATTCTTTTCGTGCAGCTTAAGTTGTCATGATGCGTAAGCAATCACTTTGCCTCTCTGCATCAGCACACAACCCATGCCGGTGTGCGAGGCATCACAGTAAACAACGAAGTCTTCAATACCCTCAGGTAGGGTTAAGACATGAGCATTGCTTAATTTGTGCTTTAGAATCTCAAAAGATTCCTTCTGCTTGGGACCCCAGTTAAACTTGACATTTTTGCGGGTCAAAGTAGTCAAAGGAGTGGCAATACGAGAAAAAATTTCAATGAACCTTCTATAATAACCGGCCACTCCTAAGAAGCTACGAATCTCAAACGGAGTCTTTGGTGCTTCCCAATTCATAATGGCTTCAATCTTGGCAGGATCCACTTGGATACCACACTCACTTATGACATGTCCAAGAAACTGGACCTCTCTAGCCAAAACTCGCCCTTAGAGAACTTTGCATAAAGCTTCTCTTGCTTTAGCAATTCAAGGATGCATCAAAGATGTTTCTGGTGATCATTCTGATTATGAGAATAGATAAGTATGTCATCTATAAAGACAATGACAAACTTATCTAGATACTACTTGCAGACTCTATTCATGAGATCCATGAATGATGCAGGTGCATTAGCGAGTCCAAAAAGGCATCACTAGAAATTCATAATGGTCGTACCTGAACCTGAAGGCAGTCTTTGGAACATCTTCACTTCTAACCTTCAGTTGATGATATCCTGATCTCAAATCAATCTTGGAGAAATAACTAGCTCCTTGCAACTGGTCGAACAAGTCGTCCATCCTTGGCAATGGATAACGATTCTTGATCGTTATCTTGTTCAGTTCATGGTAATCAATGCACATCTGCATTGAACCATCTTTCTTCTTGACGAACAGAATAGGAGCTCCCCAAGGCGAGGAAGCCTTTCTCCAAAAGCTCATCTAATTGTGCCCTTAGTTCTTTCATCTCAGTTGGTGCTAATAGGTATGGAGCTCTAGCTACAAGAGCGGCTCTAGGTAAATTGTCGATCCTAAACTCGACCTGTCTCTCTGAGGGTAGACCAGGTAATTCTTCAGGGATCACATCTAGGTACTCAGAAATGACTGGAAGGTATTCAATCTTTGGCTTTGGTTCATCAATCGTTACTTGTGCCATGTAGATAACACAACATTTCTTCAAACACTTGGATGTCTTAAGTATATATACTTTTTAGGCAATCCATAATGTTGGACTCCAAGAATGGTGAGTACTTCACTAGATGGGGATTTAATCTCGACAAGTTTCTTATCGCAGGCAATACGAGCTTGGTTATGGGCTAACCAATTCATGCCTAAAACTATATCGAACCCCACCAAATTCATTGGCAAAATGGAAACAGGAATAGAATGATTCTTAATGGATATATTGCATTCATCAAGAATAGTAGAAGCAGTTTCTAAAGTACCGTCTGCCAATTATACTTCATATGTGATATCTAGAGTTCTTATGGGTAGGTTTAGTAGTTTACTAAACTTATGATCAATAAAAGACTTATCAGCAACAAAATCAAATAGAACTCTAGCAAATACATCATTTACGAGAAACGTACCCGTAATGACGTTTGTATCCTTAACTGCTTCTTTTGCAGTTAGTTGGAAAGCTCTAGCATTGGTCTTCTATGCCTCCCTAGGCTTAGCAGTACCTCAGCATTCCGTTTAGGGCAGTTGGTCTTTATGTGGCCCTTTTCACCACATCTAATGCACACAACATTCTTTATGTCTCTATATTCAAGGAACTGATGACCGTTCTTCTTGCAGATACCACATTGCTTGGTTTTCTGATCTGTCCAACACTGTTCCAGTGTCTTCTTCCACAAGTTTTGCGTGCTGGTCTTTCACGAGACCTGTGCTGGTTCTTATGGAACACAAACTTGTCTTTCTTAGAACTGTGAGAGTGGTCATCCTCTCTCTTTCTCTTCCCATCAGTCTCAGGTCGGACTGACTTCAATCTCACCTCATCCTGAGTGAGAGAAAGGATAGGTCCACAACGGACCAAAAGTAGAGGGCTTTGATGCCTTCACCATACCTTTAATCTTAGGTGCTAGCCCATTAAGGAAACGCGTAATGCGTATAGATTTGGGAGAAATCAAGTATGGAACTAGTCTTCACAGTGAATTATAGTCAGAAACATACTTTCGATAGTCTAAATTTTTCATGGTTAGAGTCAAGAAATCTGACTCCACCTTCTCCACTTCATGCGGAGGGCAATACGTTTCTTTAATTAGGTCCACAAATTTGTACCATCTCAAATCAATCTTGGAGAAATAACTAGCTCCTTACAACCGGTCGAACAAGTCGTCGGTCCTTGGCAATGGATAACAATTCATGATCGTTATCTTGTTCAGTTCACGGTAATCAATGCACATCTGCATTGAACTGTCTTTCTTCTTGACGAACAGATTAGGAGCTTCCCATGGAGGAACTCGGCTGAATAAAGCCTTTCTCCAAAAGCTCATCTAATTATGCCCTTAGTTCTTCATCTCAGTTGGTGCTAATTAGTATGGAGCTCTAGCTACAAGATCGGCTCCAGGTAAAATGTCGATCCTAAACTCGACCTGTCTCTCCAAGAGTAGACCGGGTAATTCTTCAGGGAACACATCTAGGTACTCAGAAATGACTGGAAGGTCTTCAATCTTTGGCTTTGGTTCATCAATCGTTACTTGTGACATGTAGATAACACAACCTTTCTTTAAACTCTTGGATGTCTTAAGCAAAGATACTTTTTCAGACAATCCATAATGTTGGTCTCCAAGAATGGTGAGTACTACACCGGATGAGGATTTAATCCGCAGGCAATACAGGCTTAGTTATGAGCTAACCAATCCATGCCTAAATCTATATCGAGCCCCCAAATTCATTGGCAAAAGAGAAATAGGAATAGAATGATTCTTAACGGATATATCGCATCCATCAAGATAGTAGAAGCGGTTTCTAAGGTACCGTCTGCCAATTCTACTTCATATGCGATATCTAGAGTTCTTATAGGTAGGTTTAGAAGTTTACTAAACTTATGATCAATAAAAGACTTATCAGCTCCAAAATCAAATAGAACTCTAGCAAATACATCATTTACGAGAAACGTACCCGTAATGACATTTATATCCTTAACTGCTTCTTTTGCAGTTAGTTGGAAAGCTCTAGTGTTGGTCTTCTATGCCTCCCCAGGCTTAGCAGTACCCTCAGCATTGCGTTTAGGGCAGTTGGTCTTTATGTGGCCCTTTTCACCACATCTAAAGCACACAACATTCTTTATGTCTCTATATTCATAGGACTGATGACCGTTCTTCTTGCAGATACCACACTGCTTGGTTTTCTGATCTGTCCGTCACTGTCCCCAGTGTCGTCTTCCACAAGTTTTGCATGCTGGTCTTTCACCAAACCTATGTTGGTTCTTATAGAACCCAAACTTGGCTTTCTTAGAACTCTGAGAGTGGTCAGCCTCTCTCTTTCTCTTCCTGTCAGTCTCAGATTGGACTGACTTCAGTCTCACCTCATCCTGAGTTAGAGAAAGGATAGGTCCACAGCGGACCTAAAAGTAGAGGGCTTTGATGCCTTCACAATATCTTTAATCTTAGGTGCTAGCCCATTAATGAAACACGTAATGCATTTAGATTCGGGAGAAATCAAGTATGGAACTAGTCTTCACAGTGAATTATAGTCAAAAACATACTTTCGACAGTCTAAATTTTTCATGGTTAGAGTCAAGAAATCTGACTCCACCTTCTCCACTTCATGCGGAGGGCAATACGTTTCTTTAATTAGGTCCACAAATTTGGACCATCTCAAATCAATCTTGGAGAAATAACTAGCTCCTTACAACCGGTCGAACAAGTCATCGATCCTTGTCAATGGATAACAATTCATGATCGTTATCTTGTTGAGTTCACGGTAATCAATGCACATCTGCATTGAACCGTCTTTCTTCTTGACGAACAGTATAGTCGCTCCCCAAGGCGAGGAACTCGGATTAATAAAGCCTTTCTCCAAAAGCTCATCTAATTGTGCCCTTAGTTCTTTCATCTCAGTTGGTGCTAATTAGTATGGAGCTTTAGCTACAAGATCGGCTCCAGATAAAATGTGGATCCAAAACTCGACCTATCTCTCCGAGGGTAGACCGGGTAATTCTTCAGGGAACACATCTAGGTACTCAGAAATGACCGGAAGGTCTTCAATCTTTGGCTTTGGTTCATCAATCATTACTTGTGACACGTAGATAACACAACCTTTCTTCAAACACTTGGATGTCTTAAGCAAATATACTTTTTCAGGCAATCCATAATGTTGGTCTCCAAGAATGGTGAGTACTACACCGGATAGGGATTTAATCTCGATAAGTTTCTTATCGCAGGCAATACAGGCATGGTTATGAGCTAACCAATCCATGCCTAAAACTATATCGAGCCCCCAAATTCATTGGCAAAAGAGAAATAGGAATAGAATGATTCTTAACGGATACATCGCATCCATCAAGAATAGTAGAAGCGGTTTCTAAGGTACCGTCTGCCAATTCTATTTCATATGCGATATCTAGAGTTCTTATGGGTAGGTTTAGTAGTTTACTAAACTTATGATCAATAAAAGACTTATCAGCTCCAAAATCAAATAGAACTCTAGCAAATACATCATTTACGAGAAACGTACTCGTAATGACGTTCGTATCCTTAACTACTTCTTTTGCAGTTAGTTGGAAAGCTCTAGCATTGGTCTTCTATGCCTCCCCAGGCTTAGCAGTACCCTCAACAATGCATTTAGGGCAGTTGGTCTTTATGTGGCCCTTTTCACCACATCTAAAGCACACAACATTCTTTATGTCTCTATATTCATGGGACTGATGACCGTTCTTCTTGCAGATACCATACTGCTTGGTTTTCTGATCTGTCCGACACTATCCCTAGTGTCATCTTCCACAAGTTTTGCATGCTGGTCTTTCACCAAACATGTGCTGGTTCTTATGGAACCCGAACTTGCCTTTCTTAGAACTCTTAGAGTGGTCTGCCTCTCTCTTTCTTTCCCGTCAGTCTCAGATCGAACTGACTTCAGTCTCACCTCATCCTGAGTGAGAGAAAGGGATAGGTCCACACCGGATCTAAAAGTGGAGGGCTATGATGCCTTCACCATACCTTTAATCTCAGGAGCTAGCCCACCAATGAAACGTGCAATGTGTTTAAGTTCGGGAGAAATCAAGTACGGAACCAGTCTTCACAGTGAATTGTAGTCAGAAACATACTTTCGACAATCTTAATTTTTCATGGTTAGAGTCAAGAAGTCTGACTCTACCTTATCCTCTTCATGCGAAGGACAGTACTTTCTTTAATTAGGTCCACATATTTCGACCATTTCATGTTGTACAGGGACACCTTTCCTCTAGACTGGATCATAGCTTTCCACCAAGTTAGGGCATCGCCCTTGAAAGATTGAGATACAAACTTAACAATGTGTTATCAGCACAACCACTGATGTCTACAACAGTTTCCATCTCATCAAGCCACTTCATGGCATTGATGGCTCCCTTCTCCCCTGTGAAATCTTGGGTTTTTCAAGATACAAAATATTCATATGTGCATCCATTTTTAATAGACCGGGTTTTCTCCTTAGCAACATGCTTAGACCCACTCCTCTTATTTGAGGAGTAATGTGAGCTCTCAGATTTATTTGCGGAAGAATGTGGGATAGAGTGGGACTTTGGATAAGTAGAAATCGATCCTTTATAATTTGCTATGAAATTTTCCTTAGCTTTGCCGACCTCAGCAGCTATCATGCCTGAAGGTTATTTCCTTCGCCTTCATGGTTACTTATATTTTCATTCAGTCCATCATTGGCATTGTCTGAATTTGGATTTTCCATCTCTAGGGACTTTGGGCTATAATTCAAAATAAATGATTGCTTAGTGGAATATAACAAATGGTCATCGAATTTGATGACTTGACAGTAATATTAGTCGTGATCTCAATGGATCATGTGGCTATAGGGTTTGGACACATGTCCTCCACCTTATTTGGACAGTGTGTCATATGGTCACAACCGTCATTGTCTCAATGGACAATAAAATATAGCTCAGAGGCAATTTATTTTTAACATTACATTGAATGTTAATGTAGAGTGAATGTCTTAATGGTTTGATAATATACATATCATTATCCGTAGTCTCATTGGACCATAGGAATAAGGTTTGGGTATATGCCATCCATCTCTTTGGTCAGTATGATTCCTCATTGCCACACTACCATTTTATCATTGCCATTTTTATAGGCTTGCCATATGGGCTGATCAAACCATTAGAAAGTTCTTATTGGAATTTTTTAGCAGATCAATAGAAATTTGAATTAGAATCGAGACGGTCGCTTGAGAAGGATGTAATGAATACATATATAGGCTTGCCATATGGGCTGATCAAACCATTAGAAAGTTCTTATTGGAATTTTTTAGCAGCTCAATAGAAATTTGAATTAGAATCGAGACGGTCGCTTGAGAGGATGTAATGAATACATATATATATACATATATATATATATATATATATAATTCTAAAATTTTCATTAAATAATAGAAATTTACAATAATTGTCCTAAACAGGACTTTGAGATAACTTAGACTAATTGTCCACGCAGTGACTAAAAAGAAATACTTGTCCATGCAGAGACTTTTGAAAATTAAGTGGATTATAATAAAAGCTAAAGAAGGTCTTCATTCATCTTTCTTCCCCATCCATATTTTGGTCAACTTCTTAAAGATTTTGTTTGTCCTCTTCTCGTTTCTTTCAGTCTGATGTTGAATTTGCTCTGCCCGCTCCAAGGCCTGACTAATGGCCTCAAGTTGGGGCGATGGCTGAGGTTGTGACTTAGGCATAACAGGATACTAGTACCCATAACTGGGATATCCAGTAGTTGGATAGGTGGGAGGGAAAGGAGATAGGTAAAGTGCATTATGTACGACCGCCTGTACGTAAGGGTCGTATGATGGTGCTGGATAGTTATAATCCATTGGCGTTGTTGAATTTAAAAGATCGGATCCAGTTATATCTGGATACATGGGGATTGGGTTATCAAAACCCATGGGTGGTTGTTGAGCAGATGATTGTGGAGGTGGCTCAACAGCAGGTTCAGTGTTGGAGGGTCCACCCATTTGTGGGTCCTCCGGAATAGTAGGATAAGTTGAAGGCAAAGGTGGTAGTGAACCCAACCATTGCCCTACATGTATCGACATACGTGCACCATGAGGTTTCCTTGGTTGTGGTGGTGGTTGCAGTTGTTCCACGGGTTCCATCGGCTTATTCTCATGAGGAGGCGTCAGCGTTCGAGGATGTGGGTAAGGAGGTGTGTTTACAAAGTTAAATTGGTTAAAATATTGGTCCCATTCATCGGGACCTTGATAAGTAGATCCTGCATAAGATGTAGCCCCGCTCGATATCTCAATCGGATACATGTTGGATCCTAATGGTGGCATTTCCGGATCAGAGTCATCATCCTGCTGATTTGACCAACGGCCGGTGTGTTTATGTATTAGTTAGGGTTAAAAGAGTCGTGATATGAATGTGAATGATGATGATGTGAATGGTGTGACTGATGTGAGTGGGAAGAATGGTGCGATTGATGAGAAGAATGATGCGAAATAGAATGTCTCGCAGGTTGTGACGAGTGAGACTCGTTCGAATATTGCGGGTGATCCGAGCTATGGGATTGAGAGATTATTTGTCTAGATGGTCCTCTCCTCATAGGGCCTTTTCCTTTTTCTCTAAATCTTGGTGGCATAATATTTGTTAAATATCAAAAGCAAAAACCATAATGATAACTTAATAAGGATATGAGTGATCCTATGTCAATGCCTAGACTCAGAAAGTCTAAGGAATGTGCTATTGTGTTGTTCGAGATTAAACACAAAAGGCTAGTGTTTAATTCTCTCAAACGTTGGCTCTAATACCAACCTATCACACCCCAAATTTCCAACCAAATTCCAGTGGGCCCAGGTGGGGAGTTTCGTGACGTAAGATTGGTATCGTCATAGTCAAACAATCACAGATAGCATAGCGGAAGTTTTGGATTTAAAATACTATTATAAATTTCAAATGTCCAAATGTTCAAATATAATACAGAAGGAAAACATATAGAAGATCCACAGGCGGATCGGATAGAATACGTAGCTATTATGTAAACAGACTACTAGGCTTCAAAGCAAGGAGTTGCAAATTCCTCTTAAGCATTTATCGGGCAACTTCCAGCCTATTTACGTATCCTTGCAACCTGCACTTAGTCTTTTGAAGGTACATCAGTTTACACTGATACATACAAATAACCGACACATTTTGAAAATCTTTCAAAGTCATTTTATGTACACGATAGTACATATATTTTCCTAAATAACTTAGGATAAACTATTTCTCATGTTATCAGTTTTACATGCTTGTTAATACATATAGGGTCTGGAAACTATGCCGAGATCATGGTTAACCGACACACCACTTTAATACCCTTATTGGGTAAACCCGTATTGGATTATAAGGTGTATGCCTACACCCCGTGCTTAGGTCGTGGCCATTTGCAATGAAATGAGCTGAGGATATCAAGACACGGTCGCATTAACCCCCAATGTTTAAGTTAACAAGCAATATGAATTAAAAAAAAGATTATTTGGATTCCTGACACATAGGTCATTGTTCCCATATCCAACCATACGGTAATGATATACCGTATCCTAAGAAACGTATAGGGAAAACAGGTTAATAGTATTTACCAGAGCTAATACTCGTCTTAATATGCAAGGTTCATAAATAACTCAGTCGTTAATCAATTGATAAAGTAGGTGGCAATTTACTGGAAGGCTCTAGTCTGGATGAATGGTTTAAATAACCAATTAGAATGCTAACGGGTCCTATTCAAGTCGTAGACTTGGACCGGATAACTTCAAATATCAAAAAACGGTACGATACGCTTGATTAAGCAATGTCCAGAATAGAATGTAGTTTAAACCCAACAAGTACTAAGACCTGATAATATGGTAAACAGATAACATTATGGAATTTGAAGTAAAAATGATAAGGTTTGACCCGTTTTGGTAAACTTACGTAAACTAGTACATAAGCTGAACCGTACACGTATAAGCGATATCAGGTAATCGGGTAAGTCATGAATAAGTTCTATATGCCAATATACTTTAATTAAGTTTTAATATTAGTAGGATATCAACTTATATGCTCATTAAGGTTTTAAAATTAACGATGCCTCATAAGGGCGTTTTAGTTATTACGCGACGTATTAACAGAACTTGTGTATAAACTGATGTTATCTATATGATCATTCTATAAAAAAATATTATATTTATGATATAATATTAGTATGTAATCAAACATATGTGAGTTATATGATTTAAGACCAAACTATGCATCGTAGGGGCATTTTGGTCATTTCACACATAGTTTGAGGACTTATTTAGAAATCTGAGTCATGATCATGTACCTACTGTGAATGGATATGATAAATTATGTTTAGAACCATTATAGGTGCCGAAAGGGCACTTTGGTCAATTTAAAACACAAATTTACGATCTTATATGAAAACTCAGTTTATGATCAATTTAATAACATCAAAATACATTAATTACAATAACATATCAGTACATAAGTCATTTGTAGGTTCGTTATTGATTAAAACCTTATTTCTTGCGAAAATGGCATTTCGGTCAAAGTATGGCATAATATCGAAACTTGTACAAAAACTCAGAATTCGATTATGATCACGTATTATAACCTCAGAGGGTTATGATACATTAAATTGCAATCGTAATGCAACGTTAAATTAGTAGCAAACTAATCTAAATCAAGTCAGAATCGAAGTCAAAGCAGAAGTCAAACTTCGCGACTTTCGGTTGCGAACCGTCCTTAAAACTGGAATTGACGAGCCGAACATGTTCCCACATGTTATAATAATTATTATCAACTTGTTGAAGTCATTAAAATTTTAACTCGTCAATTGACCTAGTAAACGTGATTTTTGGGAGGTGCCCTTTTGAGGGATTAACACCTGCCTAATTACGACCACGTAGCCAATCGAACAATGGCTGGACCATAAAGGTCTAAACCGAAAGTCAAAGCAATTATTGAAATTGCTTGACTTTTGTCTTTGATAGCCTAATAAACGAAAATGTAGCTGAAAGGAGCACTTATAAGTGATCCTCAGTTGAAAATAAACTTGAATGGGAAGCTCCTAAGGACCAGGAACCTCCAGAAGTGATGAGAGGAGTAGTTTTTTTTCAAGAAGGTTCAAGTTTAAATTGTTGCAAACACTTATATTTTTAGTCTTGGAGCTTGAAGGATGTGGTTCCAGGTGTTAGCAGAAGTTAGAGGTGAGGACAAGTGTCCTAGAACATGACATAGCAGTCTTTAAGCCCCTGTTTCGAGTTAATGGTTTTTGGCAGCTTTGTGTGGGCAACAAGCCAAGAAAATTATTTTTTTTTAACTTATCACATTTAGTCCCTTAACCTCTATACTTTATATATTAGCATGTTTAGCCCTTCATAGCCAATATTTGGCACACTCGAGAGTATAACCGACATTATCAAGCTTCCATTTCGTTAAAGGGTCACAAAGAGGTATAAATTAACGTGTTGACGCCTTTAGTCCCTCCAATGTCTAACTTTTATATAAATTCACAAACGATCCCTCTCGTCCAACAAGTGGCTCATTTGAGAGTATGGACACCATAAAGGGTCACTCAAAGGCATAGTTTTAGCATGTTGACACCTTTAGTCCCTCCACATGCATATTTTCCACAATTTCGCATAATTAGTGCCTCCCAGCCAACAATAGGCATAAATAGGAATAGGGACACATGTTGGTACAGTACTAGACACGATTTTACGAGGTGTTACAGCCATGAAGCTGATGAAATGACTCCATGAATATTGTATCCTCTTGGTCAGATGGTTCCATCTGAATTTGTTGGAATCCAGAGGAAGCATCCATAAAGGTTAGCAACTCATGTCATGTTGTTGCATCCACCATGGAGTCAATGTGTGGAAGTGGGAAAGGATCCTTGGGACATGCCTTGTTTAAATCTGTAAAATCGACACCTACCCTCCACTTTCTGTTTTTATTTTGAACAACCACCAGATTGGCCACCATCTTGGATAGTTGACTTCCTTAATCATACCTGCCTTCAAGAGCTTGTCTACCTTGTTTTGGTCAAAAATCTTATTAAAGATAATGTAACCAAATCTTATTTGTGAGGTAGGGTGCTTAAATGTTGAACAATTGTGTAAGTGAATGTGAAATGTAAATGGCTATGAACATAATGATTTATACGAGGAAAAAATCCCTTGATCTTTAGAAGATCTCCGGCATAAAAAAACCTCGGGTGATGGAAACTACGGATCACCAATTCTGTTGAACAAATGATGAATAATTCAATACAACTTCGGATGATATTAAGCTTGATACAAATGAATTCTAGTGTGTATTTGAGAGCAAATTCGAGAGTAACAAGTGTGCGAATTGCGTGTTCTAATTCAAGCTCAAAATCCCCTGATATAAATAGAAATATCCTAGTAACTAACTATCCGCAAAATAGGCAAGTCTCCCACGATCACCCATAACGTCTATTGCTTCACTTGCACGTGCTTGAATATAAGCATATTCCGCGATATTCCAGCATTGACCAAGTCCACGTCGTAATGTACCTATGAATATAAGCTAAAAATACAGGAAACAATTGTTAGCCAACATAGGTAATAATAAGGATCCTTGCTCCTCAGACTTCCTGCACCATCCATTAAGGATTAGTGATCCAGGTCAAATCTCAAGATACATGATCCACAGTATTAAAATCAGTGCCCTAACATACCTCCTCTTGGATGATAAGATTCCTTTCAGGTGCAAATTTTCTTCTTTTTGATGAATTAGCCTGAAAGATTTGTCAATACACAATTTGTATATAATAATGTCTTTAGAGAGTCCAGTCATATCTTCGTGTTTCTAAGCAAAGGTAGACTTTCTTCTTTTTAGGAAGGATGCTAGATCTGTTCTATATTATCAAGGATCCCGGATCGTATGAAGAAATTCGCGCCTGAGAGAAATGCCATTATACAAGAAGAGGTAGATAATCTCTTAAAAGCATGTATGATTAAGGAAGTAAAATATCCTAGGTGGTTAGCCAATGTGGTGGTAGTTCAAAAGAGAAACGGAAAGTGGAGGGTATGTGTCGATTTTACTGACTTAAACAAGGCATGTCCCAAGTATCCTTTCCCTTTGCCACACTTTGACTTCATGGTGGATGCTACTACTGGTCATGAATTGCTAACCTTCATGGATGCTTCATCTGGATTTCAACAAATACAGATGGAACCATCTGATCAAGAGTATACCGCATTCATGATCCCTACCAATAATATTGTTATATTGCTATGCCTTTCGGACTAAGAAATACAAGTGTAACCTAACAAAGACTTGTCAACATGATGTTCAAAGAACAAATTGGTGATACCATGGAGGTCTACATTGATGATATGGTAGTCAAGTCTTAGAAGACGGAGGATCACCTAAAATATTTGGAAGTTGCATTTGATATCCTTGATCGCTACAATATGAAGTTGAATCCTTCAAAATACCACTTTGGTGTCAAAGCTGGGAAGTTCTTGGGTTACATGGTGACAAAAAGAGGAATTGAAGACAGTCCTGAGCAAATAAAGGCGATTATAAACTTAAAATCTCCTACCAGTGCAAAAGACGTACAAAGGCTAATGGGAAGGATCGCGGCCATGAACAGGTTCATTTCAAAGTCCTTAGAAAAGTGCAAGGTTTCTACGAAATCCTGAGGAAGAAAAAGAAGTTTGAGTGGTCAGAGAAACATGAAGCTGCACTCAAAGCACTTAAGGATTATCTATCCTCAGCACCACCTCTAATGAAACCAGTGAATGGTGAACCATTATCCTTGTACTTGGTTGTCTCAGGTAATGCGGTAAGTGAAGTATTAGTTAAGGATCATGAAGGCCAACAACACCCTGTATATTATGTAAGTAAAAGCCTTCTTGATGCTGAAGCCAGGTATTCTCATTTAGAAAAATTTATTCTTACATAAATCATGGCCTCAACAAAACTAAGATATTATTTTGAAACTCATACTATTATTGTGAAAACTAATTTCCCAATTAAGAATGTTCTTAGGAAGCTAGAAATGTCAAGCAGAATGGCAAAATGGGCAGTGAAGCTTAGTGCATATGATATAAAATATGAACCAAGGACGGTATCAAGTCTCAAGCACTGGCTGACTTTGTGGCTGATTTAAGTAGTGATCTACAAAAACAAGATGAATTAGAGGTTCAACAACTTGGAGAAACCAAGGATCCTTGGGTACTCTTCACAGATGGAGCCTCAAATGTCAAAGGAACTAGATTAGGAATACTACTAAAATCACCACAGGGGGACATAATACCCTGGTCCATCGCCTGTGAATTTCAAACCACTAACAACGAAGCAGAATATGAAGCCTCAATTGTAGGTTTGCAGTTAGCTAAAATGTGAGGATCATGTATCTTCAAATTTATATAGATTCATTGCTAATTACTAACCCTTTCAATGGTTCATATACTATAAAAGGTGAGAAACTAATCAAATATTTAGAGATTGTTAAAAAACTGGTAAATGCTTTCGATTCTTTTAGCATAACACAGGTACACAGAGAAAAATGCAGGGGCAGATGCCTTGGAAACTTGGTATCAGCCCTAAAAAATCCAGAAGACATAAAAATACCTATTGTTCACATTCTCTTTCCTACTATAGAGGAGAATGATGTGATGGAGGTAGTGAAGGACACTGCAAGAGCTTCCAGTGATTCTCATTCAGAATCAGGATCATGGATCTTTCTGATCACGAAGTTTATCTAGAATGGAGAAATCCCCACTGAAGAGAATCCTAGAGTCTTCAGGGTCAAGGTATCTCAGTTTTCTATAATAGATAACACTCTATATAAAAGGTCTCTTGCAGGTCCCTATTTGCGATGCATTGAGGATCCTGAAATCCTATAAGTTTTGAAGGATTTCCATGAAGGAGACTGCGCAAATCATACAGGGAGCATAGCATTATTCTCTAAAATCCTTAGGACAAGTTACTTCTGGCCCACCATGAAGAAAGACGCTGTAGACTATGCAAGGAAGTGTGATGCTTGCCAAAGACAATATCTTACACAAGCCAGCAGAGCCTTTATATCCATTAATTTCCTCTTCGCCATTCATGAAATGGGGAATGGATATAGTAGGCAAACTCCCTAAGGCAGCAGGTGAAAAAGTATTTATGCTAGCCATGACCGACTACTTCCCCAAATGATTGAATCAGAAGCTTTTGTTCAAGTTAGAGAAAAGGAAGTTATATCCTTTATCAAAAGAAACATTATTACTAGATTTGGAATTCCTTCTAAAATTATATGTGACAATGGATCCCAGTTTATTGGGAGTAGGACTACTAATTTTTGTGATAGTTGGGGGATCAAGATGATAACATCTACACCAATTCATCCACAAGCTAACGGCCAGGCAGAATCACGTAACAAGATTATCATCAACAACTTGAAGAAGAAACTTGGATCTAAAAAGGAAAGTGGGCTGGAGAGCTACCATATATCCTTTGGGCTGACAGAACAACTCCAAAGAATGCCACAGGCCAGACTCCCTTCTCTCTAGTCGTTGGAACTGAGGCAGTGATCCTTACTGAGATGGTGGTTCCAACAGCCAGAACAAGCATCCGTGATCCTCAGATGAATGATGAAAATCTAATGCAAGACTTAGATATTGTGGATGAGCTTAAAGACCTAGCAAAGATGAGAATGGCCAGTTATCAGCAAAGGATAGTTGAGGCATACTACCAGAACGTCAGGATCAGAGGATTTCAAGTTGGAGACTTGGTGTTAAGGAAGCATTTCAGAATATTACAAACCCATCCAATGGCAAGTTGGCACCTAAGTAGAAAGGCCCTATCTAATAGTAGCAGAGGCTGGAAAGGGAGCATACCGTCTACTAATAATGGAAGGTGATCTCTTACCAAGGGCCTGAAATGCTTACCATCTCAAGAAATATTTAATATAATAAGGATCAAGGATCCTTAATGGATTCAGGATCCTCACATCGGTAACATTTTACCTTGAATTTTTCTCTACTTTATGTTTTATTTGTTATATGGAAAGGATGTTGAGATACTTAACATCCACTTTCACCAAGTTTCAAGTTTTTACAGAAGCCTTCGGCATCATTTGCGTCAACAGAGGTCTAAGGGGTTGGCCACCTCTCTCCCACGTTTAAGGTATCTAATACCTTCTAAGGTTTAAAGGTTTTCACTTTTCACACAAATTGGGTTTTGACACCCCGCCAATAGGGCACATTTATCCAAGTATGGTTCGAGGCAATGGGACCAGTACACGCTTAATGGCTGACAATTTCATAGTTGTTGGCCAAATGTAGGATCTCAAGTATAATGGTAGACGTATCATATATCCGTTATCCTAAGGTTTCTAACATTTTCATGTTAGCTAAGGTTTTGGCATTTTCATGTCACTTAAGTGGGCTTGTCCCTAGTTTAGGCCAGACCCCAGTATCTTTTGTGCTTATCCCCAGTTTGGGCTAGTCCCTAATTATCACGGGCTTGTCCCCAGTTCTTTTGGGCTTGTCCCCGATTTGTTTCGATTAGTCCTAAGTTGATTTCAATAGGTTTTGGAGCTTTGGAGATTCACAAGTTCTTCAAAAAGGATCCTGGATCCTTAAAGTTTATCTAATGATGACTAGTTTGTTTAGAAAATGGTAATTCTCAAGGATATAAAATCCTAACTTGGATTTTCTGGTATGTCTAATCCTTATTCTTATTTATCTTATTGAATTCACCCTAAACCTTTCAATTAAGAATGTGTGATTCATATTCATATATCTAAACAAATTTTATCTAATGCTGTTAAGATCAAGAGTTAGCAAGTTTTTAACAACCTAAATTTTTCTAAGATAAAACTGATGATTTTCTCATAAAGTCTATTTGAATATGGAAACACAAACATACAAATAAACTTTAAGAAATGAACAACACTAGGTATAGTAAAAGAAATAGAGTTATATTAAAACCCTACTAAGGTTACCAAAATGCTCAACCCGAGCTTCGCCAGCAATCCGTGGCCCAGCCACTGAGGTTGATGTAGGGTGTTACTAATCGTTCATAAGTGCAGGAAAGTTAAAAGTGAAGGGTGTTAAAGGCTTCATCCTCCATAAAAAGAAGAACCCATCCACCTTTCCCACCCCCTAGTGTCTTAAGGATCAGTGATCCTTACCCTAGAAACTATTGTTTAAAGAGTTATTACAGACGATTGTTCGATAAAAACACCAACAAGAAAAAACATAAAAAGTGGGCTCTGGCCTAGGCCTCAACATCCATAATCGCCCACTGATGCGGTCTCCACAGCTGCTTCACCACCTTCACCTTTAGTTCCACCTGCTCCGTCAGCCCCTCTTGAACCAGCTTCCAGCACCTTTATTGGCTCCGGCTCAACCTCTCCACCCAGTTAAAGAACAGTCTGCTTCTAGTAGGCCACATCCCAGGTAGACCTGTCAAAGTCAGTATCAATAGCCTGTTGAGCAATCCTAATCCTTGCCTGGAGAATGGTACGAGCAGCGCAGACTTTGGCCTCATCAGTCGCTACGATGGTAGCCTCATGAATACCCACTTTAGCGTGAAGCAGTTGCTACTCCAAGCCCATCTTCTCTTTCTCCAGCTGGGAGATGGTCTTATACGTTACGGCACTAATGGATCGTAGGATAGCAAGATTCTACTCTACTTCAGCTAGGTTCTTCTTATGATGGGCCTTCAAGCGGACGAACCTCTACAAATCATAACACATAAAATCATAATCAGGAATCCTACACTACATCCAAGACTACCAGTGATGGATCGAGGATCCTTACCTGAGTGACGAAGTCATGGATTTGCTTCTCAGCTTCGAAGTCATCCTCTTCAAGCTCCATGGTCTTCTTGCGCTTGGACCCATCCTTAGACATGGTGGTTACGGCCGTGCGCTCTAGGAAGCTTTGGCCTTTGGCCAGCTCCTTCTTGACGGAGCGAGGGGAGATGATGCTGTCAATGTCATCCAGATCGAACTTGGAGGCAGATTTGCTGGTAGACCTTTGAGCGCCTACACCATGAACGGACAGATAAGTATTCGTGTTTCATAAATTTTCTTAAATATCAAATTACAGTATACAAACAGTATACAAGTACTTAGTTAACATTGTGTAGGACGTGAAGGTTGTCTCCCCAGAATCCTAAAGTCTTGCCTTGTATGTTCTCACGGCAGAATCAAGTGCCTAGAAAGCAGCAACTCTCTCTGGTGTCCCTGGGAGATTGGCGAGGCAGCTGAAATTGGTATCCACAAACAAAGAAAAGGACAAGTAAATAAGAGTAATAATAATAATCTCTACAGTGCTTATTGAAGGATCCTATATCCTACCCTTCAAGATCCTTTTCTTGGGCAAGCTATCCTCGTGGGGAATAAAATTCCTTTTGACAGAAAAGAATTGATTCTTCCATGAGGAATCGTTTTCAGTGGTCTTGAGGATGGGGAGAGGCTGGTGAGCTTTAGCCTTAAACAAGAAGCGATGGGAGCTGTGGGTAACTAGAGAATAAAGATGGGAAAGCTAAGAAAGATTGGAGTCCAGTCCTTCGGTTCTGATAATTTCTTCAATGGTAAACAATACCCTCCAGAGCATTGGCATAGCCTGGCTGTAGCTAATGGTAGTGAGAGTGAAGAATCTATGGGTAAGATCAGGGAAAGGGTAAGAATAGCCAAGGAGGAATGGCAGGGCTGGAAAACACACCTAAACGGGTGAAACGGCATCACTTTTCATCGAAGAGTTAAATGGCGGGAATATGGCCTCCGGTGGAAAACAGGGGAACAGACCCTCGATCTCAAGATCAATGAACTTGCAGAGCTCAGAGGATGGATTCATTAGAAGGTTCTGACTTTGGGGCACATTATCCTTCTCTGGGCTTTTGTCTGTTTGAGGATCGAGTGGCCATCTTTGCCATGATCGGAGAGGGAAAGATGAAGAATATCAAAGAAAAGAAAAGAATATATAGAGAGAGATACCTTAATTAGCTCTAGAATGGGGTTATAAGGAAGGAACTTCTGATAATTAAAGGCACTTGAGGAGTTATCTCTAAGCCTTATTTCGCAATGATAGTTATGGCCAGTCTTATCACTGACGTTAGGATGTGTAACGGCTAGTTACATGCAGCAACGGCTAGTCCGGATGTAACGGCAATATGACACCTGTGAATCCTTATCACAACTTTCATATTGAAGGCAATTGTTAGGGCATAGGTTTTATTAATTGTGGATCGTATATCTTGAAGTGTTGCATGGATCAGTTATCCTTAGCGGATGGTGTAGGGACTCAGAGGATCAAGGATCCTTAGCATTACTTATGATAACAATTATTCTCTATGTTTTCTAATGTTCGTATGTAGGTTATGGACGACGTGGACTAAGTCTCAGCTTGAATTTTGGGCATAATTCATTTAAGATGCTACACGTGTTGAATACCACTAACGGTTATGGATCTTGAACGTGGCCATCCTTGAATTTCGGACTTAGTTGTTAGCTTAATTCAAAAGGGGTTTGTAAGTCCCGTAAACGGATCAAACAGGTATCACTAACCTAATAAAAAGCGGAAATAATGATTAGGAAGAAGAACAACTTTGAATAACTTCAACTTGCATACACCAAAAGATGTCTGATACAAGTTTTGTGTTTAAACTCTCTAACCCCTTCTCAATAACCTAGAATCTCCATTTATAAGCACTATTAAGCCCACTATTACAACCCTAGGCCCATTAGGCACTAGGAAGCCCACAATGTACACAAAAGCCCAAAATAACCCCTAATGAGTAAACCTTTAGCAATCTAAGCCCAACAATCTCCCACTAGGTTTACTTCATTAGTCTTTCGGCTGAGCATCCACATCGAGTCTTCCAGCTATGATTCCAGCAACCGCAGCAGTCCAATCCTTTGCACAAACCTCATACAGCTCAGCGGTTCGAATTTGATGTGACGCAAGAACCTGCAAGTCTTCGTCATGAAAGCTCACTAAATCTAAAACATTGTTAACTCTGAATGCTTTCTCCTTTGTCACTATCGCCATGCTCCTGACCTTAGGGTCGTATAGCCAAAAATTGAAGTTCTTGAGAATTCCCCAAGGAAAAGTAGGAGCAACTGGAATAACTAACTCTTTGTCGGTCAGCGGCCATATCACTGATTTGAATCTCTTTCCAGTGTGTGCATCACGAACTCCTTTAGCCGCTTTTAAATAAGGTTCAGCAATCTTCATAGTCTTGAATCCACTCTTGACCTCACGTTCAAGCTTTTTGAAGAATCTCCATCCGGGTCCACATTCTGTAGTGTCATCATCAGTGTACAAAGCTCTCAATAGATCAGTCAAAGTAACTTTAGTCCACGTCTCGAATTGCAACTCCTTGGAATAATATTCACGGGTTCCATCCTGACGCACAATAATCCACATATTTTGGACGTGGTCGTACATCCAACTGAGCACCCTGGACTTGTTTCCTACTTTACTGTAGTAGCTCAACCCTAACTCCATCACATATCTCTCCGACTGATTCGTCGGATCCTTAAGCTGAAAGTTCTCATCAAGCGGATTCACATGAACATTCTTCATTAAAACCATTTGCTTCTTCTTCTGACCAGCGGCACATTTCTGACTAGCAGTAAACTTCTTGCGTGGATCGCTCATATAATCATCAGGACCAGCTTGGCATTCAGCTGCCAATCTTTGTTCCTCGGTTTCCTCAGCCATTCGCTGTTGCACCGCAGGATGCCTGGTCTCAATGTTTATTGGGTCATCTGTAGGATCACTGAACTCCCTTCCAAATTTGTTTTCCAGCTTGCCTTTCAAATCAAAAACCAGAGTCATGAGCATTGTGACATCTCCCTGCAGCTGATCAATACTCTGATCTCTAACGTCTAAACGATTCTGCAGAGAGGCAATCTGAGCATCCTTCAGAATAACCTCTTGTTTCAATACAACCACCCATTTCTTTAAGTCCACCACGTCAACTTCCGCATCATCATCGTCACTATCCATTCCCCCGAATTCGAATGCCCGTTTTTCTGATCGATGCATATAATCTTCATCAACATCATCAGTACGACCCACTCCACTACCACCTGCTTCAGAACCACCAGCACCTGATGAGCTTCCTCCAAACTCCACCATTTGTAGAACCGTGTCAGTAGGAATAGACACAACAGTAGACTGTGTAATAATAGGAGCGGTTGGTTGTGCAGATAAAACAGGTGTGTCAAGCATCAAAGTATGAGCAGTAGATTCAGCAACTGTAGACTTAGCAATGGTAGAAGTGATCAACTCAGATTCAGCAACAATGAAAACAACGGGAGCTTCAGGTTCACTGGATGGAATGCTCGGCTCAGTTCTTCTCCTTTTGATCAATGGCACCTCATCTTCTACATCTTCGTCATCTTCTTCAACCTGAGCAGTCGGTGCAGCAATAGATGGAATATCGAGTGGAGGATCGCCTTGTTTCTCCTGTATATCTTTCAAGTGAGCAATCAAAGCCTCTAAATTCTCTGATGATAACACTGGTAACATGGGAGTCAAAGTGGCGTTGAATTCTGCGAGATCGTCAAGAAAGGCTTGCCCAACATCAACTTCGTCATCAGTAACTAAGTCCTCGATCTCTATCTCCTTGTCTTTGGCAGGTATATCGTGTTCTTCGGTCACTACAGCATTAACTGGAGGCGGAGGAGGTGGTGGAATATCCAAACCAACAACTTCAGAGAACTTCCCGAACTGCTTCAAAGCAAAACGACCCGCAAACACTGTCTTAAATGTAGAGCAGTGCTTCTTCATTGTACCGAAAATAGTAGGCCCCATCAGCTTCATGTTAAGCAAGTTGGCATCTATCGCGTCCTTTGCCAAATCAGGGTATCGAGCATCTAGAATTAGCTGGACGAAGCACGGATACAACAGAAACATTCGCTTCTTGGACTGTTCTAGGATTTTCTTCATGTTGTCGAAGATATAACCAGAATAGTTATACTTCCAGCCATAACCAATGAAACTATAGCAGATGTCTAGGCTTCATTTGGCTGATCCAGACCGCCTTTGTTCTCCAACACACTCTGCATAAACATGTGGACAAGCAACCGCCAATAAGCTGGAAACATTTTCTTCAGTAGTAGTGGTGGATACGAACCCTCATATCCCATCTCCATCAGCACAGGAAGCACCTTCTCTTTGGCGTAGATAGTTGGATCACTAAAAGTATCCACAATCTGCAATACCTCTCTCACACATGCCTCGTTGACCACTATCTCTTTACCCTGTATTTGTGAATGGATAAACGGTCTTCCATCTTCACCTCTTGGCTGAAATCATGCTCTTTTCCAGAACGAATGTACTAGGTCTCTGTAGATAACCGGGTTAGCTCAGAGGGCATATGCAATATTACACGCGTTGAGCCCCACAATCATAGTCTGAAATTCCTGCAAGAACTCTGCTGGCGGGTCTGAAAGATACCCCGCTTGGTTGTGGAATTGCTCCTCAACCAACATCACCATATCAAACGCTTCTTCCACCATATCTGTCAAAAACATCAACCAAGTTAAATCCTAACTAACATAAGTTAACGGAGTTTACCAGTATGGCAGTCAAAACTAACTGGATAGGTCAATCAGATGTCAAGGTTCAAATTAACAAGAGTTCAAGTTAATTATAGGGTTCAACAGTTGAAAAGGTTCAAACCGGATAAGGTTCAAAAACTCAAATCCGGATTACTGACAGTTCAATGTTAATCCGGATGAACCCTTTCACCAATCCGGATTAGAAGGAGGTTCGGACAAAGATTGCAATCCGGATTACCCATAGTATCTCGGATGATATCTTTCTGGATGAAGATCCAATCCGAGATGAAATCCGAGTTCATCATTTCGGATGGATATCAATCCGGAACGAAATCTGAAATGCCTAAGACCTTTGAAGATCAATCCAAGACACAATCCGGAATGCTTTAAATATGAATATTTTCATCCGGAATGCATGTGCTTAATGAAGTTATACCTAATCCGGAATGAATTATCCGAGATGCACAGTTTGAAATTGAGAGAAATAGAGAAGAAATATGATTTCGGAATATGTGGATAATCCGAAATGAGAAATCAGAGATACCTATATACTTCTGAAATGGGCTTGGGCCTGAGATTTTGAATCCGGATTGGGCTTGTGACAGGCCCAATCGGAACAGTAACATAGTGGGCCTATCCGGAAAAGTTCAAATGGGCCTTTCCGGAAAAGCCCAATCCGGAACAGTAACCTTTTGAGCCCAAAGAAGCCCAATTCAGAATAGTGACTTGGGTTTCCAATTTTATTAGACTGGCCCAAATCCCAAAGCACACTGGGCCAGTCCAATATCTCTTGACATAAACCATCTCACCAAATTTCATCAAGTAGACTAACCAAGCATCCAACCACCTTTTAACATTTTACAAAGAAGAACATATTTAAGACAGACATAAATATTTAACACAGCCTTGCTAAGGGATCAAATCGTTTCAAAAGCTAACTAAGGAACATTTTCAGTATGAGCAGATTCAATTGGTCTAATCGATTGTCAATATACTTGTCCATTTAAATCTAAAACTCAACCCTTGTAGTTCAGGCTTATGATACGCTTAGGTAGTATTATACTATGATACTCGTGTATCCCATACCATGACATACCCCCGCGATCAAGGTAAGCATAACAATTCATCGTAGCAGGTGAGTATACTGTGGTCATCCTTTATATTTTACAACATCAGGCTATTGGTGAACAAGTCAGTACTTTCGACAGCAGAGAGACCAATAGTGACTGACGAGGGTTAGTTAAATACCTTATATGGTACGTAAGAACTTATGAAGAAACTTTTGTTCTCTTAGGTTTTGGTCTTTCCATTTTGGCTCTTTTACAAAGATATCCTGACTGTGCCTAGGTCTGCATATAATCTGGATGCAACAGAAGGGCAGTCAAGATATCCCCGGATGACTCAACAGCATAAAGATCCGAAACCTCAGATGTTGGCTATCTATCAACGCAAGATTTAAGACCATGAAATCATACGCCTATAATAAGTGACCCACTGAGTACATAGTTCGTTATGTTTATATCATTTGACTTTCCCCATCCGGTTGAGTTTTAGACCTACCGACACATCACTTTCGATCCAAATCTTTTCCCGCTTCGACACCTTACATGTGTTAGTCAAACATTTTATCACGAAAAAGTATTTTATTTGCAAAAACTGTCTCTTTTTTTTAAGATTTTCCCCCCTAAATTTGTGCATACATATGAACAAATTTATGAAGCAATGACAAGAAAATAAGAACAGTAAACAAAACACAAAGACAGAGGATGCCTAGGTAGAAAACCAAATCATTTTGAGAAGATCCACAAGCACTTGAAAACGCGCGTTGCTAACGGGTTTCGTGAACAAATCCGCCACATTTGCATCAGTGTGGATTTGCTCAAGCTTTACAAGACCCTTTTCATGGCAATCACGGATAAAATGAACTTTAATATTTATGTGCTTGGTTTTGGAGTGGAAAACAGGATTTTTAACTATTTGGATAGCGGCATCATTATCACAATAAATTGTTGTGTTTAGATAAGTCAAACCGTAATCCGCAAGCTGATGTTGCATCCATAAAACCTGGGAGCAGCAAGCCGAGGCTATGACATATTCTGCTTCTGCGGTAGAAAGCGAGACCGTCTGTTGCTTCTTGCATTGCCACGAGATTAAGCGATCTCCCAGAAATTGGCAACCAGCCGAGGTTGAGCGCATGTCCCTATTTGTACCTCCAAGATTACTGTCAGAGAAAGCAAACAGTTCAAATTCAGAATTTTTAAGATACCAGAGGCCCAGTGATGGAGACCCTTTGAGGTACCTAAAAATTCGTTTAACATCATGTAAATGAGATAGTTTAGGAGTAGCCTGATAACGAGCACACTGGCAGACGGCAAACATGATATCTGGCCGGCTAGCAGTGAGATACATGAGGGATCCAATCATTGAGCGATACATAGTCGGAGTAACAGGCGTTCCTTCAGCATCTTCGTTTAGCAGAGGCCGTTCTGCGATAGGTGAAGCCATAGGCTTAGAATCTGTAAGCTTGAATTTAGCAAGAACGTCATGGACATATTTTCCTTGTGAATTAGGATACCCTGTGGGCTCTGACGAACTTGAAGTCCTAAAAACATGGTCATCTCCCCAAATGAGCTCATCTCAAATTTCTTCTTCATGATTTCTTCGAATTCGCGGCACAAACCATCATTGGTGGAAACAAATATAATATCATCAACGTAGATTTGGACGAGAATAATGTCCTTATCAACGCGTTTGATAAACAGAGTTTGATCAATGGTTCCCCGTGTGTAGTCATGAGCAAGCAGATGCTCTGTAAGAGTAGTGTACCATGTGCGAGGCGCTTGATGCAACCCATACAAAGCTTTGTCTAGTTTGTAAGCATAACCT
Organism: Scalesia atractyloides; assembly: GCA_947069175.1. NCBI lineage: Eukaryota > Viridiplantae > Streptophyta > Magnoliopsida > Asterales > Asteraceae > Scalesia > Scalesia atractyloides. The sequence goes on along the minus strand of CAMTDV010000116.1, from coordinate 14,062,818 downwards.
GGCTTGTCAAGATCAGTAAAGCCCGGGGGTTGTGCCACGTAGATTTCCTCTTTCACCTTGCCGTATAGAAATGCAGTCTTGACATCCATTTGATATATAGTAAAATCCATGTAAGATGCATATGCCAAGAAAATGCGTATAGCCTCCAAATGTGCGACATGTGCATAGACCTCATCATAATCCAATCCTTCAATCTGTCGAAATCCCTTAACCACCAGTCTAGCTTTATTCCGAACGATAACTCCAGTGTCATCCTACTTGTTCCAGAAAACCCAGCGAGTTCCTAGAGCACGTTTTCCTTGAGGCACCTTCACCAATTGCCAGACACCAAGCTTCTCAAATTGATTGAGTTCCTCGTGCATGGCATCCACCCAGCCTGGTTCCTGCAAGGCAACAAATACTTTTAGGTTCAATTTGTGAAATGAAGCAAGAATAGAGACAGGTATTGATATCCCCAGATTGGTTGCGGGTTCGAACAGCAGCTTTGACACGACAAATAATATTCTCAACGGGGTGATCACGCTGTAAACCCTGAGGTATTGGTGTAGCGGGAAGTATCTGCAAGTTGGTGACACTAGCTGAAGCGACTCCAGATGTCTCCCCCTCAACAGAGGCACCAGGAGAAGTATGTGCTGAGGAATCCACCGAACAATCGAGTGGAGTAGGCTCAGGAAACAGAGAAGAACCCAAAACATCGGGAGTAAGGCCTTCATGTGTTGTAGGAGGCTCTGGATCAGAAACCACAACTTCAGGAGGATTCGTCTGAGCAAGCGAAAGGATAGTTGGTTCTTGAGAATGCGAAACGGTGGAAGAAGATGAGACAGTGTCATTAAATCCAGGAGGATCCACACTCAGCTGCTTTAAAGTCTCATGTAGCTCGGCAGCGTCAGCATCGTCTTCAGAAGAAATGGGCACCGTTGGAAGGGCAGAAATCGAACTGTTACCTGCAAGCACATTGGAAGACACATCAAAATGATTAAATAAAGTGGAGTAGTCATACAACCAGTCAGGACCTGTGTGTCCTTGGGATTTTCCTCCAGCCAACCCACATTGTAGGTTTCAACTACCATCTTCTTGATCTTTTTATAAACGCGATATGACGTATTTTTAGAATAGCCAACGAAGATGCAAGGATCCCCGCGTGATTCAAAATTTCCTTTAGCGTCCATGAGCAGGAGAACACAAGGGCATCCGAACTTGCGGAAACGCTTGACTGAAGAACCACTTCGTATGGAGTCTTCATGTGACGTTTATTGATCATGGCATGATTCTGAATATAGCATGCAGTATTGATTGCTTCTGCCCAGAAAATAAGAGGTAGCTCGGATTCAACCAGCATAGTGCGTGTAGCTTCAATGAGTGTGTGATTTCTGCGTTCTGCAACCCCATTTTGTTGTGGGGTTCTGGCTGCACTAAACTGTCGGTCAATTCCCTTAGAGGAGCAGAAAGAGTTTAAGGTAATATTCTTAAACTCTGTCCCATTATCACACCGAATAGCCTTCACCGTAGAATCTGTTTGGTTTTCCATAAGCGTGACAAATTGTTTGACTAACTCAGCAGTTTCACTTTTATGTGGGAGAAAGAAACCCAGGTGAATCGAGAGTAGTCATCAATAATAACCAAACAGTAAGCCTTCCCGCCAATGCTACGTATGTCTGTTGGACCGAAGAGATCCATATGTAGCAGTTCTAAGACTTGAGAAGTGGAGGGAACGGCTTTAGATTTGTACGGTTGTCGATGTTGTCTCCCACGCATGCATGATTCACACTTTTCGATCTTCATGAAGTCATGAACTGGTAGATCTCTGACTAAACCACCTTTTGCAAGACGATTTAAATTCTTCATGTTGATGTGACCCAGTCTGCAATGCCATAGCATGGCGTCATGTTCGGCTGTCGATGAGAAGAGGCAAGTGAGCTTGTCAGAAGGAGCCTGGTTCATATCAATAACATACGCATTGCCTTTACGTGCAGCTTTAAGAAGAATCCAATCATCTCGAATAATTAAACCGGGTTTAAGCACATAACATCCTTTCTTGGTGAAGATAACATCCAAATGATTGTCGTAGAGTTGAGATACACTCAACAGACTGTGCTTCAATTCTGGTACATAATTGACATTCTTAAAGCTGAGGGCTCCATTGCAAACAGTCCCTCTCGTGGTAATTTTTCGTATTTCTCCACCTGCGAAGGAAACAAACCCGCCATCGAAAACCTGAATGCCATTCAACTGCGAGATGTCTCCGATCATGTGCCTGGAACAGCCACTATCAATGTACCATAGTCTAACAAGAGCACGCCAGAGCTGTTCCTACACATTGCAACAAGGTTTAGTTAGAAACGGGAACCCAGACCATTGAAGATCTGGGTTTACGATTATCATCAACGTAAGTAACCTCCCGAAAGATCAAGTTAGTTGAGGATGAGGTTGATGATGCTTTTGTTTTATTAGACATAGGGGTAGCAGACTGAGTCTTGTGCCTGGGAGATCCACAATTGAAACAGGCCTGCCTCTTCTGGAAGAAAACAGTCCGTTCAGCTTGGGAAATTTTGGGCAATTTGTCTATCAGTTTCTTGCTGACGGGTACTGACGGCTGATGCACGGTCTTGGTCTTGACGGTGTCCTGCGCACAACCATCAGCACACTTGTTAGTTTTGTGATTTGAATTGAAGGTTTTTGAACATGGAGATTTGGGCAAAATTTTTACTGATATCTGTTCAGCTGGTTGCTTAACAGATTTAGTTTACGACTGCTGAGTTAACTCCTTAGTTTGATGAGGAGACCCAGCAGTTGTCGTTTCAGTTTTTGAAGACACCTATTTTGTTTTCTTCTTTTTAGATCGGCATGTTCTCCGCTTATTGGTCTTACTCTTCAAATCACACATCATGACAGATTCTGTGGAGGACACGAGTGGCTCTACAGGGACATCCTGTTTTGAGATTTCAGAAGATGAATGTGGAATCTCGCAATTTTGAAAAGTTTGAGATTCAGATTCAGAATCAGCTTGAAGATTTTCATTTGAATCATGAGGAAAAGCGTGTTCATCTTCTGTCATTTCAGAATCAGTCCCTTGTGTTGAGTCGCCCGAGTCTTCTAGAATTATGTCATTATCAACTTTTACATAATCGGTTGGTTGATCTACTTTCACCCTGTCAACCCTAGGAGATGCACCAACAGACGCAGCCTCTGGAGAAAGACTTTCGGTATCCTCAACTAAAACTGATGAAACTGAATCATCTGTTGATGCAGAACCTGCAGCTAAATTCATTTTCTCATCACAAGAGTTATCACAATTATTAGCATCATTCAATACATCAGTATTTGATGAAAAAACTGAATTAAAACTGTCCAAATTCTCAACACAACCAACACTGTGTGAGCAAATAAATTATTCAGCAAGAAATTGATTTAAAATGTCAAAAGCAGGCTTATAAAACGCATAATCAGCAGCCGAATTGTCCGAATTTGTATTTAGACATTCCTCTTGATCACCCTCTGTGATAACCTAAACTAAAATTTCTTCTGCACATGTTAGACACATTAGTATCGTTCACGAATTCAGTTTGAGCATCAGAAGATTCTTTTCCGTTCGATTCTGTGGAGGATGTGGATTTTTCTGCCTCAGGCACTGCTTTCTCCAAGCCATCTGTACTTCTAGAGGGATGATTACCAGTTTCATGTGAAAGTGGTGTAGAAGCCACAAATACATCATCCCTCTTGAGTTCAGTGCGTTTGGAGAACTTTGGGTAATAGGGCGTCCATGGTTTGGATAAATAATCTGAAGGTTTACCATAAATCATTTTTTTTTGCATTTTCTACCTCTTCCTCAGATTCAGGCATTCTAGTATAGTTATGATTATATGGTGTAGGCGCCTTATTATACCCAAGGCCTTTGGTAAAATTCTTTTGATAGTTAAGCTGGAGGTCACATAAGTCCTTGACAAGTTTACTGGAAGTTTCAATTTTTTTAATATTTGTTTCATTTTCGTGAAGCTACCCTGTCAAAGAATTCAGCTTGGATAAGGCTGCTTGAAGTTCTACGTCCTTTTCAGCTTGTTTTAGATTGTAGTCGTAGACCCAACATTGTTGTTGGTTCAAGTCTAGCTTTAGCTTAGCTACATCCTGTTTTGGAGCTTCAACCTTCTTCATAAGAAGCTTGTTCTTATGTTTAAGGGCGATGTTCTGCGTCGTTGCTTGTTTATATTCAGCCACTAGAGTTGAATTATGGGCGCGCATTTGTGATAATTTAAAATGACAACTATCAGAATAGAGAATTCGATTTACCGTTTCCGAAAGATCGGGTGTCTCAGTTGTCTGCGCCATCATGCAGTGGTTGCTATTCTTGGATAGATTCAATGTTTCCATTTGAGCTGCAGCATCTGCCCAGTTGAAACCTTCATGTTGTCGGGCCACCAATGTTGTCGACTTCCCGCCCGAGCTGCTTGATGGACTCGTAGTTGACTTGGAGGGAGAAACAGGAACCAGCTGTCTATCACTGCTCTGTATATCAGCGACCTTGGATGATACATACCCTGACGATGGCTTCTTGCATTCCCCGGCGAAGTGTCCTGGTTCGTGACATCGGTAGCATCTAAGTTTTTCCTTGGTGAGACCAGTCTTCAAATTTGACAAGGGATGCCTTCCATATTTCATATGAAACTTGTTGACCCGAAAAGCAGCCATTGCTAAATTCCAAGAAACATCGATCTCGTCCAGGTCCTCCTCCATGATCTGGTCAACTTCGGTTGGAAGAATAGATGGGGGGGTCAGATCACCTGCCATAAAAGCATTTAAGCTCTGGAGAAAGACTTTCGGTATCCTCAACTAAAACTGATGAAACTGAATCATCTGTTGATGCAGAACCTGCAGCTAAATTCATTTTCTCATCACAAGAGTTATCACAATTATTAGCATCATTCAATACATCAGTATTTGATGAAAAACCCAAATTAAAACTGTCTAAATTCTCAACACAACCAACACTGTGTGAGCAAGTAAATTGTTCAGCAAGAAATTAATTTAAAATGTCAAAAGCAGGCTTATAAAACGCATAATCAGCAGCCGAATTGTCTGAATTTGTATTCAGACATTCCTCTTGATCACCCTCTGTGATATCCTCAACTAAAATATCTTCTGCACATGAGTTAGACACATTAGTATCGTTCACGAATTCAGTTTGAGCATCAGAAGATTCTTTTCCGTTCGATTCTGTGGAGGATGTGGATTTTTCTGCCTCAGGCACTGCTTTCTCCAAGCCATCTGTACTTCCAGAGGGATGATTACCAGTTTCATGTGAAAGTGGTGTAGAAGCCACAAATACATCATCCCTCTTGAGTTCAGTGGGTTTGAAGAACTTTGGGTAATAGGGCGTCCATGGTTTGGATAAATAATCTGAAGGTTTACCATAAATCATTTTTTCTGCATTTTCTACCTTTTCCTCAGATTCAGGCATTCTAGTATAGTTATGATTATATGGTGGAGGCGCCCTATTATACCCAAGGCCTTTGGTAAAATTCTTTTGATAGTTAAGCTGGAGGTCACATAAGTCCTTGACAAGTTTACTGGAAGTTTCAATTTTTTTAATAATTATTTCATTTTCGTGAAGCTTCCCTGTCAAATAATTCAGCTTGGTTAAGGCTGCTTGAAGTTCTACGTCCTTTTCAGCTAGTTTTAGATTGTAGTCGTAGACCCAACATTGTTGTTGGTTCAAGTCTAGCTTTAGCTTAGCTACATCCTGTTTTGGAGCTTAAACCTTCTCCATAATAAGCTTGTTCTTATGTTTAAGGGCGATGTTCTGCGTCGTAGCTTGTTTATATTCAGCCACTAGAGTTGAATTATGGGCGCGCATTTGTGATAATTTAAAATGACAACTATCAGAATAGAGAATTCGATTTACCGTTTCCGAAAGATCGGGTGTCTCAGTTGTCTGCGCCATGATGCAGTGGTTGCTGTTCTTGGATAGATTCAATGTTTCCATTTGAGCTACAGCATCTGCCCAGTTGAAACCTTCATGCTGTCGGGCCACCAATGTTGTCGACTTCCCGCCCGAGCTGCTTGATGGACTCGTAGTTGACTCGGAGGGAGAAACAGGAACCAGCTGTCTATCACTGCTCTTTATATCAGCGACCCTGGATGATACATACCCTGATGATGGCTTCTTGCATTCCTCGGCGAAGTGTCCTGGTTTGTGACATCGGTAGCATCTAAGTTTTTCCTTTGTGAGACCAGTCTTCAAATTTGACAAGGGTTGCCTTCCATATTTCTTCTGAAACTTGTTGACCCGAAAAGCAGCCATTGCTAAATTCCAATAAACATCGATCTCGTCCAGGTCCTCCTCCATGATCTGGTCAACTTCGGTTGGAATAATAGATGGAGGGGTCAGATCACCTGCCATAAAGGCATTTAAGCTCTGGAGAAAGACTTTCGGTATCCTCAACTAAAACTGATGAAACTGAATCATCTGTTGATGCAGAACCTGCAGCTAAATTCATTTTCTCATCACAAGAGTTATCACAATTATTAGCATCATTCAATACATCAGTATTTGATGAAAAACATCAAATTAAAACTGTCTAAATTCTCAACACAACCAACACTGTGTGAGCAAGTAAATTGTTCAGCAAGAAATTAATTTTAAAATGTCAAAAGCAGTCTTATAAAACGCATAATCAGCAGCCGAATTGTCTGAATTTGTATTCAGACATTCCTCTTGATCACCCTCTGTGATATCCTCAACTAAAATTTCTTCTGCACATGAGTTAGACACATTAGTATCGTTCACGAATTCAGTTTGAGCATCAGAATATTCTTTTCCGTTCGATTCTGTGGAAGATGTGGATTTTTTCTGCCTCAGACACTGCTTTCTCCAAGCCATCTGTACTTCCAGAGGGATGATTACCAGTTTCATGTGAAAGTGGTGTAGAAGCCACAAATACATCATCGGGCGTCCATGGTTTGGATAAATAATCTGAAGGTTTACCATAAATCATTTTTTCTGCATTTTCTACCTCTTCCTCTGATTCAGGCATTCTAGTATAGTTATGATTATATGGTGGAGGCTCCCTATTATACCCAAGGCCTTTGGTAAAATTCTTTTGATAGTTAAGCTGGAGGTCACATAAGTCCTTGACAAGTTTACTGGAAGTTTCAATTTTTTTAATATTTGTTTCATTTTCGTGAAGCTTCCCTGTCAAAGAATTCAGCTTGGATAAGGCTGCTTGAAGTTCTACGTCCTTTTCAGCTAGTTTTAGATTGTAGTCGTAGAACCAACATTGTTGTTGGTTCAAGTCTAGCTTTAGCTTAGCTACATCCTGTTTTGGAGCTTCAACCTTCTCCATAAGAAGCTTGTTCTTATGTTTAAGGGCGATGTTTTGCGTCGTAGCTTGTTTATATTCAGCCACTAGAGTTGAATTATGGGCGCGCATTTGTGATAATTTAAAATGACAACTATCAGAATAGAGAATTCGATTTACCGTTTCCGAAAGATCGGGTGTCTCAGTTGTCTGCGCCATGATGCAGTGGTTGCTGTTCTTGGATAGATTCAATGTTTCCATTTGAACTGCAGCATCTGCCCAGTTGAAACCTTCATGCTGTCGGGCCACCAATGTTGTCGACTTCCCGCCCGAGCTGCTTGAAGGACTCGTAGTTGACTCGGAGGGAGAAACAGGAACCGGCTGTCTATCACTGCTCTGTATATCAGCGACCCTGGATGATACATACCCTGGCGATGGCTTCTTGCATTCCCCGGCGAAGTGTCCTGGTTCGTGACATCGGTAGCATCTAAGTTTTTCCTTGGTGAGACCAGTCTTCAAATTTGACAAGGGTTGCCTTCCATATTTCATATGAAACTTGTTGACCCGAAAAGCAGCCATTGCTAAATTCCAAGAAACATCGATCTCGTCCAGGTCCTCCTCCATGATCTGGTCAACTTCGGTTGGAAGAATAGATGGAGGGGTCAGATCACCTGCCATAAAGGCATTTAAGCTCTGGAGAAAGACTTTCGGTATCCTCAACTAAAACTGATGAAACTGAATCATCTGTTGATGCAGAACCTGCAGCTAAATTCATTTTCTCATCACAAGAGTTATCACAATTATTAGCATCATTCAATGCATCAGTGTTTGATGAAAAACCCAAATTAAAACTGTCTAAATTCTCAACACAACCAACACTGTGTGAGCAAGTAAATTGTTCAGCAAGAAATTAATTTAAAATGTCAAAAGCAGGCTTATAAAACGCATAATCAGCAGCCAAATGGTCTGAATTTGTATTCAGACATTCCTCTTGATCACCCTCTGTGATATCCTCAACTAAAATTTCTTCTGCACATGAGTTAGACACATTAGTATCGTTCACGAATTTAGTTTGAGCATCAGAATATTCTTTTCCGTTCGATTTTGTGGAAGATGTGGATTTTTCTGCCTCAGGCACTGCTTTCTCAAAGCCATCTGTACTTCCAGATGGATGATTACCAGTTTCATGTGAAAGTGGTGTAGAAGCCACAAATACATCATCCCTCTTGAGTTCAGTGGGTTTGGAGAACTTTGGGTAATAGGGCGTCCATGGTTTGGATAAATAATCTGAAGGTTTACCATAAATCATTTTTTCTGCATTTTCTACCTCTTCCTCAGATTCAGGCATTCTAGTATAGTTATGATTATATGGTGGAGGGCCCTATTATACCCAAGGCCTTTGGTAAAATTCTTTTGATAGTTAAGCTGGAGGTCACATAAGTCCTTGACAAGTTTAGTGGAAGTTTCAAATTTTTTAATATTTATTTCATTTTCGTGAAGCTTCCCTGTCAAAGAATTCAGCTTGGATAAGGCTGCTTGAAGTTCTACGTCCTTTTTAGCTAGTTTTAGATTGTAGTCGTAGACCCAACATTGTTGTTGGTTCAAGTCTAGCTTTAGCTTAGCTACATCCTGTTTTGGAGCTTCAACCTTCTCCATAAGAAGCTTGTTCTTATGTTTAAGGGCGATGTTCTGCGTCGTAGCTTGTTGATATTCAGCCACTAGAGTTGAATTATGGGCGCGCATTTGTGATAATTTAAAATGACAACTATCAGAATAGAGAATTCGATTTACCGTTTCCGAAAGATCGGGTGTCTCAATTGTCTGCGCCATCATGCAGTGGTTGCTGTTCTTGGATAGATTCAATGTTTCCATTTGAGCTGCAGCATCTGCCTAGTTGAAACCTTCATGCTGTCGACTTCCCGCCCGAGCTGCTTGATGGACTCGTAGTTGAATTGGAGCTAGAAACAGGAACCAGCTGTCTATCACTGCTCTGTATATCAGCGATCATGGATGATATATACCCTGACGATGGCTTCTTGCATTCCCCGGCGAAGTGTCCTGGTTCGTGACATCGGTAGCATCTAAGTTTTTCCTTGGTGAGACCAGTCTTCAAATTTGACAAGGGTTGCCTTCCATATTTCTTCTGAAACTAGTTGACCCGAAAAGCAGCCATTGCTAAATTCCAAGAAACATCGATCTCGTCTAGGTCCTCCTCCATGATCTGGTCAACTTCGGTTGGAAGAATAGATGGAGGGGTCAGATCACCTGCCATAAAGGCATTTAAGCTTTTGATCATTGACGCCGCAATAGCCAGTTTCTCCTTATTTTCTTAGTGAGAAACGCAGAGTTGGACGCCGGTTGAGCAGGTGCAGGCGCTGGTGCAGCAGCTTGAGGAGTGTTGCCTTGTTGCACGGTTTGAGGAATTGCAGGACTGAACACCATGTTGGGATACTGAGCATGGTACTGAGTGTGAACTTGAGCAGCTGAAACCATCATGGGATTCTGAGATTGAAGACCATACACGTACTGAGTGTTTTGAGGCGTGGCTATAGGACTATAAACCACGTTAGATCCACCCGGTGCTTATGAGTTTCCTTGCAGAGGACTATAGATAAGATTCTGTGACAGTAGAGCCACGTTTTGCCCTGTCATCCCTGCGGCCATCAAACTGCTTTGGTGATTGTTTTCCCTCTGCTTGTCAATCTCACATGATTTGATAGTAGCTATCATCTCGGTGAGAGTGACATCATTCACGTTTTTGGTCTTTTTGATCATGCCCACATCTGCATCCCAACTCTTGGGCAGTGAGTTTAATAACTGTCTGTTCATAGCACTGTTGGTAAGGGTAATCTCAGCTGAGATCATCTGGGAAACGAGCTTGACATAGCGACGAATCTGGTTTTCAATAGTTTCCCCATAGATGTGATTGAACGAGCTGAATTGCTGATTCAGCTGATTCACCCTGCTTGCCTTCATCTCTGCATTTCCCTCGTAGAGATTTTGCAGATCACTCCAAACCTCCTTTGCTGTCTTACAGTTTCTAACCGCGATAGAGATATCAGGTCCGAGGGCCATGGTCAGAGTTGCCGAAGCCTTCTCATCTTCCTCTATTATCTTGATATCCTCTGGAGTCCATAGGTGCATGGGCTTGGGAATTTTCGTGTCTGGATCTTGCTCTGTGCTGTAAACTATGGTTCTTGGACAGTAAATGATACATCTCCACACAGCGGGCTCTTTAGCCTTGCAGTACTGTTCAAAACGGAACTTCCACTGGTAGTATTCATCGCCATACAATAAACGTGGCACTTTGGTGGAAGTGCCAATTACTTGATCCAGCTCTTGATGGAGGGCCAGTGTTTGCGATTGCAGGGCAGCCAGAGTGGCATTTGTCAGATCTTGTGCGGTCATGAATCCAGCCATCATAATTAAATTAATTAAAAATTTACCAAATCGATTTAAAATTAATTTATTTTAAGTGTCTCAGATGAACAGTACGAAATCCGGATCTAATCCGAAATGGTCAATCCTGAAGTCATTTATGGTCAAATCCGGAAATAGTATGATAATCCGAATTGATGATAATCCGGATTGATGATGATCTGGATTGATGATGATCCGAAATGGAGAAAACCGACTTGAAAACCCGAAATGGACAATCCGGAATGTGATGGATCCGAAATGAGAAACCGAGATGTATGATCCGGAACCGGAATAGTGATCCTTATCCGTAACAGTAAACCCGCTTTTCCTTCAACTGAATTCCAAGATCCAAGGAATTCAAAACCGCAACAGTAACTCGGACTGCAATCCGGATTGAGCAACAGTCCGGGATCAATCCGAGATGGATGATCACCTTCGTGTTCTTCGGAATCCGGAACAGTAGTTGATCCGAATTGTGAGAACCTGCTTCGTGTTCTTTGGAATCTGGAACAGTACCAGATCCGAATTCTTCAAAATTTCTTCGAGTTCTTCGGAACAGTATCCCTCCCGACGATGAACAGTGATCCGGAACAGAAAAACGATCCAAACAGTAGCAACGCACTTCAAAAACTTCTTCAATCAGCAATACCCGGAGCCTGTATTTGAACAGCAGGCTCTGATACCAATTGTAAGTCCCGTAAACGGATCAAATAGGTATCACTAACCTAATCAAAAGCGGAAATAATGATTAGGAAGAAGAACAACTTTGAATAACTTCAAATTGCATACACCAAAAGATGTCTGATACAAGTTCTGTGTTTACAACTCTCTAACCCCTTCTCAATAACCCAGCATCTCTATTTATAAGCACTATTAAGCCCACTATTACAACCCTAGGCCCATAGGCACTAGGAAGCCCACAATGTACACAAAAGCCCAAAATAACCCCTAATGATTAACCTTTAGCAATCTAAGCCAACAGGGTTGATCAAGTGTTAGAAAAAAAATGATGGTAACACATACACACTCGCAGACATTGCAAACCAGAGCTCTCAACACACTTAGCATTCGATTGTACCACACTTGATCAACATCCAAAGTTGTAATTTTTTTTGTGCAATATAGTTTATAGTGATAGTTTTCACTATACGAGGTTTTTGTGCCAGTAATCTACTAGTGGTCAAGGGCTTTTCCTCGTATAAATCACTGTGTTCATCTATTCATTCATCAAGCAATTAATTTTGTCATTGTTCATCACTCAAGCACTCAACCTCACTTTACAAATTTGGTACATTATCCTTAATCTGATTTTTGACCAAAAACAATATTTATGATGGTTGTAACATTGAATTTAATTTCCAAGTTACCATGATTATTGGAATAATTGTTGAACTTTCTAAATGTTTACACACAAATTGATTTTGTTGAAGACGATCACTAATTGTCGATGATTGATTGCAAAGCCAATAATCATGAAGCAAAAGTTCATGTTTATATTTGAGTACATGTGATTATACATGCAGTGACATTAATTCACATCAACAGGCTATAATTGTTTATCCCCATTATAGTTGGTTTTCGGTCAGGAACCAAATATATCCCATCTATAAATTTTGGTTGTGTGGTATATAAAGAAATTGATCCACCATGACACACAAAGATGGGACCTCGAAGTTGGTTGGAAATTTTTTTGTTGATGAATAGAGCCATTAATGAGAGATTTATTTACAGCTCAGTTTATTGATATGCATCTCAATTGATTAACATTCTCAACATCATGGGGAGAGATAAAAGGCAGTTGGAAATAGAAATGAGTTAGAATGAATTGTCATTGATTCTCGTACTAAACAATGTGAACCAGAAGTTAAAAGGATAATTCATTCACAAAGATTAGCGAATCAATTACCAGACGCATTACTAGCTAAGTCACATATGCCAACTAATAATGCTCCAAATTAAGGTTATTCTCTCTGAAGGACAAACCACATATTGGTGATAAGTCTATGGCACGCCTGAAAAGTGGTAGAGTAGTAAATTCCAAGAAGAAAAATCCTCGGGAAAGGGAGCAAGTAATAAAGTTGGTCAAGTCGAGGTGTAGTAAAAGGTCTCCTGAAGAGATATTAGACATGATGGTTCCAGAAAAACCACAGGTACCTGAAAATAAAGAGATTTCAATAAATTGTATCATGTCTAGAAATGTATGTAATCGAAATTAAAATCGACGTCGTTATACTTTTGTATATAATGTAGCGCTTAAAATGGTTAAATGAAGAGGATCAAAATTTAGATCTGCCTATAGATTCATACATATAAATGATTGGCCAAAAGAACAAAATACAAATAAGGCAGAGTTGAATTCTCTAATGAAATGGAAAGTTTTCGGACCAACAGTCCATACAACTGCCCTTGTAAAGTATGTTGGATACAAATGGGTCTTTTATGTGAATCATGTGAAAATCAAATTAAATGAGATAAGGAAAAATTGGGGGCACAAGGATTTTCACCAAAACCTATGATTGATTATAAAGAGACACATTCTCTAGTGGTGAATGCAATGACTTTCTAATATTTTATTCGTCTAATAATTTAGAAAGAGTTTGATGTGCATCTTATGAATGTTATGTTTCACTTGGTACTAAAAGTGTACATGAAGGTCTGTAAAGGATTTGAATGATCAAAATCATGTAAGTTAAGTTCTTGAGAACAATATGATCATTGTATACAAGTTCATTTTTTAATACGACTCAACTCCTAATGAGTTTCCTAAAGCAATTGAGTTCCCTAAAGGTGAATTGAAACATCTTAACGATGTGATTCTTGTACACCAATAAACATACATAGAAAATTTGTACCCAGTGATTGTGATATCTTGATAAATAGTGTATACGCATGGTACAATATAGATTTTGGAGATAAAAGCAAGTGTTCATGCCATTTTTGCATATGATATAGATATTTATGTGTTAAATGAGCAAGTTTATGTAGCAAAACTCTTGAAGAGTGAACGCACATGCATATTTGGATAGATGGAAATAATTCACCCATGGATTGATAATGCCAAAAGCATTGTTATCAAAACTTCAAGAACATACTATATGAAGTTAACAAAATACGTATGGACTAAAATAGAGTCGAATGTGGTATAATCGACTAACTCGTGAGCTCAGAATTGAGAAATACGTATGGTGAAGTTGGTCCATTTGTTTTTATTAAAAGAACAATATAAGGTTTACAAGTATTACAACATATGTTGATGATGTCATTGAATCTCTTGAAGAGGAAAAAATGAGCTCAAATATTAGAGCAAGAATTTGCAAATGAAATATGGTATTGCAAATTTATGGCTCGATACGTAGAACATACATTTATATTATTATCCGTCAATCATATACATTTAAAAACTGGTGGACATTTTCATATGGACAAAGCTTATAGTGTAAGTACATATATTGATGTCCAAATATTTGATAAAAATGACTTTTATCATGTTCTATCAAAGAAGCAAAGATCATTAGTCCTGAAGTACCATAGTTCAATTCAAATTGTATTAATGTATTTTGGTAGTTATACACGAACATATATCATTAAATTTATTGGCAAGATATAACTCGTGTACAGTGAGGAGATAGTGTAATGGGTAAAATATATATTTTCTATACATTTAAGGTACGAAAGATATGGGTTTATATTTTACTAACCCATCAACAAGTTTGGTTAGTTTTGTAAATGTAGGGATTATAACAAAACACATTCACGAATCTTATGGTATATGCTTACAAGTGGAGGTAATTAAATTTTCATATGCAAATCATACATCAATGTTCATTAAAGGATTGTACATCAAGAGATCAAACGATAAATTGCTTACTACAAAAGTTTTCAGCAACTTTCATATAAGATTAGCACTTGTTACTTAAATGATACATATCATAATAAGGGGGTGTTTTACACAAGTTGCGCTCTTTTTCTCTTCACTAAGTTTTATCCCATTGGGTTTTTTAGTAAGGTTTTTAATGAGGCAACGTACATGATCCAAAAGTATCAGGGGCAGACAATACGCGTTGCACTCTTTTTCCCTTAGCTAAGGTTTTGTCGCACTGGGTTTTCCTGGCAAGGTTTTTAATGAGGTAGCATCTCTAAGCGTATCAACTTGATAACCAAGGGAGAGTGTTATAAATATATTATTATTATGGTTATCAACACCAAAAGTAGATTGGTTTCTTCTCCAAGTTTTGTACTCATATATATACCCTTATTGTATCTCAATGTAAAACATCTCATTTAATGAAATATTATAGTTTTTCTCTCTATTTTTCTTCTCTTATAATTGTACTATTAGGTTAGTTTCATGACACAATCAATATTTCTCTCTTAGTCTCCGTCAACCAAAGGCATCATAACGGAATCATGGCTTCATCATCAATCGTTTGCTAAGATAAGCATTCCCACAACAGATCTTGCTGTTACTTTCATTTTTAAACCTTAAGTGTAACAGGTTGGCCAAAATGATGTCACATGGAATCAAGTAAAAGGCTTCTTAACTTTAGTTTCGAAAGTGGCGGTAAGGGTTGATTGGTTCGCATATTGTTAGGAAACTAAATTGGTTTTACTTTCTTTTTGAAAACGTAGGTGTACCATAAACACCAATAATTGCCATCCATGATTTTATATCTTTCAAATAAACTTCACAATACGACAAATAAGTTTCCTCAACAATTCCATATTTTGAGTACATGGACAAGATTAAAGACCGAATAAGAATTGAACATCCAAGTCCAGATTTTGCATGTAAGCATCTTCGAGCATTCACCACCTCCACAATTGCTCCATCTTCGAGCATTTTGAAACCCGTGTGAAATAGTTTGCTGGCAAGCAAAGAACTAAACGCCCTTTTGAAGTGGACATGTGACATTTGGGAGTATGCTGATGACATACTTCAAGATTTCCAAGTGCTAGTACATTAACAAGGGAAGAGTATTGTTATGTACATAAGAGTCCAGGGGTCTTATTTGTAATAATGAGAACTTGAAGGTAATTTATGTAATTGTTTAACTAATTAGGTGTTAAAGTTAGTTAACGATTGCTGAAATTAAACCCAAGTTTGTCTCTCAAATTAAATCGGAGCCAAAATGCATATCCACCCAATCCCCAATTTAATCAAAGTATACCCGAATTCCAGAAAATATGAACCCATTCGATCAACAAAGAAAGATATTTTGATATCTTCTTGCTTTTGTTGTAATCGTATGGACGGTTTTTAGGAGAGATCGATTTCAATTACAGGTTTTGGGCTGTCAAATGGACACTTTGGACAATTTGTTGGGTCTTCTTAAAATTAGGGTTAAAAGAGGCATAAATCTTGTCATTCGTGATTTTCGATCCAGCGATCCCTATTGCGTTTTCAAAATGGGCGAACAGGTAATCCCTCACTTCCATTTTCATATCTGATTATGAAGAAATGTCAATTGATTTTAAAGCCCTATATGACAACAATTCGAGTGATGCCTGTGTGCCATTGTGAGTCACTCACTCCATTTTTGTAGTTGAACGGACTGTTTAAAAGATTTTGTATATAATTATGCATTTTATTTAAACAATTGTTTGTTATGATCAAATCAGGGTTCAACTATTTTGCCATGCTATTGTTATATACTATCTTCAACATTACATCCTTTTTCAAGC
This sequence comes from Scalesia atractyloides, assembly GCA_947069175.1. NCBI lineage: Eukaryota > Viridiplantae > Streptophyta > Magnoliopsida > Asterales > Asteraceae > Scalesia > Scalesia atractyloides. The sequence goes on along the minus strand of CAMTDV010000116.1, from coordinate 14,046,424 downwards.
ATCATTCTATTGTTGAAATATTATTATATGTATGTGTGTGTGTGGCTGGGTGTGGAGAGAGAGATGTGAGTGGGGCCCAAAATCCATTCGTTTGAAGAACCGGATGAAATGCTGTTCTGAAATTAACGGATGAGAGGTTAATGGGGGTTGTCCAGATTTGTTGTCGATGTGGGCCTCCGTTTTATTCGTCTCAATTACTACTAACGTGTTTTGGGTGCATTGAGTGAGTTGTGGAAGGGAAGAGAACTCCGCAACTAATCGTGCTTCGGGGGAGCCTTGGTTTTAAGAAGCATGCGTTGAAGTGGCGCCTCATGCACTTGTGGATCAAAATTGGTCAAAGTTAGGGTACGATGCTCATATGTGAAACACAACTAAAGGGATGGAGAGTTATATATGGTTTACTTGATAAAAAAAATATTGATATGTAAAACGAATGAGAGAGATGCGACTTCTAGCTATATATAAAGCTTATTTGGTTGTACATAGAGCAACGCCTCACAAACATGAAGCTCTCACCTCACGCCTTGTCTGGACATAAACGTCTCGAAGTACCTCATGCTTATTAAAACCAAGAGTGGAGCAACCCTGGATGGGTCACCTCTTGGAAGTTTCCACTTGGGTGAAAAGAAACAAATCCGTGAGCTCTTTGTGAATAAAGTGGATAATATTGGTTGGAGTGTGGGGATTGATGTTAGTGCATTCGCTCATTGTTATCATAATTGGTTTTGGTCTTACAAGAATTTTGAATATTCTGAAGCATGTTTTAGACCTTTACTTAGTGGTCTTTATCTTTTAGCATAACAGTTTCCTTTTAAAATAGCTTGCAATACCAATAGGCCTTTGGCCTAGTGATGGGTGACATAACTTGTGGTTTTGAATTTCACTAGACATAGGTGTATAAAACGTTTCTTTAGCATTCAAAAAGAAAAAAACAAGATTTGTAATGGTTTTTGGCATTGGTTTCACTTGGGTAATGAAAGTGATTAGAACTTGCTTGTATGTATGTTTGTTTATTATTTTATTTTATTTTATTTGTACTATCTTTATACTTTTTTTGGTCTATTTGATGTAGAGGCTGAAGACTCACATTATCTATGGAGACCTCAACCCGGTGTGGGATCAAGACTTGACTCTTTCAATCGAGGATCCTGATCTTCCAATTGAATTGGTAAGTATCCGACACTCGAGAATACAACCTTTTATTAATGTTCACATCTTAAATTGTTCATAACATTTGCTCAAAATGATATTGACAAACCTGGCACTTCTTTAAGAAAAAAATAATAATCAATCTTATAAATAGGTCTATTGAAGTTATGTTTTATCTATAAGTGGTCCAACAGGCAAAGTCAGAATATTGATTAGAAAGAAACGGGTCAAAGTTAATACTTAAAACGTCCTCAATTATTTTATTAGAAAAATAGATTATTATTTAAATTATATGATTTTTTTCGTCATAATTCACACTGATTTCTTTCTAAAGAAATAAAAAATTTTGGGCAAAGTTTGGTCCATGTCAACCCAACCCAACTCGTTTAAACTGTCAAAAATTACTATTTTGACCCAACGTGACTCGTTTACCATTTCTTGATATATATGTTGCAGTTGGTGTTCGATCATGACACGTTTACCAGGGACGATGAAATGGGGGATGCAGATTTTGACATCCAACCATTTCTGGAGGCACTTAAGATGCATCTAGATACTGAAACTGTTCCAGATGGCACTATTATAAAGCGGATTGAGCCGTCGAGATCAAACTGCCTCTCTGAAGAAAGTTGTGTGATGTGGAAAGATGGTCAGATCGTTCAAAACATGCTTCTTAGATTGCGGAATGTTGAATCTGGTGAAATTGAAATCGAGTTGCATTGGATTGACATTCCGGGTGCCCATCACATTTAGAATGTGTTGTGTTATGAGTTTTATATGTGTTGGATTGACCATTAAACATCGGAAATAGAAGGGGATCAGTTTTTTTATTTTATTTTTTATTTTTGTAGTGTAAAAAAATAAAACGTAACATGAAAAATGTTTGTAATAGTAATACATATCCAAATTCCTTTTTTTATATGAAATAATATTTTGCATAAAACTCGTTAAGACCTTTAATTTGTTTTGGCTTAATCTCATGTGTGACACAAGTTTGGTGTGTTAGGTGGTTTAAAAGAATTGTAAGAAAAGTACTTTATAAGAATTGAAAATTCAACTCAAAGATTTTGTGTGTGCGAGTGCGGTCTAGAGTGTCTTAGATTATTGTTTGTCTTTGGTTGAAGGTCCTGATTTCTTGCAAACACGGCTTGTTTGGACAATCGTGGGTCCATCACAGTGATAACACTGTATACTAGTGGACTTTGCTTTCTTGGTCCTTATTGATTTTGTACTCCATTTGAGACACGGCCTTAGTTGTCTGCCTACCTTTCTCATCAGCAATGCCAGAATGTGACGGCTAAAGTGTTTGGAGATTGAGACTACTTAAAATGTGCACTATTGCATATCTTTTGGGAGCACCTCAATGATCAAGGAAAATGTGTGCTACAAGCCTACAAGTGTTTGCATTTGTGCGTACCCCAATGGTGGGGAGTTGGCGCAATTCCATGATGAGTGCAAGGTAGGATGAAACCAATGTCTCATAGAATGTTCGAGGAATGAAGTACACCACACAACAACGCTTCATGATGAATTCGTAACAAATGCTATTCGAGCGGATTTGACTTACTGGTAGTTTGGCATGATAAAATTACTATCCAAAGTTCATTGATGGTTGCACACCGGTGGTGGTGGGAGAAAGCACATTGAGGATGCTCATGTATGCGATTCAGATAAGGCTAAACTTAGTAAAACCTAAGTGACACGTGAAAGCCATAAAAGGATAACAAATGACGTGTCAATATTTATAAATCGAGTCTACTCGGAGATGTCTTAGATGCGTCGGTTCCGGTGAATAATTTTTGGGAGTGACTGGACGATTAAGGAAAGGTGTGTGCAAGCTCTAATCAGTAACTCTTCTTTGATTTTTAGGTGTAACACTAACCGTGATCTAGGATGTGATGAGGGTCGTTGATGATGGTCAATGGTGGAGTTTCCAATAGTCACCAAGTACAACGTTTTTCAAACAACGACAACCATACCTAGTAAATTCCACACATAGCAAGCTATTGTTAGGGTCTAGGGAGGGTGGGATGTAGGCAAACTTTACCTCTATCCAGTGACTGACCCAGGATTTTTTTTCAATGGGGTCCATTTTTTTGGTGTTCAAAATTTTCATAACAAAACATTAAAATTTTCGGGTCAGTCCTTGTTAGGGTCATGTTAGGCGAGGTTTGAATTAGATTTAAAAAAAAACAGAAAAAAACTGGCTATACAAGAATTGAACACATAATCTCTTATTGGTAAAGAGGGGAGTTTACCACTACACCAGTTTTCCTTTTCTTTCTATGGTGTCCACCTAATTGTATTTATGGGGTCCTTATAAATTTAGTATACCGGATCTACTAATTTTTAAAATAAACATTGGGGTCCGGTGACCCCCACCCGCTATATGTGGGTTCACCCCGCCTCTATTCCTAGGGATAGAGATGCTGCTTCCAAAAAGACCCCCGACACAAGTACCAAATAGTAGACAAAACAAAGTTAAGGCTACAAACATTGAAAAACGACCAAATAATAGGCAAACTAGGTGGTTGAAAAGTAACATAGTAAAGTAGAAACAAAAGAAAAGGTCATAAGACCACATATAAACATATGAGCAACAATCACATGCAAGTTCTACTTAAATGCTAAGACACAGATAAACCCGCTCCTATACGTCTCTAACCTTAATCCTACGTCTCCATAGACCTCTAAGAGGTACAACTCTAATAAATCTTGCCTAATCCGCTCATCCCAAATCATTTTGGGTCTACCTCTACTCCTCCCCTCCACAATTAAAGGTTCCTGATGTATTGATAATACATCTATTTATCATGTAGAGTTTGTATAGTTTTAGTACGTTTTCGTTTCGATTTGTCAAGAATTTATCTACTTTTAATCCAAGTGCGTTTTGCAGATCTTGTTTCGTAAAAATGGTTGGAAGTATGGGGAAAACGAACTAAAATGGTAATTAGAACCGAGCCAGGACGTGAGTGGATCGAAAAAGAGGAAACGAAACGTAATTAGGGGTTTTCAACCCGGTCACGGGGCGCGACCGGCATGCCATATCCCTCTCACGGGGCGCGAGAGGGTGATAGTTATCTCCGGATTACCACTCGGTCGCGAGGCGCGACCGGAAGCCTTAAACCCTCTCGCGGCCGGTGAGAGGGTGCTTTATCCAGAAAGTTTCGAAACATAGTTGGGTTGGGTCTTGTTTGTCACACCCCGACCCGCAGCGGAAAAGGTGACCGGGCATGATTGGGTTATCATCAAAGCTCATGACATTTATTATACGTTTCATATTCATTAATTACAATTTAATAGGAAGTTACAACCATAATTACAACATGACCTAAATATCAATCTAGGCTTCATTGTTTTCTTCTAAGGCAATTCCTATGTTTTCCTTGCTTCAACCTGTTCACCTGTATCATGTGTAAAAGGGTTTTTGGATCAACAAAAAGTTGGCGAGTGAATCCTATGGAAAACATTTGAACAAGTTTATTCAATTGATTATGAAATGAGTGCACAACCACACATGAGTAAAAATAGATGTAAACTTATTCAACAATCATTAGATATTAAATAAAGCACACATGAACAATAATGGAACGTTTAGAGGCACGCGTTGCTCTACTCGTCTCTCACGAGGAACTGATGGGCCTAATGAATGAATTGCATAAACATGATAATATGAAAGACATAACTACAAACAATATAAACTCAATGATATACACATGAACAATAATGAATTGGTTTTGAGGCACGCGTTGTTCAACTCGTCTCCCACGAGGAACTGATGGGCTTAATGAATGAATTTCATATAATTTGACAAAATGAAATAAGTAATCACAACAATATAAACAATCTAAGTTTAGATCACGACATGGTATGGCACAAGTTTAAATAAACGAGTTAATTATTTTGTAACACATGACACACCCCAAAACGTGTAATTAAAAGGGGGAGTTGTACGATTCAGTCACAGTGGGCGCGTTCGGTTGATGATGTTGAATGCACGCGAAGGGGTTTTAACCACGAGTGAATTTAACCTAGATAAATAGCATTATGGTTCGGTAAGTAAACGGGTTTTATTAATCCATTTTAGTAGGATTGTTGGGTGTATTTTTGTGAGTTTAAGGCTATTTTCTAACCTTAAAAATGTTATTTTTAAGTATTTTTATTTGATTTTTAATTAAAATAAATAAATAAATAAAAATAATAAAAAAATTTGACATTTTTGACCGTTGACCGTTGACCTTGACCGTTGACTTGACCGTTGACCGGTTCGTATGCGTATAATTATGCGCTGAGTGAGGCTCGAACCCGAGACCTCCCGTACGCGTGCACGCAGCTCTACCAACTGAGCTACGTGTCTAACCCGTAATATATATGTTTTTAATTATATTTATATACTAATTATATTAAACAGAAAATCCTTTATTTTCTAAAAACGATTTTAATCCAAGACTCGGTGCGCTCCACAGGTCTCGAACCCGGGACCTGTGGTTTATGCTAACACACAATCCACCGCTGGACTGTGTGTCCAACTTGTTAACTTAACTGATTTTTATTATACTTAACATATATATGAAAATGAATCCGGTTCAGTTAACAAAAAAAAGAAATTTTTATTAAGGCAGCGTGTGTGGGACAAGATTCGAACTCGAGACGTTAGTGTGTTTATTGTGCACACAGTCCACCGCTGGACTGTGTGTCTAACCCGAGTAATATCTTGCTTTTAATTATAATTAAACATTACCGAACATCGTCTTCTTCGTCAGTCTTAACCAGGAACGATGACTGACTGGTTCGAAGTTTTAATAAGGTTTATTTAACGTGTTTCAGTTAATTACAGGTGAGATATAAGTGAAAAGAAAAAGAAATCAGGCGAAAGGTATACCGACTGGACTCCTCTGTTTTCCGGCAGAACTCCGGCGACAGCAACAGGTTCCGGCGTCGTGTGTCTTGCAGCAGCGAGTCTTTAGAAAGTTTGAAAAAGATATGGGTGACTTCGGTATAAGCTTAGGGGGTTCAATAAGGCTCAGAAATGGAGGGTTCGGTTTTTCGGCGATGAGCAGAAAATTTCCGGCGAGTGAGTTTTCGCCGAGAAAGGGTGCGGTTTTGAGCGAAAAAGTTTGCAGAGGTTCGAGGGGGTATTTATAGGGCAAGTCGTCGATGGATTTGGTCCGATTTCCGACTTGATTCGTCGGTTATAATTTCTCCGGCGGTTATAGTTTGTGTCGCGGACTCAGACGTCGGTTATAACCGATGTAGCGTTTAAGTTTTACGTTATAACTGAAGATGTCGTAAATTCTTGGCGAGATCGCCGGGATTTCCGACGACTGCATTTGGGCGCCGGTTTTGAATTCGGAAAGACACGTTATGAATTAAATGATCTTAATAATTAACAAAAGATACAAGTGGCGCAGTGGTTTAAAAGTTGAATGTTAGGTCTTTGCTGACCGGTTACTGACCCGGGTTCGAAACCCGGCAGTGACAATTCATTTTTATTTTCTTATTTTTAATAGTTTTTCAAAAACTAATTATATATTCCCATATAATAATTAATTATGCATCGTTTAAAATTATTTTGGGCATTAAATTCGCAACGAAATTTTTAACTGATTGTTCGGTTAATAAACGGAGCGGGTTTGGTAAAATCCGTTTTTTGACGGATGTTACAGTACCCCCTGCTTTTTAGAAATTTCGTCCCGAAATTTAAATAGTGATATATTTGACTAAAAGAATGATGGTGTTTAGTTTGACAGTTACATACTTAGAAGAAAAGGGTTTAAGTTTTTGTTCGAGGCGGTAACGTTCCTTGTAAGGGTTAAGTACCCTATTACAGGAATCGCTTTTTGTTGCCTACTGTAAAAGTATTGATAAGCAGAATTTATTCGCTAACTATGATATCATGCTTAAAAGTTTGGATATGTTTGGAAGGGTATGGTTATATCCTAAGGCAAAACTTCTAATACTACAACCTACATGGAACATAAATAAACACAACAGCTAATATTTGAACATAAATAAACACAACAGCTAACATTTGAATCCACATTCTGATATATATGTTTGAATGGTGGCAGTTCCTCTCTCGTTTGTTATGATGGAGAGGTTAGTTTATGTAGAAATGGATCACAATCCAATTTCTTTAAATAGCGAGATGATATAAATGTAACACAAATTTCAACCAAGGCAATACTAAATCCTACATGGAACTTCTCATAACCGCCTGATAATGCCTCTGATCCTTTGGCAAGAATACTTATATATAGGAAGTACCAGCGGCGTATCCACCATATTCTTGCCAAATTTTCATTGGTTTTATCCACAAGTTATGATTAGTTACCAAGAAACTACTAAATCCTACATAGAACTTCTCATAACCGTCTGACAATGCCTCTGATCCTTTGACAAGAATACTTATATATAGGAAGTACCAGCGGCGTATCCACCATATTCTTGTCAAATTTTCATTGGTTTTATCAGTGAATTATGATTAGTCCTATATGACTCTACAACCAATACAACAAACATAAAATACTGAAATGAAAAATGTCTGTGCGATCAAGGCTCAATCAAACGGAGCCGATCGTATTGCATGTACTGAAAATGAAAATGTATGTGCGATCAAGGCTCAATCAAACGGAGCCGATCGTATTGCATGTACTGAAAATAATGAACTTAATCTAAACAACAATCACACAAACAGCCTATACATGGAACCTTTCATAACCGCCTGATAATGCCTCCGATCATTTGACAAGAATACTTATATGTAGGAAGTACCAGCGGCATATCCACCATATTCTTGTCAAATTTTCATTGACTTTATCCATAAGTTATGATTAGTTCTATGTGACTCTACTACAAACACAACAACCACAAAATACTGATAATGAAATGTCTGTGTGATCAAGGCTCAATCAAACGGAGCCGATCGTATTGCATGTACTGAAAAATGAAAATGTCTGTGAGATCAAGGCTCAATCAAACGGAGCCGATCGTATTGCATGTACTGAAAATGATAAACTTAATCTAAACAACAATCACACAAACAGCCTATGCATGGAACCTCTCATAACCGCCTGATAATGCCTCCGATCATTTGACAAGAATACTTATTATAGGAAGTACCAGCGGCGTATCCACCATATTCTTGTCAAATTCTCATTGACTTTATCCGCAAGTTATGATTAGTTCTATGCGACTCTACAACAAACACCACAACCACAAGATACTAATAATGAAAATGTCTGTGCGACCAAGGCTCAATCAAACGGAGCCGCTCGTATTGCATGTACTGGAAATGAAAATGTGGGCACGCCAGGTTCAACCTCATAATGAAATGGGGAACATGCTCAACGCTCATAAATGGGGAGCGGCGGCCTATGAAATTGCATGTACTGAAATAATAAACAATAATTACTCAAACAGACTACACATGGAACCTCTCATAACCGCCAGATAATGCTTCTGATCCTTTGACAAGAATACTTATATATAGGAAGTACCAGCGGCGTATCCACCATATTCTTGTCAAAGTTTCATTGGCTTTATCCTTAAGTTATGATTGGTTCGATGTGATAAAGAAAAACATAAAACTAAACGATAGAAGTTGAATCTGGATTTTCGGTGAAGAGGACTAGTTGGGTGTCTTCGTCTGGGCCGTCATTATCTTTGACAGGATTTGCGTTGATGTTGAAGACTCTTCCTCTTGCTGGTGGCCTAGCGGTTGGGTTTTCTTGGTTTACTTGGTTAACTGGGTTTGATTGAGCTTGAGTGTTGATGACGTTAACCAATTGAGGGCACGTGTTTCTAAAGTGGGTAGGGTCGCCACAATTGAAACAAGCTCGAACATATGGGAACATGGGGTATTGGGGTTGATGATAAGTTTGGGCCATGTTTTGAGTAGGGGAAGAGGTTTGGTTTTGAAAGGTGCGGCAAACCTTGCTCAAATGACCATAGCGTCCACAAGTTGTACATAGTCGACAAGGTAAGGTAAGGGGATGGTGATAAAAACAGTTGTTGCATCGAGGGGGGAGGTCCAAGATATGGTTTCTTATTTGGGTAAGTTGAGTTGGGTGCCACTTGGGTGATTGGGATAGCTTGGATGGGTATGGCGTGTAAAACTGGTTGATTACGTTGGGTAGCAGCGAAAAGTTGTCCGTCTCTTTTTCTCTTAGGATTGGGTTGAGAAGGGGATTCGGTTTGGGTGTGGTCGGAGGTTTCAGTCGATTCTTTATCCTTCTTCTTCTCCTCCTTGAAGTCTTTGTTTCGGATTCGGTTCTCGGTAAGCTCTGTTGCTAGCTCCATTGCTGCTTCCAAAGTTGCAGGCGAGGTACTTATTACAGAGTCTTGAATCTTTGACGGAAGACCACGAATGTAGTGCTCGATCAAACGGTAGAGGGGAGTGAACATGTTGGGAACCATTTGATGTAACTCGAGGAATCTTTTGTTGTATGTGGTGTGGTCTCCTTCCTTTTGCTTTAACGAATAAAATTCATCTTCTAATTTCTTGATTTCGCTCCTTGGGCAAAATCGCCTGGTCATGATTTCCTTCAATTCGTTCCAAGTTAAGATCATAGCATCTTCCACACCTCGTTTGGCCTTCTCTGTATTCCACCAAGTAAGTGCTATCCCATATAATCGACCGGTAGCATATCGCACTTTGCAATCGTCAGGGCAATCGCAATTTAGAAAAGTGTTCTCCATTTCTTCAAACCAATGGAGGAGAGTGGTGACGCCTTCAGTCCCTTTGTATTTCGGAGGGTCGCATGATTTGAAATGCTTGTAGGTGCATTTAGTGGTGTTTGGGGGAGAGTTGATAATGTTTTGGTTTTCTTGATTGGCAGGATTAGCGGTAAGTGCTTGTTGTACTTGGATTACAATGTTGGGTATTACGGCAGCCATTTGTTGAGCGATTAGGGCAGCCATGCGTTCGCGGGCTTTTCCTGCTCTCATCTTCCTACGGGCGAGGTTAGAAGACATCTACAAGGAATACATGTCAAGAGTATGAGTTGGATGTTTTTGGGTTCATGGGTCGCACTAGGAATGAACATTCATAAAATAATTATAGAAAAATGAATCTACTACATCCATAGGATGTCTTGGGCTTTGCTCGCCATTAGGCCCTACATGCCGCCATACTTTACCTTTGTAATCATGTGGGCCCCCATGAATACCGGTTTTTCATATGGTTCGCATGGGTTTGCCTGGTTGCGTACACTAAAACCCGGAGAAAATATTCGGAATGTGTCCAGGTGTAGACACGGTGACACCTCAAAGTGGGTTAGTTCGAACGACGTTTGGTGTGGCATGCTTTGGCCTAATAGGTCCTTCGTACTCTCATCGTTGGTCCCCAGGTAGGCAAACTGGTCCGTTATATTGGATTTATACATGCCAACCTAGACAGGACGTTCCGACTACCGGTACGTGTACCCTTCCAGTTACTACATGCCCGTCGCAGAACTTACTTTGATAAGATTTGAAAATTGCAACAAAATCTTTGAATAATGAGAGTATGAAAATGAATTGAATATATGAACATTGATATATGTATAATGAATATGTATATAAGCATGTATGTTTGACTGTAAATATAAACAAATATGAAACAAATAAATATCACGAGTTTGTATGTAACCACCTAATCAATTAAAATTTAGGCAGACTATAGTATAGGCTCTAAGGGTCTAATAACCTATCCTATATCCCTATAGTCATGGCTCTGATACCAATCTGTCATACCCCGACCCGCAGCGGAAAAGGTGACCGAGGCATGATTGGGTTATCATCAAAGCTCATGACATTTATTATACGTTTCATATTCATTAATTACAATTTAATAGGAAGTTACAACCATAATTACAACATGACCTAAATATCAATCTAGGCTTCATTGTTTTCTTCTAAGGCAATTCCTATGTTTTCCTTGCTTCAACCTGTTCACCTGTATCATGTGTAAAAGGGTTTTTGGATCAACAAAAAGTTGGCGAGTGAATCCTATGGAAAACATTTGAACAAGTTTATTCAATTGATTATGAAATAAGTGCACAACCACACATGAGTAAAAATAGATGTAAACTTATTCAACAATCATTAGATATTAAATAAAGCACACATGAACAATAATGGAACGTTTAGAGGCACGCGTTGCTCTACTCGTCTCTCACGAGGAACTGATGGGCCTAATGAATGAATTGCATAAACATGATAATATGAAAGACATAACTACAAACAATATAAACTCAATGATATACACATGAACAATAATGAATTGGTTTTGAGGCACGCGTTGTTCAACTCGTCTCCCACGAGGAACTGATGGGCTTAATGAATGAATTTCATATAATTTGACAAAATGAAATAAGTAATCACAACAATATAAACAATCTAAGTTTAGATCACGACATGGTATGGCACAAGTTTAAATAAACGAGTTAATTATTTTGTAACACATGACACACCCCAAAACGTGTAATTAAAAGAGGGAGTTGTACGATTCAGTCACAGTGGGCGCGTTCGGTTGATGATGTTGAATGCACGCGAAGGGGTTTTAACCACGAGTGAATTTAACCTAGATAAATAGCATTATGGTTCGGTAAGTAAACGGGTTTTATTAATCCATTTTAGTAGGATTGTTGGGTGTATTTTTGTGAGTTTAAGGCTATTTTCTAACCTTAAAAATGTTATTTTTAAGTATTTTTATTTGATTTTTAATTAAAATAAATAAATAAATAAAAATAATAAAAAAATTTGACATTTTTGACCGTTGACCGTTGACCTTGACCGTTGACTTGACCGTTGACCGGTTCGTATGCGTATAATTATGCGCTGAGTGAGGCTCGAACCCGAGACCTCCCGTACGCGTGCACGCAGCTCTACCAACTGAGCTACGTGTCTAACCCGTAATATATATGTTTTTAATTATATTTATATACTAATTATATTAAACAGAAAATCCTTTATTTTCTAAAAACGATTTTAATCCAAGACTCGGTGCGCTCCACAGGTCTCGAACCCGGGACCTGTGGTTTATGCTAACACACAATCCACCGCTGGACTGTGTGTCCAATTGTTAACTTAACTGATTTTTATTATACTTAACATATATATGAAAATGAATCCGGTTCAGTTAACAAAAAAAAGAAATTTTTATTAAGGCAGCGTGTGTGGGACAAGATTCGAACTCGAGACGTTAGTGTGTTTATTGTGCACACAGTCCACCGCTGGACTGTGTGTCTAACCCGAGTAATATCTTGCTTTTAATTATAATTAAACATTACCGAACATCGTCTTCTTCGTCAGTCTTAACCAGGAACGATGACTGACTGGTTCGAAGTTTTAATAAGGTTTATTTAACGTGTTTCAGTTAATTACAGGTGAGATATAAGTGAAAAGAAAAAGAAATCAGGCGAAAGGTATACCGACTGGACTCCTCTGTTTTCCGGCAGAACTCCGGCGACAGCAACAGGTTCCGGCGTCGTGTGTCTTGCAGCAGCGAGTCTTTAGAAAGTTTGAAAAAGATATGGGTGACTTCGGTATAAGCTTAGGGGGTTCAATAAGGCTCAGAAATGGAGGGTTCGGTTTTTCGGCGATGAGCAGAAAATTTCCGGCGAGTGAGTTTTCGCCGAGAAAGGGTGCGGTTTTGAGCGAAAAAGTTTGCAGAGGTTCGAGGGGGTATTTATAGGGCAAGTCGTCGATGGATTTGGTCCGATTTCCGACTTGATTCGTCGGTTATAATTTCTCCGGCGGTTATAGTTTGTGTCGCGGACTCAGACGTCGGTTATAACCGATGTAGCGTTTAAGTTTTACGTTATAACTGAAGATGTCGTAAATTCTTGGCGAGATCGCCGGGATTTCCGACGACTGCATTTGGGCGCCGGTTTTGAATTCGGAAAGACACGTTATGAATTAAATGATCTTAATAATTAACAAAAGATACAAGTGGCGCAGTGGTTTAAAAGTTGAATGTTAGGTCTTTGCTGACCGGTTACTGACCCGGGTTCGAAACCCGGCAGTGACAATTCATTTTTATTTTCTTATTTTTAATAGTTTTTCAAAAACTAATTATATATTCCCATATAATAATTAATTATGCATCGTTTAAAATTATTTTGGGCATTAAATTCGCAACGAAATTTTTAACTGATTGTTCGGTTAATAAACGGAGCGGGTTTGGTAAAATCCGTTTTTTGACGGATGTTACAGTACCCCCTGCTTTTTAGAAATTTCGTCCCGAAATTTAAATAGTGATATATTTGACTAAAAGAATGATGGTGTTTAGTTTGACAGTTACATACTTAGAAGAAAAGGGTTTAAGTTTTTGTTCGAGGCGGTAACGTTCCTTGTAAGGGTTAAGTACCCTATTACAGGAATCGCTTTTTGTTGCCTACTGTAAAAGTATTGATAAGCAGAATTTATTCGCTAACTATGATATCATGCTTAAAAGTTTGGATATGTTTGGAAGGGTATGGTTATATCCTAAGGCAAAACTTCTAATACTACAACCTACATGGAACATAAATAAACACAACAGCTAATATTTGAACATAAATAAACACAACAGCTAACATTTGAATCCACATTCTGATATATATGTTTGAATGGTGGCAGTTCCTCTCTCGTTTGTTATGATGGAGAGGTTAGTTTATGTAGAAATGGATCACAATCCAATTTCTTTAAATAGCGAGATGATATAAATGTAACACAAATTTCAACCAAGGCAATACTAAATCCTACATGGAACTTCTCATAACCGCCTGATAATGCCTCTGATCCTTTGGCAAGAATACTTATATATAGGAAGTACCAGCGGCGTATCCACCATATTCTTGCCAAATTTTCATTGGTTTTATCCACAAGTTATGATTAGTTACCAAGAAACTACTAAATCCTACATAGAACTTCTCATAACCGTCTGACAATGCCTCTGATCCTTTGACAAGAATACTTATATATAGGAAGTACCAGCGGCGTATCCACCATATTCTTGTCAAATTTTCATTGGTTTTATCAGTGAATTATGATTAGTCCTATATGACTCTACAACCAATACAACAAACATAAAATACTGAAATGAAAAATGTCTGTGCGATCAAGGCTCAATCAAACGGAGCCGATCGTATTGCATGTACTGAAAATGAAAATGTATGTGCGATCAAGGCTCAATCAAACGGAGCCGATCGTATTGCATGTACTGAAAATAATGAACTTAATCTAAACAACAATCACACAAACAGCCTATACATGGAACCTTTCATAACCGCCTGATAATGCCTCCGATCATTTGACAAGAATACTTATATGTAGGAAGTACCAGCGGCATATCCACCATATTCTTGTCAAATTTTCATTGACTTTATCCATAAGTTATGATTAGTTCTATGTGACTCTACTACAAACACAACAACCACAAAATACTGATAATGAAATGTCTGTGTGATCAAGGCTCAATCAAACGGAGCCGATCGTATTGCATGTACTGAAAAATGAAAATGTCTGTGAGATCAAGGCTCAATCAAACGGAGCCGATCGTATTGCATGTACTGAAAATGATAAACTTAATCTAAACAACAATCACACAAACAGCCTATGCATGGAACCTCTCATAACCGCCTGATAATGCCTCCGATCATTTGACAAGAATACTTATTATAGGAAGTACCAGCGGCGTATCCACCATATTCTTGTCAAATTCTCATTGACTTTATCCGCAAGTTATGATTAGTTCTATGCGACTCTACAACAAACACCACAACCACAAGATACTAATAATGAAAATGTCTGTGCGACCAAGGCTCAATCAAACGGAGCCGCTCGTATTGCATGTACTGGAAATGAAAATGTGGGCACGCCAGGTTCAACCTCATAATGAAATGGGGAACATGCTCAACGCTCATAAATGGGGAGCGGCGGCCTATGAAATTGCATGTACTGAAATAATAAACAATAATTACTCAAACAGACTACACATGGAACCTCTCATAACCGCCAGATAATGCTTCTGATCCTTTGACAAGAATACTTATATATAGGAAGTACCAGCGGCGTATCCACCATATTCTTGTCAAAGTTTCATTGGCTTTATCCTTAAGTTATGATTGGTTCGATGTGATAAAGAAAAACATAAAACTAAACGATAGAAGTTGAATCTGGATTTTCGGTGAAGAGGACTAGTTGGGTGTCTTCGTCTGGGCCGTCATTATCTTTGACAGGATTTGCGTTGATGTTGAAGACTCTTCCTCTTGCTGGTGGCCTAGCGGTTGGGTTTTCTTGGTTTACTTGGTTAACTGGGTTTGATTGAGCTTGAGTGTTGATGACGTTAACCAATTGAGGGCACGTGTTTCTAAAGTGGGTAGGGTCGCCACAATTGAAACAAGCTCGAACATATGGGAACATGGGGTATTGGGGTTGATGATAAGTTTGGGCCATGTTTTGAGTAGGGGAAGAGGTTTGGTTTTGAAAGGTGCGGCAAACCTTGCTCAAATGACCATAGCGTCCACAAGTTGTACATAGTCGACAAGGTAAGGTAAGGGGATGGTGATAAAAACAGTTGTTGCATCGAGGGTGAGGTCCAAGATATGGTTTCTTATTTGGGTAAGTTGAGTTGGGTGCCACTTGGGTGATTGGGATAGCTTGGATGGGTATGGCGTGTAAAACTGGTTGATTACGTTGGGTAGCAGCGAAAAGTTGTCCGTCTCTTTTTCTCTTAGGATTGGGTTGAGAAGGGGATTCGGTTTGGGTGTGGTCGGAGGTTTCAGTCGATTCTTTATCCTTCTTCTTCTCCTCCTTGAAGTCTTTGTTTCGGATTCGGTTCTCGGTAAGCTCTGTTGCTAGCTCCATTGCTGCTTCCAAAGTTGCAGGCGAGGTACTTATTACAGAGTCTTGAATCTTTGACGGAAGACCACGAATGTAGTGCTCGATCAAACGGTAGAGGGGAGTGAACATGTTGGGAACCATTTGATGTAACTCGAGGAATCTTTTGTTGTATGTGGTGTGGTCTCCTTCCTTTTGCTTTAACGAATAAAATTCATCTTCTAATTTCTTGATTTCGCTCCTTGGGCAAAATCGCCTGGTCATGATTTCCTTCAATTCGTTCCAAGTTAAGATCATAGCATCTTCCACACCTCGTTTGGCCTTCTCTGTATTCCACCAAGTAAGTGCTATCCCATATAATCGACCGGTAGCATATCGCACTTTGCAATCGTCAGGGCAATCGCAATTTAGAAAAGTGTTCTCCATTTCTTCAAACCAATGGAGGAGAGTGGTGACGCCTTCAGTCCCTTTGTATTTCGGAGGGTCGCATGATTTGAAATGCTTGTAGGTGCATTTAGTGGTGTTTGGGGGAGAGTTGATAATGTTTTGGTTTTCTTGATTGGCAGGATTAGCGGTAAGTGCTTGTTGTACTTGGATTACAATGTTGGGTATTACGGCAGCCATTTGTTGAGCGATTAGGGCAGCCATGCGTTCGCGGGCTTTTCCTGCTCTCATCTTCCTACGGGCGAGGTTAGAAGACATCTACAAGGAATACATGTCAAGAGTATGAGTTGGATGTTTTTGGGTTCATGGGTCGCACTAGGAATGAACATTCATAAAATAATTATAGAAAAATGAATCTACTACATCCATAGGATGTCTTGGGCTTTGCTCGCCATTAGGCCCTACATGCCGCCATACTTTACCTTTGTAATCATGTGGGCCCCCATGAATACCGGTTTTTCATATGGTTCGCACGGGTTTGCCTGGTTGCGTACACTAAAACCCGGAGAAAATATTCGGAATGTGTCCAGGTGTAGACACGGTGACACCTCAAAGTGGGTTAGTTCGAACGACGTTTGGTGTGGCATGCTTTGGCCTAATAGGTCCTTCGTACTCTCATCGTTGGTCCCCAGGTAGGCAAACTGGTCAGTTATATTGGATTTATACATGCCAACCTAGACAGGACGTTCCGACTACCGGTACTTGTACCCTTCCAGTTACTACATGCCCGTCGCAGAACTTACTTTGATAAGATTTGAAAATTGCAACAAAATCTTTGAATAATGAGAGTATGAAAATGAGTTGAATGTATGAACATTGATATATGTATAATGAATATGTATATAAGCATGTATGTTTGACTGTAAATATAAACAAATATGAAACAAATAAATATCACGAGTTTGTATGTAACCACCTAATCAATTAAAATTTAGGCAGACTATAGTATAGGCTCTAAGGGTCTAATAACCTATCCTATATCCCTATAGTCATGGCTCTGATACCAATCTGTCACACCCCGACCCGCAGCGGAAAAGGTGACCGGGGCATGATTGGGTTATCATCAAAGCTCATGACATTTATTATACGTTTCATATTCATTAATTACAATTTAATAGGAAGTTACAACCATAATTACAACATGACCTAAATATCAATCTAGGCTTCATTGTTTTCTTCTAAGGCAATTCCTATGTTTTCCTTGCTTCAACCTGTTCACCTGTATCATGTGTAAAAGGGTTTTTGGATCAACAAAAAGTTGGCGAGTGAATCCTATGGAAAACATTTGAACAAGTTTATTCAATTGATTATGAAATGAGTGCACAACCACACATGAGTAAGAATAGATGTAAACTTATTCAACAATCATTAGATATTAAATAAAGCACACATGAACAATAATGGAACGTTTAGAGGCACGCGTTGCTCTACTCGTCTCTCATGAGGAACTGATGGGCCTAATGAATGAATTGCATAAACATGATAATATGAAAGACATAACTACAAACAATATAAACTCAATGATATACACATGAACAATAATGAATTGGTTTTGAGGCACGCGTTGTTCAACTCGTCTCCCACGAGGAACTGATGGGCTTAATGAATGAATTTCATATAATTTGACAAAATGAAATAAGTAATCACAACAATATAAACAATCTAAGTTTAGATCACGACATGGTATGGCACAAGTTTAAATAAACGAGTTAATTATTTTGTAACACATGACACACCCCAAAACGTGTAATTAAAAGGGGGAGTTGTACGATTCAGTCACAGTGGGCGCGTTCGGTTGATGATGTTGAATGCACGCGAAGGGGTTTTAACCACGAGTGAATTTAACCTAGATAAATATCTGTTTTTAATTATATTTATATACTAATTATATTAAACAGAAAATCCTTTATTTTCTAAAAACGATTTTAATCCAAGACTCGGGGCGCTCCACAGGTCTCGAACCCGGGACCTGTGGTTTATGCTAACACACAATCCACCGCTGGACTGTGTGTCCAACTTGTTAACTTAACTGATTTTTATTATACTTAACATATATATGAAAATGAATCCGGTTCAGTTAACAAAAAAAAGAAATTTTTATTAAGGCAGCGTGTGTGGGACAAGATTCGAACTCGAGACGTTAGTGTGTTTATTGTGCACACAGTCCACCGCTGGACTGTGTGTCTAACCCGAGTAATATCTTGCTTTTAATTATACTTAAATATTACCGAACATCGTCTTCTTCGTCAGTCTTAACCAGGAACGATGACTGACTGGTTCGAAGTTTTAATCAGGTTTATTTAACGTGTTTCAGTTAATTACAGGTGAGATATAAGTGAAAAGAAAAAGAAATCAGGCGAAAGGTATACTGACTGGACTCCTCTGTTTTCCGGCAGAACTCCGGCGACAGCAACAGGTTCCGGCGTCGTGTGTCTTGCAGCAGCGAGTCTTCAGAAAGTTTGAAAAAGATATGGGTGACTTCGGTATAAGCTTAGGGGTTCAATAAGGCTCAGAAATGGAGGGTTCGGTTTTTCGGCGATGAGCAGAAAATTTCCGGCGAGTGAGTTTTCGCCGAGAAAGGGTGCGGTTTTGAGCGAAAAAGTTTGCAGAGGTTCGAGGGGGTATTTATAGGGCAAGTCGTCGATGGATTTGGTCCGATTTCCGACTTGATTCGTCGGTTATAATTTCTCCGGCGGTTATAGTTTGTGTCGCGGACTCAGACGTCGGTTATAACCGATGTAGCGTTTAAGTTTTACGTTATAACTGAAGATGTCGTAAATTCTTGGCGAGATCGCCGGGATTTCCGACGACTGCATTTGGGCGCCGGTTTTGAATTCGGAAAGACACGTTATGAATTAAATGATCTTAATAATTAACAAAAGAAAGAAGTGGCGCAGTGGTTTAAAAGTTGAATGTTAGGTCTTTGCTGACCGGTTACTGACCCGGGTTCGAAACCCGGCAGTGACAATTCATTTTTATTTTCTTATTTTTAGTAGTTTTTCAAAAACTAATTATATATTCCCATATAATAATTAATTATGCATCGTTTAAAATTATTTTGGGCATTAAATTCGCAACGAAATTTTTAACTGATTGTTCGGTTAATAAACGGAGCGGGTTTGGTAAAATCCGTTTTTTGACGGATGTTACATTGTTTATTATTTATTGAATCATTATTGAAGTAAAACACATCTTAGGACCAATTTGGACGAACTAGAGGCTTTTGGAGCAATTTTTCTAGAGATTCTGAGCAAGAAGAAGGAGATCTAGGCTGCAAGAAGTATTCGGGTGATCAAGGAGTTTCGAGGAAGGAGCTTTTAACGGTTTTATCATACCATTCTTGATCTTTGCACTCCTTTGTTTACTTGATTATGCTTTCTTGTTTTAAACCTTGTTTAATTTGTTTTTCAAACATGTCACTTGGCTAGATTTGATTCAATTGCCTAGGTTTAGATGATGGATTTTATGAAAGTTTGATTTATTTTTAATTTAATTGTTGGTTTGAATGTTTAATTGGTAAAGTTTACAACTTTAGTTATCTAGTTTAGTGTATTTGCATGATTTGGATTGATTTGTGATTGTTTGATTGTTTTACATGAATCTAGGTGGATGTCTTCCATAGAATAGGTTTGTGTTGCTTTTTCGTGTCTTTAGGGATTTGGGAAGTTGTCGGTAAAATTGGCCAATAAAACCGGGAAAACAATTGAATGAAATATAAAATCAGTTTTGTCATTATACCTAATTTGGTTATTGAGAAATAACAATTAGTTGGCTGAATTAATTAGATAAATTGTTAGGTTTAGGTTTTGAGAAATTCACAAATCTAATTTACTTGTCAAAATTGAGTCAGTTAAGCTAAACTAGAAGTTGTAGTTGGACTAGGTTAATTATTGAAAAGTGGTTAACTGATTAGACACTTTACTAAATTAGAAGATAACTAAAAAGAAATCTTTAGGGCTGGTAAACAACTAATAATTGTAGATTATCATAGGTGTCTTCCTAAGAAGGGTCAGGGGTCATGTTCGGTAACCCTAGAATTTAATATGTCAAGATCCCGGTAAAACATTCAACCTAATAAATTATTATTAAACCAAATGAGTAGTAGTCTAAAAATCCAACCTAGGTGACTAGTTCATTATTTCCTGATTTAATTCCCAATTTCCTAAAAAGTTCATAGTTTGATTTGTCCTAATTTAGTAGTTTTAGTTTAATTGATAATTTAGAATTAGTAGCAAACCCCCCCCCCCCCTAAAATATACAAAGTGTTTAATTGAGTCTAAGTTAAGTGGTCATAGTAATTAGAGAGTCTTGTGGGTTCGATAATCCGGACTTGCTTAATGCTATTCTACAATTGATCGGTCCACTTGCCGGTTAGTAGTTTAGTGTAGTTTAGGAGTCTAGAGTTTAATTTGAGTCTAGAATTAGGGTAATTTTACTTGTTTTTAATAACTACTTTTAGAACATCAGTTCCACTGCTCTAGCTAGCATTGTCATCTGCCTCTTCATCGCATGCCCAAACCATCTCAATATCCCCTCCTGTATCTTATCTGATATACTAGCTACTCTTAATCTTTCCCTAACAACCACATTTCTAATCTGATCTAACATTGTATTTCCACACATCCACCTTAATATCCACATCTTTGCTACCTCCATCTTGTGTGCTTGTGTCTTCTTGATGGCCCAACAGTCTGTCCCATACAACATAGAAAGTCTACATGCAACCCTATAAAATTTTCCCTTTAAATTAGTTGGGAATCTTTTGTCGCATAATACCCCAATGGTTGCTTTCCACCTACACCAACCAACCTGGATGCGATGAGCTACATCATTATCTATCTCCACGTCTCTTTGTACAAACGATCATAAAGAATTGAACTTAGTTGCATGTGGAACCCTTTGCCCGTCAATGGTAATCTGGGTATTGTCGTCGCTACCTACACCACTGAAATCACAATAAAGATACTCAATCTTAGAGCGACTAATCCTTAAACCCTTATCCTTTAAAGCTGCTCACCACTCATCTAACCTCACATTCAAACTCTATTTAGTCTCCGTCACTAATACAATATCATCTGCAAAAAGCATACACCATGGAACTATCTCTTGAATCGACCTAGACAGCTCATCCAACACCACTGTAAAAAGAAACGGACTTAATGCAGACCCTTGGTGGAGTCCTACCTCCACAGGGAAAAAATCGGTATCCCCTACAAGCACACAAACACTAGTCTTAGTCCTAACATACATATCCCTAATTATGTCTATGTACTTCCCAGGAACCCCCCCCCCCCATCTTCCAAAGTATCCAAAATTAGTCTACGTGGTACACTGTCGTATGCCTTCTAAAGGTCAATAAACACCATATGTAGATCTCGTCTTTTCTCCCGATACTTTTCTGTCAATCTTCTTAGCATGTGTATCACTTATATAGTTGACCACCCTGGCATGAAATCAAATTGGATTACCGTAACCTGAGTTTCTCTTCTAATTCTAGTCTCTATTACTCTCTCCCATAATTAATAGTATGATTTAACAACTTAATCCCTCTGTAATTCCCACACTAGTCCTCCATTGATCTGGAATTTTTCCACACTTGAATAAAGATTGAATAAACTAGTTAGCCATTTAACTCCTTCCTCTGCCAAACACTTCCATGCCTCTATCGGTATGTTGTCCGGACCAACTGCCTTAGCCCTTCCCATCTTCCTAAGTCCCACCCTCACTTCTCCATGTGTCATACCCCAGCAATAGCAGTTATTCCTTTGCCGACTTTGAGTAGCAGTGTTTACGCTTTCTTGCTGGTAAGCCCTTTGGTCATTGAAAAGATTGTGGAAGTATCTTTTTGTAACACCTCGTAAAATTCGTGTCTAATAGTATAGTAACACGTGTTATTATTTTTATAATAAGTCCATTAAGGACTAATAAGGACTAAAGGCGTCAACATGCTCAAACTGAACCTCTGAGTGGCTCTCTGATGCCAACATGCATAAACCAAGCCTCTGAGTGACCATTAGTGCCAACATGCTTAGAACTTAGCCTCTAAGTGACCATTAGTGTCAGCATGCTTAAAACTTAGCCTCTGAGTAACCATTAGTGTCAACATGCTTAAACTTGGCCTCTGAGTGACCATTTGTGTCAACATGCCCAGCCTCTGAGTGACACCGGAGTCAACATGTTTATACTGAGCCTCTGAGTGATCCTTTACGGAGTCCTAACTCTCATATGATCCATTGGTTGGACGAGAGGGTTCAATTCTGTACATATGTAAAAGTTGGACAATTGAGGGGTCAAAAGTGTCAGCATGTTAATTTATACCTCTGAGTGACCTTTTAATGAACCAAGAGCTTGACAATGTCTAGGCATACTCCCGGGTACGCCAAATGTTGGCTACGGAGGGCTAATTATGCTATTAAAGGTGTTTAGGAGGTTTTATAAGTTGAGGGGCTAAATGTGACAAGTTTGGAAAGTTACCATAGGGCGCTCGCGGGCGCGAGACGCACAGGCCTGGCCTTTCGCGGCCCGCCAGAGGCCTGTATCTGCAGAAAATTGCCTTGGCCTCCACACATGTTGCCAAAAACAATTAGTTTCGAAACCATGGACTTCCAAACAGCTATGTCACGTTTTAGGAGACTTCTAAGCTCCCTCTAACATCCCTTAACAGTTGGCATCACCTCCTTCAAGTTCTCCAACTATAAATAGGTGCCAATATTCCCCATTTGAACTTGCACCTTTCTCATTCATTACTCTATCTCCCTCCTCTGAAGTTCCTAACTGAAAGGAACGTCCAACTTAGTCGTATTTCATCCTAGGAGTCACTTGTAAGTGTCCATTCCTCTTGCATTCTCATTTATAGGCTTTTATAGCCAAAAGTCAAGTGTTTTACGGAAAACGCTTTGACTTTCGGTTAACACCATTATGGTCTAGCCATTGTTCGTAACAAACATGGCTAAGTGATCGTAATAAGGTAGGTGTTAATCCCTATAAATGGCACCTCCTGAAGATCATGTTTACTAGACCAATTGACGGGTCAAATATTTAATATTAAAAAGTCAAACAGACTATTTTTTTGGAAAAAATATAATTTGATCTTATATGTGTTATGAAACATGTTTTGACACTTAAACAAGTTGGTAATAATTATTAGAACATGTGAGAACATGTTCGGCTCGTCAATTTCAGTTCTAGGGTCGGTTTGCAACCGAAAGTCGCAAAGTTTGACTTCTACTTTGACTTTCGATTCTGACCTGATTTAGATTAGTTAGCTACTGATCTAAGGTTGCATTATGATCATAATTTAATGTAGCATAACCCTCTGAGGTTATATTATATGATCATAATCAGAATCTGAGTTTATGCACAAGTTCCTTAAGTATGCCTATTTTGACTAAAATGCTCTTTTTCATAAAATAAGATTTTAAACGACAAGGAACTTGAAAATGAACTACCTACTGATGTAATATCATAAGTAGGATTATTTGGGATATCAAATCAGATTGTATACTGAGTTTACGTACAAGTTCTTGTATTATGTCGATAAATGACGATAACGCCCTTGTGGCTCATAAAACGGTTTTAATCATATCTTTTCAAAACAAATCTTTTACCTACTGATATGTTATATTAAATAACATATCTAAGACATGTTAACCTAACCTTAACATCAGTTTTTATTTAGCTTAACACAAATCGTCATTTTACGACATAAGCGCCATTTCGGCGCATAGTATGGTATTAAACCATATTTATCAACCAAAACTTGTTACCTACTAATTTTAAAACTTATTTAAAACATTTTTATAGTAGGTACATGATATAAACTCAGAATCCCAAATAAACTATCATAATATGTGTAAATGACCAAAATGCCCCTACGGTGCATAGTTTGGTCATAAAAGATAGATTACACATATAACCAATATCTTACTGATATTATATCATAAATTAATTATTTTCCAGAAAACTTATGAGTGTAATATCAAAATATATTTAAGTTCCTTTTATACGGTATATAATTACCATAACGCCCTTATGAGACATAGTTTCATTTTAAAATCCTAGCGCGCATGTAAGTTGTTATCATACTGATATTACAACTTATTTAAAATATAGTGGCATATATAACTTTTCCATGACTTATCCGGTTACCCAATAACGCTGATATGCGTACGGTTAAGTATATGTAACTAGTTTACGGAAATTAACCGAAACGGATTAAACCTTATCATTTAAGTCTCAAAATCCAGAATGCTTATGGTTTACCCATATTATACAAGTAAAAGTACTTGTTGGGTTTAAACTACATTCTGTCTGATCATCCCTTAATCTAGCGTATTATACGATTTGATCCTGTACGCTAGTCGGTCTAAGTCTATGACTTAAATAATACTGTTAGTATTTAATTGGTTAGCTTATGCCATAATCCAGACTAGAGCCTTTCAGTAAATGCTATCTGCACTTAGTTCGTTTTGAATACGGCTGAGATATAAATCTTGCATTTTTAATCAAGACTAGCTCAGGTAAATACTCTCGACTTATTTCCCCTATACGGGCTTGGGTTACGGTAAATTATTACCGCTTGGTCGGAAATAGGATCAATAGAATGCCGGATTGTGGCTAGTAAATCCTCATATTCCGTTTTGATCAGTTTAGTTTAATAACTTAAACATCGGGGGTTAACTATTGTGTCCTGGATATCCTCGGCTCATTACATTAGATAATGGCCATGACCTTAGCGCGGGGTGTAGGCATACACCTGACAGACGCTCAAATGGGATAACTCCTTCATGAGTTCGTAAGTGGTGTGTACGTTAATCATGTCTCGGTTTTCGCACTAGGCCCTGTATGTATGGACAAACATGTGAATCTGTTAACAAGGTTACAAAGTAACTTTTCCAAGTTATAAGAGATTTTGTGCCATGTGCACTTAAACCATTTTTAAATGTTTTCAAAATAAGTCAGTCGGGTGTATTTACCAGCGAAAGAAGTCGTATTTTCAAAAGACTAAGCTTGCAGGTACAATACGAAATAGGCTGTAAGCTGCTCGATAGTGATATAAGAGGATCTTGCAAATCCTTAGATCTGCCTTAAAGTCTGATATACATTTTTGTACATTTTACGATCCGCCTGTGGATCTTCCATTACAAGTCGTCTGTATATTATTTTGTACTTTGAACATCCGGTTTGTAATAGTAAATTAAATCCAAGACTTCCGTTGTGCTGTGTTTAATTGACTATGATTATATTAACTTACGTCACGGTATTCCCCACCCCGGTCCACCGGTGTTTGAATTGTGGAAATCTTGGGTATGACAGTTTTCCATCTCAAATTAATGTCATTTTCTTGATCAAAACACATCCATCCTCTCCCTTAATAAACTTCACTACTTCTAAATCTTTCCGTCTACACTCCCTAACTTTAGAAATCTTGAACATATTATGCTCCCTGCCCTTGTTTCCAGGCGTTCATACACCATCTAATAAGCTAAGTTCTTTGCTCCCACCACTTCTTCTTTGCCTCCCTCCGTGCCTTTTTGTACCTCTCCCTCTCAATCTCGTACAAACACCTCAAAAGAATCTTAAAACACTCTTGCTTATCACTTATTTTGGTCCTCACATCCTCACTCCACAACCAAGACTCCTTACATGATACATAAAAACGTAAAATGAATAAGAAGATATCTAATAATACATAAAAACATAAAATGAATAAGTATCGTTTTGGTTAAAACACTAAGTAAACAAAAGTCTATGATAAAATATCGTTAAAAATATTTAAAGAGTTAAAATAGAAATTTATGGGAACTTTCAGAATTAAACAATGTGTTAATAATGTTTTTGTATACGTTCGTGCATTAGTGGTGACTAACGAACAAGGATGGGGTGGGATGAATCTGGGTTAAGTTGGTTTAGTCGGATTGAAATAGAAGCCGCAAATGAAATGGAAACGGAAGTTGCGGACAATCACCGATATAGGTTGTGAAAAACTGAAAAAGTGGGTTTTGTAGCTGCACTTCATTTTTTTCTTTTGTATTTTCTCTTTATTTTTTTCTTATTTAAAAATAATGAGTTGTGCTTTTGTAAACTTATATTTATTTGCACTGGATGAATGGCCCGATGTTTGTGGAGGTGTTAGAACCATGCGATGCATATGCTTTAAGATACTTCCACACGGACCACTCTTTAGATTTTCTTGGAAAAGACACATACTATAAAAACAATTCCAAACACCCAGTTTCTCTCTCCTCCTTATTCCACTATATTATTTAAGTTAGAATCGTATTTTATATAGTTCATTGTATACGGTATTAAATTGCAATATTCAATCAATACAATTCACATTTAATACTTGGTAGCCACACACCGGACCCAAACACAACTACAAGTGAACCTCATGACCCGGTCCAGAATGATGCAACATGGGTCAGCCTAATACAAGCAGAGCCCAACCTAGCAAGTTGTTTTTTTATTTCTACTTTATTTTATTTTATTTTATTTAAGTTTTCAAAGCAGTTGTTTTAAATTCCCTAAATGTAGCAACGTGGGTGGTTTTCAGTTACCATCTTTTGTATCGCAGTTGATGAATGGAATGAACAGACTTGAATTTTCCTAATATTTTATTCTCTTGTTTCGGAGAATTTCTTCCGTTGCTATTCTAATTGTCGGCAGAAATTAGAAGGTGATCTTGGAAGCTAATTTGAATTTACGTGGTGTGTTTGTATCGTGAATTCGAGTTAGAGCTGCCCAACGAGAGTTTCGAGTGGTGTGACTGTATCTCAAGGAGACTGTTGTTGATTTGTTTTTCTTTTCTAGTTTTTGGGTTATTTGATCCAGTTCATACGTTTATGACTATCATTTGGTGTCAGAGTTATGGATACCCGAAATAGTGCCGAATTCAAGAAGATTTTGGGGACTATGGAAGCCAATAAGAATAAGATGGCACAGAAGATGCAGGCGATGCAAGACAGGAATTGGTTGTTTCCCAAAACCAAGGTGAAGGGTCCTCATCAAGCGGGTCAGTTAACAAAGGGGTTTGAGTGGATGGCATCCAAACAACATCAAATTGGACATCCCATAGTACGATGGTAAGTTAGATCCTAATGAGTTTGTCGTATGGCTGCAAATGGTAGAAAGGGTTTTTTTTTTTTTTACTACAAGCAAACCACGGAGGATAACAAGGTTAAGATTGTGGCCCTTAAACTTCAAAAGTACGCCTCAACCTGGTTGTCGAATACCTATTTGAGACGCAAAAGATTAGGGAAAGAAAAGATCCAGACTTGGCCAAAGATGAAGTCTAAGATGAAACAAAAGTTTTTATCCACATCCTATGTCCAAAATAGTTTTTCTCAGCTGCATTCATTGAAGCAAGGTACGCACACTACTGAAGAATACTCACGAGATTTTAAATATCTCCTCATGACGTGTGATATAACAGAAGATGATCCTCAGACTCTTGTTCACTACCTAGGAGGCCTGGAACCACGAGTTGCTAATGTTGTTAAGTTGCATCCTTATCAAACCCTAGCTGAGTTAACATTACTATCTCATAAGGTGGACTCACAACAACGGGCCAAAGGAAGATTGAGCCCAACCGATCCTCTTTTAAGCGCACTTCTTTTCTCATCCACTGAAACAATTACACCCACCAATTCAAAACACGTCCCTAACCCAAGTTCCAATTCAGAACCCCCAAAAGCTCCTCGCAAATGCTTTCGTTGTCATAGAATAGGGCACATCGCGTTAGAGTGCCCCAACAAACGGATTATCACCCTTGCGGTTTTCGAGCTTGCCAATGGTTAGGAATTCAGTAGCGAGTCCACCAACGAAAAACTACTTACCATCAAAACAGAGGAAGAAATGGTAGGTCCAGACGAGGGTTGCTCAGAAGGTTTGCACTGTGATAATCGATGGTGGCATCTATATAAATGTTGCATCTCAGACTTTAGTTGACAAACTAAATTTAATCAACGAGTCACACCCTTCCCCTTACATGATCCATTGGTTAAACCAAGGAAAAGATATTTGTGTTTCTCATCGAATTCTTTTATCATTGAGCATTGGTAAATCTTATACAGATGAGATTTGGTGTGATGTCCTCCTAATAGACGCATATCATGTGTGTCTCGGTTCGTCCCTGGCAATTTGATCATTGAGTCACACACACAACCACTAAAAAAATTGTTCTCACCCCTACCTACCTCCCCATCCAACCAGACCACCAAATCACCACTTTTAAGCACTCTGCTCAAGGCCGATCAGCATGAGTACCATATTTTCAGAGAGTTGTTTTGGTAGGGCTTGATGAGGAAATCGAAAGGCCCCTGACCAAGCAACACCCACTTATTCAGCTTTTACTACAGTCTTATGCTTAAGTATTTCCGGCTAAATTTCCCTATGGGCTTCCTCTTGTGAGAACCTTCCAACATAAGATTGATTTGATTCCTAGGGCTGCCTTACCCAATAAACTAGCTTACCGTACCAACCCACATGAGACAATACATACCAGAAAACAAGTTGATGTTTTATTACAGATAGGGTTCATTCATGAGTCACTTAGTCCATGTGCGGTACCAACGATACTTGTACCAAAGAAGAACGGTGAAAGGCAATAGTTGATCGATTAATAAAATCACTGTTAAGTATCGTTCTCCAATTCCCCGACTAAAGATTTGCTGGATGAACTTCATGGCGCAATTGTTTTCTCTAAAATTGACTTGAGAAGTGGGTATCACCAGATCCGAATACATGAGGGAGACGAATGGAAGACAGCCTTTAAGACAAAAGAGGGGTTGTATGAGTGGCTTGTCATGCCGTTCAGGCTATCGGATGCTCCCAACACCTTTACGCGCTTGATGAATTAGGTACTTAAACCTTTTTTGGGCAGATTCATTGTCGTTTATTTAGATGATATCCTCATATATAGTCAAACATCCAGTGATCATCAAACACATTTGCAACAACTATTTGATGTGTTAGGGAAGGAGAACTTGAACGGGATCTTGGAGTTTTACTAATCAAGTTACTTTTCTGGGTTATTTAGTATTTGCCCAAGCAATACAGGTTGATGAAAGGAAGGTGCAAGCGTTTAGAGACTGGCTAGTAGCACAGTTCATTCAACAAGTTCGTAGTTTCACGGGCTTGCTTCTTTTTACCGGTGTTTTGATGAGGTGTTTGAAATCGAGTGTGATGCCTCGGGAGTGGGAATCGGGGCTGTTTTATCACAGTTGAGATGTCCGATTGCATTTTTAATGAAAAGCTAAATGATGCAAAGAAGCAGTATTCAACCTATGATAAAGAGTTTATGCAATTATTAGGGCGTTGGATCATTGGCAACACTATTTAATTTCCAAGGAATTTGTTCTACATTCCAATCATGAGCCACTTAAATATATTCAAGGCCAACATAAATTACAGCCTGGACACGCCAAATGGGTTGAATTTTTGTAGATTTTTAACTTCATTATCAAGCATAAATCTAGTAAACTCAACAAAGGTGCTGATGCTTTGTCACAAAAGTATTGGTTGCTTAATTCTTTACAGCCCATGATTATTGGGTTTGAGTTTCTAAAAGGTGAATACCCTACTGATCTAGACTTTGGAAAAGTGTTCTTAAACTGCCAAAAGCATGCTACCGGTGATTATCATATTTTTTAGGGTTTTCTTTTCAGCCGACAGTAGCTTTGTATTCATCGGCATAGTATTCGTGTGTCGTTAATTAAAGAAGTTCATGAGGGCAGTTTGGCGGATCACGATAGGGTGGATAAAACTACACAAATGTTACAAATCCATTTCTTTTGGCCTAAACTGAAGCGAGATGTGTCACATATCATCCGCCATTGCCTACCTTGTCCACAAGCCAAAAGTCAATCATTTCCTCATGGTCTATACATTCTGTTCCCGATACCCGTGGCCCCTTGGGAAGATGTTAGCTTCGATCTTATCACTGCTTTACCCCATACTCAATGACAAAAGGATTCTATTATGGTTGTGGTGGACCGTTTCTCCAAAATGGCTCATTTTGTGGCCTGCGCGGTTCAGATTGCCTCTCTTTATTTCCAGGAAATTGTGCGGCTTCATGGAGTACCAAAAAGAATGATCAGTGACGGGACGTCAAATTCCTTAGTCATTTTTGGATGACGGTGTGGCGTAAATTGGGTACTGCTCTGAAATTCAACACTACATGTCACCCCCAAACTGATGGTCAAACGAAGGTCACCAACCGCACCCTCGGATCTTTACTTCGATCTCTTATAACACACAACCCACAGAAATGGGGAAATTTACTTCCGCATGCCGAATTCGCTTACAATCGTGCCCTAAGTAAAACTATCGAGCTAAGTCCTTTCATGGTGGTGTATGGCATGAATTTCCACACTCCAGTAGATCTTGATGTTCTTGATACCACCACCAAGTTTAGCAAAGATACTAGTGACTTGGGTGCTGATATCAAGCGGTTACATCAGCAAGTACATGCTAAGAATACCAAGCACGATGGGCTGCTTAAATATCGAAGGGACAAGGGCCGTAAACATAGTATGTTCCAACCTGGTGATCTCGTTTCGGGGCATCTTCGAAAAGAATGTTTTCCCTCTCCAAACTAAGCCCACGATTGGAAGGCCCTTTTCGTGTTCTTACCAAAGGTAAAGATAATGCCTACAAGATCGACCTACCCTACCAGGTGAGTACGACGTATCCGCCACTTTTAATGTTGCTGACTTGCAGCCCTACCTTGATCTGGAGGAACCATTCCAAGTTTGAGGACAAACTCTTCTGATGAAGGGGAGGATGATAGCCACACATCGAGCCCAACCACAACTACAAGTGAACCTCATGACCCAGTCCAGAATGATGCAACATGGGTCAGCCTAATACAAGCCGAGCCCAACACTGATCAAGCCCATTTCCATTTAGCTAAACCCATGTTCAACATACCTGTTTTTACTTCCCAGCAAGCTGTTTTTTATTTCTACTTTATTTTATTTTATTTAAGTTTTCAAAGCAGTTGTTTTAAATTCCCTAAATGTAACAACGTGGGTGGTTTCCAATTACCATCTTTTGTATCGCAGTTGATGAATGGAATGAACAGACTTCAATTTTCCTAAAATTTTATTCTCTTGTTCTGGAGAATTTCTTTCGTTGCTATTCTAATTGTTGACAAGAATTAGAAGGCGATCTTGGAAGCTAATTTGAATTTACGTGGTGTGTCTGTATTGTGAATTCGAGTTAGAGCTGTCCAATGAGAGCTTCGTGTGGTGTGACTGTATCTCGATGAGACCATTACTGATCGTGTCTTTTTTGTTCCAGATTTCAGGTTATTTGATCCAGTTCTTACGTTTATGACTATAAATACTCCCCTCATCGAAATGGCCTTCTCTTATGATATTGGTGACCGCCAGCAACCACATATTATGGGAAGTTGTGTCATCCTTCAGCCTTCCCAGCCAATTTGGAGCCACGACGACGTATGTGAAGTAAAGGATGTTGCATCACAAAAGTTGTTAAACCGTGCACAATGTGGATGTCTTTAAGGCAAGGACACCGATGTGGCAAGTCACAAGCAGGAGACCACGGACCACCCATTGTGGCACTAGTTCTTGGTTCCGAGTCCGTACAAACTGCTACGGATGCAACACGATGTGCCCATGTTCATCATCACATAGAATGGAAAGTACCTAGAAGGTAGGAAGATGGGAGACATGTTATTATTGTATAACCTTCCTCTCTATATTCGAAACTCTGTCCCTTCTCTCCCATCCATCCCTCCCCACATCATCCTCTTTGATTATCCTCCTCACAGAGAAAGAAAATCACCCCAAAGATAGGAAGAAGGGAGACACATGGTCATATTATAATCATCTCTTTATATTCAACACAACTCAATCCCTTCTCTCCCAATCCATTCCTCGCCCTGGGCCGACCCTATAGAAATGTGGGGTAAAGCTTGGGCCTAGGGCCTTCACAAAACTAGAGATGGGCATAATCGGGTTTTATTATTACCTGGAACCGGTTCCAACCCGGACCCGGTTCTGCTTGGATGTCATTGGAACCGGGTCCAGTTCCTACCCGGGTTCACACCCAAGAATATGGAACCGTGTAGAACCGGGTACGGGTATTATGGAACCGGGTATGGTGTGGAACCGGGTATGGTGCGGAACCGGTTCCTGATAGTGTGGGAACCGGTTCCTGGCAGTCAAAGCTGCCATTTACTGTTCAGAACCGGTTCCTGGCAGTCAAACCTGTTCAGTCAAACCTGTCATTTTACTATTGGGAACCCGTTCCTGACAGTCAAACCTGCCATTCACTGTTCAGAACCGGTTCCTGATAAAATGTTACCGTTGGAACCGGTTCCTGATAAATGTTACCGTTGGAACCGGTTCCTGATTACAGAATCGGTTTTTCTATATAAACCCCTTTACACTTTACACTTTACAGAATCGGTTTTTCTATATAAACTTAACACTTTACACTTCAAATCTAATACTATCAAAGAGATAACGATGGCTTGCAACGATGAGGTCATGGTTGTTTTGGAAACCAAAAGAAACCCCGCTATTTGGAAGCACTTTTACTTGTGCTTGATGTCGGATAGCCATGAAATGGCTAGATGCAAGGGGTGCGGGAAGTTCATGAAGGCGTCGGCCAACTCGACGCTCAAGAAACACATCGACCGCCATTGTCCGGTGACAAAGGCGAAAAACAATGAAAAGGGTGAAGCATCCGGGACCGGGTCATCGAAAGTTTAGTTTGTTTTATGTATTGTAAACCCATTTGTGTTTTATGATTAGTATGTTTAGTGTTTTATATGTTTTGTTTAACGTTTCTTGTTTAGGTTGTTTGTGTAACCGGGTACTTGTTTCTAGCAAAGACTTATAAAAAAAATTCACATTAAAAATATATTGACGCCGGGTCTGGAAGGTTACCGTAGGAACCGGGTATGATAAGAACCGGTTACGGGTACAACCCGGGTACGGGTTGGAACCGGTTCCGGAACTTATTTTTTTCCATAAATGTGGAACCGGGTAGGAACCATCGGGTATTTTGAACCCGGAACCGGTTCTACTATATGTCGGGTAGGAACCGGAACCGGTCCCAGGTAGGTTCCACCGGGTCGGATTTGGAACCGGTTATTATGCCCATCTCTACACAAAACTAGGGCCCCATTTTGTTAAAAGAAAGTTTTATATATATATACACACACTTAAGCTGTTGGGCCATGTTTAATTTTGGTCTGCAATTGCTAAACAATGACTAGGGCAGAGTAAGAAATGGTTTGCTATGGTCGACAGCGAAAGTGTAAAATTCCCTTGCTGGTCGATTTGGTCGAAAATTTTCTTGGCTTCTAGATTTTACGATTACATTACTGGCCGGTCGAATCTGGTTGATTGGCTGTTTGAGGAGAAGATTACATATGCATTACAATGGGTTTCTTGTTCATTTTTGTCCACGAAATTACAAAATTCCATGTGTGATGATGTTCCTTTAAAGTTCAATATAGTGGTTCATGGATCGAACTAATAAAAGTGTGTTTGCAACATGAATTAATGTTTGTTCACCTTTGTCGCTGATGTTTATTAGGATAAAATCAATGGTCCAAAATTTAGCTATAAATAAACACATCTGAATTGACTCATTTTGATGTGACCGCCTGTTTTACTAGGATTAGAGTGACACTAAAAGGGCCTCAGTTTTTGGAGTTCGCTTTGAGCCTCCAAATTGGTTAAGCTGGCCTTGCTCCAACAAACACACCGGCACCACACCACATGCGCCAATGTCATAGCCACTCCCTTCATTTCCCAACAATCTGCCCTCCTATGACAACCACCAATGACATCGTACGGGCCACTAACCATGTGCAAATGTTTTGATTCTTAATGTCAATACTAATACCCATTTACTCGATTTTATATAAGAATTTTCTTTACATGTTAACCTCCACTAGTATTCTATTCATAAAGACTTTCATATGACAGTCTTCTACCAATGTTGAAGTTCAAAACCACAACAAGATTGAAGCTTGCATCAAAACCCCTGTTCAAGGTGTGTTGATTGATCTTGCATAAAAGATTTTGAATTCAACAGCCATTGATCTGTAATTCACAAATAAAAAAAAAAGTAGATTCTGGATCTTGATAACAACAAATTTTAAGCTAAATAGTTGATACATGTTTTGTGCATCTCAAACTACATATATGTATGTACACAAATCAACCATTAAACAAAGTTAGCATTCTCAGCTGCTATCAGACGGTCGCCTGTATGTTCGCGAGATTCTAATCTGAGACATGAAAACAATGTATAAATTCAAGAGAAATTAACGATTTTTAGTGTCAAAATCAAATTAATTATTCATTTTAAGCCCATAAAGGTTGGAATAATTAACCGCATTTATGTATTCATAATAGCCTGTAATCTAATAAGTCTGTAACATTCAAATCAGAGGTGTTCACCGTCAGTTTGGCTGTTTTTGACGGGAAAATTCTGGGTTGAACCGCTAACTGCGGTTTCAAAGCAAACCAAACCAAACCTCCAAGTTGGTTGGTCAGCTGGACCGTCCAAAACAGTTCAGTTTGGCTTTTTGGGTGGTTTTAACAGTCTTTAATTCAAAATCTAGTTTGTATAAAATTTTCAAAAATGATAAAGATGGTTAATTAATGTTATACACAGGATTAGCTGCATAATGCAAATATGAAAAGAATACATAATAAAGGTAAATGGTCAGTCCGGTTTACACGGCCAGTTTGGCAGTTCCAAGTTTCAAATTGTATATTGAACTGTATAAATCTCTAACTGCCCGATTTGCCTCTTTGCCGGTCTTGACACGTTTTTGCCATCATCTACAGATTGCAAAATGTAACAACGCACTTCCATACTGTTTCTAATATCGTCGTTTGATTTTTTAAAAAAAATTACAAAAACCATCCAACTTTTGAAACCTTTATAAAAACCATTAACTTTCTGAGGCGGTTATATAATCATCAGCACAAAATAATCATTTTGAAAGTAGTAAACCAGTTTTCAGTGTGACCAAATAAGAAATAAAGTTAAAGTATATAGTTATTTATTGCATTTCCCCTTTTAAGATCAAGGTAAAAGAATCCCACAAATCTAAAGCACCAAACTTGTATCCCCTAAAATTTCATCCTAAGAGATCAGTCTATTCATGGTAAATTTAACGCGCAAATTAGAGGAATTTGGTCAAAATGACTACTTCTAAACTTGGTAATCTGGAACGGAAAATATCGTTTGTGAGAGAAGATTAGGTACCTGTGCGAATGCATAAATTGCACGCAAGATTCTTGCATAATCAGTTCCAAGCATTTGAATAACAAGGTCCGCCAGAAACGTTCCCCATAGCCTGTACACATACATACCACCTATCCCCCCCCCCCCCCCCCCCCACACACACACACAAAATAAATTAAAATAAAAACTTGAATCATCTTAGCCCATTTTAGGAAGGCCTGTGTTCATAGTTCAACTTAGAACTATAACAATGAAGTATAGGTTATAATCCGTGTAAACAAAAAATTAAAAAATATAACTATTGGGGAGCGTTTGTTTCGTAGGAATTCGATGGAATTTAAGGGAATTGGAATCTGAATTCCCTCTCTTAATATGTTTGGTTAACAGAATTTGATGGAATTGGAATCTCAATTCCAATCTTCATGTGTTTGGTTGATAATGGAATTTGAATTGGAATTAGGCGTGAATTCCTTTAAATTCCTTTAACTAAAGGAATTCAAAATCCTTCCTATATGTGAAGGAATTAAAGTAAATTCATTGTAATCTTCTACTGTTTCGACCTGTACTGTTTCGACGCGAACCGTTTTGACCCATACCGTTTCAACCCGTACCATTTCGGCGCGAACGGTTTTGACCCGTAACGTTTTGAATCAAACCGAACCGTACGACATTAACCGTTTCGACCCGAACCGTTTCGTCGCGAACCGTTTCGAATCGAATCGTTTCAACATGAACCGAATCGAATCGTTTCAACATGAACCGATTCGACGCGAGCCGTTTTCACCTCTACCGTTTTGACCTGAAACGTTTCGACCCGTACTGTTTCGACCTGAACTGGGGGTTGTGGGTGACAGGGTGATGGATTCCAATTCATTTGACAAACAAACACAACAAAAATGGACTTGAGATTCCAATTCCAACAATTTCCAATTCCAATTGGAATGTTTAAATTCCAAATCCAATTCCCTCAAATTCTAACTCCTACACAAATTCCAGTTTCAATTCCAAAACATTTCGGGAACCAAACGCCCCCTTAGCGTAATGGAGATAAGTGCATACATTGGACCAAGTAACACCATTATGCTCCGAACGCCAAGATATCTAGATGCAGCGCCCTTTAGCCCCTGTTTGGTATCACCATAAGAAGATTATGAGTAAATATTTCTTGTAGCTTGATAAATCATGATCATAAAGAAGAGTTGCTGTGCGTGAATCCAACTCTATTTAAAGAAAAAAATAAGATAAAAGAAATTAATATCAAATGACACACAATATAGATAATAAACAAGCAATGTTTTTTCCATGTTTCTGATTTCCTTAAAGTTCAGTTTGAGCATAACTGGATACCACTGGATGGAATTGCAAAACTGTCTCCTTAGAGATCGGTTTGAAAGTTGACTAATAACTCAGTTGCACTCCTTGTTCTTTACTTGTGTTAGTGTATTAAGTAAAGGTAGCAAAACAGGTGAAGAAGGCGGGTTGGGTAACGGGTTAACGCATATGGATTAAAACCATAACTTTTAGTGTAATGCAAAACAATCGGGTCGATTTGGGCTGACTATAAACTCTATTTCCTAATTTTCTTTTGATTTTACTAACTAGCTAATGTGTTATATATGCTTAGAGAAACTATTTGGTTACAATTATTATCTAAATTTTTTATCGTTCGACCTGTTTCCATTGTAGCTAAATCTTAACCCATTTATTATTAACTTTTTACCACATCGATGTTGGTAATACACAAAGTCACTCATGGCCAACCCAAAAGTTTCCAAGACAAAGGGAAACTCAGTAATAATAATATCATCGACATATACTAGCAATATGAAATGTATTTTAGAAAATGTGAAGGGGCAAAATGTGACGATTTGAATATATTTCAACACAAAAGTAACTTATCGTATTCACTCACTTGTTTTGCTGCAAGTAAGGCTGCTCTTGACTCCAAGTTAACAGCTGCCAGGCGTCCACCCTTAAGAAAACATACGACATTAGAATATGATACATATGTTAGCAGAAAAAAATCAAGCATTTTAGAGAATTTTGTAACAAACAAAAACACAAGGGTACAAATGTCATAAATTTAAAAATGGGTATATTTGATATTATGATTTTTTTTATTCGATAAATATGATATTATGCCAGTTTTAAGGGGGATATATGAAGTTATCCCAAATAATTTCATGTTGAAGAAACAAATTACATGCTTCGAGCCTTCGACCTCTTTCATGACTTAAAAATAAACCGTCACTTTTGAAGATTCTCATTGAGTTAAATGTTTACCTCCTTGAGAACTTCCTTCTTTATTTGATAGTTGGCTGCTTCTAAGAACACCTTCCCTGATAACTTACTTGATATCTATCACAACAGAGGATTACTCATATTTTCAGATGGGGAACTCGTAATGAAAATTTATTAATAAGTAATATCTTACCAAATTGTATAGTCTTCCCACTGTGAACATCCCTCCACCCTAGAACACAAAGGTAAAACAAATAAACATCCGAACTGATCATTCTTTCCAGTCAAAGTCAAACAGATTTTATACTACGTGATGTAAGATTCAATATGCACAAAATTAAGAAAAAAAACTGGAGCCACGCATGGTGGCCCGAGGGTGCACTACCTCACTAAGCTAGGGGTGTAACGAGCCGAGCCGAGTAGCAGGTAATTTGGACTCACCTCGTTTGAAAATTGCTCGGCTAGAGCTCGGTTTAAGCTTGAATTTTATGATAGTCTTTGAGCTAGGGCAACAGCTTGGATATTTTACCATGATTTGGGCTCAATGCTTGTTAAGTCCTTCACTATTTTTTGCAACGAACTTATTTTTTAACTCGAGGAAATCATATGTGTGTATGCATGCATGGATGTGTGTGTGCATGTGTAAGTGGCTTGTTAATTGCTCGACTCCTGAACACCCCTACGGCCTTACCTCCTTTTAGTCATCTCAAAATGAATTTAAGAACATATGCATCCAAAACCAATCATCTAAAGCTCATGATATATTTTGGGCCTAGTCGAAACAGTTCATAGTATTCTTTTTTACAGTGGCCTGTGAAATATTCCTTGAGTTTGAAACTGTGCCTAAATATTTTAAATAAAAGTAGTACGTTTGAACCTCAAATCGATGACCTTCTAAAGTAATTAATGAAAACATTACCCAAAAACAAAGTCGTTGAATGAAAAATGTAACAGAAAGAGAATAGTGAAAAGAATCACAGTTGAGAAGTAAGAAAAACCTTTAGAACCATTGTAATGAACTCTTCTGCCCCACGTCCTAAAGCAGCAAATGCTTGTACCTTCCACAGACTTAATCCACCTTCCAGACTATCAGACCCACGTTTCAAGCTTCCAGAACCTTCGCTGTAAACATTTACTAAGAATGAAAGATTGGTAATTTTAAAGAAAGTCATGCTTACATGCCAGCTAGAGGTGGCAACATGTGTGGATGGGTAGGGTTGGGTAACGGGTCAAACAGGTAATTTTCTGTAAGGATCGGTTAGTTTTTCTTACAAATTTCAGAAGTCACCCGATATATTTTTAACATTAAGTAACCCGATACATGGTTACAATATCCCTATACAAACTTTTTCAATTTGAGATTACATGAGAGCATCATTTCAACATTTTCGCCAAACCACTTATTCTCCCTAACTTTTATAGTGTTTTGGTTAAAAGTTAAAATTGTAACTTCAGTAATAGTAAAACTAAAGCAGTTGGTATGCTGAAAATTTGGTGAGCATAAACCCATCCAGTGTTTTAGTTGAAATGTGTGATCAACTGATCATATCTTATTCCCTATGATGCACTGGGACGGGTACGGGTACGGGGACGGGCACGGGAAACGGCAAAACTAAAAAATTTAAGAAGCGGGGACGGGACGGGTACGGGAATAAAAACATATAAAAAATAAATATATATAAAAGATAATGTAAGCTAGACCCTTTTACCGATTGATACTTTTGAGTTTTTTAATGAAAGTTTATATTAAAAAATGGATCCAAACAACATAATAAGTAGAACGTATTAAAGTTATTAATTAAAATATAAACAATAACAAAACAAAAGGATTTATATATTTTTAATATTAAATCAAATAAAAAATTAGTTTAAATTATTTTCACATTTGTTATAATGGATCTTTTATGGGCCACAAAACAACATGAAAAGGCCCACCTAAAAAATAAGGGGATATCGTCTTCATCTTTCCAACATAACAGGGTTCCAGACATAACAGCAGCGGCCAGCACCCTCATTGAACTACCGTCACCCACCACCGGAGAATCATGTAACACTCACAATACCTTCTTCTCTTCTGCTTTCTTTTAACTAGGACGATAATTGATGGGTCAAAGCATCAATAAACTTCACCGTTAGAACTTTAATCAGTATAAAAACCAAAAAAAATAAACCGAAACTTCAGGGAAACGTTTCCTGCACGTCCCCAAACCCCGTCCCCATCCGCAGCGCGTTTCCAGGCCGTCTCCAACAAGCCGGGGACGTTTCTCGGCCGTCCCCGTGCCGTTTCCGTCCCCTAGCAGTCCCCGGGACGGGAGACGGCACCTCATAGGTGTTTCCGTGCATCCGAGCTTATTCCCCTTTAAAATGTGAAATTATGCTTATTAATGCAACAATGGGCTCCAATATTTAAGAAACTTGGTTTACAAAAAGCGCGTGACACTCCAAGGTGTTTTGGTACCAAAAGCCAAGGCGCCAGGCACAAGGATCAAGTACATGAGGCGTGCGACTATGTCCCATAGGTTGTTTTTTCATATTCCAACATACCCTAGTTTTGACCAATTTTGACCCACAACTACATGAGACATACCTTTTTTTACCCTAATCTGTTTTACACATCAACCTATTTATCAAGCAAGCCTTTCATAGTTTCTTCATCCAATAGGTTGTTTTTACATATAAACATCCTACAGACCCTAGTTTTGATATGCTTTTTCCTAAGCACTTTGCACCTTTGGTGCGCCTTTTTTAAGCAAGGAATATAAAAACACAAATTGATGATGGATTGTTCTACTGTCTTATAACTACAAGTAGAGTCAAAGTGGACTCCTAACTAGTGAAGGGGAAAAGATTCAGTCTTTCTGCACATAATGCAATTAGTACTTTCAATCAATCACCACCTAGCAATAAGCCCCTTATATCAAAACAAAACATGTATTTATAATTTACCATTCCAATAACAAATTAAAAGTAACTTTAACTATGATTTGCTAGCGTAGTAAAAAAGATGACTTCTTGCTCCTTTTGTACATATCATGTCACCAAGGTGCTACAATGTCATGTCTCATCCTAAACTCTTATGAAGTATGAAACTTACTCTTGGAAACAATGAATAAACTATATACTTTTAATATATTTTACCTTGAGTACTCCTGCAACAAATGAAGGAAAATCTCTATTTCTAAATCTTCGGTTGATAGTTTTGTTGAACAGGGTATTTTTAATTCTTTTCTCACACCAAGCAAAACATTCCTGTATGTTGGCCGCCAACCCCTCATCAAATTTGATGAATCCAATCAAATGATGTATTTGGTGGACATTTTTTTTATTAGCAGTCATGATATGGGGCCGTTTGGATATGTTTTCAAACTAGTTATTGCAATTTGAATTTGCAATCATATCAGATTATCTGATTCTGGTTCTTCAAGTCACAAAAACCAACTTAAAAGTTAAAACGCACATCCAAACACCCCAAATGCATGATTGAACTATATTTATATCGTGTTCCCTACTTTTACAGTGGTCAGTAACTAGACAAGAATAGTGACATATTTTTAAAATCAGAATGTGAAAGGGTTTCGTATTTGTATTATGAAGAGAATTACAACCAAATATATAAAGATACTAATTACATCTTGATACCCTAGACAATTAGGAATATTAATAAATTAACTAAACTATTAGCCGACATAGTCTAATATTCCCCCGCAAGTTCAGGGTGGTTAGCAATCTGCAACTTGAATCTGAGGAACTCAAATTTCTGAGAAGATAAAGGCTTTGTAAAGATATCGGCTATTTGATCTCTTGTGGAGATAAATTTGACACTGAGCTTTCCCTGAGTAACTTGTTCACGAACAAAATGATAGTCAACTTCAACATGTTTTGTTCTAGCACGAAAAACTGGATTGGCTGTGAGATAAGTTGCTCCAAGGTTATCACACCAAAGTGTAGGTGCTTCACTAACCAAACCAAGTTCTCGAAGAAGAGACTTCAGCCAAATTAATTCTGCAACTGTATCCGCAATGGCTTTGTACTCAGATTCTGTTGAAGAGCGAGAAAACAGTTTTCTGTTTACGAGCAGACCAAGAAATGAGATTAGAACCTAGATAGATAGCAAATCCCCCCGTTGATCGACGATCGATTGGGCAGCTAGCCCAATCAGAGTCCGAGAACGCTTGAAGATTGGTGGACCAATGTGAGTCTGTAAATGCCTGTAGCCGATAACCTGTATTGTGACGAATCCATAGTCCCATATTAAGTGTACCTTTGAGATAACGCAAAATTCGTTTAACACCAGCCCAGTGGTTTTCAGTGGTAGCATGCATGAACTGACAAACCTTGTTCACAGCAAATGCAATATCAGGGCGAGAGAGAGTGACATACTGAAGAGCACCGACCGTTTGCCTGTACCTAGAAGGATCATCAAGTAAGGGGCTATCATCCAGCAATAAAACAGAAGAGGTGCTCATGGGAGTAGAAATTGGTTTGCAATCTGCCAAACCAGCCTTGTGCAAAATATCACCAATGTATTTGCGTTGCAAAAGAATTAAATCATGGCCTTGTGAGCAACCTCAACCCCCAGAAAGTAATGTAATTGGCCCATATCCTTAAGCGCAAAGAGCAAATGAAGCTGTTCAATTATCTTTGAAACTGCGGTGGAATTATTGCCCGTAATAATGATATCATCAACATAAACAAGTAGATAAACAAGAGAGCCCGAGGAATGAAGGATAAACAATGATGGATCAGTTTTGGACCCGTAGAACCCTAACCGATGAAGGGCTATGGACAACTTGTTGAACCAGGCACGAGGGGCCTGTTTAAGACCGTACAAGGACTTGTTTAATAAACACACATGTTGAGGCTTAGCAGGATCAACGAAGCCCTTAGGCTGGCGCATATATACTGTTTCTTCAAGATCGCCATGCAGGAAAGCAGTTTGAATATCCAACTGCCGGAGAGGCCATTTATTTGTGACAGCCAAAGATAAGACGGTGCGAATGGTAGCAGATTTAATGACCGGGCTGAAAGTCTCATGATAATCCACACCATGTTGTTGGTGAAAACCTTTGGCAACAAGCCGGGCTTTGTACCTGGTAATCTTACCATGTTCATCTGTTTTTAGCCTGTAAACCCATTTACAATCAACAATATTGGCATTAGGTACAGGGGGCACAAGGGTCCACGTGCCATTTCTAGGAAGCGCGTCCAATTCATCAGACATAGCCTGGTGCCATTCAGCATACTTGTTAGCAACGGTAAAACTGGTCTGTTCAATAGGTGAAGAAGAAGATGTGGTGGCGGTATAGGCAGCAGGATTGTACGATCAGGTTGTTTTGGATTGGGACGAAGGTTAGATGGCCTGGTGTGTTGGGCCTGCTGTGATTGGGTAGAAGGTGGAGGTGGTAGCGGATTTGGTATCGGATTTGGTATGGGAGTCGGATTGGGTTGAGGAGGTGTTGGTGGTGGCGAATTCGGGATGTTAGGTGAGGGAGGAGATGTATGTGGAGGGGACGGTGGTGAGAGAGGTGTTGGAGGTGAAGCTGGTGGTGGTTGTGAAGGTTGGGTGGGTTCTGGTGGGATGCCAGGTGGAGGATTGGGAAAAATGGAGATGTATGGGGAGGCAGGTTGTGGTGATGGAGTAGGTG
This sequence comes from Scalesia atractyloides, assembly GCA_947069175.1. Lineage (NCBI taxonomy): Eukaryota > Viridiplantae > Streptophyta > Magnoliopsida > Asterales > Asteraceae > Scalesia > Scalesia atractyloides. The sequence goes on along the minus strand of CAMTDV010000116.1, from coordinate 14,002,898 downwards.
ACGGTTGATAGAGAAAAACTTGTTCATTGAAGCGAACATGTCGAGCTATATAGATACGTTCAGTGGAAGGATCAAAGCACCAATAACCGTGGTGAGAAAGGCTATAGCCTAGGAAGACACAAGGAGTAGAACGAAATTCAATTTTGTGACGATTATACGGGCGAAGGTAAGGAAAGCGTTGAGAGCCAAAGACTCTTAGGAATGAGTAATCAGGTTTACGTTTAAAGACATGTCCAAAGGGAGATTTGTTGGAGGAGACGCGAGAGGGTAGCCGGTTAATTAAGTATACAGTTGTTTCAAAGGCAAAATGCCAGAAACGTTGAGGAAGACTGGAATGAGCCAAGAGATAGTCCAGTTTCCACAACATGACGATGACGACGTTCAACAATGCCATTTTGTTCGCTTGTGTGTGGACAAGAACGTCGATGAATGATGCCCAGGTTGCGACACAGGTTGGTGAGGGGTCGAAATTCCCCGCCCCAATCAGATTGGATGCATTTTAATTTGGTATTAAATTGGCGTTCAGCCATAGTAATGAAGTTTGTTAAGGTAAGATAAACAGATTTTTGGGTTAAATGATAAATCCACATATAACGAGTACAATGATAAACATAACAAGAAATAACGGTGACCATCAAGAGACGGTGAGGGAGAAGGACCCCAAACATCACAATAAACAAGATCTAAAATTAGTTCGAAAAGTGGAATTAGATAAAGATAATTTGGAAGATTTTCCCATTTGACAGGAAGAACACAATTCATTATTTAATTTGTCCGAAACAGGTAACAAACCATGGGAAACAATTAATCGAAAAACTTGAGCATGAGGGTGTCCTAAACGTTGATGCCAAATATTCGAAGAAGCTTTGACAACAGTGAAGGCAACCTTAGGTAGAGACTTGAATTGTGGAAGGCGGATGGAGTATAAACCCTGCTCACTGGGGCCCGTAAGGAGGGTAGTTCGGGTAGACTCATCCTTCACAACAAAATAAGAAGAGTGAAATTCAAAGAAGACATCATTATCAAGACAAAATTTTTGAACAGATAAAAGATTTTGTTTTAGTTCAGGAACATGAAGAATGTCAGAAAGTTTAAAAGTTTTGTGTAACATTTGTCGAAAACGGGTTTTACCAAACCCGCTCCGTTTGTAATCGAATATTCAGTTATAAATGTTCGTTGCCTATTTATGCTTATTTTAATTTTTAATGATACATAATTAATAAACAAACTAAACCATAAAAGTTATAATTGATAAAAAGTATAAAGAAAGTGATTAAAAATAAATTGGGGCTGCCGGGACTCGAACCCGGGTCAGCCGAGTTGTAACATCAAAGATTTAACACTCACACGGATAACCACTCCGCCACTTGTTTGTTTTCTGTCAACTCTAGGAAACAAATAAGTCTTATATACAAACCTAGATAAACCGGTTGCGCCAACTGAAAAACTGAAATCGGCTATTCAACCGTCTAAACGTTTGAATAATCGCGATTTCAGGTTTATAACCGATGCACCGACAATCCTAATCAATTCAGACTTGAATTGACTTGAATTCAGATGATGATGGGTTTTATAACCGAAGCTACTCAATAATCCGAATTACTGTAATCAAAGAGCTTCTCGCGACTCAGAAACATTCCACAAACCTCCAATTACATTTCCGCACACTTTACAGTCCACCGGAGAAGTTTATTTTGCTCGCCGGAAAATTCTGCAAGTTCGCCGGAAAACCGTATTCTTCATCAAAACGGTAAGTCTTTCAATACCGTCGTAGTCTAACAATTGTTAAGCTATTTCTAACTCAAACCTTTCAATTGAAATCGAATTCAGACACTGTTATCAGATAATTCCAGTTCGCCGGAAAATTTCTGGAAATCTTTATCTTCGTCTGTGAAACGGTAAGGACCTTCAAACACACTGTTAACGATTGTTTAGCACTTCAATTTAAGGATTCGCTAATCAAAACGATTAATTGATTTGCTCAGTTGAAGTTCTTAAAAATAGAGACCGACGCCTTGCCGGAACTCTGTAATAAATCGTTCACCAGTATGTTTTCCTCTAATTATCATCTCCGCTATCTCATATTAGTCTGTGCAATGTTTAACAATCGAATTAACAAGATTTAATGGTGTAATCTGCTGTCGGTAAAATCCAACGAAGAAGATGAACTGTGATAACATTATAAGTATAATTAAAATTGGTATTTTAAACGGGTTAGACACACAGTCCAGCAGTGGACTGTGTGCAAATAATACGCACACGTCACGAGTTCGATCCCTGATATACGCACCCTCTATGTAATAAAATGCCTTTTTGTTTAAAGCTGAACCGGGTTAACTCTGTTAGTTGTTAAGTATAATAAAATTTGTATATTAACCAAGTTAGACACACAGTCCAGCGGTGGACTGTGTGTAACGTTAAAGCACAGGTCCCGGGTTCGAGACCTGTTAGTGGCACCGGTTCGACGAATTAAAATGTTTTTGAAAATAAAAGAATTTTGGATAAATTGAATTAATATATAAGTATAATTAAAAACAGAATTATTTCGGGTTAGACACGTAGCTCAGTTGGTAGAGCTGCGTGCACGCGTACGGGAGGTCTCGGGTTCGAGCCTCACCCAGCGCATTTCAGTCACACAATAAACCGGTCAAATAGTCAAAGTCAAAAAGTCAACGGTCAACCCAAAAAGTCAACATATTTTTATATTTTTAATTATTTAAATTAATTTAAAAATCAATTAAAAATACTTAAAAATAATGTTTTTAAAGATAGGAAATAGCCTTAAACTCGTAAAAATATATCTAAAAAATTCTATTAAAATCCTTAATAAAATCCACTCATTTACTATATTTTCCGTTATTATTTAGGTTAGTTAATTCTCGTTGTTCCGCTCTTCCAACTCGTGCGCATCTCACCATCTCCAATCAAACGCACCCAATGTGAGTGAATCTTTACAAATTCCCCGTTTTAATCACGTTTTGGGGTGTATCATGTGTCTTGCTATATATTATATTTAAATCATTGTGCATACATCATATCATGAACTTGTGTATTCAGCTTGTTTCAACTGTTTGTGTGGTTATTGTTAGATTCAATTTATTATTTCAGTACATGCAATTTCATAGGCCGCCGCTCCCCATTACATTATGAGCGTTGAGCATGTTCCCCATTACATTATGAGCGTGAACCTGGCGTGCCAACATACGATCGGCTCCGTTTGATTGAGCCTTGATCGCACAGACATTTATCATTTTCAGTACATGCAATACGATCGGCTCCGTTTGATTGAGCCTTGATCGCACAGTTTCATTCATGTTATTTATTGTATGATGTTGGTATGTTAATGTATGCTATCATATGTTATTGTATGTTATAGTTGTGATTGCTATTGCTACTGCTTGATTTTTTACATTTGCTCATTTATGATTATGCACAATTTTTCATTGATAAACTAACAAGTAAATCAATAATAAATGTTTATCTAACAAGGTTCACTCGCCAACTTATGCTGACCCAAAAACCCCCATTTTTACACATGATACAGGTGAACCAGCTGCAGCCAGAAACACATAGGATTGGACTAGAAGAATAAAATGATTTAGAGCTTGGAATTATTTTGTTTGGTTATTTTCTTTGTATTGTATGGACATGTTTGGATTATTTGGAATGTAATTTTGACTTTAATAAATATGAAACATATTAGTAAATATCATGAGCTTTGGTGATAACCCAATTATGCCCCGACTCTTATTCCGCTGCGGGTCGGGGTGTGACAGATTGGTATCAGAGCCATGACTATAGGGATATAGGATAGGTTATTAGACCCTTAGAGCCTATACTATAGTTGATTAGAAACTTATAAGATTTTTGTGTGTTACATGCCAAATTTCATGATGTTTATATGTTTTATGTTAAATGTAACATTCAATCTTATGCAAGCATGTTCATAAGTATATATTATCATATAATGCCTATCATGAATCATATTCAAATATCATATCACATCCATGAAAGCACACACCACATCATGATTGCTTTTACAATGATTTTTGTGTTTTCAAATCTCATCAAAGTGAGTTCTCATGACGGGCATGTAGTAACTGGAAGGGTACCAGTACCGGTAGTCGGAATGTCCTGTCTAGGCTGGCATTCGTATAAATCCAAAATAAAGGACCAGTTTGCCTACCTGGGGACTAACGATGAGAGTACGAAGTACCTATTAGTCAAAAGCATGCTATACCAAACGTCGTGTGAGCTAACCCCACTTTGAGTTGTCATTGTGTCTATACCTGGACACATTCCGACAATACATCTCGTGAACATATTTTGTGGTTTTCATTCGGGTGATGCGAGTGTTAAATCGCCAATACTAATGTGAATCCTACCAAGCCAATAGTCATGGGGGCCCACATGACTATACAGGTGAAGGTATGGGGGACATTTGAGGCCCAACATGAGCAAACCCAAGACATCCTATGGATGTAGTTGCATTATTGATATTTATGTTATTTTTATTTTTCTTAAAGACACATGACACCTAAAAAGACTCCATAAACTCACAATCTTCTTATGTATGTTCCTGTAGATGTCGTCCAGACAACAACGAGGGGGTAAAAGATCAGGAAGGTCTCAGGAACGCTTGGCCACACAAATCGCGAAACAAATGGCCACAATACTGCCTGACATTGTGGTCCAAGTACAACAAGCTCTCGCCACAAATCCCACTAATCCTCCCCAACAGAATGACCAGAACATCGGCAACCCTCCTACCAGCAAGTGCTCATACAAACATTTCAAATCTTGTGATCCTCCTAAATTTGAAGGGACCGAAGGTGTCACTGCTCTCCTCCATTGGTTTGAGGAAATGGAAAACAACTTCCTCAACTGCGATTGTCCTGAGGATCGCAAGGTTCGATACGCCACCGGGAGACTATTTGGGGTAGCTCTCACTTGGTGGAATACTGAAAAAGGGAAGAGGGGAATTGATGATGCAATGGCCTTAACTTGGGAGGAGTTAAGGGAAATCATGACTAGGCGTTTCTGTCCTAGGAGTGAAATTAAAAAGTTGGAAGACGAATTTCATTCTTTAAAGCAGAAGGAGGGAGATCACACCACCTATAACAAGAGGTTCTTAGAATTGAACCAAATGGTTCCTAATTTGTTTACCCCAACTTATCGGTTGATCGAGCATTATATTCGAGGACTTCCCTCGAAAATTCAAGATTCAGTTCTCAGCATTTCACCGGTAACACTTGAAGCTGCTATGGAGCTAGCGACTGAACTGACCGAGAATCGAATTCGCAACGGGAAGTTTAAAGAAGAGAAAAAGAAAGCCCCTGTTGAGGGTCAAACTTCAAACCATTCCGTCTCCTCCTCTAAGTTTGTTAACAAGAGGAAGCGCAACACCAGAAACTTCGCTGTTACATAAACCAACTCCCCTATTCCTGCTGCACCCATTACCCAAGTCGCTCCTTCACCTGCACCATACAAAAGACCATACTCTGGCCCGTTACCAAAATGCAACCGTTGCCAATATCACCATTCTCCTGATTATCCTTGCCTACATTGCACCGGCTGTGGTCGCGCAGGTCATACTGTTCAAACCTGCCGCATGCCTCAGCGAATGAACCGCCACCAACCTTCAACCCAAACCCACCAGCAAATAATGGGTCAAGCCCAACAACCCCTACTATTACCACCCACCCAACATTTAGCCCAAACATATTACCAACCCAATTATCCTATGGGTCAACCTATGCGGGCTTGCTACAATTGCGGAGACCCAAGCCATTTCAGAAACACTTGTCCAAGGTTGGTAAACATTATTCATGCTCAGGCCCAAGCCAACCCGGTGAATCAAGTGAACCAAGCTCCTCCACCTGCAAGAGGAAGAGCTTTCAATATCAACGCTAATCAGGCTAGAGCTGACGGCAATGTGGTTAACGGTACGTTCCTTATAAATGGTAGATATGCATCTATGTTATTTGATACTGGTGCGGATAGAAGTTTTGTGTCCTTAGAATTTGAACCTATCTTAAACCAAAATCGGGATAAGCTCATGGAATCCATAACGGTAGAAGTTGCTGACGGGAAACCAGTTTCATTAAACTCTATTATACGCAACTGTACACTCACCTTAAACGACCACGATTTCTCAGTCGACCTTATTCCTATGAAGCTGGGAAGTTTTGATATCATAATTGGTATGGACTGGCTCAGTCAACATCAGGCAGAAGTTGTATGTCGCGAAAAATTTATACGTATTCCTCTTTCAAACGGTCAGACTCTTCGAATCTTTGGAGAAACCTCGTCGAAGGGGCTCAGCTTAATGTCTTGTCTTCAAGCCCAAAAATATCTTTGCAAAAATTATGTCGCGTTTTTAGCTTATATCATCAAAAAGGGAACCATGGAGAAGAAACTTGAAGACATTCCAGTAGTAAAAGATTTCCCGCAAGTTTTTCCTGATGACATTTCAGGACTTCCTCCAGTTAGAGAAGTCGAATTCCGTATTGATCTTATACCTGGTGCTACACCAGTTGCAAAGTCTCCTTATAGGTTAGCCCCCTCTGAAATGCAAGAGCTAGCCAGTCAATTACAAGAGTTGACTGACAAGGGATTCATACGTCCTAGTTCATCGCCTTGGGGTGCACCTGTCCTTTTTGTAAAGAAGAAAGATGGATCATTTCGTATGTGCATCGACTACAGAGAGCTCAACAAATTAACAATCAAGAATCGCTATCCTTTACCTCGCATTGATGATCTTCTTGACCAACTTCAAGGTGCCAGCTACTTTTCCAAAATCGACCTTCGATCTGGTTATCATCAACTTAGAGTACATGAAGAGGACGTTCCAAAGACCGCATTTCGAACTCGTTATGGCCATTATGAATTCATGGTCATGCCATTTGGTTTAACCAACGCTCCAGCAGTCTTCATGGACCTAATGAACAGAGTTTGCAAACCTTATCTTGATCGTTTTGTTATAGTCTTCATCGACGACATTCTTATTTATTCAAAATCTAAAACTGATCATGAGCGTCACCTTCGACTCATCCTTACACTTCTAGAGAATGAAAAGCTGTACGCCAAATTCTCCAAATGCGAATTCTGGTTAAAAGAGGTACAATTCCTTGGACATGTAGTCAATGACAAGGGAATACATGTCGACCCCTCAAATATCAAAGCGGTACAAGAATGGCAAGCGCCACGTACACCAACTGAAGTAAGATCTTTTCTTGGTTTGGCTGGTTATTATCGTCGATTCATTTCAAACTTCTCACGCATTGCTGTACCACTCACGGCTTTAACTCATAAGGGAAAACCTTTCATATAGGGACCCAAGCAAGAAGAAGCCTTCCAAACCCTTAAACAAAAACTCTGTGATGCACCAATCCTCACTCTTCCTGAAGGTTGTGATGATTTCGTGGTCTATTGCGACGCGTCAGGGCAAGGATTAGGCTGCGTTCTAATGCAAAGAGGAAAAGTTATAGCTTATGTCTCGAGACAACTCAAGACGCATGAGAAGAACTACACCACCCATGACCTAGAACTTGGAGCCGTTGTGTTCGCTCTTAAGATATGGAGACATTATCTCTATGGTACTAAGTGTGAAATATACACTGACCACAAGAGTCTTCAACATATCTTCAATCAAAAGGAGTTAAACATGAGGCAACGAAGATGGGTCGAACTTCTAAATGACTACGACTGTGAAATTCGATACCACCCTGGCAAAGCAAATGTGGTGGCCGATGCACTTAATCGGAAGGGTTATGCGAACTCCATTCGTCTTCTATGTTCGCAAATCATAACTGACATTAAAGATCAAATTCGAGAAGCCCAACATGTTTCAGTAACGGAAGATGATGTACGAAAGGAGCTGTCCTGTGGAGCTGAACTTTAAATTGAAACTAAATCTGACGGTATTCTGTACTATCTAGATCGTATATGGATTCCTAACCACAACAATCTTCGTGAAATTCTTATGAAGGAAGCTCACAAAACGCGATACTCTATACACCCAGGAGCCGATAAGATGTATCAAGACCTACGATATACCTATTGGTGGCCTGGAATGAAAAAGGATATTGCTGTTTTTGTTTCTAAGTGCCTTACATGTTCCAAAGTGAAAGCTGAACACCAAAGACCCTCAGGACTTCTGGTCCAACCTGAAATACCTGTATGGAAGTGGGAAAATATAACCATGGACTTCATTACCGGGTTACCTCGCACTTCTGGTGGGTATGACACTATATGGGTAATAATTGACCGACTTACAAAATCAGCTCACTTTATTCCTATCCGCGAAGATTTCAAGAACGAAAAGCTTGCTCGTATTTATATCAGCGAAATCGTAAGCCGACATGGGGTACCGTTAAGCATTATTTCTGATCGTGGTGGTCGTTCACTTCACGAACATGGCAAGCAGTACAAGCCGCTATGGGTACGCGATTAGATCTCAGTACCGCCTATCATCCTCAAACTGATGGTCAATCTGAACGCACCATTCAAACTCTTGAAGATATGCTTCGAGCATGTGTTATAGACTTCAAGGGAAATTGGGACACTCATCTACCATTAGTCGAATTTTCGTACAACAACAGCTATCATTCAAGCATCGGCATGGCCCCTTTTGAAGCCTTATATGGTCGTAAGTGCCGATCTCCAGTATGTTGGCACGAAATTGGGGAAGCTCAAATCACTGGTCCAGAATTGATTCAAGAAACCACAGACAAGATCCATCAAATTCGAAACAATCTTCTAGCGGCCCAAAGTCATCAAAAGAGTTATGCAGACAAACGACGGAAGCCTTTAGAGTTTAACATTGGTGATCATGTACTTCTAAAAGTATCACCGTGGAAGGGAGTAGTTCGTTTTGGTCAAAAAGGCAAGCTAGCACCACGCTACGTAGGACCTTTCAAGATACTCGAAAGAGTAGGACCTGTAGCATACAAGCTTGATCTACCAGAAGAACTCAACAGGATTCATCCCACATTCCACGTATCTAACTTGAAGAAGTGCCTCGCTGATGAAAACCTCCACATTCCCCTGGAAGATATTCAGATTGATGAATCTATGCATTTTATTGAAAGACCAGTAGAAATCATGGACTTCGGGGAGAAACGTCTACTACGGAGTCGCATTCCAATTGTTAGGGTACGCTGGGAGTCGAAACGGGGACCTGAGTTTACTTGGGAACGTGAAGACTTAATGCGTGAAAAATACCCGCATCTCTTTCCTACTACTTCTACTACTTAAATTTCGGGACGAAATTCCTAAAAGTAGGGGATACTGTAACATTTGTCGAAAACGGGTTTTTACCAAACCCGCTCCGTTTGTAATCGAATATTCAGTTATAAATGTTCGTTGCCTATTTATGCTTATTTTAATTTTTAATGATACATAATTAATAAACAAACTAAACCATAAAAGTTATAATTGATAAAAAGTATAAATAAAGTGATTAAAAATAAATTGGGGCTGCCGGGACTCGAACCCGGGTCAGCCGAGTTGTAACATCAAAGATTTAACACTCACACGGATAACCACTCCGCCACTTGTTTGTTTTCTGTCAACTCTAGGAAACAAATAAGTCTTATATAAAAACCTAGATAAACCGGTTGCGCCAACTGAAAAACTGAAATCGGCTATTCAACCGTCTAAACGTTTGAATAATCGCGATTTCAGGTTTATAACCGATGCACCGACAATTCTAATCAATTCAGACTTGAATTGACTTGAATTCGGATGATGATGGGTTTTATAACCGAAGCTACTCAATAATCCGAATTACTGTAATCAAAGAGCTTCTCGCGACTCAGAAACATTCCACAAACCTCCAATTACATTTCCGCACACTTTACAGTCCACCGGAGAAGTTTATTTTGCTCGCCGGAAAATTCTGCAAGTTCGCCGGAAAACCGTATTCTTCATCAAAACGGTAGGTCTTTCAATACCGTCGTAGTCTAACAATTGTTAAGCTATTTCTAACTCAAACCTTTCAATTGAAATCGAATTCAGACACTGTTATCAGATAATTCCAGTTCGCCGGAAAATTTCTGGAAATCTTTATCTTCGTTTGTGAAATGGTAAGGACCTTCAAACACACTGTTAATGATTGTTTAGCACTTCAATTTCATGATTCGCTAATCAAAACGATTAATTGATTTGCTCAGTTGAAGTTCTTAAAAACAGAGACCGACGCCTTGCCGGAACTCTGTAATTAATCGTTCACCGGTATGTTTTCCTCTAATTATCATCTCTGCTATCTCATATTAGTCTGTGCAATGTTTAACAATCGAATTAACAAGATTTAATGGTGTAATCTGCTGTCGGTAAAATCCAAAGAAGAAGATGAACTGTGATAACATTATAAGTATAATTAAAATTGGTATTTTAAACGGGTTAGACACACAGTCCAGCGGTGGACTGTGTGCAAATAATACGCACACGTCACGAGTTCGATCCCTGATATACGCACCCTCTATGTAATAAAATGCCTTTTTGCTTAAAGCTGATCCGGGTTAACTCCGTTAGTTGTTAAGTATAATAAAATTTGTATATTAACCAAGTTAGACACACAGTCCAGCGGTGGACTGTGTGTAACGTTAAAGCACAGGTCCCGGGTTCGAGACCTGTTAGCGGCACCGGTTCGACGAATTAAAATGTTTTTGAAAATAAAAGAATTTTAGATAAATTGAATTAATATATAAGTATAATTAAAAACTGAATTATTTCGGGTTAGACACGTAGCTCAGTTGGTAGAGCTGCGTGCACGCGTACGGGAGGTCTCGGGTTCGAGCCTCACCCAGCGCATTTCAGTCACACAATAAACCGGTCAAATAGTCAAAGTCAAAAAGTCAACGGTCAAACCCAAAAAGTCAACATATTTTTATATTTTTAATTATTTAAATTAATTTAAAAAATCAATTAAAAATACTTAAAAATAATGTTTTTAAAGATAGGAAATAGCCTTAAACTCGTAAAAATATATCTAAAAAATTCTATTAAAATCCTTAATAAAATCCACTCATTTACTATATTTTCCGTTATTATTTAGGTTAGTTAATTCTCGTTGTTCCGCTCTTCCAACTCGTGCGCATCTCACCATCTCCAATCAAACGCACCCAATGTGAGTGAATCTTTACAAATTCCCCGTTTTAATCACGTTTTGGGGTGTATCATGTGTCTTGCTATATATTATATTTAAATCATTGTGCATACATCATATCATGAACTTGTGTATTCAGCTTGTTTCAACTGTTTGTGTGGTTATTGTTAGATTCAATTTATTATTTCAGTACATGCAATTTCATAGGCCGCCGCTCCCCATTACATTATGAGCGTTGAGCATGTTCCCCATTACATTATGAGCGTGAACCTGGCGTGCCAACATACGATCGGCTCCGTTTGATTGAGCCTTGATCGCACAGACATTTATCATTTTCAGTACATGCAATACGATCGGCTCCGTTTGATTGAGCCTTGATCGCACAGTTTCATTCATGTTATTTATCGTATGATGTTGGTATGTTAATGTATGCTATCATATGTTATTGTATGTTATAGTTGTGATTGCTATTGCTACTGCTTGATTTTTTACATTTGCTCATTTATGATTATGCACAATTTTTCATTGATAAACTAACAAGTAAATCAATAATAAATGTTTATCTAACAAGGTTCACTCGCCAACTTATGCTGACCCAAAAACCCCCATTTTTACACATGATACAGGTGAACCAGCTGCAGCCAGAAACACATAGGATTGGACTAGAAGAATAAAATGATTTAGAGCTTGGAATTATTTTGTTTGGTTATTTTCTTTGTATTGTATGGACATGTTTGGATTATTTGGAATGTAATTTTGACTTTAATAAATATGAAACATATTAGTAAATATCATGAGCTTTGGTGATAACCCAATTATGCCCCGACTCTTATTCCGCTGCGGGTCGGGGTGTGACATTTTGTTGGATGAGTAGATGTTGGAAGAACCAATATGAAATATAGGTATTGAAGTTCCGTTACCAACAAGTAATGAATCTTTACCATAGTATGCCTCAGAGTTGTCCAAGCTAGATAGATCTGCAGTGGCATGATGAGAGGCACCAGTATCAGGCTTCCAAGCAGTGCCAGTAGAAGAACCAACATCTGAATAAGCAGCAAAATTGGCTTGTGGTGCAAGGCGAGATTGATTCTGCTGGTTTGGGCACTGTGAGGGTAGGTGACCAATACCACATTGGTTGCAATGACCATAGACCATGTTTTGAGTGGAAGCCCATGAGAATTGACGTGTACCACCATTATCTCTTGAACGTGGATTGAAAGCACCACGAGAATTTCCACGGGAATAGCCACGGGAGTTCCGACCACTGCGATTGTTGCTGAAAGACCGAGATCCATAATAAGCTTGGGGTCTTGGATTTTGTTGCTGACCAAATTGAGAGGCCATCAGCTGAATGTTCTGAAGTTGCTGCTGTAGTTGATCAAGAGTGGGTTGGGTAGGAAGCGAGAACTGCTGTGATACAGGGGCAGGAGCCGAGAACTGTTGTGTAGGAGCCGAGAACTGTTGTGTAGGAGCCGAGAATTGCTGTGGTGCAGCAAAGAAAGCTTTCGGATTGCTGTTGAGGGTGGTGGTAATGAGGTAATCGTGGTCACAAAGAAGGGCATGAATCTCGTTGAAAGAGACCGGGGGTGACCGAGCCAATAGGTTACCCTTAAGACCATTATATTCTTCTCGAAGCCCTGCAAGAGTTAACATAACGAGATCTTTGTCTTTTACTGGTTCTCCAATATTAGCCAGGGTTGTTGCATATTCTTGAGCCCTACAAAGGTAGTCTGCCGGTTTTTCATCACCTTTTTGAGTGATTCTGAGTAGTTGGTTTTTGAGAGTAAATTCATGGGATGCAGTGGCAGGCGCATAAGCCTGTTCTAGTGAGAGCCAAACCTCACGAGAAGTCTTACCTTGAACATGTTGATAAGAGTCTTCAGATACAGTGGATATGATGAGGGTCCGAATATGAGCATCGTTGGAGATCCACGGGAAATAACTAGGGTTGTCGGTTGTAGCGGCTTCAACTGTAACTTTCTGTTCCGGGCATGGAATAGTTCCATCAACATAACCAAAAAGATTATGTAAGGTAAGAAAAGATTCAATCATTGATCTCCAGTAACCATAGTTTGTAGGTTTGAGAGTAAAGGCAAATTTATGAGAGTTGTGAGTGGTTTTCTCTTGGTTTGAGAAGGTTAATATTGCTGCCATAGGATTGATTTGCAATTTGGCTGGAATAGGATGATGATGATCTGCGTTGGAGGCAGCAGAATAGGGAACGGCAATTTAGGGTTGAGCCTGATTTGGCTCTGATACCAAATCAGAATGTGAAAGGGTTTCATATGTTGTATTATAAAGAGAATTACAACCAAATATATAAAGATACTAATTACATCTTGATACCCTAGACAATTAGGAATATTAATAAATTAACTAAACTATTAGCCGACATAGTCTAATATTTAACCTCAGTGAGGATCGAGCATCGGCTGCAAGGAAGAAGAATCTAGCTTCCAAAATGCTTATAAACTCCTCTCTCTCTTCCGGGTCTTCCTCGATCATCACATAATTGACATAGGAAGGTCTTGCTATGGACTTCAACAATGGACTAAAGTAACTGGATTGAACAGGATTTAAATTTCAATATTAGGAACATTTAGCATGATGTACGGTATAACCTCGATAAATGAATAAATTCCCTGATGAGAAACTTCATTGGTCCCAAATTGTTATGATTATCGATATATAACTACCTCACTACATGGATACTTTTTAGGCATTCATTTATTATTGAGGTTTTAATGTACGGAGATGTCGATCACGAAAAGTAATAACTAAATGTAAATCAGATCGTAACATAAACATATATCCTCAAATAATTTCTAATCTATCTGCCTTAGAGACAAGGGTGAATAGATTACACCTTGTGCCAAAAAGAATTCTTTCCACCTCATACAATTCAGAGCCTATAGCCAACTGAAGTACAGAATGTAATTCAGAATCGAAAACACTTGTAAATTAAACCAATAACCCAAATATCTCATATCATTTGCTTCATGTACAAACAACTAATTACTGAATTTTACTAATGTAAAGAGAAAAAATCAAGATCATATTCATATAACTGGATTACTAGTGACCAAATAAGAAATTTAAATAAACATTGATTCAAGTTAGGAGGTTTGTTCGGCAGCACCCATGCAGGGTCCAAAGAGCAGAGTCCTTGGCGGGGTTGCATGATTATCAGTAGTCAGTTGCCACTTACAATCAGTGGTGACGGTCAAGGGCGCAGCATAGTGGTGGCGGGAGGGGGGTGGAACTTTTCGGTCAGTAGTGGAGAGTATGTAGTTTTCGTATAGAAATTTTTGGGTATATATGTTTTCAACCCCCGTTTTATAGAAATTTTTGGGAAATCTCAAGCTTCGCCACTGGTGGTTACGGTGACCAGCAACAACTTTGTTCATCAGTGGGAAGTAATATCAGTTGCAACTTAGTTGTAAGTGGTAAGTTACTACTAATGCGAGCGTCAGTAGTAACTTGGACATCAGCAATAACTGAGTTACTGTTGATAGAATTTCTAATAGTTTTCTTACTAATGAAACTTTCTAACTTCTCAAAAGCATAACTGTTAACCGTCAATCGCCAGTTCAAACATTGGTTTAATTTCGGTACTGGTTTTCATAACCGAACTTGCATATTCATATAACTGGATTACTAGTGACCAAATAAGAAATTTAAATAAACATTGATTCAAGTTAGGAGGTTCGTTCGGCAGCACCTAAGCAGGGTCCAAAGAGCAGAGTCCTTGGCGGGGTTGCGTGATTATCAGTAGTAAGTTGCCACTTACAATCAGTGGTGACGGTCAAGGGCGCAGCATAGTGGGGGCGGGAGGGGGTGGAACTTTTCGCTCAGTAGTGGAGAGTATGTAGTTTTCGTATAGAAATTTTTGGGTATATATGTTTTCAACCCCCGTTTTATAGAAATTTTTGGGAAATCTCAAGCTTCGCCACTGGTGGTTACGGTGGCCAGCAACAACTTTGTTCATCAGTGGGAAGTAATATCAGTTGCAACTTAGTTGTAAGTGGTAAGTTACTACTAATGCGAGCGTCAGTAGTAACTTAGACATCAGCAATAACTGAGTTACTGTTGATAGAATTTCTAATAGTTTTCTTACTAATGAAACTTTCTAACTTCCCAAAAGCATAACTGTTAACCGTCAATCGCCAGTTCAAACATTGGTTTAATTTCGGTACTGGTTTTCATAACCGAACTTGCATATTCATTTTGTTATTCTCTATGCATTAGCCGATCAAACTTTCTATAAGCAGCATCAAAACATTTCAATCTACAACAGATGTCCACACCTTAACAATTATAAAACCTACACTGTATCCACTTCAAATTCAACATGTTACAAGTCTAAACCACTAGAAACAAACTCACACACAACAATATCCACTAAACCACCAATCAACAACCTCCAACTCCCAATTAAACAACCCACATAAACAACATTACAATCTACGACCCCTAATTTAACCATACCTTGGTCTTGTGACGAAACAGCACGAGGAACAAAACCCAGAAGACGAGCACCATTATAGCGCAAAGGGGGTGTGAATACCTGCAAATACAACAAAACCCATTGAGTATATGAATCAAAACTGTCGATAGAAAACGGAAAAAGGGTGAAAGAGTTAGGAATCAGGGGAGTTACTGAAGAATGGGGGAGATTGGTGGTGATTGGGGAAAGGGTGTAGAGTGAGGAGAGTGGATTGAAGGTTGTTGATGTCGCTGAAATAGACATTTTAGAGTGAGGAGAGTGGATTGAAGGTGGTGATTAGCTCTGTTTGTTTTGTGAATGTTTACAATTTTTGCACTTTGAAACTTCTTGTGGCAAACGTCAAAATTGGAAAAACTCAAATCAGGTCTTGTTTAAATGTGAATGATTGCCAAAACTGGAAAAACTCAAATCAAGTCTTGTTTAAATGCGAATGAGCTAAGGTGTGAGAGGCCTAACGATTAATCGAGATTAATCGGAATTGATCGGGATTAATCAGCGTCTAGTCCGGATTTTTACAACTATGGCTATAGCTCAACTAAGTGAAGAATGAGAGCTAAAGATCACAGACTCAAGTTTGAATTTATCTCAACCGGGTGACGGGTTTCCCTCGAAATCAGAGATGGTGGCAGGGCCGGCCAACCCATGCCGTTACCCGAGGCTCATATTTTCAAAGAGGCCGAAAGGTTTTTATAAGTTTTTATATATATAGAAACGGAATTTTGAGAAAAACGACTTAAAATATGAAAACAGTGAGAACGATTTTCAGCCATCTTTGTGATTTGTCACACCCCGACCCGCAGCGGAAAAGGTGATCGGGGCATGATTGGGTTATCATCAAAGCTCATGACATTTATTATGCGTTTCATATTCATTAATACAATTTAATGGAAATTTACAATAAAGGTTACAACATGTTCTAGCTATCAATCTAGGCATCTTTGTTCTCTTCTAAGGCATTTCCTATGTTTTCTTTGCTTCAACCTGTTCACCTGTATCATGTGTAAAAAGGTTTTGGATCAACATAATGTTGGCGAGTGAATCCTATGGAAAACATTTGAACAAATTCATTTAAATTGATTATGAAATATGTGCACAACCATACATGAGTAAAAATAGATGTAAACTTAATCAACAATCATAAGATATTAAATGAAACACACATGAACAATAATGGAACATTTAGAGGCACGCGATGCTCAACTCGTCTCTCACGAGGAACCGAGGGGCCTAATGAATGAATTGCATAAACATGATAATATGAATGACACAACTGCAAACAATATAAACTCAATGATACACACATAAACAATAATGAATTTGATTTGTGGCACGCGTTGTTCAACTCGTCTCCCATGAGGAACTGATGGGCTTAATGAATGAGTTTCATATAATTTGACAAAAGGAAATAAGTAATCACAACAATATAAACAATCTAAGTTTAGATCATGATGTGGTATGGCACAAGTTTAAATAAATAAGTTAATTATTTTCATAACACATGACACACCCCAAAACGTATAATTTAAAAGGGGGAGTTGTAAGATTCACTCACAGTGGGTGCGTTCGGTTGATGATGTTGAATGCACGCGAAGTGGTTTTAACCACGAGTGAGATTTAACCTAGATAAATCGCATTATGGTTTGGTAAGTAAACGGATTTTATTAATCTATTTTAGTAGGATTGTTGGGTGTATTTTTGTGAGTTTGAGGCTATTTTCTAACCTTAAAAATGTTATTTTTAAGTATTTTTAATTGATTTTTAATTAAAATAATTAAATAAAAATAATAAAAAAAATTGATTTTTTTCTGACCGTTGACCGTTGACTGACCGTTGACCGGTTCGAATGCGGAATATAAGTGCGCTGGGTGAGGATCGAACCCGAGACCTCTCGTACGCGTGCACGCAGCTCTACCAACTGAGCTACGTGTCTAACCCGTTATATATCTGATTTTAATTATATTTATACATTAATTAGTTTAAACCGAAAATCATTTTATTTTAAAAACAGTTTAATTTACTCGGACGATGCGCTCCACAGGTCTCGAACCCGGGACCTGTGGCTTAAACTAACACACAGTCCACCGCTGGACTGTGTGTTTAACATGTTATATAATCCAACTTTTATTATACTTAAATACAAACTATTTGTTTTCATTTCTGACTTATTTTAAAAAGGTAAACAATTGACCGGGTCGATGCAGAAAACAGACTCGAACTCGTGCACTTTGATTAAACATACACACAGTCCACCGCTGGACTGTGTGTCTAACTTGGTTATTATTCCGATTATTAATATACTTAACATATACCTGTAGCGACTCCGGTTCGGTTAACAAAACAAAAAGGCATTATATTAAGGCGGCGTGTGTGAAACGGGATTCGAACTCGAGACCTTTGCGTTTTATGTGCACACAGTCCACCGCTGGACTGTGTGTCTAACCCGATTAATAAGTTGATTTTAATTTTACCTATAAGATACCGAATACATCGTCTTCTTCATCAAGGTATAACCAGAAAAGACGACGGACTGGTTCAATGATTAATTCAGGTTCCTTTAACGTTTTAGGTTAATTATAGATGAGATATAAGTAAAAAGAAGGAAAAAATAAGCGTGAGGTATACCGACTCGCTTTCCTCTGTTTTCCGGCAGAACTCCAGCGACAGAAATCACCTCCGGCGACGTGTGTCTTGCAGCAGCGAGCCTTCAGAAAGTTTACAAAAGGTGTGGGTGACTTCGGTATAAGCTTAGGAGGTTCAATAAGGCTCGGCAATGGGGAACCCGGTTATCCGGCGACAAACAGAAAAATTCCGGCGAGTGGAATTACGCCGAGAAAAGGTGTGGTTTTGAGCGAAAAGGTTTGCAGTGGGTTGTGGGTGAATTTATAGGGCAAATCGTCGAAGAACCTGGTCTGATTTCCGACTGTATTCGTAAATTATAAAAACTCCGGCGGTTATAACTTTGGTCGCGGACTCAGACGTCGGTTATAACCGATGTCTTAGTAATGGTTTACGTTATAACGTAAATTGTCGTTAAAACTCGCGAGATTTCCGGGATTTCCGACGACTGAACTATTGGGCGCCGGTTTTGAATTCGTAACGTCACTTTATAATTTAAGTGATTCCAATATTTATCAAACAATACAAGTGGTGCAGTGGTTTGTGTGATGTGCGATAAGGCTGATGTTGAACCGGTTCAGACCCGGGTTCGAAACCCGGCAGAACCTATGTATTTTTATTTTGCGTTTTTTAACAGTTTTTCAAAAACTAATTATATATTCCCGTATAATAATTGATTATGTATCGTTTAAAATTATTTTGGGCATTTAATTCGCAACGAAATTTTTGACTGACTGTTCGGTTGATAAACGGAGCGGGTTTGGTAAATCCGTTTTTGACGGATGTTACAGTATCCCCTGCTTTTTAGAAATTTCGTCCCGAAATTTAAATAATGATATATTTTGACTAAAAGGATGATGATGTTTAGTTTGACAGTTGTATGCTTAGAAAAATAAGGGTTTAAGTTTTTGTTCGAGGCGGTAACGTTCCTTATAAGGGTTAAGTACCTTATTCAGGAATCGCTTTTTGTTGCCTACTGTATAAGTATTGATAAGCAGAAATGATTTGCTAAAAATGATATCATGCATAAGAGTTTAGATACGTTTGGGAAAGTATGGTTATATCCTAAGGCAAAACTTCTAACACTACAACCTACATGGAACATAAATAAAAACACAACAGCTGATATTCGAACATGAATAAACACAACAGCAAATATTTGAATCCACATTCTGATAGCATATATGTTTGAATGGTGGAAGTTCCTCTCTCGTTTGTTATGATGGAGAGGTTAGTTTATGTAGAAATGGAACACAATCCAATCTCTTCAAATAGCATGATGATATAAATGTAACACAAATTCCAACCAAGGCAATACTAAATCCTACATGGAACTTCTCATAACCGCCTGATAATGCCTCTGATCCTTTAGCAAGAATACTTATATATAGGAAGTACCAGCGGCGTATCCACCATATTCTTGCCAAATTTTCATTAGTTTTATCCACAAGTTATGATTAGTTACCAAGAAACTAATAAATCCTACATAGAACTTCTCATAACCGTCCGATAATGCCTCTGATCCTTTGACAAGAATACTTATATATAGGAAGTACCAGCGGCGTATCCACCATATTCTTGTCAAATTTTCATTGGTTTTATCAGTGAATTATGATTAGTCCTATAACTCTACAACCAATACAACAAACATAAATTACTGAAATGAAATATATCTATGCGATCAAGGCTCAATCAAACGGAGCCGATCGTATTGCATGTACTGAAAATGAAATATCTGTGCGCTCAAGGCTCAATCAAATGGAGCCGAACGTATTGAATGTACTGAAATTGAAATTGTCTGTGTGCTCAAGGCTCAATCAAACGGAGCCGAGCGTATTGCATGTACTGAAAATGAACAACTTAATCTAAACAACAATCACACAAACAGCCTATGCATGGAACCTCTCATAACCGCCTGATAATGCCTCCGATCATTTGACAAGAATACTTATATATAGGAAGTACCAGCGGCGTATCCACCATATTCTTGTCAAATTTTCATTGACTTTATCCGCAAGTTATGATTAATTCTATGCGACTCTACTACAAACACCACAACCACAAGATACTGATAATGAAAATGTATGTGCGCTCAAGGCTCAATCAAACGGAGCCGAACGTATTGAATGTACTGAAATTGAAATTGTCTGTGTGCTCAAGGCTCAATCAAACGGAGCCGAGCGTATTGAATGTACTGAAAATAAATAACTTAATCACACAAACAGCCTATGCATGGAACCTCTCATAATCGCCTGATAATGCCTCCGATCATTTGACAAGAATACTTATATATAGGAAGTACCAGCGGCGTATCCACCATATTCTTGTCAAATTTTCATTGACTTTATCCGCAAGTTATGATTAGTTCTATGCGACTCTACTACAAACACCACAACCACAAGATACTGATAATGAAAATGTATGTGCGCTCAAGGCTCAATCAAACGGAGCCGAACGTATTGCATGAACTGGAAATGTAAATTGAACTGGGCGCTCAAGGCTCAATCAAACAGAGCCGAACGTATTGCATGAACTGGAAATGTAAATTGAACTGGGCGCTCAAGGCTCAATCAAACGGAGCCGAGCGTATTGCATGTATTGAAATGTAAAATGATATAACCGATCAAGGCTCAATCAAACGGAGCCGATCGTGCGGGCACGCCAAGATCAACCGCATAATAAAATGGGGATCAAGCTCAACCTCGATGGATGGGGAGCTGCGGCCTCGGCAAAAGCATATACTGAAAACAATATATAATATATAATATCCAATAATTTCTCTAACAGTCTACACATGGAAAAACATAAAACTAAACGATAGGAGTTGAATCTGGATCTTCGGCGAAGAGGACTAGTTGAGTATCTTCGCTTGGGCCGTCATTATCTTCGACAGGATTGGCGTTGATATTGAAGACTCTTCCTCTTGCTGGTGGCCTAGTGTTTGGATTTTCTTGGTTTACTTGGTTAACTGGGTTTGATTGGGCTTGAGTGTTGATGACGTTAACCAATTGAGGGCATGTGTTTCTAAAGTGGGTAGGGTCGCCACAATTGAAACAAGCTCGAGCATATGGGAACATGGGGTATTGGGGTTGTTGATAGGTTTGGGCCATGTTTTGAGTAGGGGAAAAGGTTTGGTCTTGAAAAGTGCGACAGACATTGCTCAAATGACCATAGCGTCCACAAGTTGTACATAGCCGGCAAGGTAAGGTAAGGGGATGGTGATAAAAACAGTTGTTGCATCGAGGGTGAGGTCCAAGATATGGTTTCTTATTTGGGTAAGCTGAGTTGGGTGTCACTTGGGTGATTGGGATAGCTCGGGTGGGTATGGCGTGTAAAACTGGTTGATTTCGTTGAGTAGAAGCGAAAAGTCGCCCGACTCTTCTTCTCTTAGGATTGGGTTGAGAAGGGGATTCGGTTTGAGTGGAATCGGAGGTTTCAGTCGTTTCTTTATCCTTCTTCTTCTCCTCCTTGAAGTCTTTTTTTCGGATTCGGTTCTCGGTGAGCTCTGTTGCTAGCTCCATTGTTGTTTCCAAAGTTGCAGGCTTGGCACTTATTACAGGGTCTTGAATCTTTGACGGAAGACCACGAATGTAGTGCTCGATCAAACGGTAGAGGGGAGTGAACATGTTGGGAACCATTTGATGTAACTCGAGGAATCTTTTGTTGTAGGTGATGTGGTCTCCTTCCATTTGCTTCAATGAGTAAAATTCATCTTCTAACTTCTTGATTTCGCTCCTTGGGCAAAATCGTCTGGTCATGATTTCCTTCAATTCGTTCCAAGTTAAGGTCATAGCATCGTCGACGCCTCGTTTGGCCTTCTCTGTATTCCACCAAGTAAGTGCTATCCCATATAGTCGACCGGTAGCATAACGCACTTTGCGATCATCAGGGCAATCGCAATTTAGAAAAGTGTTCTCCATCTCTTCAAACCAATGGAGGAGTGCGGTGACGCCTTCAGTTCCTTTGTAGTTCGGAGGGTCGCATGATTTGAAATGCTTGTAGGTGCATTTAGTGGTATTTGGGGGAGAGTTGATAATGTTTCGGTTTGCTTGATTGACAGGATTAGCGGTAAGTGCTTGTTGAACTTGAATTACAATGTTGGGTATTACGGCAGCCATTTGTTGAGCGATTAAGGCAGCCATGCGTTCGCGGGCTTTTCTTGCTCTCGTCTTCCTACGGACGAGGTTAGAAGACATCTACAAGGAATACATGACAAAGGTATGAGTTGGATATTTTGGGTTCATGGGTCGCATTAGGAATGAACATTCATAAAATAATTATAAATAAATAAATCTACTACATCCATAGGATGTCTTGGGTTTTGCTCGCTGTTAGGCCCTACATGCCGCCATACTTTACCTGTGTAATCATGTGGGCCCCATGAATACCGGTTTTTCATATGGTTCGCACGGGTTTGCCAGGTTGCGTACACAAAAAAAAACTCGGAGAAAATCGAGAAATATTTATACAACGTGTGATATTCGGAATGTGTCCAGGTGTAGACACGGTGACACCTCAAAGTAGGGTTAGTTCGAACGACGTTTGGTGTGGCATGCTTTGGCCTAATAGGTCCTTCGTACTCTCATCGTTGGTCCCCAGGTAGGCAAACTGGTCCGTTATATTGGATTTATACGAATGCCAGCCTAGACAGGACGTTCCGACTACCGGTACTTGTACCCTTCCAGTTACTACATGCCCGTCGCAGAACTTACTTTGATGAGATTTGAAAATTGCACAAAATCTTTGGATAATGAGAGTATGAAAATAAATTGAATACATGAACATCGATATATGTATAATGAATATGTATATATGTATAATGAATATGTATATAAGCATGTATGTTTGACTGTAAATGTAAACAAATATGAAACAAATAAATATCACAAGTTTGTATGTAACCACCTAATCAATTAAAATTTAGGCAGACTATAGTATAGGCTCTAAGGGTCTAATAACCTATCCTATATCCCTATAGTCATGGCTCTGATACCAATCTGTCACACCCCGACCCGCAGCGGAAAAGGTGATCGGGGCATGATTGGGTTATCATCAAAGCTCATGACATTTATTATGCGTTTCATATTCATTAATACAATTTAATGGAAATTTACAATAAAGGTTACAACATGTTCTAGCTATCAATCTAGGCATCTTTGTTCTCTTCTAAGGCATTTCCTATGTTTTCTTTGCTTCAACCTGTTCACCTGTATCATGTGTAAAAAGGTTTTGGATCAACATAATGTTGGCGAGTGAATCCTATGGAAAACATTTGAACAAATTCATTTAAATTGATTATGAAATATGTGCACAACCATACATGAGTAAAAATAGATGTAAACTTAATCAACAATCATAAGATATTAAATGAAACACACATGAACAATAATGGAACATTTAGAGGCACGCGATGCTCAACTCGTCTCTCACGAGGAACTGAGGGGCCTAATGAATGAATTGCATAAACATGATAATATGAATGACACAACTGCAAACAATATAAACTCAATGATACACACATAAACAATAATGAATTTGATTTGTGGCACGCGTTGTTCAACTCGTCTCCCACGAGGAACTGATGGGCTTAATGAATGAGTTTCATATAATTTGACAAAAGGAAATAAGTAATCACAACAATATAAACAATCTAAGTTTAGGTCATGATGTGGTATGGCACAAGTTTAAATAAATAAGTTAATTATTTTCATAACACATGACACACCCCAAAACGTATAATTTAAAAGGAGGAGTTGTAAGATTCACTCAGAGTGGGTGCGTTCGGTTGATGATGTTGAATGCACGCGAAGTGGTTTTAACCACGAGTGAGATTTAACCTAGATAAATCGCATTATGGTTTGGTAAGTAAACGGATTTTATTAATCTATTTTAGTAGGATTGTTGGGTGTATTTTTGTGAGTTTGAGGCTATTTTCTAACCTTAAAAATGTTATTTTTAAGTATTTTTAATTGATTTTTAATTAAAATAATTAAATAAAAATAATAAAAAAAATTGATTTTTTTCTGACCGTTGACCGTTGACTGACCGTTGACCGGTTCGAATGCGGAATATAAGTGCGCTGGGTGAGGATCGAACCCGAGACCTCTCGTACGCGTGCACGCAGCTCTACCAACTGAGCTACGTGTCTAACCCGTTATATATCTGATTTTAATTATATTTATACATTAATTAGTTTAAACCGAAAATCATTTTATTTTAAAAACAGTTTAATTTACTCGGACGATGCGCTCCACAGGTCTCGAACCCGGGACCTGTGGCTTAAACTAACACACAGTCCACCGCTGGACTGTGTGTTTAACATGTTATATAATCCAACTTTTATTATACTTAAATACAAACTATTTGTTTTCATTTCTGACTTATTTTAAAAAGGTAAACAATTGACCGGGTCGATGCAGAAAACAGACTCGAACTCGTGCACTTTGATTAAACATACACACAGTCCACCGCTGGACTGTGTGTCTAACTTGGTTATTATTCCGATTATTAATATACTTAACATATACCTGTAGCGACTCCGGTTCGGTTAACAAAACAAAAAGGCATTATATTAAGGCGGCGTGTGTGAAACGGGATTCGAACTCCAGACCTTTGCGTTTTATGTGCACACAGTCCACCGCTGGACTGTGTGTCTAACCCGATTAATAAGTTGATTTTAATTTTACTTATAAGATACCGAATACATCGTCTTCTTCATCAAGGTATAACCAGAAAAGACGACGGACTGGTTCAATGATTAATTCAGGTTCCTTTAACGTTTTAGGTTAATTATAGATGAGATATAAGTAAAAAGAAGGAAAAAATAAGCGTGAGGTATACCGACTCGCTTTCCTCTGTTTTCCGGCAGAACTCCGGCGACAGAAATCACCTCCGGCGACGTGTGTCTTGCAGCAGCGAGCCTTCAGAAAGTTTACAAAAGGTGTGGGTGACTTCGGTATAAGCTTAGGAGGTTCAATAAGGCTCGGCAATGGGGAACCCGGTTATCCGGCGACAAACAGAAAAATTCCGGCGAGTGGAATTACGCCGAGAAAAGGTGTGGTTTTGAGCGAAAAGGTTTGCAGTGGGTTGTGGGTGAATTTATAGGGCAAATCGTCGAAGAACCTGGTCTGATTTCCGACTGTATTCGTAAATTATAAAAACTCCGGCGGTTATAACTTTGGTCGCGGACTCAGACGTCGGTTATAACCGATGTCTTAGTAATGGTTTACGTTATAACGTAAATTGTCGTTAAAACTCGCGAGATTTCCGGGATTTCCGACGACTGAACTATTGGGCGCCGGTTTTGAATTCGTAACGTCACTTTATAATTTAAATGATTACAATATTTATCAAACAATACAAGTGGCGCAGTGGTTTGTGTGATGTGCGATAAGGCTGATGTTGAACCGGTTCAGACCCGGGTTCGAAACCCGGCAGAACCTATGTATTTTTATTTTGCGTTTTTTAATAGTTTTTCAAAAACTAATTATATATTCCCGTATAATAATTGATTATGTATCGTTTAAAATTATTTTGGGCATTTAATTCGCAACGAAATTTTTGACTGACTGTTCGGTTGATAAACGGAGCGGGTTTGGTAAATCCGTTTTTGACGGATGTTACATGATTTGTGGCTGAAATTGATGCGGTAGCGTTTTTGTAATATTGGGACCTTAAAACTACCACGAGGGGTAAATTGGGAAGAAACAAGGGTCCACATGTTAATCGCATATCATTTCCCCATCATACTTAAACGTCCATAACTTTTTTATACATGATTATTTAAAACACAAGAAAATCCAGTGTATTTTATCTTTCCAATGAGTATGCTATTGATATACTTTTCGGAAAAAAAATGAACTAGGTTTTTTATGGTGTTTCAACTTTGTGTTTTATGGCTTTTTCAACTAAGTGTTTTATGTCGTTTTTCTGAACTGTGTTTTTTAATCGTGTTTTCAATTGGGTTTTCATGGTGTTTTTCTGAACTGGGTGTTTTATGGCATTTTCAACTGGGTATTTCATGGTGTTTTTTTTAACCGAGAGTTTTTATGGCGTTTTTATTGGTCACCTAGTTAATGTTATTTTTTATTTCAAAGTATAGCAATAGTATACTCGTTGGAAAGATAATAAAACACTCGATTTTATGGTGTACTTTAAAAAATAATAATCACGTATAAAGAAGTTACAATAGTTTAAAAAAAAGATGATGGAATATGCATGTGACTTAAATGTGCATGGTCTTTGGGATGTGAGTGACATGGGCTTTTTGACATTATTATTCTTAATGTAAGTTAGCACCAACGTCACATGTCAACACCAAAATCATTCTCACTATTTTCACACTTTTAGGTGTTTTCTCTATATCATGTCCCTACACACACACATATATATATATAGGAATGTTCTATGCAGAACACTAAATTTTGCGAGAACACACAGAACAACAAAATGAATAGCCTATTTTTTAAATCCTAAAAGCCTAAAAAGTAAATGAAAATGTTATAATGTTAGATTTATTGTTTCACACTAAAATTCAAAACAAAATATAGAAAAAAAATTAATGGAAAAAAATTTGTTTTTACATAACCTACACATATGTAAGTTATGTGTAGGTTAAATTACCTACATTTATGTGGCTATGTGTAGAAAGAAATATATGGTTTTTTATGTATTTAAAAACAAATATAAATGTAAGAAACATAAAATTAAAAAAAGGGTAAATTACACATTTCGTCCTTAATGAGTGTAACGGATTGCAATGGATGTCATTTAACTCCAATAATTACAATCACAGTCATTTATTTATAAAACTCATTAGACTCTACATCCTTTACCACGAACCTACTTTATTTTAAATGTTAAGTGTGGTCACGTGCAACCCGTCGAGACAATAATGTCATTTTACCCCTTGTTTCATCTCCCCTTATAATCCCCATCTCTCTCCTCTCCTTCTCTCTTTAGCTCTAACTTTCTTTCTCTCTCTAACTACAACCACTGACTGCCATCTTCATCCAACCAAACACCAAAAATTTACCTCAAATTCCCCGTTCACACCTACCCTTTTTAATTACCTAACTCAATTTCACCCAATAATCGTTACTGAAGGTAGTGCGAGTATAGGGAACTTGAGTCATTAAACCAGATATGCTGACAGGTATGAGTCGGAGGATTTTTTGTCGGGTCAGGTTCAAGTTGTGAAAGGAAAAAAGGTTCAAACTTTGGTTTGTTTTTGGTTAATTTTGATCATTTTGGTTCAAGATTTATGGGTTCTTTTTTTATTATTATAGTTTTATGTTTTGATGATTTATAATTGAATTGTGTTGATTAATATTATTAGTTGCTGGTCATTGTTGATTGTTAGTGATTAAATTGGTGTTTCATTTAAAAAATTGTGTATTGATGGTTGAATCATGGGCGATGATTATATTTACAACCTTAACAAAGGTTATGATTATGAATTTGTATATACTTTTGTGTTTGATTATTTAGGCTTTTGCAAGCTTATGGAATGCATTTCCATGATACCTTCATTTGTGGAATATATTTTTCTTGCAATTATGAGATATTGCAGTTGATGATATAAGTATCATTTGTTGGTGTCACACCTCGGATTTCACATAAAATCTCTGTGGGCTCAAGTGGGGAGTATCGTGACGTAAGATTGGTATCGATATAGTCAATAATTTCAGATAGCATAGCGGAAGTCTTGGATTTAAATTATTACAATAAAAATGTCCGAATGTTTAAAATAATATACAAACAGATAGTATATGAAAAGATCCACAGACGGATCGAAAAGTTACAAATGAAATAACAGACTATAGGCTTCTATACAATGAAGTTGCAGATTCCACTTAAGCATTTACCGGACAGCTTCCTGCCTATTTACGTTCTTTGCAACCTGTCACTTAGTCTTTTGAAGATACGTCAGTTTCCACTGATAAATACAAATAACCGACACATTTTGAAAACATTTCAAAATTTACTAAAATGCGCATGGCACATATAATTTCATAAATAACTTAGGACAATTATAGAAAATCTTATATGTAGTTCTACATGTCTGTCAATACATATAGGGTCCTATGTAGAAACCGAAGAACATGATTAACCGACATACCACTTTATCCCACAAAGGGGTATCCTCAATATGGGTAAGAAAACATTTTAAATAGCATTAGCATCTGTCGGGTGTATGTCTACACCTCATGCTTAGTCGTAGCTATTAGCAACTTATATGAGTCGAGGATATCCAGGACACGGTCGCGTTAACCCCCAATGTTTAAGTTATCAGACAAAACCGATTAAAACGGTTATGCGGATTTTCTAGTCACAATCCGACATATGATCCCATACCCGACTTAGCAATAATAATTTACTGTATCCCAAGCTCGTATAGGGTAAATAGGTTAAGAGTATTTACCTGGCTTAAATCTTTAAAATCCAGAGATAATATAAGCACAATCGTTCAAACAAAACAACTAACAAGATTGCAATTTACCGGAAGGCCCTAGTCTAGAATGAATGGTTTAAGTAACCAATTAGAATGTTTACGGGTCTTATTCAAGTCATATGACTTGGACCGGTTAACTATAATATAAATAAATGGTACGGTACGCTAGATTAAGCGATGACCGGAATGGAATGTAGTTTAAACCCAACAAGTACTAGGACTTGTATAGTATGGGTAAGCAATATACATTCTGGAATTTGAAGTAAAAATGATAAGATTTGACCCGTTTCAGCAAACTTACGTAAATTAGTTACATAAGCTTAACCGTACGCATATAAGCGATACCGGGTAATCAAATGAGTTATAAACAAGTGTTTTATGCCATTTTACTACAAATAAGTTGTAACATCAGTAGGTTATCAAGTTATATGATCATTGAGGTTTTAAATTAGAAATGTGTGCCACGAGGGCATTTTAGTCACTAAGTGACATAGTTTTCGATCTTATATGAAAATTCAGTTTATAATCAGTTTAATAACATCAAAATATGTTAATTACATTAACATATCACTACATAAGTATTTTGTAAGTTCGCTATTGATTAAAACCTTATTTCTTGCAAAAAAGGGTATTTTGGTCAAAGTATGGCATTATATTGATACTTGTACCAAACTCAGAATATGAATATGATTATGATCACGTATTATAACCTCAGAGGGTTATGATACATTAAATTATGATCATAATGCTACCTTAAATCAGTAGCAAACTAATCTCAATCATTCTAACCCGAAAGTCAAAGCAATTATCGCAATTGTTTGACTTTTGGCTTTAAATGTCACACCCTCAATTTCCAATTGCGGAGTTTTACCGCGAGGCGTGTGAACAAACCAGAATCTGAAACACTAGTACGTCGAACGACTCTATATGATTTAATAATACGTTTTCCAAAAATCATTTGATTAACCAATCATCGTAGATTTTAGATTGTCTTAGTTAGTTACCAAAGTTTAGCGGAAGCATTAGTTTAAGTGGTTGAGCGGAAGCATAAAATAAGTAGAGAAACGGGCGCCAACACAAACGCCAAAACAAATGAAAAACCCAAAACAATGATTGTAAATGAGACTCGATAAAAGATGTCTTGTTCAATGCATGTGAGTGCACCTAGAGCTCCTAGCGTCCTGAGAAACATGTAAAGAAACAAGTGTCAACATTAAAGATGAGTGAGTTCACATGTTTTCATAAATTCGTTTGTTCGGTTATGAGTTTGTTTCCCCCGTTATCCCTAACCCGGGATAACGATTTAGTCCATTATTCCCAACCCGGAATAATACCGATAGTTCCATTATTCCTTAACCGGAATAATAATGATGTTGATTCCATTATTCCAAACCCGGAATAATAAGTTGTTTCCATTATCCTCAACCCGGGATATATATAGTTGTTGTTTCCATTATCCTCAACCCGGGATAATATAGTTGATTCGTAATTAAGTTCAATGTTAACATATATAGGTAGCTAGCCTAAAGTTATGTCACGTAAGAATTCGCGATCGAAGCTGACTGTTGTGCCTCCGTGTTGCCAGGCCTATCACTGACCATGGCGAAGTTAGGCCAAATTATTCACCCGTTGACCATACCCGGTCGGCTAGCGCGACTAGCTCGGATGGGGCTTGTCGGGCCCAGTAGTACTACTTATAATTCCCCCGCTATTAAAACCCAATACTAACGATCCGAGAGATTGACGAGGACTTAAGTGATATAGCTGCTTAGTGACCATAACATTACATTAACATCAACTTAGTTACCGAATAGTTATGTGACGTTAATTTCGTATAACGTAAAGAGATTGAGTTTGAAGAGTGTATACATGTTTCTCCCCCTGTTGTTTAAAAACCGGATAAAGTTAGGGGCCGTGAACTCACCTTTAGTTGCTCGGTTAGTGAAGCAAAGAAGTTGTAAGGGATGGGACCGCTAATTGCGTCCTAACAAACCAATTGATTTCAAGTCAGTGTGTGAACACACCAATACCAATTCTACACTTAATTTACGCACAAAGTGATACACACAAACAAAATACCTAACACTCAAACATGCATGCAAGTATCCTCATGTGATCAAAACAATTTATCATGAACATAATCCAATCCATGCAACACTTTAGTGCACACAATCACAAGTTATCAAATTTCAGCTTAATACTCATAATTCAGCTGTTTTCTAGGATTTTTATAAAATAGTTCTAACGTTCCAAAAATTCCAATTATTTTACAGCAGGTGACATTTATACTGTAGAAATTTATATAAATTTTCCAAGTCCTAAATCTTTACCAATTAACCATAAATAATAATGTACTAGGCTGCAGTCAGATTCGTCGCTTTCTGACTGCAGTCCACGGAAGAATTTATTTAAAAATCACTGATCGTCCAATTAACAAAATTCCAGTTGGAGTTGCCCGGAAATTTCCATACCTAGTTGCTGTACAAAATTCATGACTCGACTCCCTACTGATTATAAAATCCAACTCGATAAACAACTAACAAAATTTCAGGATTTTTCACAGCTTTAGTTACTGAACTTATTTGGCCACTTAAAAATATCAAACGACTTCAGAAAAATCTGAATCCAGCGCCATTAGATTCGTTATTCAAATCTCTACGTTCTAGACATCAGAAAATCCGTTTTTCGACAACTAATGACCGAGTTACAGCCAGATGAAGTCGGCTGTAACTATTACTCAGCAAACTGTTTCAGCATTCTATCGCATAAACCGTCCATATAATTAACTTAGGCGATCAAGAACCGGTTTTTCTAATCATAGATCAATACATATAACATATCCATGCAAACCCTAATCAACATCTCTAGTTTTTATAAACAAATACAGCCTATGATTTCAGATTTTCAAACAAACATCCAACTTTCAATTCTAGCATTAACAATCCGAAACAACACACTCACTTCATTCAATCATACAATCCGAAAACAACAAAGTCAAAACACATGTATCCGAATATGATTTTGTAACATATGATAAATTCTAATCTTTTAATGATAAGTAAAGACGGATAAGATAAGGAACCGGTGATAAAGAGTAGGATCAGAGGATGAAAGGAATTGTACAAGTGCCTGCGTCGAGGGCTGAAAGGGACTGCTGACGAAGAGTGCAAAGGGGGCTGTTGCGGTCTGGAGGCAGAGATTTGCTGCGTCGCTGTTTCTCACAGGGTAGGGTGTTTGGGTCAGGGTGTGGATTTGCGAAGGTGTTGCAATGGGTTGGAGTTGGGCTGTGATTGATGCGCAACTTAGGTGCTCGCAATGGTTTGCGGTTTGGGCTTTTGCGTCTCGGGCGAGGTTGGTTGGTTGGTTTGGTGATTTGCGGCGAATAGTTTGAGTTTAAGGTTTGGTTAGAACTCGGTTCACTCCTAGAGTCACAAGGAGTTTAAGGTTTGGTTCGTGTCGCGGTTCGGTTCGTGTACATATTTGCCATGATTATTGTATAACTAACACAATCACATAATCGCACATCACGTATTCACTAACTCGTACACGTTTAATACATAGCATATAATTCACTCGACAAGTATTACGTTTAAGTTATCCGAAAAACCCGGGATGTCACATTAAAAGCCTAATAAACAAATGTAACTGAAAGGAGAAACTTACAAGTGATCCTTAGATGAAAGTAAACTTGAATCAGGAGCTCTTAAAGACTAGGAATTTTCAGAAGTTATGAGAGGAGTATTTTTAAGAATGTGTAAGTTTAAAGTGTTGCAAACACTTCTATTTATAGTGTTGGAGATTGAAGGAGGTGGTTCCAGGTGTTAGTAGAAGTTAGAAGATAAGAACAAGTGTCCTATAACGTGGCATAGCAGTTTTAAAGCCCCTAGTTTTGTGTTAATGGTTTCTGACAGCTTTGTGTGGGCAACAAGCCAAAATATATCAAAACCTCTGATCCAATGATAATGCAACATCTGCTACTACTAAGCTCTATTGAAGACAAAGCTCTGCTGAAGACAAAGATCTGCTAAAACAAAGCTCTGCTGAAGGCAAAGATCTGCTGAAACAAAGCTCTGCTGAAGGCAAAGCTCTCTTGAAGACAAAGTTCTTCTATAGCAAGCTCTGTTGAAGATCAACAGAGGATGGTTATTATTAGTGTTTTCTATCAGTAGTGTTTAGCTTAGCAGCAGTGTCTTCTGCAGAGTTTAAATCTCCAAGGTTTGCTAAGCTTTGTTGAATACAAAGCATTACTGAAGTTCAACAGAGTGGTTATCGTTGGTGCTTTCTAGCAGCAGTGGTTAGCTTAGCAGTGGTTAGTTTAGCAGTGATTATCCTCAATGTCTTCTATCAGCAGTGGTTAGCTTAGCAGTGGTTAGCTTCAGTGTTTTAGCAGAGTTTAAGTGTTCAAGGTCTGCTAAGATAAGCTCTATTGAAGTCTAACAGAGGAAGTATCATCAGACCTTGTAAAGTTTATCTTATATTTAAGCTCACAATTGGTCCCTCTCGTCTAACAAGTGGCTTATTTTGAGAGTGTGGGCACTGTAAAGGGTCACTCAGAGGCATAATATCAACATGTTGACACCTTTAGTCCCTCCACATTCATCTTTTCAAAATAGTCCCTCTCGACCAATATTAGGCACAATTGAGAATATGGACACATGTCAGTATATTATTGTACATAAATTTACGAGGTGCTACAGTTGGGCGGATTTAGTGGTGGTGGTTGTTGGATAAGGTAGTGGTGGCTGGATTTAGTGTTGGTGGAGGTTGGTTGAAGAGAGATAGAGAAAGGGGGGAGAGATAGTTCATAGAAGAGGTAGAGTTTATGTGTGTGTGTAATTTAATTTTGTAAACAAATGAGTAACATTACCAATCTACCCTCATGTGCAAGACACATGATCAAACTTAACTTAAATTTTTAACCTGGTTAGTGCTAAGGGACGTAGAATGTAATGAGTTTTACAAATAAATGACTGTGACTATAATTATTGAAGTTAAAAGGCATCTATTGCAATCTAATACATATATAAAGGATGAAAAGTGTAGTTTCTCCTTTAGAAATATAAGCCTTAAATCCTAAAATTTAGTAATTTAGAGTTGTTCTTTTTGTTCTCGCAATAATTAGTGTTATATAATGATTCTCATCATCATCATCATATATATATATATATATATATATACATATATATATATACATATATATATATATATATATATATATATATTGTATTGCATCCGTCTATTATACATAAAGGTGTTGGTAGTGGAGTGTAAAAAACTAACTTAAGATAATGCACAAGTCTCAAGTTCAAGTTTTGACTTAGCAACAAGATCTTGTCTTTATTAATTTGATTCCCCTTAATCACAATTTTGGGCCCAACTTTTTATGTCAGACAGAGCCTAAATCCCTTTAGAGTTCTCGTGGATGGCCCTACATAATGGGCTTGGGCTATCTATCATTGTTTGCGCTCGTGTGTGTACGAGTCGCCTTTTGTTATTGGGTTACCCTGAGTGGCTGCGTTTTTATTTGTTGGTCGTTCAAAAAAAAGTCGTCTTTAAATTGAGATGAGCTCAAGCTTTTATTAAGGCTTAGTTTATAAACGACCCTGAGTTTAAGCTTTAGATATCAAGTTCGGTCAACTTGCAAGCCAAAATAAGTTGTCTATTTAATAGATTATTATATAAGTGTATATGCTTATATAATAACTGTGAGTTCAGGATCGGTTCGAAACAAACACAAGATTTGCGTGAATTTGGTTTAACATGCGGAATCCGTTAAACCGAACTGTAATTGATATCACGAATGTAAATAACACTGTTTTATTACGATCAAACGCAAACCGGGCAGAGTTTTGACTCTACGACACTAAACAACTTGATCCATATGAATGTTGTTGACGGTTGCAATCTTGTGCAGAGGTGTTCTTCTCTTTGAACAGACGTAGATTTGCCGGACATTCGCCGGAAAACCGAGACTTACATCAATTCGGTAAATTTCTCGACTCTTTCGTTTTCAATCCATTGTTAGGCTTATACTAACTTCAATCCATCAACCAGAATCAATCACAGACGACGTTGCCGGACATTCTGCACTCGCCGGAAAATCCCTGGAAATTTCCGAAATCACACTGTAAATCGGTACAATCATCTAAACCTCCTGGTATCTTTTGTTTAAACATTTAATTTCACAACTCATCGATCAAAACTGTTAATTGATTCAATCAGACGGAATTCACAAATCAGAGCCGACGACCATTGCCGGAATTCTGAGAAAAACATTCGATTCGGTACATTCGATTCCGTAACTCTCTTTATCCATTACATTTCAATCACTTATATGATCGACGAACGATTTAAACCAGAACAGTTGGATACCGATGTTCTGTGTCTTTGAATGAAGAAGACGAAGTCGACGTTGTGTATAAGTATAATATAAACTGAATATTAAACCGGGTTAGACACACAGTCCAGCGGTGGACTGTGTGCAAACACACAGCGCACGTCACGAGTTTGAAACTTACAAACGCACCGACTTTCCGAATTAAAACCAATTTTTTTAAAAACTGAATCAGAACAGGTTCCAGTATGTTTATAAGATTAATATAAACCGTAAGATAAACAGATAAGACACACAGCCCAACTGGTTGGGCTGTGCGCTTACGAACCAAAGGACCCGAGTTCGATCCGGGTCCCTGCAACCGGTTCAACAATTTAAATTCTTTTAAAATAAACCAAATAAATTAAACATTTAATTAGTATATATATAATTAAAACATAGAATATTTCGGGTTAGACACGTAGCTCAGTTGGTAGAGCTGCGTGCACGCGTACGAGAGGTCCCGGGTTCAAACCTCACTCAGTGCACACTCACACCACAGTCCGACCGGTCAACGGTCAACGGTCAACAAAAAGTCAAAAGTTTTTTATTTTTTTTTTATTTTTATATTTATTTATTTAATTTAAAAATCAATTAAAAATACTTAAAAATAATATTTCTAAAGTTAGAAAATGACCTTAAACTCACAAAAATAAATCTAAAAATCCTATTAAAATTGTTAATAAAATCCACTTATTTACCGAACCATTTCGTTATTATTTTAGGTTAGTTTTTCCTCGTCGATCAAATCCCAGAACTCGTGCGCATTCAACACCATCAAAAGAACGCACCCAAAGTGAGTGAATCTCTACCAATTCCCCGTTTTAATCATATTTTGGGGTGTATCATGTGTCGCTTATTATTTATTACATTTAAACACTTGTGCAGCCATCATATCCATGATCAAATGTGTATCCAATATGTATCAATTGTTTGTGTGGTTAATGTTTAGATTAAATTTATCATTTTCAGTACATACATCATCATAGGCTCGTCTGTTCCCCATTACCTATGAGCGGAACGTGACGTTGCCAACATACGATCGGCTCCGTTTGATTGAGCCTTGATCTCACATACATCATCATAGGCTCGTATGTTCCCCATTACCTATGAGCGGAACGTGACGTTGCCAACATACGATCGGCTCCGTTTGATTGAGCCTTGATCTCACA
Source organism: Scalesia atractyloides (assembly GCA_947069175.1). Taxonomy (NCBI): domain Eukaryota; kingdom Viridiplantae; phylum Streptophyta; class Magnoliopsida; order Asterales; family Asteraceae; genus Scalesia; species Scalesia atractyloides. Next base: position 13,966,667 of record CAMTDV010000116.1, on the reverse strand, counting down.
ATACATTATCATTCATGTCATATACTCGTGCAAGGTGGTTTGTGATTGTTTGTTTATTTACGTTTGCTCACATATGATTATTGCACAATTTTTCCATATTAAATACAACAAGAAATCAATAACAAATGTTTTTAACAAAGTTCACTCGCCAACTTTTGTTGACCCAAAATCCCTCATTTTTACACATGATACAGGTGATCCAGTTGAAGCAAGAAACATATAGGACGACCTAGAAGAATAAATCAGTTTAGACTTTGGATTGTTTTATTTAATTTTCCTTTCCTTGTATTGTATGAATTTGGCTTGAACATTTAAGTTGTAATTTGAATTTAATAAATATGAAACATTTTAGTAAACATCATGAGCTTTGGTGATAACCCAATTATGCCCCGACTCTTATTCCGCTGCGGTCGGGGTGTGACATCAATAATGCATCATCATGACGTTATCATGTAGTATGATGACATCATACCCGTACTCTAAACACAATCGTACCGAATCCTAGTTCATACTAACCAATCCTAATGAAACCTCTGTCCGATATAATACAGACTCAAGACACTTAACATTACATTAACAATTAGATTTCTAACTATGGCCACACGAATAGTCCACTAACAATCTCCCCCTTGGACATAGTTAGAAATCCGTGATGTTAAGTCTTGAACTGTTTTGGATAACATCTTCAAGTAAAACACAGTCTCCCCCTTGAATGGAGCTCTGTATCTATAAGATTTAACATTAATGAACTAACACACGTATCCACACACAAACAGTATCTCAACAGTCTCGTTGGTACGACTTACATTCAACATTATCAGGTTTCAATAGAAGATTCTGAAAGAAAATCTTTTTGGATTTTTAATATAGAATGTAGAAATGTAAACAAACTAAAACGTAATATTTGCAGTTTATATTTTTGTGTGAAAACGTACTAGAGGATCATATCAGTTTACTGAGATATATCAGCTGCACCGTTGATCTTGACGAAACACTCGGTTTCAACAATTCACGTATATTGTCGGTATTTTTGTCCACATAAACTCAATCTAAAAACTTTCGTAATGCTTACCGATACGTTAAAATACATTAATTTGCACTAAGTTCTTATTGACCCTACGATCTTAGCATATCCCCTCATCATGTAATACACTGACTCAAATAATGCCTTTAAACTTTCATTAATTGTGATTTGTGCAAAACTAAAGCAGAATGTTTAAACATTAACAATCAGGTCGATCTTTTGATACGTAGTAAAAGTCCAATGTTTAAACAAAATAAGAAATAAAAACAAGTTGAAATTGTTTAGATCTAACCACTAGTTCGATATTCTCATATACGCAGAGGTGATCCAAGATTTAAATGAAACACCAAGTAAAATAAAGTAGAAACGTTCAGGCACTAACATCCAGTTCGATACTTTCGTATACGCAGAGGATTTTCAATGCTTAAACAAAATAAGGAAATAAAACAAGTTTAAATCTTTTGAAAGTGAAAACACAATCACAGTGACTTTTTTCAGTAAGTTGTGAAAGTTCACAAACTGACCAGTTTTTATGCTTTTCAGCATTCATCGATTACCGAGTAGGTAGGTACACAGTCACGAAGGACAAAACTAAGTACTATGCTTTCAATCATGTTTTCGACTAGAACTAGGCTTTTCTATTTAGTTTGCATCGTTTTCGCAAAACCACTAGTATAACTGAGCCTATCGATACATCTTTAGTGAGATTGTTTAACCATATAAGGCAATTCATATCTTTAGCATGTACAGATAGTCCACAGATTTACTATCATTTCCTCTTTCGCACAAGTAATCTCATTTTCATTTTTCAATGTTTATGACATTTTGAGATTCTCTATTGTTTTTGGCTTTTTGAAAATTTTTATCTAACTTAAATGATCTTGAAATGATGTTTTCCAATTTTACATAAATTTTGAGATTAAAATTTTTCTCCCCCTAAAATTGAAAACATCTTTTCAAAATCGACAATAAAAATCTTTCATTTTAACCGTTTAACGACTTTTTATGAATGTGAACGCAAGACTACCATTTTGTTTGTGTGGAACACCAAACCTTTCATATCATTTCTACTGCACGAACAACCACTACTTCTGAAAATGCGTTTGCTTGAAGCTTGGTCATCCTACACACGTAAATGAACTTAATCAGTGTTGAATTGGAACCCAATCCATTTTGGATTTGGGTTGACCAGATTCATCAATATAAGAAACATTAGTCCATACACAGTCTCGTTTGTCATCAAACAGTTTCATAATTTCTTATGAGTTATTCAAAACCTTAGCTATCCAAACTTGCTTCGGTTTTGCAACTGTTTGATGAACAAATTTCTTTTCTACCGTTTTCTCTCCTAAGTTCACTTTTGTCTTCAGATTTGTATCTGATGAACACCTTTCACTCGAAGTTTTGCAACTTTGAGTATTATGAAACGATTCTCCAGAACTTGTATCAGACTTAATCGACGTATCTAAAGACAAAATCTTTTCTAATTACTCTCTCGCTTTCTTTCTTTTTTTTTTCTCAGTTTATCTTTTTGCCCTTGTGATAATATTACTTTTCGTTCTTTGGGCTTTTATTCTGTCTTCACTATCTTCTTTACAGCTTTCTTTTTTCCCCCTGAAATTCATTCGACGATCCTCTCCTCGAAATAATCGAAAAATCTCTGACAATATGACCTTTTGTTTGACATTTAAAGCATTTTCTCAAATCATTTCTCTGTCTGTGCTCTTTTCTTGGTCTCATACAATATACAACAATGTGCCCGATTAATCCACAGTTGTAGCACATACTGATTGCACGAGTCATTTTTTTCAAACCATACTCCTAGATCATAACACTGATTTGATGTGTAGTAATCATCATTCCTTCTTCTTTGATTAAAATGATTTGTTTTTGAAACACAGTAGCCAAACCTACACCATTTATTATCAAATTTTTGTGAGTTCTGATTTTGATATTTTTGTGAATTTTTATAATGATTGGACATTGATCTAATGATTTTTTATTGTTATTTTGAAACCTTTAACATTTTGTTTTTTATCCCCATTTTGCTTAGAAGACTTTTGTGTCGAACACTCACCTTTTTCAGCAAATGGCGGAACAATATCTTGAAAATTTTCTTTTAGTTTTAAAATTATTTCTTTTTTTATCATTTTTATCATCATCACAGTCTTCAATTATGACGTCGTCAAAATTTGTGATATTGTCACTTATTGGAGTTTCAACTGAGTGAGTTTTATTTTTGATATTATCAGGTACAACTATTTTTTTTTTTACCTTTTCCCGACGACTTATACCCAATACCACGATTACAAAATTCATACTAGTCCTCCCCAATCTCTTCATTTTTCTTGATCGGTATTGGAACCATATGATCTAGCATTAAGGACGCCAAAACAAAACCTTTCAATTTATTTTCCAAAATCTCAAGTTTATTATTAGGATTTTCAAAATCTTTTTCAAGCTGAGTTATTTTTTCAAGATGTGAATCTATTTCTTTTTGTTTTTCGAAAATATTTTCATTTAAAATTAGTTTTTCATTTTCTAAAATTTTTATTTGATTTTTCGAATCTTTTTCAATTTGTAATTTCTCATTTTCCAAAATTTTTATTTTATTTTGAATTTTTTTTCATTTTCTTTTATTTTTTTGTTTTCAAATGTCAAACTTTCCAAATTACTCGGGGTTTTGGCATTTTCTGCCTGATAACCTTTTAATTTTCAGTACAATTTGGACAGACTGGTGCAGAACATGAAACCTTAGTTGTAGATGTGCAGAACTAGCTTTATTCTCTTCAACTTTTGGTATTTTTGATATAATCTCATCGATGAAATTATACTCATGATCATATCTTATTTCCTTCAAACTTCATCCAAATCCGAAGATAATGATTTTGTTAATCTGTCATTCTTCTTTACACAAGATTCATAAACATCAAATTTATTCATCTCAGTAAGTAATTTTCTATATCTATGTAACCCTTCATTTAACGGTTCATTGTCTTTGATTTTAAAATTTTCAAAGTTACCACTTAAAGCCTCTTGATTTTTGTACTTTTCAATAACTTTAGTCGTCATTTTAACAAATTATCACTTGGCAACCAAACAATTTTTGAACTCATTAAACTGTGTTTTCTCTTGAACTCGAATAGTCAAACTCGAAACTTTGTAGATTAAAAACCCGGTTCAAATAGTTTCAACTCATAATTTTAAATTTGTCTCCGGTTCAAACCACTTCAACTCGAAATGCGGATCAAATGCCACGACCCAAATGTACCAAAATGATTCAACCCACTTAGCCAAAACCGGTTCAACTCTAAACGTTTAGCACAAATGTCACACCCTAACCTATGGCGAAAACATCAGGGTGGGACGAAATAGATTGCTCGAGAATTCATATCACTAATTTGTGACAAGTATTTAATAAGATCAAAATTGCCTGGATACTAAATGATAATACATTGTTTCGAAAGGGAAAGTACAACAAGTTGCAAGTAATGAAACGATATGAAACGAAATACATAAGTTTAAATCTAGATGTGTTTCTAATCCACCCTAAGTAGTGTTCTTCATCAACATCAACTAGTTTTCTGCAACATGTAATAAAATAATGAGCAACAAAAAGTTGGCGAGTATACAAGTTTCATACATAGCATAATAGTGATTGAAAAGTCGTCTCATATCCAACATGGTAAATTGCATACATTGTTCATTATTATACTAGCATGTGCTAACTATAAGTCAAACCAAAGTGTACCACAACTGTGCATACCATTGTCACCGAAACGACAAGGTTGTAAAATAGTTTACTTAACAATACCATAAGAATATGGGCGGTGCGTTAATCTTATACGCTATAATTATTAAGGGAGGCTTGCAAAGTTAATGAGCATATAGAACACAAGAATGAGCATAACATGTAATAACAAGACTATAACAAGTATCATGTTTTTGACGGATAGACTATGTATGTAAACAAGTTTAATCGTGAGTGTGTGAGTTTGTAATATTGTGTACATATTGCACCTAAAGTGTGTAAAACGGTAAATGGGATCGAGTATACTCACAGTTTTGCAAAACTTCCGATTAAACCGAGAGTTTTTAGATCACGACCAGATTGATGTCTTAGGGTTTGAGTCTCGGGTCTTCGTCAAGCCGGTTAGAAGGATTAGCGTCATGAGATGCATCACTATTCGAGCAGAGGAATTGTTTTTCAAACTAACCGCGGGGGAGTGATGATGTTTGTTGATTAAGTTGCTGCTGGGTCTAATGGAGAAGACTACATATCTGTTATCATGACTGAAGAAGAAGAATGTGATTCTGATCGTGGAAGAATGTTTCTAAGATCTGAATGTGTTACCAGATGATTTGTTATTCGATGAAGATTTGCTGATTAAGAAGATTACCATTTACACTGATCAATCATTCAGGAGTGTGCGCAAAGGTGATTACAGAAAAAGGGATTTCAGATTTTCACGGGTATTCACTCAGCTGAAGTTTTTCAATGTGATATTCGAAGTTTCTATCAATTGTCGATTGGGTTTTTAAAGTGTTAAATCAAAACTGAACGCGGATGTGGTTATAGTGGAAACTAAGAAGCTGCATTGATTAGTTTCAAGTTGGCGGTTATTCGTGAAGATTACAGTTAAGCAAATCAGAGGAGGTTGGGAACAGTGCAAACAAAGACTTGGAGTTCATTTCAGGAGGAATTTGTGCATAATGAAGATAATGCAAACCCAAATCATTAATCAAAGGGGAATTATCTAAAGATATCAAGATGTCTGATTGATGTTGCGGGATATTCAAACACGGCTCTCATTTTTCAAGATCAAGATTTGATAGTGATGGCCAAGGGGGAAATTGTTGATGCATATTTTGTAAGTACGCCACTGTGCGAATAGGCTAGATAGTGCATGTGTTGAATATTGTATAGTTTAGCGAGAAAAACGAACAGATGACACGATGGTGAGGATGAGATCACCTTCGTGTACGAGGGTAACTACCGTTGTACGAAGGTAAACAAGTTCACATGAACGTTACCTCCGCACCAAACGACGTGTCTATATATAGTGTCATGTCATGAGCGTAGGTGATCAATCGACAATTAGTTCGATTAAATCGGTACCGTAGCTCAGATACCAATTGTAAGTCCAGGAGTCGTCGGATTTAGACGGAAGTTTGGGTAGAATAGAACTAATTAAATAGAAAGTTATTAAGAAGAAGTAGAAGCGGAAGCTTTCCATTCATACCGAAATAATATATATCATTTACAAGCTGGAGAAAGTTTCTCTAGCATTTTCCCTCTGGGATTTCCAAAACTTATCTAACAATGAACACACGACACTATATACAGACACGTAGTTTGGTGCGGGGGCATCGTTCGTGCGAACTTGTTTACCTTCGTACGAAGGTGTTACCCTCGTATGAAGGTGTTACCTTCGCACGAAGGTGATCTCATCCTCACCATCTTGTCATGTGTTTGTTTTTCTCGCTAAACTATACAATATTCAACACACACTCTATCTAGCCTATTCGCACAGTGGCGTACATACAAAATATGCATCATGATATGCACCAAATGCAACATATAAATTGTATCAAATACTATATAAAATCAACCCTTTTGTGTACTAATATTGGAACAAGTGCGTTTCTTTGTATACTTTTGATTATCAGGATTAAAAGACCTTAAATGTACAAAAGAAACAATTAACAGCAAAACCAACATAAATACAAAAGAAGAGAACTTGGCACTTCATACCGACCCTCTGAGCTTCACCCCAAGACCAAAAACAAGACAGGCACGGGGCTGTGCCACCGAGGCATGGGGTCATGCCCCACTCCAGATTCCATGAAGAAAAAGATAAACAAAAGCTGACAAAAGACACGGGGTCGTGGTCAACTCCTAGATACGCAAAATCTTGGATAGTACAACAAGTACAATGGCCACGGGGTTGTGTTAGTGAAGCACAGGGCCGTGTGAGCATCCAAACTGACAAGATCATTAAATGAAGACAGAGAAAAAGGAGGCACGAGGCCGTATGAACAGTCTGTTTCTAGCTATAAATAGGGGTGCTTGGTTTCATTTCAATCCATCCCTTGGCAAGCCACTTCTCTCACACCTACCACCACTCCACCATCACAATACCACCATCATCCACCATATTCATCCATCATCCATCTAGAGTGTGTAGTAGTCTCGGGATCCAAGACTGATCTTAAGAGTTTTTATCAAACATAGGCCATGCTTGGCTAATCTCTTACATCACTTGATGAAGACAAGTTATTTATGTATTACTTTTGATTTCCTAGCTTTGGTTAACTTTTTAATTGGGTATGTATTAATGAATGTAATAACTAGTTTTTTATATTGAAAGTGAACTTTCTTCTATCATTATTCATGGTTCGTTGATTCATTAATTCGTGTCTTTATGATCTATATAAAGCGCGTTAATTGCCTGGAAGGGGCTTAGAAGGGTGGTATGGGTAAAATTCTTGCCTCGTTCGGTGTATAGATCCTACGATGACTTGATTCAAGCTTATTAGGACTTCTTTTGAGGCATATAGCATCAAATCGAGGGATGTAAGAATGACTTGAATCCCTTACAAATAAGCAACTATTAAAACTTTAACCGGCCTTGCAGGACTATATCCCTGCTGACTCAGACCAATATGGCTGCGGGTAGCATTGCCTCTAAAAGAGGGACGTGCCACTGTAACTAAGATAATCTCTTAAAAAACCCAAAGCACGGAAATCATCAAAGGATACATAAATAATAAGTCGGAACCAAGTGATTCTATCTTGTCTATTTATTTCTTTTATCACTTAGTTTATTTCTTTATGATTACTTATTAAAACCTTTTCTCAAATTCTTGATTAGATAAGACGTCGACGATATTCCGGTATTAAAAGCTCTTGTGTCCTTGGACGACCTCGGTATCTTGCCATCACTATACTACGCCAACGATGGGTGTACTTGCCCTAACGTGTTGTAGAGAGTGATAGTTACATATCGTGTTTTTATAAATTTAAAGCTTGAATAAATGAGTGAAAGTATCTAAAATATAACTTAAAAATTACTTACACCCTCGCTCATGTCACATCAACAATAATGATTATGGATTCAGATCAAGAGAAAACTCCTTCGAGTTGAGAGAACTTAGACTTCCCGTGTGAGTTTTGCCTCGATTTTTTGCACACATCAAAGAGGACTGCAAAAAAATTCGAGGTTGTGTTTTTCGGCTTATTACAGCATTTTGGCTGATGTAGAAAAATTCTTTTTTTTTTGGAAAAGTTCACTTTTAGGATTTTTGGTAATTTTTTTTTGAAAAAACCTTTTGTAAGGACAAGTTCTCTAAATTATCACAACTCGTAGAAGTTTTCATTTTATCCTAAACCTAATGATCATTATTATAATAAAATTCTGGTAAAAAATAATTAGATAATACATGATATTATATATCTAAACTAATTTATAATATACGTGTAAATAGTTATAAAATAAAACAAAAATAAAAAAATGGGTGGATAAAATGAATTTGATGTTTTAATAGGAATGAAATGCCTTATGTAATGGGTAATTCCATTACCTTGACCAACCAAATATATTTTTTTATTCTCTCACAATAGTTTATTTCATTTCGTCTCACATTCCTCTATACCTAACACTACCGGTGGGTAGTGGGAACACACATGTTGAGCTAGTCGCAACAATTCGTTGTTGCCGTGCGCACCCCGCCATTCGGACCATCTGACTTGCTCCATCTGTGCACTGGACTGAGCTCGCGCCATATGTGCTTCTTCCACGCCACATTCAGATGAGGTGCGCTACACAAGTTCCTGTTGAACCGAGACACGCGTGTCACCTATGGCCTGAACCATGTGCACATGATAAAAAATATAAAGACGGCTATCAAGCGGCTCACGACGATGCAAGTGTGCAAAGTGCGTCATCTAAGTATCACATTGTGCCCACGTCACGTGCGCGTGTGCAATTGTGGGTTAGGGGCCGCACCCTTTCAAGGTCACATTAGTATTTAGCTAAAAGGAAACAATAACAAATGATTGCTCCTTATTGTATGCTAGTATAATGAAAAATAAATTCTTTCATTTTAATAAATATAATAATTGCACCAATTTCACAAATATATATTTATACAAGGAAGATTTTATTGGAAAACACTTAAAAAATGGGAACTGTGGAACATTTGACCAGATGCTTTTTAGATTCTAATAAGGTCTACATATTCACACACCAACCTGCCTATTTCCACACCTTCAATGTGATAATATATACAAAAGATCTGAAAAGTAAAAAAATCATAATTTTTAACATGTTAAATGAATGGTTTCTAGGTTCTCCATATTTTGGTGCTCCCGATGGATTCAAACCTTTGTTCACTATTTTAATTTTCTTTTCAAAAATTTTGCATATTAAGATGTGTTAAAGCTATTCTAATAAAAAACATTTTTGTAAAAAAATTGTTACGTATTTTAAAGTGTTTTTTAACCATATTTTTAGTTTTTAGTTTTTGAATTTTTATTTAAAAGGCTCCTACATGAATTTATATGAAATAGAGCCGAAAATTAATAAATTGATTTTTTATGACATAATTATCATGTTAAAGAACTGGTTTTGTGGTTCTCCACATTTTTTATGTTTCCCATTGAACCCAACCCTTGTTCACTATTTTAGAAAAAACAAAATTGAAATTTTTATATATAAAGATGTGTTGAAGCTATTTTAATGAAAACACATTTTTTTTGTAAAAAGTAATTTATTAGTGTTTTTGAAGTGTTTTTAGGCATGTTTTTTTTTAGTTTTTGAATTTTTTTGTTAAAAAGGTTCTTATAGTATTTATATGCAAAAAAGCCGAAAATTAAAAAAATAATAATTTGAACATGTTAAATTAATTTTTTATGTGATATATTTAACATGTTTGGTCAAAAAAGTCGAATTGAGTTTTATTGATCAATAAAAATGCTCATTTAACATGTTAAATTTATTTATTTTAATATTTTGAGCGCGTATAGACTCCACATGAAACTTATTTTAATATTTTGAACTCTTATTCGAATTTGTTCAAATAAAGTTGAATTAAACATAATTGATTAATGCAAACTCTCATTTAACATGTTAAAGTTTTTATACAACTTATTTTAACATGTTTGGTCAAATTCGTGCTATATCTTCTATGCGAAGTGTATTATGTGGTTTTCGTAGTAAACTATTTAAAATATTTTCTGATAGATTTAAAAAGTTGAAGCTAGTTTTTAATAAAACTATTAAATAAAAGCGGCAATATTTAAGATATAAAGGTTAAACGAGTGAAGTACATGTTACATGAATAAGTATATGGGTTGTGTTTGGGTATAGTGATTCAACCTATCAACCTGACACCATTGATACCCCGACTGAAAATCAAAAGTACATTTAATAAAAAAGAATTACATTATGAATTTACCATTAGTGAACCCTTTAGAGAACATATCCCCACATTATGAATTTACCATTAGTGAACCCTTTAGAGAACATATCCCCACGTATACTAATATATTTGACTACCCATAACATGGTTCAAAATACATCAGAGAGTTGCTATTTGATATACTCATCTGTTGCTGCCTCTAATTTAAGCCACACGATTGGGTCCGTCTCATCCAATTCCATATCACACCGTGTATCAACTGTATTAAATGAAAATCTAACCTTTTTAAAGGGTGCATATATCAACTAATTCTGATTTCAGGAACTAGGATATGACACCTGGATTGAGCCGAAAACAGTGTATTTCAAGAATCATAGGTAAACTATGTGCTCAATGCTTCCTCAACCCATTCATCTGAGCATGCACTCTCAATCAACACCTCACCGGTGTCCAAATAATGCCATTCACCTTTACGAGACTGGAATCAAAACTTAAAAATGAATTAGGGTCTAGGGTTTTATAGATTGGTTTCGACAAGTGAATTAAGGTGAAATTACCTTTGTTAGAACAAAAGAGCAACCAAACCAACTGAAGCCAACGTGCCAATTTTTTCATCTGGCAATAGAGGTTGTGCTTCTCATGTTGCATATATAGTAGGGTTATTTGCTACAATGGCACCATCTTGCCAGCGAAGAACACCCGCAGAGCGTTTTAGTTACATAAAAACTAAAAGCTATATTACACATTTATACCAATAATAACTAACTAATACCATCAGAATAATCTTCATGATGATATGGAGGAGCAAATGATGCTCTTATAGCTTGCCACAAATCATGTCTACAACTCCCCGTAGAAGCACTCCTTTTATATCCAACATTTAACAAGGAGAATATATGGGGATATCTTTGTTACAGCTCAATGTCTCCGCATAAAAGGTTGTCTCTCGTTTGCTCTTCTGGGTGATCTCACTTCAAGCTAACTGCAAAACTAGCAACGCCGTTAGCCTCGTCACGAAGTAAGGGGGAGGGTTTTCTCCGTGACCACGCTCCAGCGTGAGAATAAGTATATGGGATTACAAGGTAATAAGCAAGAAACAAGTAATTAGTGAGTGAGCTAGAAAACATGTCCATTACCTTGTGGTGTGATCCTTATTTTATAGCCGAAGAGAGGTGTGTAGGAGATAGGCTGATGGGCTTGGACCCGACGACCAAGTATATCCATTATGTCTCCTCTGCATCGACCATTAATGGTCTTTGGCAGGAGATGCGCTTGGCGCATGGTGAATGGAGCCACGTGTCATGGCAGTTGTCCTTGGTGTCAGATTTGTCATCAGCAGATAGTGGAGATCATGTGACAGTCCTTGGCATGAGTTTGGTTGGTGCCATGTGTCTGTCCTTGCATACAGTCTTCCCTCTACACGACTGTTCATCATGCGACGGTCTGGCACAATCTGCCGAGCGGTTATTGGGTCACAGCTCTGCCACTCTGTACCCTTGTATTTGGTCAACGCCTCTTTGCACTTATCCTTTCCGTGTGGCTTTATCAGTGCTTTCTGACCAGTGCGGAGTTGTAGGGATTAGGTCCTTTTGTTCTCAAGACTATGAGTTGCTCTCATGTTGGTCTTGGCCTTGTGCAAGGTTTTAGGACTTCACGGCTAAAGGGTTGTTTGATCCACGCAGGGTCAAGGTCCTGCGCTTCCAGGTCTAACTTGCCGTTGCACAGTGTGCGCAAGGTATGTTGTGTGACTTGCTAGAATCAAGGTTGTAATACCGTTGCGCACAAGGTTTGTTAGGCAACATGTTGGCTCCAAGAATGGCGCACTGTTGCGCATTGCGCGCAAGGTTATTGTGATGTGTTGTCATTGAGAGTATGTTTCCTTGCGCAGGCGCAGAGTTTTTGGGACCATACCCCTCCAAGTCCCCCAGTCCAGTGGTGCTCCTATGCGCATGTTGGCAAGTAGGTGGAGTTCTTGACTATAAGAAATCATGTATGCGCGCTTATTTTAACGACAAGAATTCAACAAGTGTTGAAGAAAACCTTTGTGTGGGGGAAACCTTTTGTGACAAACTAAATACTAAACTTGTGGCCGCCTCCCCACTTTTTCATTCTTTTGTGTTACTTGGGTGCAGCCATCCTACAGCCAAACAAATTCGCCCAAGTCATCTACGATTTAACTCCTAATTACCCCATCCGCAAATCAGTTCATATATGCCTATTTTGTGCATGTTTGGTAACAGTTTAACTCCCTTTCAACTTCAAAAACCCTGCAACTCAAAACCACAATCATACCACCTCCTTCCTTCTCTCCCTTCGCTGATGTGAGTGAAGATCAGAGCCGGCTCAAGATTTCGATAACTGGCATCACTAGGTACCATACATCGAACCTTAGTTTTAGTTTTCGGATTTTGTTCATGATTAAATTGCCCTATTATGTTAATTTGTTGGCTGCATTTTTTCCTGATTTCATGTTGATGGTTGATGCTCGTGATAATAAACGTATTACTAGTTGTTACCGATGTTTTATATTAGGCTAGAAAGCGTTTGTTTGAAGGATTAGGCTAGAAACCGTTTATAACTGTGACCTTGTGAAATCTGTGATTATGTACTTGTTTGGGATACCATGCATGTTACTCGGTCGTGAAAACCTTAGTCTAACATAGTGAAGTCGCAACAGTCGGTATACACTAGTCCGATGTGCATAAAACCTCGATATTAATTCGTGAAATAACGAACCTATTATAGTCCGATACATATGATTATTTCTTTATTTGGTTAGGTCCTTAATATGTGTAGTGATCCGTTATATAAGAGATCGACAACGTCCGAAATACAAGTTGTGATACATGGCAGACATCTGTATATATATGTACACAGTAGGTAAATGTGTCTGATACAGTAGAGTTAAAGAAGTCCGTTACATATAAGTTCGTAAGTCCGATAGTATACCGGTTCATATACATTTAAACTTTCTAATTTCTGGGCCGGTGCACATAGATAACGAGTTGTCCGATATATATATATATACACACACACACAACATATATTAATCTAGTTCAAGATGATTAAATGGTGTATGGGTTAAAAAAAAGAAAATCGATAGGGTAGACGGGAAATGCTTATGTTACAAGTGGGCCTAGATTATATGTAATGATTTTGGCCGACATAACTCAATGGTTACCTTACTCCATCTAGACTGTGTTGGTGCATAATGTCTATTGCCTACGTCTAGGATGTATCTGTAATGTTTATAAAGTTTACACGTTAATGTTTAAATGTGAAAAAGTAAATTTTATATGTTTTAACACTATGTTTCGTACGAAACAATACATATTTCGTACTAGTGACTCACTCGTACGAAACACAGATTCGTATGAAATATAGATGTCTGTTTAGCACGCACTTCGGTACGAGCCATGTCGACCTATAAATAGGGAAGTGTTGTTTTAGAGCTAGCTAGTGATTTGTCAATTGGTACGGCGAAGCTCTGCCAGTTTGTTTACTTGCGTCTGTATGTGAACGTCATTAATACATCGGAAGCAGTTAAACAGTAAGTACTATCTTGTTTGTCTTGTCTACCTCTCTAGCAATGAATTCCACCTCTGCTAGTTGAGCGAGATCAGGTCAATTGCTCATTTCGGGAGCTCGATCCCCGTTCACAAGTGGTATCAGAGCCATGAGATCTGATCTACAGATAGACAACAAGTAGTTACAAGTTACTAAGTGTTCAGACTTGGATATATCTTCATCTTCATCATTTTTCTGATCTATGCTGGATTTTGGACAAATTTCGAACGAATTCATGGACAAAATGGACTAGGATTTTAGTAATTCAAGTTAATATTCAATCTAATCAATCCATATCATAATTCGGACTTAAAATTGAACTAAATCATGTTGAAATCGATAAAATTTGATTCGTTTGTAGTTTGAATCATTTCATACGAGTTTCGCACGAAAAAAACCTGATTTAACTTCTGTACGAACTAGTTAAAAAGTTCATACGGACAAGTGCAAGAAATTTCACATAATCTTACAATTTTTCAGATTTTCAAACAAATTCAGACCAAATTTCATCCGCACAAATATCTTATTCGTACAAAATGGTTTGATTCGTATGAAATGATGTTTTTGTGAGAAAAATCTAAATCGTACAAAAACTTGTTTCGTACGAAACAACTTGTCCGCACAAAAAATTTATTAATCTGATCATTTTGTTTTCGAGAATGTGTTCTTAATTTTTCCCAGGAACAGTGACATCAATCTAGAGAATGAAATGGGAACAATGACAAAACCTCCAAAGCTTATGAATCTAGAAGACTTTGATAGTTAGAGTGAGAGGTTTATGAACTGGGTTCAAGCTAACCACTTTACTTGCTGGTTTGCAATCGAAGCAAAATATATCGCACCAGTTGGTGAAAATGGGCTTGAAAAGACCCTTGCTCAATTCTCTGGTGTTGAACGGGAAAGGTTTATCAACGAAAAGAAAATGATGAATATTCTTCAGCAATCGATTAAAGAAGACATCTTGGCTTTACTGCAACATGATGATGATGCACAATCTTTATGGAATGCTCTTCAACTCAAATTTCAAGGTATTGCTTAACTCTGCAAAAGCAAAAGGGCGTTATTAAGCAAAGAGTTTGATGTATTCACACTGATCAAAGGAGAAACGGTAAAGCAGCTGATTGAGCGATATTGTCGTCTAGTGGTTCATATGAAGAGAATGGGAATTGTAAAGACAAATGAAGAGCTTCTTGACAAGCTAGCTGATTCTCTACCACAAGGTGAATGGTCGACTTACTTAACCATCTTAAAGAATGGAGTTGAATACATCAATTTCTTGCTGCCTCGCTTTATCGAAAGATTGGAAGGTCATGAATTAGAGATGCAAAAGATGGCTAAAAAACAAGGCTGTTCAAGTGCAACAAGATGTTAATCTTTATTTCAAAAATAGTTCTGCTGTTCAAATCCAAGCGCCAAAGATTCAAGCTGCTTTCAGTGCATATAGTTCACCAAGCACACGATATAGTTCACCAAGCACACCACCAATTCAGACAAGTGGTTTTCAATCATTCCCAACAGTTGATCCAAATACACCTTCAAGCCAACAATCTTCTTTTGGATCAAATCAATCTCACAACAATCAAACTACTTCATCATCCAATGCAAATCAAAGAGTTTTGCAATATTGCCATTGATTTTTAGAACACACAAAATTTTGATGAAAAGACAACAAAACAACATATGTCTCTACTTGCTTCAGTTCTTGAGTCATATGACAGTTTTGTTGCTGGAAAGATCGGAAATTCTGAAATGACACGTGAAGACTACGATCAAATTGATCCAGTTGAAATGGGAGTTGATAGATATAAAATGGTGGATGGCTTCAATCGTTCGACGTGCACAGAGATTTATGCAAATCACTGGTAAAGAAAATTTAGGAGGTTTGGATGGGAAACTTGGATTTGATAAATCCAAAGTTACTTGTTTCAATTGTCGGGAGAAAGGTCACTTTAAAAGAGAATGTCCAAACCGAGAGGTTCAAGGAAATCATAATCCTTTTGCCGATGACTATTACAAAAGAGCGATCTACCACCGACCTCAACCAAGAACAAGAATCGTGCCGATTGAAGACAAGCAAACTGAAACTAAAGATAAGGCATTGGTTGTTACACAAGAAGACGAAGGGTTTAATTGGAACAAGTTTATTTCGAAAGGCGAAAGTTTGGCATTGGTGGCTGAAATTATTGAGGAACCGGAAGAAGAATCGGGGGCATCCTTTGATGAAGGACCTGATGATGACGATTATTACTATCAAACTTCATCAGAGGAGGAGGAGCTTTTGAATGGTCCATTCAAACATCTTTTGCCTAACGATGTTTTAAAAACTTTTGCAGGATATTTTGCACCTAGCCAACATTTAACAGATGAAGAGCAAAAGAAACCGGTTGAAGATGTCAAAGTTGATAAGAAAAAGGAATTGTTGAAAGAAGACATCATTAAAGCATGCATGGCCAATGACAATGAGGTAAACAAGTCACCTGAGAATGAAAAATCATGTTCAAAGTGTGAAGAACCGTGTGGTGAATGTCTTGTAAAGGACAAAAGATTTGCTGAATTGCAAAGTTTAACAGACAATTTGTCAAGCGATTACAAATCCACAAAGGAAGCTTATGACAAATTGAGTGCGTCGGTTAAACAATATAATAAAGCACTCAGAGAAAATGACGCAACACTTATGATGCTTAAAGCAACAGTGATGGATAAACAAATGGCAATTAATATTCATCTAAACACTATTGCTGAGCTCAAAAGTGAGCTTGAAAAAATGAGAATTGAAACTGAACGAGTTAACAAATTGTTAATTAGTTACTCCACAAGCTCATACGTCATAGATCACATTTTACAAAAAATCAAAAATACTGAGGAATCTAAAAATGCTGAAACAAAAAGTGGTAGTTATGATCGAGTTCCTCCACTCATGTGGAACAGTTATGCATGCAAAAATCCATATGGGGTGGAAAAGGCGCTAAATCTTAAATTGAAAACCAAACAGCTGCCTGTGGATATCGATGTAACTTACACTAAAAATGATGGTGAATGTGATTCTGAAGTGGTAAATAATGTGGTTGAAAAAGTGTTAAAAAATGAATCTGAAGTGTCTGAGACTGAACAATCTGAGAAGTCAAGGTCTGATGATATATCAGAAAATAGTTTAAATGATGATCCCAATGTCATAGTTTATAAAATGAAAGGGTCTGATAAACTATTTTCGGATGAGGGCTTTCCACTCAAGAATGTGAAAAAGGATTGTGTAGATAAAATGTTCAAGCTTATGGAGGTAAGTCATGTTAATTCAGATAAACATGATGCATCTTTCTATTCTAAATCAAAAACTGACAACCGACCCTACTATCGAAAAATGGAGATTATCCGGAAAACAAACGACCAGGGTTGGGTTTCCAGAAGCAACATAAAACCAACAAGTCCCAAAAATTGAACTTTACAAAGAAAATCAATTTTGTTTTTGGGACAACAACCGAAAAAGAAAAGGAGGTCATCGGAACTCAATCAAATGATGATTTTCTTAAAGAAAAAGAGAAACAAAAACAGAAACAAGTTTTGGATACCTCTGTTCATAAGGACAGCAGGACATGCTTTAAATGCAAGAAAGTTGGACATATCGCACGATACTGTTCACAAGAAAGTTCAAAACCAGTTTCTTCTCTGAAAAAGTTCACCAAGGATGAAAAACAAAAAAAGCACCTATGTTTATGCCGAAACAAATTCTTAAAAGAAAGAGTGAATCTCATCAAAATGTTAAACCAACTATTCAACCTCAATCTAAGTTTGAAATTGGTGAAACATCACACAAAATTCAACAAGTAGATTCAAAATTTTATATTAAAAGAGCTAAGCCACAAACACATAAATGGGTGGCTAAAATTGTTAAAATCAAATCATCCAAGGATGAACACAAACCTTCTGTTCCAAACAAAATTGAGCTTAAAAAGATTGAAAAGAATAAAGTGGGTCCAAAGTTCGATATTCCAAACCCACCCAAGACCAAACAGGCTTGGGTTTCTTTGTTTAAATAAATTTTGTTAATCATGTGTTCAGGGGCTCCAACGCTCGATATTGTCAAAATGGGTCATGGATAGTGGAGCGTCTCGCCACATGACAGGAATGCTTGCGTTGCTCAATGATGTTAAATCTATTCGTGGAGGATATGTAGGATTTGCTGGAACGCAAGGAGGTAGAATTGTCGGAGAAGGGATTCACTCAAACGGAGTTGTATCGTTTGATAAAGTGAACTATACGCTGAACTTGAGAACAATCTGCTTAGTATCTCGCAAATTTGTGACAAGAAGTTCACGACACATTTCAATGATAAAGAATGTCTAATCCTAAAACCCAGTTTCAAGATTCCAGAAGAATGGATTTTGATGCGAGCTCCGAGAGAAAATGATTTATATGTTCTTGACATGAGCGTCGCTTCTACCACGTCAAAGAAAGTTCAATGCTTTGTTTCCAAAGCTACGAGAAAGAGTCAATTTTATGGCATAGAAAAATGGGGCACATTCATCTTCGAAAGATGAATTTTCTTGTGCTTAACGACTTAGTGGAGGGTGTCAATTTGAAAAGTTTTCATCTATCAGATGATTGTCTTAGCTATAAAAGGAAGCAGCATAAGAAATCACACCCAAGAAAGCTGTTGAATTCGATAAAGCTACCACTAGAAAGACTACACATGGATCTCTTTGAACCAGTCAATGTTAAAAGTATTTCTGGAGATCTATAATGTCTTGTCGTTACAGATGATTATTCTCGATTTTCATGGGTGTTCTTTCTAGAGAGTAAGGATGAAACGTTTGAAACTCTTATGATCCTCTTCAGAAAACTCGAAAACTTATATCATTTGTCCATTAAGAGAATTCGCAGTGATAATGGAACGGAGTTTAAGAACAAGAAGATGCAAGAGTTCTGCAATGAAAAGGGGATTCTTCATGAATTCAGCGCCCCTATACTCCACAACAAAATGGAGTAGCTGAACGAAAGAATCGTACGTTGATAGAAACTGCTAGAACAATTTTAGCTGATTCGAAATTAACGATCAGTTTTTGGAGTGAAGCTGTAGCATCAACATGTTATGCCCTAAATCGTGTGTTGACAGTTAAGCCTCACAAAAAGACATGTTTCGAGTTACTGAATCAACGATATCCTAACTTAGCATTTTTGGAACCTTTTGGATCACCGTGTACCGTTTTGGACCCGGCTGGTAAATTTGGAGCCAAATCTTTGGAAGGTTTCTTTGTTGGTTACACCACTCCTCAAAAACGTGTTTACTTGCCGAGTCTGAACCAAGTAGTTCTAGCACAGCATGTAGATTGTCAAAGATATACAACGCCTATGCAGAAACCTGGGGATCCGTGGCTGTTTAACTACGATAGATTGTCGGATTCATTTGATCTACCAGATGTGCCAACTGAGAAGAACTTGTTATGTTATTTCAACAACATCAGTTATCTAATCAAGAACAAGTTCTTCGACCTTTGGTGATTTCTACATCATTACCAGTTAACACGTCTGATGTCGGTCAAAGCTCTTCTGTTCAAAATCTGGTTCTTGCTCCAAATGTCAATGCTGCTGAATCATCTGCCCAGCCAAATGCAGATGCTGACTCTGATCAGGTACCAACTTTCGATGATGGAGGATCCAATTCTGATGAAGGATCTGAACAAATTGAAAGCTTTCTGAAACAACAGCTGATCAGTCTAATGCTAGGAATAAAGCTTCTTCATCTGTACCAGTCGTTGCTGAAATTCTAACAAATTTGCAACCATAAGTAGATGGTCTAACTGAAGTGATACCAAGAATACTTTCGTATCATCCGTCAGAGAACATCATAGGCAGCTTACAAATTGGAGTGCAAACTCGAAATCAGATCCATAAGATCTAAGCTGTTTTATACTCGTATTGCTCCACTTCAAGTTCGATTTTCTCATAGTTGTTTCGTTTCTCAGGTTGAACCAGGAAGTTGGAAAGACGCGTTAAAAGAAGAAAGTTGGGTGGATGCAACGCAAGAGGAGTTACTCCAATTCCGGAAACTTGGAGTCTGGACGCTTGTTGACCTGCCAGATCATCACAAAAAGAATAACACAAGATGGGTCTTCAAGTGAAAAAGAGACGATCGAGGAGTTGTGGTGCGCAACAAAGCTCGACTTGTGGTTCAAGGTTTTCACCAGCAAGAAGGGATAGATTATACTGAAGTCTACGCCCCAGTTGCTCGTCTTGATGCGATTCACATATTCTTGGCCTTTGCATCGTGGAAAGGGTTCAAGGTGTACCAATTAGATGTTAAATCTGCTTTCCTATATGGAAAAGTGAAAGAGGAGGTGTACGTCGGCCAACCACCGGGGTTCGTTGATCCAGTGCACAAAGATAAAGTCTATCTTCTGAATAAAGCCTTATATCATCAAGCCCCGAGAGCTTGGTATGAAAACATTATCGAGTCATCTTCTGGACAATGGCTTTATCAGGGGAACAGTAGATTCTACCCTCTTCACAAAGGAAGTAGATGGGCCTCTAATCATCGTACAAATATATGTGGATGATATTATCTTTGGTTCGACAAATGACAAGCTGTGTAAAGACTTTGAAGAAGTCATGAAGCGCAAACTTGAAATGAGCGCAATAGGGGAGATGAAGTTCTTTCTAGGACTTTAGGTTGATCAGTTGCCTGATGGTATTTTTATTTATCAGATGAAATATGTTCATGACATGTTGGAGAAATTCAATATGACAGGAGCTAAACCAGCATCTACCACGTTAGCTTCAAATCACGGCATTTGTCCAGATCTTATTGGAGAAAGAGTGATGAAACTTTATATCACTCCATGATCGGATCCTTGATGTATCTTACAGGTTCTCGACCAAATATCATGTATCCAACGTGCCTGTGCTCCCGTTATCAGTCTAATCCAAAAGAGTCACACCTGCTTGCCGTCAAACGCATAATGAGATATCTAAAGGGTTTTCCAAGCGCCGACTTGTGGTACCCTAGACATGATGATTTTAATCTTGCAGGATACTCGGATTCTGATTTCGGATGCTGCAAACTGAATACAAAGTCTACAACGGCCGGCTGCCAGTTCTTAAGAACTCGTTTGGTAACGTGGCAGTGCAAGAAACAAACCGCAGTCGCTCTCTCTACTTGTGAGGCTGAATACGTTTCGGCATCCAATTGTTGTTCTCAGATTCTCTAGATACAACAACAGATGAGAGATTTCGGTTTGCAATTTCTTGATACGCCTATATATGTAGATAATCAGGCCGCGATCAATATCACTAAAAACTCATGCCAACACTCACGTACTAAACATATCGAGATTCGACACCACTTTATCCGTGATTGCTACGAGAAAAAGTTGGTGCGAATTGAGAAAATCCACACAATGACCAAAAAGCAGATTTTTATACCAAAGCTTTTGATAAAACAAAGTTTAATAATTTGTTAAAGCTAAATGGTTTAAAAAATATGATCTCAGGGGATGTGTTTGAGGTTGAGTTTGAGGATGATGATGACTTAATATGAATTTGTCATCCGTTAAAACGTTTTTCTGTACATTCTTTCTTATAACTTCTTAAAAAATCCAAAAATATGTTTTTGATTTTAGGGGGAGAATGTTTGAGGAAAATTCAAAAACATTAAAAAACAAAAAGAGTTTGTGTAAAAAGAGTGATCATAGTAAATCAAAAATGATAGTCACAGTATGCTAAAGAATTGTATTGTTTTTAAAAGTAATTAAGAAAGTCTTACCATGGATATTCCATTAGACTTCACTCATTCAGTAAATCGTATTCAAGATATAAACCTAAAACACAAAACTGATTAACTCGTGGGTTAACATCTCTCGGATATATGGACTTAGTACTCCGAAATTTCGTTTGAGAGAATGCCAGATTCTGCGATACTAGGTCTTTATATTTGATTGATATCTGGGGTATTATTCGAGTTCTTCTGATTTTGCGGAAGCAATGGCCTAGAAATCTTATAATATTTTTGCATTATTTCCCAAAACTGCATGAAAATATGATTATGTCTTAAGCAATTATGACATTTGCAGTACAAAAGATTCCTTAATGGAACACCACCTTAAGACGAGCCTTCATCTCTTTGTCTGTACGGTAGTACTAACCTAAGCTCTCAAGGTCTCGCATTCACCCTATATACAGATATTAATTCGATATATTCACCTGTAAAATGACATTATGGGAATCTTGATACAGGAGTATATTCTAAGATGGGAAACACAGTTATTTCATGTTTCTAATAATACATTAACATATCTTGAAACAGTTGAGAAACAAGAAGAGGTTTAAATGGACAAATATATTGGCAATCTAGGTAAATTTGTTTAAAAGCTTAAAGGGTGTTTCTTGATCAACGATACTGATGACTTAAATATATGCTTGAAATAATCCTCTAAAAACGCAAAATTCACAAAAATGTTATTATTCTTTGAAAAATATCTCAAAACTCAAAACGATTTTCAGTATTCTTAGCTTGATAGTCTTATTTTTGTTACCGATGATAAAAACACTGACGGTTGGATTCATAGCAACATCTTGCTGGGGAAAACTTGAAATCATGGGTTGGGAGCTAATATTTAGCAAAAAGTTTACTTGAATGTCAAGAAAGTTCACTATTTTGAAACTTTACATGTTAAAACAAATCTGTTGGTCAAACATGGTCAACCAAGGTCATTAACTTGGACTTGGAAGGAAAATTGTATAACCAGGGTCATTAATTTGGACTTGGTTAGTCAAGTGGATTTGTGAAACAGATAAAATTACTGAAAAAATAAAAAATACAAAAATAAAATTGAAAAGTTTAAAGACTTTTAGTATTGATTCGCACGAAACAGAAATTCATACGGAGATCTTTATTTCAGTACGAAACAAGAGTAAATTTTGTACGATTCAAGTTGTTTCGTACAAAGCTAGTCTCTAGTATAAATACTCTGTGTTTCGCACATAAATGAGTTTACTATTTTCTCTACACTGTTGAGCGATTCAGAGAACTTTTGTGCGAATTGATACTAAAATCTTCATTTCTTGGTATTTGTGCTTGTGATTTATATTGTTGAGGTTGATTGGCACACCTCTATCATTGGGAAAGGTAATTTCGACAAAATCATGCTGTTATAATGCAAAAAATTGTACGAATTGGACTAAAACTTAGATCTAGGGAAATTGGACCGGTAAAACTAAAAATTGATCACAAAATCGTTAAAATCGGCTCTAATAACCACAAAATCAACTATCAATTTGTTAAAATCAACAAGTTTTAGGTTCGGATTATACTTGGACATTTTGAGATGACGATGAGTTTTTGTACGAAAGATCTGTCTTGCATGAAAATTTTGTTAAAACTGTTGAAGGTTGTTTCGTACGAAACATTCATTTCATACGGAGAAGTGTAAAAAGTTTTTGTTCAAAGGGAATTGGGTTGTTTCATATGAATAAAGTTTGAAAACAAAATGTTAAGTGTGTTTTGTACGAAACAGATGTTTAGTACGAATTAGTGAAGGAAATTTTGAATGTTTAAAATTTTCTAACGGTTGCTTGTTATTTTTATGTACAGGCCAAGAAATCTGCGTTTTCTCCAGTCCACAATATATGTTGTGTCACAGATGCCTCAATTCCGGAGATAACGGCATATCGTGATATTTTAGATTTTATCACACGGATTCGAGTGACTAAAGCTTTAACTGATAGACATACAACATATCTTTCGCATGTGGAATATTTTTGGAATGCCGCTGAGTACAGTATTGATGATAATGCAATTATTTCAGCAGTAAAGATTGATGATGTTGATATTCCAGTGAAGAATACCGAGGAGTTAATTCAGACGGTTTTGGAGTTTAAAGATAACAAAAACGATCTGACTGGTTTTTCTGAATATATGGTAAAAGGTTGCTTTTATCGAATGGGGTATACAGGATTTGTGAACGCTGCACCATTCAAGAAAGGAAACCTGAGCGCACCTTTCAGATATCTTGCACATGTTATCACTCACGGTTTAAGTCATAGGAAAGGTGGTTTTGATGATTTAGTGGATTATCAAATGTGTATGATTACTGCATTAGTGTTGAATCTTTCATACAACTTTTCAAAGGTCATATTTACTCAGATGATTCAGAATATTCAGAAGGAAAAGTTTCTACAGTATCCAAGATTCATTCAGATGTTGTTAGACTTTTTGCATCCTGATTTGAAGAAATCTCCGAACGATATCCTCAGGCTTGAACATATGGATGTTTCGACGTTACGAAAGATGAATGTGCATCTAAAGTCTGCTCCTGTAGCTAAACCAATGTTTGGTGCGATTCTCGATAAAGATTACATTTCACCAGCACCTGGAAAGTGGAGAAAGGATGAAAGTAGCGACAATGAGGAAGAGGTTAAAGCATTATCGTTGTTTGTTGCTAAAAGAAGTCCATGGTTTGTGAAGGATAGAGAAAAAAGGTGGGAAAGCTACATATAAAGGAAAAAAGAGAAAAACTAAGTCTGCAGCTGGAAGTTCAGGGTTAAGAGATGAACCAGAAGTTGAGGAAACGGTTGAAGAGATGGCTGAAGAGATTGAACGTCAGGCTTTTGGAGCTGACAAAGTAGCTGAAGAAGTACTGTCATCAAGTACCGATTCAGAAGATATAAGAGCGGGAGAAAAGAAAAGAGCTGAAAAATTAGCGAAAAACGACAAGCTGAATTGAAACGCAAAGCAGAGGAACACAAGAGAAAAGCAACAGGAGAGGATGATACAACTTATGTTCCATCTGAATCTGATACTGAATCTGCTTTTCGAACTCCCATCAAGAAAAAGCAAAGAAGAATGAAGTGTCCTGCAGCTCGAGTATCTCCAAACGTTATTCTAACAGAAACTGTGCTGAACCTATTATTGAAGAAAATGTGGATGAACCATCACAGAATATTCCGTCTCCACCACAACATGTGCATCCAGAACCAACTCAGCAACAATCTGAACCAGAGATAGCTCCTCAACAATAATCAATTCCTGAACCAAAACCAGATCAACAACAGTCAGCACAACAACAACCTCAACCGGAGCCAGTTAAGCCACAATCGCAACAATCAGAGCCAGTTCAGCAACCACCAAAACAACAGTCTGCTCAACAACATTCCCAACCATCTCATGCGCAACAATCTCATCCTACACAACAGCCATTTGAATCACAATCATTCTTTGATGAGATTGGTTTAGATGTTTACCAGGAGGAGATGAATTTCGATTTAATGATCCAAGAGTTGACGACTTGCAAAAACAAGTTACGATGAATGTGGTGCGTATAGCTGAGTTGCAAGAGCAGATAAATGAGTTAACGGCTGAAAAACTTGAAATGTTTGAAAGGATCGGAGGATTAATTGTTGACAAACAGCAGTTAGAAGCGATGTTAGCAAGTATTGTTTCTGAAAACGAAATATTACGTTTACGAAGGGCAGAATATGAGGAAGAACCTTTGAGGAAAGATATAAGAATGGATGTGTTTGAGAAGATTTTGGAAAAGAAGTTGGGTTTGAGTAATTCTGCAGCATTTGATGAGATAGAACGAGCAGAGGCGAGGGAGAGAGTTGCGGAAAGAGAACGTTTATCTAAACAACAATCTTATGCGTAAGGGAAAGGAAAGGGAAAGATAGTAGAGGAACCTGTGATTAATGAATCTATGCCAGAAGCTGAATCTGAGCCAGTAACATGTTGGGACATTGTGATGTATGAAGAACCAAAAAAGTTTATCCTGGGAGGAAAGCTAACTGATGTGGATATAGTTTCACTTGATATTAGTCAAAGACATCGAGATTGGTTGATAAAGAGAAAAATGGCAAAAGAAAGTAAAGAAACTGCTGAAGAAACTGAAAAGGAAGCAGAAGTAGAGGGTGTTGATGATGCTGATGTTGATGTTAAGGATTCTAGTAGTTCAGATGATGATAATGATGATGGCAATGTTGGAGGGTCGGGAATTTGTGTAATTGATTCGAATGTTAATGAATTAGTTGATCTTTCTAAGTACTTTGATGATCCCGCGAACCAGATTTCTGAAGAAGAAAAGTCTAACAAAGCTAATGAGTTAGTTGATGCTCAGCAGGCAGGAATTTTCACAGAAAATGTTATATCTTCTGTTCCTGTCGTGCCAAAGTCGTTTGTATTATATCTTGAGCATGATGTTGAAGAAGGGGAGTGTGTTCACAGTTACTCGAAAGAAGAAATTGCAGTAATGCTCGGTATTAATGAAGAGAAGTTTCATTTTGATTTTGAAGACGAACTTAATGAGATAGATGTTTTTGAACCAAATGCTTATGTTTCCGAAGACATAGAAGATGCAAACATGTATGATAACGTTGTCGTGGATAGTGATTCTGATGACGATGTTAATGATGCCAATCAGGGTACAGATGATTTCCCAACGTTTACTGATCTATTTACAGCAGAGAGTTCTGAGATGTTGCAAAGAAAAGTATCTGAAGCTGCAAAAGAAGGAACAGTTCCTCAGAAAATGTCCAAAGCTAAAATTGTTGAACAAAAGAAGAAATGGTTTCGGTAGAGTTCAGCTGAGCGTAACTTTAAAAGACCCCTAGCATTCTTCACCATAGATGCTGATATTTCTCTAGGGGACATTCTGAGTTGGGGATGGATTGAAGAGCTTAATGTGTATGCGATTAAAAGGGAATTTGGTATCCAATACTTTCGATATTTGAGTGACATCAAAACACTGCCGTATTGGGATATAAAGGAGCTTGTTCAAACAAAGATGATAAATCTAAAGATGAAGTTTCATGACCAAAAGCTTTGGAGATTGATCAAGTTTGAAGCTACGCATGGTTTTATACATTGGAAACCTCATTATCCTCGTCACATTATTAAAGTTGATCCAGTAACGAAGGTGAAAGATATTACTTTGATTGTGAAGAAACCGCGGGTGATGAAGAACATGCCTCTGATTAAAATGGAGCAAGATTTCTTAAAGATATCCAAATGGTGGCACTATGATTCGAGTTCAGGAGAAGCTGTTATTTGTGTGCACCTGGATGATGACTCTTGGAAAATCACAGAGGAATTAACCGAAGCCGTCATAGCGCACAAACGAATATATGGTCTATGCGAGGCATTCGAGTACTAGACCCAATGTGGCTAGTAAATTGTTCAAAGAAAGATATAGAATGTTTATTCTATAGTAAGATAAGTTTTGAAGAGAAGGATCAAGAACAAGCGCTTCAATTTCAAAAGATCGTTAATGTGTGCTTTGCAAATAATATTCATTCTGGATCAGATTGGAAAACAACTTGGAGGAAGCTTGAGAAGAAAGAGTCAAAGAAAAAGGAAGAAAAAGAAGCTCGAATCACAGAACGTACAAGAATAACATCTTTAAGGAGCTTTTAGTTTTTGAAACGACCTCCTCCGACTGATCAAACGCCAATTACTTTTGAGGAGCGTCGAAAGCCTGTAAAGAGATTCTTTGGGCGTTAGAGTCAAATCTATTTGAAGATTTTGAAGATTATCCAGACTGCGGCAACATCCAAGGGGGAGTTTGTTGGTGCATAATGTCTATTGCCTACGTCTAGGATGTATCTGTAATGTTTATAAAGTTTACACGTTAATGTTTAAATGTGAAAAGGTAAATTTTATATGTTTTAACACTATGTTTCGTACGAAACAATACATATTTCGTATGAGTGACTCACTCGTACGAAACACAGATTCGTACGAAATATAGATGTCTGTTTAGCACGCACTTTGGTACAAGTCATGTCGACCTATAAATAGGGAAGTGTTGTGTTAGAGCTAGCTAGTGATTTGTCAATTGGTACGGCGAAGCTCTGCTATTTTGTTTACCTGCGTCTGTATTTGAACGTCATTAATACATCGAAAGCAGTTAAACAGTAAGTACTATCTTGTTTGTCTTGTCTACCTCTCTAGCAATGAATTCCGCATCTGCTAGTTGAGCAAGATCAGGTCGATTGCTCATTTCGGGAGCTCGATCCCCGTTCACAGACTGAACCATTGTTTGTATTCTAGAGCCGAAATTCTGAAACCCATTGGTTGTTTTATTGTGATGCTAGGTGATAGATATGATGACAACTTAATAATAGATTTTTGTGTGAAAGTAGATGATGATGTCTTGGGTGAAACTGCATGAAAAGTTGACTTGCAACTGTAATGTGCATGAGGTGATTTAAACTGTGTAGATTATGCATATATACCATCAAAAGGAAACATTAGTTGGTGACAATGAAAGGCGTAATGAGATGATATGATTCTGTGCACAGACTTGCCAAAATGAGTAATTATATGACAACATGATTTTGTTAGACTACGTGCAGGAATTTATAAATTAATTAAACACAATGAACATATCATGAAGAGATTGGCTTTCCTGATTTCCTTTCAAGTTTACAACCGAGCAAACAAAGGTGAGTTCACAACTCTTTTCTAAAAGCACGCATCTCTGGTATGGGACAACTCTTTTTACGGTAGCCTGATTTGGGCTACGTGCGCGTCCCTTGTGTGGACCACTGAAATATGCTATCCACTAGAAGTGGATAGTACACTTAGACTAAAAGAAAACTCTATCATGAAAGTCCCTACATTTTACCGATTAGATTACCGGGTGGGCATACGCGGGGTATTAGTTGATAGCGCTATTAGGTTTGACAAACCTCAAACCGTGCTGGAGGCCGGGCGTGAACTTCTAACCTTCACTCTTGCTTTAATGTTGATAGACATTATTGAGGGTACAAATGAAACGTCAGCATTCGGTACACAGTTTAGTCATATGATGAGGGTTAGCTACCCGAGTCAACTTATATCAAACGTTGTGAAATTTACATTTACTACACTCAAATTTTGTGAATTCGCCAACGTTATTGTTGAAACGTAGTTGCATGCTTTGCAGGTCAGTAGGTACAGCTGTGGACGGGCATTGCAATCGGCTGTAGTGGATGGTTCGTTTAAACTTTTTGTTTTGAACATCTATTTAACTTGTGGTTTTAGTTTCTGTTGGTTTTTAACTTTATTTTCCGCTGCACATAAATTGTCTTTAAAAAAAATTAAACCTTATTATTAATCATGTTGATAGTGATGCCTTTATTATTTTAATAGTTGGTTCAACATGATTAGTGGCTAGATCCTGGTCAGTCACACGCCTCGCCGTAAAGTCCGCATGTGGAATTTGAGGGTGTGACACCTTTGCGCATGATAAGGTCTTTGAAATTTGAATCTTCGTCATGCTGATGTTGCAGGTGGGTTGGTAAGAAAAAAGGTGAGGTGGAGGTGACTTTTGACAGCTGCAGCATGCTGTCAACAGTGCAGCACCTCTTTCATTAATGAATTACGAGAGAAAGTATCAGCCACGCATGCATGGCGACCGCCAATTGCCACTTTCCCTACACGCGTCATGCGCTGACTGGCTGTTTGCATCTGCATGTGCGTCACATTTCCCCATCGCATTAAATGCGATGGTATAAATAGAGAGACTGTCTAGGGTTTCCCTTCACGCTTTCAAAACCTCTTCTTACTTTTTCTCTAAATTCTCTCTAAACTTCTTGTTCTCTCCTTCCTTTTCGATATTTCCGGCGATTGATATGGCGACCAGGGGTCTGGAAAGTGCTTCTGCGATGGAGGCGTCGACCTCTTTGCTGATGCTGAAGTGGTCCCCGGCCAATTTCCAGAGGATGGTGTCTGGCTTCCGATTGCCAAAGGTTTGGGATGCCCGGTATCCTTCTGACAGAGAGACCGCGCGTCGACGCTCCGGCCGGCTATATTACTTTATTTTTTGATTTTTTTGCTGATGGCAACTTCCGGTTGCCAACAACTAATTTTTTTCTTGAAATTTTTTAGTACTACCGATTCCACATCTCCCAACTCAATCCGTTGGGGATGGTGCGAATCAAACCTTTCGAGTTTTTGTGCAGATCCATGGGCATTATCCCTACTGTTAACCGGTTTAGGGTTTTTTATCAGTTACACTACTCCCTGGGATTCTATTCTTTCCAACACCGAATCCAGGCGAAGAAGATCTTGCACCGCCAAAGTCTTACCATGATTGGAAGGCTAAATTATTTTATGTGAAGGCCGGCGTGATCCCCCTCCGGATGCACTTCCGGGGGGTGGAGGATATTTCGGTTGAGACATCTCCAATACCGGTGGAGGAGCAGTGGTTTTTGGAGATGAAAGATATCCCGGCGGTCCAGTTGCCGGAGCAGGCGCTGGTGGCGGAAGGCACGAGTTTGGTTTGGAAGCCCAACCACCAGGAAAAGCCGATTTACATGGAGGGGGAGAAGAGTAAGTACCTTTGTTTCTTTCTTCCATTATTTTCTGATTTCTCCTTGTGCGCAGACCAACCATATGCGTGGTTTTGCAGGGGTGGCGCAGTATGTGGTGGCGTTCCAGCGTGAGAATGGGCGCATGGAGAACATTGCCCTTCACCCAGAGGATCCCACATGGAACGCGCAGATCCTGGGAAATTTTGAACTTCCCAGGAGCGCAGATTTGGCGGCCCCCGCGCCTGAGAGTGGTAAGCCTTCATAGTTTTAAGTGTTTTTACGTCTTTGTAGATCACTTACTGTGTTGCGCCATTGTGCAGGCGCGTTAAAGAATTTGGGCATTGTCCCAGATCCTAAGAAGAGGAGGAGCGCAGGGCCAAGCGCGTGGGTGGAGAAGAGGGTGACTCAACCCAGGGCGGACCCTCCCAAAGGTACGTGTTATGTGTCAGAAACTTGGAATGACTATGTAGTAGTCTCTGATTCCTTGGAGGGTCTCGCACCTGTAGGTTTGAAGAAGCCTAAGCCGAAGCCGCTAGAGATTCTGGCTGCCAACCCGGATGACCCGGTGGAGATTGAATCCAGCCCGAAGCCCCTCAAGAGGAAGAGAGCTCCAAAGAGCGATTTTCCGTGCAACCTCTCAAGAAGGATGCGCGGAAAATAATAGAGAAGCGAGGGAACCTTGATGCGCTCGCCGCCAGACTTTCCCCAGGTAAACACTTGTTGTGTTTTATATTTCACTTTTCTTCCTGGTTAACTTGTCTAACTTTTTGGTCATCTTGCAGTGGGAGTTAAGGCTGGTTTTGTTGCTCTAACTTCTCCGGTCGCGCCACTTGATATTCCGATGCCCCCACCCGTGGTTGAGACAGTGCAAGCGTCTGATGTAAAGGGTGGGGAGGCTAGTGCGGGGGCGGTGGAGGTGCAGGTTGAAGTGGAGGCCGTTGGGCCTGAGAAGGAAGTGGTGGAAGAAGTTGGTGTTCAAGGTTGTGAGGATGTGGTGGTTGAGGAACCGGTTGAGGTGATGGTTGAGATTCCTCGGGGTGCTCATGCAGCAGAGCCGACACCCGAGGGTGAGGCTGGAGGATCACAGGAGCGGCCTTCTGATGAAGGGTCCCCTATCCGCCCTGATGAAACCCCGGGTGATTACTATCGGTCATACTCTGATGGCCGCGCTGCTGAGCTTCACACCCCAATATGGGAGCTGAGGTAGGGTGATGACTTCACTCACTGGCCGGCGTGCCGTGAATGGTTTAAGGGCGCATTCCCCCTAGCGGAGGTACGCGCTCGCGCAGAACAGATCCACGAACAGACATATCACGCGTACCTCCAAGCAGCTGCTAGCTCCGACTCGAATACACACAAGATTATAAGAGATTGGCGGAGCATGCATAAAGATCAAGAAAAATTTGAAGTTGCTAAGAAGGACCTGGTCTAAGAGCGAGCCTAAGTGGCTGCGCAAAAATCTGAGCTAGAGGCGGAAAAGGTTAAATTTTCCGAAGCTCAACGGACTAAAGAATGGTCCATGCTGGGGTGGAGGAAGAAGGCAAAAAACTCCACTGTCACACTTGCGGAGGAGCGCAAGCTGTGGAGGGAGGCTTGTGACTTGGATAATGCTGAGAAGAAATCTTTAAGGGATGAGTTGGTAAAAATGCACGGAGAAGTAGAGCTCTTGAGGAAGTAGAAAAAGGTCGCGTCTGTTGCGGCCGAGGAGGCCAGGGCGCACTGCGAGCGCAGCGAGCCGAAGGAGGTAAAAAATTTGCCTTTCTTTATTTTACAGGAACAAAAGATTGCCAGACTACCTTTTTGTTTGTACCCAGGTAGAGGCTTGCGCTGCGCTTGAGGGCGCCAAGAAGGATTTCCAGGTGGCCTTGGTTGAAAAGACTGAAATATAGCAGGCACCTGGAGGATGTTGAGAAGCTCCGCCTTGCAGATGCTAAGGTGGGCACGGGTGAGAAAAAAACTAAAAGATTCTGAAGCGCCCGCGCCATCTTGGAGAGTCTGGTGGAGTTGTTGACCAACATGCTGTGGATGCAACAACATGGAGTTGTCAATGTAAGTTCTCTGTTGTTATTCTGATCACTTTATTTAGATTCTCATTATGTTTTCCTTGTATTGTGCAGATTGCAAACTCTATCCTGAACTCGGTAAAGTTAGACAGCATAGTGGCCAAGCTGATGGTCACTGAGCGCCATGATGGATATGCGTAAGGCTATGTTGAGTGTGCACACCATGTCACTCATGCATTAGATGTTCAATGGGATGCCAGCCGCGCGTCCACTCGTGGGGTCGATACTAAAGCTTCCTTTTCCCAGGCGAAGCGAGAGTATGACCGTCTTCAACTCCTGGTCATGGATTTAGTGAGCGAGGCGCTCTAGCATGACGACTACGTGGATCACTTGAAAGATATATTCCAAGACGTAGCTGAGGTTGAAGATAGTGAGGGTTGCGTATTGGTAGGATTCTGAATGTAATTTCTTAAATGTAACTGCGCATTGTGCTTAATGTATGTACATATCTTTTCATTGAATGAATGTTTTCTTTGAAGTTACAATATTTGTGTGAAGATAACAACTTTGTGTAGGTAGAGCAAATAAAACTGGTAATGAACTCGTGTGTGAACGTAACACCCCATGTGCGTGTAGTAGGTAGTGAAATTTGTTCATGAGTCATGTTGTACCATGGTGTTTTCGCGTATACCAAAGTGGTTTCGCGCATTTGTAACAAAACATCTAGATAAAGAAATCATGTATCCACTGTCTTTATTAACAATAAGGCGTAAGAGCCATGTACAGAATAGACAATTAGACCATAAGTTTTGCTAACATGTAGCACCATCTTAGCTATTGCGTATTCCAGGTCCTAGGAATGTTTGTGCTGTCCAAACGTTTGAGGGTGTATGCACCCTTTCCTAATAGTCGTTTTAAATGATGACTAACCTAACCATCTTGCAAATGATAAATGATAGTTTGATGCTTGACAAGCTAGGTGGAGGCTTGGGAAGAAGCGGGTCAAACGGATCAAGTACGCGGAAAAGCATAATCGATTTTCAAGATAAGTAAAGCTTACATCCTTAGTATAATAAATCTACTTATGTAATTGATTAAGAATAAGCGATTTGGTAATCAGAATGAGATATGAAATACAAGGTTCCGACGTGAATCAATACGGGTCGGAACAAGTGAAAATGGTAATAAACCATATTTAATGGTAAAAAAGGGTAAAACAGTAATTTAGTCATGTAATGACAAATAAACAAGGAATTCGGAAAAGTTACCTTATGGTGTAAGCCATAAGGAATAAAAAGAGTAAAATGGCAATTCAGTCACGAGTTGACAAATAAATATTAAATTTTGAAATAGACACCATATAGCTATGCCATAACGGATCGAACGTATTGAGAAACGAATTCAAGTAATATGATCATGTGGTGTAAACTGAAACGGATAAATGGTGAGATGATAAATAAATACTATCTCATAATGATAAAATGGTCATTTAGATCAAATGGTGTGGTCATCACCATTTGACAATAATATCTAATGAACGCTTGTCGGACTTTGTGTTAACAGGGAAATGGCGTTTGGTTCGCGTCGCTATTAATTAGTAATTAGTAGTGCAAGGTATTTAAACGGGTCAATGTTATGACTCGAGCCAGGTATGTGTAATGGGTCAAACTCTCATTGAGGAATTTAAGGTCCGGTGAGAGTTAAACGAGTCATGAATGAATATCGGATTACCTAAAGCAAGGTAAACTTCATAATCTAAATGGTAGACATCAGTTCATAGGAACCTAATGATTTTAAATAAGATTACTATTTAAATGTGCTCTTTTGGTCAAATCATGCGATTGAAAGTCCCTCGTCGTATAAGAGGGATCTAAGTTGACCAAAATGTCCTCGAGTGATAAAAAAGTAAACGACCTTAAGGGTAGTTTAAAAATGAGTTTTATAAGAAAGTTCACCCTTGCGGTAGAGTAATAGCAAATGGCATACGCTGTTTTGGCTTAATGCTTCATATTGGATCTTTTTCATAATAGTAAAACCGAAGGGTAGAATTTGAAAATATAACATTTCCTATAACCAATCCACCACAAGTATAGTTGTTGTGGAAGATAAATAAATATTTTAGTATGAAAATGAGAAACAAGGTAAGAGGAAGTGAGATTTAAGTTTATATGCTTAAATCTCTTAATGGGTGAAAATGAATATACGCATAAACTAAGAGTGAATGCGTAACTCATAAGAATTAAGAATCCGGGTTAAGAATTTCAAGCTAAATATGTAGGTAGACAATTTACGGACATTTAGAAACAAGTTTCGAGTAAAACGGATGAAAATTGAATGAGTTACGGAAGTTTTCGTAACTAAAACGGCAAATTTGAAAAGGGCTGCAGTAGCCCAACGTAAGCTACGGTGGCCTAGCGTAGCTTATGGTTGGCAGCTGCTGTGTTGAAACTGAAAGCCTTGACCGTAAGATAGGAAGCCTTGACCGTAAGCTACGGTGGAGTATGAAACGAAAGTTTTGTTTTGTTTTCGATGTTTTAGGCCTTCGGGTTTATTTGGTTATGCTATAATCTATTTATAACTAACGTGTTTCATAAATTATGAAATATAGGTGTTGATTGGGAGTACCGAGGAAAGGACCAAGCTCTACGAAGAACCGAACACGATCAAAGACGAAGCTTCCATACTTGGTTTTGTTGTTACGAAATCAATTAATGATGACACGTTATAATGTTTATGAAGTTTTTAATAAGTTTGAAAATATGTTTGAACGTATATTCGCATTTACACATTTAAATGCAAAAATTTTTAATAGAAATTTCAGTAAAATAAGATAGGGTCTTACAATTTTACTTAAAACCTAATTTTGATTCTTTCAATTCCCAAGAGTTCTAGTAACCGGATATATTAGATAGGGATTAAGTTTGGAAATCTCAATTGATAATCGTGTGATAACCTTCCGTTGTTAATCAATCAAAGTACTTGGTCCTCGTTTATCACAATCAGTTAATTAACAATCTGAATCATGTCTATATGGTTTTCTCAGTTAAAACTAATAACCTGAATCCACTTGGAATCTGAAACTTGGAGGAATCATTGTCTTTCCAACTGTTTACAAACTCGTTTTTAGTAATTCGTAGTATAATCGAACAACCAAACAAACCGATTTTATAGTTTTGCAAGTAGTTAATCACTACTTAATTCATAACGCTTTCCACCAGACTTTGCTTGATTGATACCCTGCTTACCCCAGCTACCTATGTTAATTAGGTTTTTGCATGACCCATTCGACAGTAATCATTAGCACACATCTCCTTCAACAATCTCGCAAACTAATCAGGCTAGACAAAGTAGTAACTAGTTTAATTTTAATGAAACAATATTAACTTTAACTGTCAATAATAAAAAAGCTATGTTTAGAAAGGAGAAACACGTACGTTAGATTCATGCACGATAACTAAAAATTTTTGTGACGAGCTCTTGTAAAGCTGATCTAACTTCTCTTTCCAAGTTGCTGCTTCATTATCCTTAGGAACGGAACTGTAGGTTTAATTGTACCAGTTATGCGTATGTTTAACATATTAAATTGTACCAATTAGACATATCCTTAACATGTTAAATTATGCGCATAGTCTTTCACATCATAGTAGAAACACTCCCTAATAATCCACAATGCTTTCGTGTGCAACAACAATGATAACGTCAAATGCGTACAACACCTATCAACGAATTCACAGACCAGCCGACAATTCCAAATAATATCTATGGAGTTGTAGATGCAAAAAACATCAAATAATTTCCGTCAGTCGTTAGCTCCATATCAAATTCCTAAATAAATCGAAAAAGTGCATCAATCACAAACCCTAGCATATGAAACAAAGCACACACACACGCACAACTAGAAACAAATATGGTAGAGATGGACGATATAAGATCGGTGCGGCCAAAGAATTTGGCGATGGAAACGGTTATGAAACCTTGAGTTTTAGGAGTATTGATCAGTCTGCAAATAAGGACGGAGAACATAGCTAACACTGCATACTTTTCGAAGAACTCAGCATCTTGCATCTCATGGTTGCAAATTGTAATCTATATATGATGATTGATGAACAACTTGATTTAGTTTGATACAAATGAAAAGGCTAACAAGTAAATTAGACTAAATTTTGTAAAATTGATACAACAAATTTTTTTAACATGTTAAATATTATTCCCAAATAGAACAAAAGAATCAATAATAATCAATCTATATACACCATTGAATAAAAATGAAAAACTTTTGATTCAGTTTGGAAACAAATGAACAAAGCCACATTGCATCATTTGTTTGAACACGTTCCTATCCATAAATCTAACCTCATG
This sequence comes from Scalesia atractyloides, assembly GCA_947069175.1. Taxonomy (NCBI): domain Eukaryota; kingdom Viridiplantae; phylum Streptophyta; class Magnoliopsida; order Asterales; family Asteraceae; genus Scalesia; species Scalesia atractyloides. Next base: position 13,930,013 of record CAMTDV010000116.1, on the reverse strand, counting down.
CAAGCGAGACTAGATAACAAAAACATAAACAAAAGATCTACATCAAGATGAACATGAAGATACCATGTTGAAACTCAACAGTATGATTTTGAAAAGAAGTGCACAGATATATAACTCTAAACAAAGCAAAATCCAGATCCGAACCTTTAATAAACCTTGTATTTGAAGCTATTGAACTGAAAAGCAACATAGAAAAATAGATAACAAAACAAAATTTACAATTAATTTACCTAAAATCAATGAAAAATTATGAATCAAGTAGCAGCAGAGAGAAGAAGATCGAATTCGAAAGCAACAAATCGGGAGAGTTTGTTTAACACGTCAAAATCAATTTACGAAGGTTCTGGATCGTCGAATTTAGGCGTGGAATACTCGATCTAACAACATGAGATCTCGCAGAAACTCGGTGACGATCTCGTCTTTAGAGATATAAGACTGACGGACGGACGCCACCGTTGACGGTGGCGGTGCAACATATGGTGGTTGACGATGGACATGTGAGAAAGGAGATATTTTTTTCTGAAAATTCCAATTCTACCCCTGCAAGTGAAACAAAGCAAAGAAAGGATCATTTAATCAGATCCGTTGATTTTTATGATCTAATGGCATCTAAGAGGGTTCCCCGGTTTCCCACTTTTTTGATGTTTCCTAATTAACCTCATTATATATATATATTTATATATATATAAATATCGCGAGAACCATGAGAACAAATGAAAAAACCACGAGAACTTGGTCAAAAATAATTGAAATTAAAATTTTTTTTACACTTATCATTATTATTCGAATACAATGTTAGAAATCAAATTTACACATTTAAATTTACATGAATTCGTAAATAAAAAAAATTATACATGTGTAAGTTTGTCATTTACACGAGTAAATTTGTTATATTTACGCATGCGCAAAAAATCTAGTAAGGGTGATTTTGATATGAGAAATGGATTATTTGATGTTGTAAATTCTTTTTTGGTGTTGTATTTTAATTACAATAAGGTTTTTGATTCAGTTTTGAAACAAATGAACAAAGCCACATTGCATCATTTGTTTGAACACGTTCCTATCCATAAATCTAACCTCATGCAAGCGAGACTAGATAACAAAAACATAAACAAAAGATCTACATCAAGATGAACATGAAGATCCCATGTTGAAACTCAACAGTATGATTTTGAAAAGAAGTGCACAGATATATAACTCTAAACAAAGCAAAATCCAGATCCGAACCTTTAATAAACCTTGTATTTGAAGCTATTGAACTGAAAAGAAACATAGAAAAATAGATAACAAAACAACATTTACAATTAATTTACCTAAAATCAATGAAAAATTATGAACCAAGTAGCAGCAGAGAGAAGAAGATCGAATTCGAAAGCAACAAATCGAGAGAGTTTGTTTAACACGTCAAAATCAATTTACGAAGGTTCTGGATCGTCGAATTTAGGCATGGAATACTCGATCTAACAACATGAGATCTCGCAGAAACTTGGTGACGATCTCGTCTTTAGAGATATAAGACTGACGGACGGACGCCACCGTTGACGGTGGCGGTGCAACATATGGTGGTTGACGATGGACATGTGAGAAAGGAGAATATTTTTTTTCCTGAAAATTCCAATTCTACCCCTGCAAGTGAAACAAAGCAAAGAAAGGATCATTTAATCAGATCCGTTGATTTTTATGATCTAATGGCATCTAAGAGGGTTCCCGGTTTCCCACTTTTTTGATGTTTCCTAATTAACCTCATTATATATATATATTTATATATATATAAATATCGCGAGAACCGTGAGAACAAATGAAAAAACCACGAGAACCTGGTCAAAAATAATTCAAATTAAAATTTTTTTTACACTTATCATTATTATTCGAATACAATGTTAGAAATCAAATTTACACATTTAAATTTACGTGAATTTGTAAATAAAAAAAATTATATATGTGTAAGTTTGTCATTTACACGTGTAAATTTGTTATATTTACGCATGCGCAAAAAATCTAGTAAGGGTGATTTTGATATGAGAAATGGATTATTTGATGTTGTAAATTCTTTTTTGGTGTTGTATTTTAATTACAATAAGGTTTGTATTAAAAAAATTCGATTTTGATTGGTTTTTTCATTCGTTCTCACGGTTCTTGTAATATTTAGCGTTCTCAAGATAACCATCCGATATATATATATATATATATATATATATATATATATATATATAGGGTGAGGTTATTGTAAAAGAGTGTTTTTTGTGAGAAGGGTAAGAAAGAATCTTAACTATTAGATCTTTAATCTAATGGTAGAGATTTTGATGACAATCTTGTAAATAGTGTTACCATTAAAATAATTAATTTTCTAGATTAAGGGTATAGAGGTAAATTTAATATTTTTAAGTTTAAAAGCTCAAATGCAATGCACATGCAAGTTCCCTCTTCTTTTTTAAATGTCAATAACTTTTTATACATAACTTTCTTTTTTTAAATTACACCGTAATAACGAGTTTTTTTATCTTTAATATGAGTACCATATTGTTATACTTATGCAGAGAAAAAAAGTTACGTCTCGATTGGATGTTTTAGTCCATGGTGTTTTTTCTATGTTCATACAATAGTGCTTTAATTGTATTGTGATTCAAGGCATTGTATTTTACAGTAAAACACTATGAACTTAAATAGACACCATAACATTGCTAATAATGAATTATGATTCAAGTCATGGTGTTTTAACATCTAGAGTATGTAACATTGTATTGTGATTACAATCAAGGTGTTTTAAAATCTGGAATAGCAATAGAATCATTCTAAATGTTAAAACACCATGACTGTATTATGATTCAATTATGGTGTTTTTGAAATTTGTATGGTGTTTTATACCTGCAAAAACAAAAAAAAAAATCATTACACATGTTAGAACATCAAGGCTATATTACGATTAAAGTTGTGGTATTTTTTGGAATTCGTATGGTGTTTTATACGAACTGATCTAGAATAGTAATAGAATCATTCTAAATGTTAAAACACCACAACTGTATTATGATTCAATTCATGGTGTTTTTGGAATTTGTATGGTGTTTTATACCTGTAAAAATAACAAAAATCATTATACATGTTAGAACACCACGACTGTATTACGATTAAAGTTGTGGTGTTTTTTGGAATTCGTATGGTGTTTTATATGAACTGATGATGAATTCCTAAAATAATTAATGAATTCCTAAAATAACTGATGAAATAAATTCCTAAAATAACTGATGTTGGTTACAAGATTATATCTTTAAATAAATTTATTGGTAAATTACAATGATAATTTTTCTTATCCTTTTCACACTTTTAGTTTTTTTTACAGGATCATCTGTATATATACATATATATATCCACACAAATTATTTCAACCAAATGAAAACAAACAAACCAACATTCTTCCGTTTACAAAACTCATCCCGTGAAACCAAATCTCATCTCATGTAAACTCAATAATTTCTCACACAAATTCACATCCACAGGGTGATAACACTAATGGCGAATCAACCACCACTGTAACAACAACAACAACAACAATGGCGGCAATTCTCACCGGCGATCGGTACCTCGAATCGCTACTCAAATTCGTCGAGAACAACACCGGACCGTTAATCGAAGGCACACTCGTCTTAAAACTGAATCCGGTAGGTCTTCATTACGTTGAATCGCGGCTCGAATCGTTGGCGGAGCTTGAACGGCAGCTCGCCGGAGCTCCGGTGGATTATTTTCGCGCGTATGTTTCTGACCTAGGTGATCACCGTGCGCTGGAGCAGTTACGACGGATATTGCGGATTCTGACGTCACTGAAAGTTGTTTCGGTTGTTCCGTTGCAGTCGTGTAGAGATCCTACGCCTCTGTGTTTGTTGCCGTTTGGTAGGTTGAAGGTTTTGGAGCTTCGTGGATGTGATCTGTCTGCGTCTGGTGTGAGAGGGATTTTGGAGCTTAGGTTTACGCTCGAGAAGATCATTTGTCATAATTCAACTGTAAGATCGATGTTTATTTATGTTGATGATTGATAAATTTAATTGTTTGATTATTATTAGATTCTAGTTATAATAGGATTAACTCTGCTTTTTGTTGGCAATATTAGATAGAATGTATTAGTTAGGGTTAGGAGATAAAATTTGATTAGCTTTTGTGGTTATCCTCGCTGTATTTTGATTAGGTTCACTTTGGAGAAGATTAATTGTCATAATTCAACAGTAAGATTGATTTTTCTGTATGTTTATGAACTGAATTGGTTGTTTGTTATTATATGCTAGTTATAATAGGATTAACTTTGCTTTTAGTTGATTATATTAGATAGAATGTATTAGTTAGGGTTAATTGTGATTATATGTATCATAATTAGGATATATGATTTGATTAGGTTTTCTTTGTGATTATCTCTGCTATAGTTTTCTCATCATTTTGTGTTATCATAGTTGACTGCTATTAATTTTAGTACCTTATGTTTTGTTGCTGTTTTGATTCACAATGCCACACTTTATGTTATCCGGATACTACACGTCAGGAAAAGGTTTTCAGAGCCTATATATAGTTTATTAATAATACACAATAACTTTGGGGGTTTTCGTTATTCTATAGACGTGTTATGCCTTTCTTGTTGAGGTGGAACAGGATGCGCTTCAACATGTTTTTGCTATTTGAATTGCTGAGAGAAAGTATAATAGGATTAACTCTACTTTTAGTTGACAATATTAGATAGATATATTAGTTAGGGTATATTGTAATACTAGTTATGATTTGATTAAATTTCGTTTAGTTATCCTCATTGTATCTTGACTAGGTTTTCTTTGTAAGATTGATGTTTCCATATTTTCATGAATTACAGTATCAGATTGATAGATTCTAGTCACAATTGTATGATTATATGAACTGTACTTCTAGTTGACAGTATTAAATAGAATATATTCGTTAGGGTCTATATAACTAGGAGATATGATTGGATTAGATTTCCTTTGTGATTATCATCATTGTATTTTGATTATCTTTTGTATGTATCCTCTTGTATCCCTATATATATAGTTGATTGATAATACATAATAAATCTGGAGAAGATTATTTGTCATAATTCCACTGCAAGATGGATTTTGCATATGTTCATGAACTAATTGTTTGGTTATTACAGCATCAGACTGATAGATTTTAATAATAATCGGAATTAGGATTAGCTCTACTTCTGGTTGATAATACTAGATAGAATATATTAGTTAGGGTTTATTGTAACTATTGGAGATACGATTTGATTAGGTTTCTTTTGTAACTATCCTCACTGTATTTTGATTAGGTTTCCTTTGTGATTATCCTCATTCTTTCTCTATATATAGTTGATTGATAATACATAATAACTTACGGGGTTTTTATTATTATATAGACAATTGTGAAGTAGTACTTTTGACATGGTGTTCCTTTCTTGTTGAGGTGAAACAGGATGCGCTTCGACATGTTTTTGCTAGTCGAATCACTGAGATAGAGCAATCTCCTCAGTGGAAGCGGTTATCGTTTGTTTCTTGTGCTTATAATGGCTTGGTTTTGATGGATGATTCTTTGAGACTCCTGCCTGCTGTTGAAACCCTTGATCTAAGTAGGAACAAGTTTTCTAAAGTGGATAATCTATGGAGATGCAGCAAGTTGAAGCACCTGGACCTTGGTTATAATCAACTGAGAACAATTGCTTCATTTAGTAAGGTAAGGTTAATTGACACTCTTTAAAGCTCTGCAAGTGTTGAGTTGCTGTGTATTTACATGAAAAAATTGTATGTTATTATGAATCAAATGCTAAATACATGTTAAAGCAATGCGTTGGGATGGTTGACTATCAATCTAATAAATATGCACAATCTTGATGTTGTATAAACTTTTGGTATGTGATGGTTGGGCTATACCTTTCAATATATCATTAGAGGACCCAAGTTACTAATTAGAATAAAGTACACGGGATTGTCCCTGTGGTTTACCAAAATTTTGGATTTGGTCCCTAGCTTTCCAAAAAGTACACGGATGGTCCCTATGGTTTGCACTTTGTAACATATTTAGTCTTAACTTTGCCAAAAGTACATGGATGGTCCATGTGGTTTGCACTTTGTAACACAATTAGCCTTTAACTTTGACCAGTTGAAACCTTTAGATTTGTTGGTTGGGGACTAATTGCGTTACAAAGTGCAAACCACAGGGACCATCCATGTACTTTTGAAAAGCTAGGGACTAAATCCAAAATTTTGTAAACCACAGGGACCATCTGTGTACTTTACTCTATTAATTATTATTAAAAATAGAAATACAAACTAGTCCTGCTTTTGTGAGGCAGCAGTCTATCATAAATAACCTACTTTCAGTAGTTTGGTTCTATCTAACGGTGCTCAACTTAGTGGTGGTTTATCAATTAAATCAAACATACCAAATAATACCTTACAATACTTATTTATAAAGTTATGGTATCATGCAAATAATTACTCTTGGAAGTATTATCATTTAAGGAACTATATACGTGTGTGCAACTGCAGGTGTCATATCAGATTGTAAAATTGGTGTTGCGGAACAATGCTCTGACTACTATTCGCGGGGTGGAGAATCTAAAATCACTAGAGGGGCTTGATCTTTCCTACAATATTATTTCAAACTTTTCAGAACTAGAACTCCTAGCTGGTCTTCCTTTACTTCAGAATTTGTGGTTTGAAGGAAATCCAGTATGTTCTGCCAACTGGTACAGAGCACACTTGTATAGCTTCTTCTCTAATCCCGATAAGGTAAGAACCGGAAAAAAATATGAGAGAAAAATGCCCGGATAGTCCCTGTTGTTTGCTTCATTTTCACCTGTAGTCCCTAACTTTCTAATATTACAGCTATAGTCCCTAACGTTTACTCTCCCGTTTCTCGGATAGTCCCTAGCGTGGATGAGGGTTAGTTTTCTCAGTTAAGTGGGTGTGAAATGTCAAATATACCCGTCAGTAATTAAAGAATAATAAGTGGGGCCCACCTTTTAGCCACCTTTAGTCCTTAATATATATAATAATTAAGCTGGGCGCTTTTTTCTCTTTATAAAAACAGACCATAACCACGCACCACCTGCCGCCACTCACCACCAACTGCCGCCCTCCACCACAACCAACCCCTCTTCTTCTCAAATCACCCATCTTTAGCAATTATTATGTTCAAGTTGTTTGCTTCTTTCACGTGACGTGAATGAATTCGCTCTAAAAGGATATACTTAAATTCCGGCATATCTCTTTTTGACACAATATCACCATTCACCAATCCAATCCCCCAATCTCAATTCAATCATCAGTACTCCTCCCCCCCCCCCTCCCACACACACACACACATCGAAACCCCCACCGCCAGAGCCCAATGCGTCTGGTTTCCGGCTGGCAAAAGAAGTGTGTAAAAGCATCGATTCAACGCCTCTGGTTTTCCTATGGTTACGTTTCAGTGTTTTATTGTTTGAAGAAGAGAAAGTGTGCAAGAAACAGCATCGATTCAATTTATCAACCAAGGAAAATCCCAATATACTGAAATTAGGGGCAAAAGGGCGTATATTTGATTGATTGCCTTCTGGAATTGAAAGGATTCAGAGACCTGGGTCCGCAGAATAGCGGTGGTGTTTGTAGTCGGAGAAGATAGTGGGCGGTGGCGTGAAGGTGGGGGATGGTGGTTGTTAGCAGTCGTGAAGGTGGTGTTTGCGGTGTGTTAGGGTGGTTTGGTGGTGAGAGAGAGTTGCAGGTGAGAGGTGAACGGTGTTGGTTAGGGTGGTCTGGTGGTTAAGTAATTTTTTTAGTGTTTTAATACTTATTTTTAAAGTAACGGTATTTAGGTCATTTCACACTCATTTAACTGAGAAAACTAACCCTCATCCACACTAGGGACTATCCGAGAAACGGGAGGGCAAACGTTGGGGACTATAGCTGTAATTTTAGAAAGTTAGGGACTATAGGTGAAAATGGAGCAAACTACAGGGACTATCCGGGCATTTTTCTCAAAATATGATAATGATTATTATCAAGTAAAATGTCATTTCAGTTCCTGAGGTTTGAACACTTTTGCGACTTTGGTCCAAAGGTTTGTTTTTCCGTATCTGGATCCAAAAGGTTTGAAATCTTGCAATTTTCATCTGACTCGTTATCCATTTTTTAACGTTAAGCAGGGGAATTTTCGTCCTTTTACCTTTTTTTAATGTTTATAAGAAAAGTCATAACTAGAAAGTCAACAGAGGTGTATCTTTACTTCTTAATAGTGTTTTTTTTATTTTAATAAAAAATGTCGAAAAAAGGAAATACCCCTCATTTAACGGAAAAAAATGGATAGAGTTAATGAGTCGGATGAAAATGGCAAGGTCTTAAACTTTTTGGATCTAGATGCGGAAAAACAAACTTTTGAACGAAAGTCGCAAAAGTGACCAAACCTCATGGACGAAAATGGCATTTTACTCTGATGATTGTTATCCTTTGTCTAGTTTGTCATCAATGCGGCATTTCGTGCTTTTCTAATGTGTAAATTGCAGCTGATATTAGATGACAAAAAGATCTCAACAAGAGAGGTCTGGAAGCGACAGATTATAATTGCCCGTAGGCATAAGCAACCTGCTAGCTTTGGATATTATTCTCCAGCCAAACATGATGCTGAAGGAGAGGGGAGCGTTCACACAAAAATGGTCGGTAATTAGTAAATTGGTATTTGGATGTGTTTTTTTGAAAATGATTATGTGATATATATAATCAGAATCAAATAATCGACTTTAATAAAATAGGCTGTAGGAGATAGTGTTTGGATGTGCATGTGTTGCTAGAGGTTGTAATAATCAGAATTCTGATTACTCAAGTAATCAATAGATAACAATGGCCAGAAAGTATATTCTTGTAAAAGATAATGAGGCATAATGTGGAACTTGAGTAATACCAGTTCAGGTTTAATGAAAGGGTGTATAGGTAAAATTATTCTGCCCTTTAGACGTTTAGTAATTTGGTTTTTTTTTTTTGGATCTGGTATGCAATTGATCATCCAACACCAATCCTTAAAAATCAGATAATTAGAAGCATAATCAGTTTATGTTTATCCAAGCATCAAAAACTGATTATTACGACTTTAACCCGCAAATCAGTTCAAAATGCTAAACCTAACACCTATATTTGTTTGTAATTTGAATACTTGGTACTGTACATGTCTATGTAGCATAACATGAAAGGAATAAAATAAATGCTATCTGAATTTCCTTGACCGTGATTACTTCTTTTGACTTATTTTTCAGAGGAAGCTATCTCGTGTTGCGAGCATTGAAAGTGAAACAAGTGTTATTATATATTCTGATGATGACTCTATTACGTGCGATGGCGAGGATCAAGGCAAACACGATATTGCTGATTTAAATAAAGAAGCTGAAATTGTTGATATTATCAAAAAAATCGAGTGCATGAAGAGAGAGCATTCTGCTTTATGGCTCGATGAGTTTCATAGGTGGATGACTTATGTTCCTGATGATCATATGAAGGGAAATTTGCAAAGTGGGATTCCCTTAATTCCTAGCAAAGAAAAAGATTTTAGAAAAAAGAGAAGAATAAAACGTTTCGGTAAAAAATCACGATATATATCGGGTTCTGCTGATGTTTTTGAAGATGTCCACCGTCTGGAACTTCAAGAATCTTATTACCCGTATGATGATCTATCTGTCAATACGGCATCACATGAAACCGAATATGGGCCTTTTTCAAATCACATGAAACTGAAATCGTATCATGCTAAAAGTGGTATCAAAGTTAAACGACGTGAAATGACAATATTGGACACTGTGGGTGATATTATTGAAGCGCATTCACCCTCGGTTTATACAGGATCACCACCTCATTATCAAGAGGATATTCTTCATCGTCGCCATAATTTGGAGGAAGAATTTTTGCTGCTATCTGTTGAGTCGTATTCTGTACCGTCTTCCGATAGCGATACAAGTGATAGCGGAAATGAGCAAGTGGAAATTGGATCGCATAATGAATCTACAACTGCCGAGCGTTCAAAAAGTATGGATAGCTTATCGTTTTTCTCTTGTGAAGATTTACAGAAAACGATAGAGAGCGATTTACAGAAAACGATAGAGAGCGACTCATGTGATGGTGAGATAGTCGGTCTGGTGAAGCAAGAATCAAATTGGTTGGACCAAAAAATGCGCAAAAGAAAACCAAAAACGAGAGTTGTGTCTCTTGACGAAATGACAGTACAAACAGATGATGATGATAATGATTCACATAAATTTATCTACAGTACACATGATCGACATGAAGAGACTAGCATAAGTGATTACCAGATGTTGGTTCAGGGTATGTATAGTGGCAGTTTCAACACATATTTATATCAATAGTTCTATTCGGATTATTTTTTTTTATCTCTAATGGGTCAAATGGGTAAAATAAAAAAAGTTAGCTTATAAGAAAATGGGTCAAAATTCTCCCAAGGGTACGTTAATGGATAAAAACTACTAAATTAAATGTTTCAAAGTGTTAGTGTTGAAATAGTATAAATATTCTTAAATACATATGAAATATATATGATTCACCAGTTATTTCCAAAAAGTTTAAATTGTTTGGTTAAAGCACATTTCGGGTCAACCCGACCCATCCAACCTTCCAAATTTCCAACCTCTAGTTAATGGGACACACTCTATTGATGCAGGAGGAGGTATTCTTCCTGAAAAAATCTTATCGGGTCTGGGAACAGGAGAGTTTATATCAAAGAACTTCAAAGTAGATCTTGCTAATTTTGGGTTGAAGAAACATGTAGGCAATATGTGTCTTGTCATTATTTGTTTGAGGATCCATCTGGTGACATCAACAGGTATTGTTTCATAAACATCTTCTTATGTCGCAACCATTAATAAGTTATAATGTACGCATCTTGTACTGATTAAAGCATCCACATAGTTGTTTTATGAGTGATCTTGAAACTTCTAAGCTTAAAAGCAGTCATATTCTTGCTCCAAATTCTATATCTGAATGATGCATGTGAAAGAAGTCTTTTTATAAGGATGTGAGGAAAATAATAAAACAATCATGGTTTTGCTGTCTATTGGGAATTACTAATGTATGTTGAGGCCACCCAAGTATTCAACTTTTTTAATTAAGGCCACCCATGTCTTGAAACTGCTTTCTTGGCCACCCACCTGTTTGGCTGAATTAACATAACTAGTCGATTACCACCTGCGCTCTGCAGCGGGTTCGAAACGTAGATAAAAATAAGCAAATCGCGAGAGTTAAAGCTGTTTGATGTTTTAGTTAAGGGGCTAAACATTTCATTATTAAAGTTGAGGGGCTAAACATGTCACTAATAAAGTTAAGGGGTTAAAGTTGTTTATTATTATAGTTGAGGGGCTAAAGTTGTTTTAGTTAAGGGGCTAAACATGTCATAAAGTTGAGGGGCTAAAGTTGTTTTAGTTAAGGGGCTAAACATGTCATTACCAAAGTTGAGGGCTAAAAATTATCATTATTAAAGTTGAGGGGCTAAAGTTGGTTAATGCCAAAGTTGAGGGGCCACGTTGGTTAATGCCAAAGTTGAGGGGCCACGTTGGTTGATGTGATTTGAAACGTATAATTGTAATTAGGTTTTCTTATTGAATAATGAAGAATACAAGGCCCTATATATAGATAAACTAATTACAACTTGGTACCCTTAATAATAATAAACTTGTCTAATTTAAATAACTTAGTCTAACATCCCCTCGCAAGTTGAGGGCGGGGAACGACCTGCAACTTGGACCGTAGAAACTCAAATCTTTGTGAAGGTAGAGCCTTTGTAAACACATCAGCAATTTGATCATTAGTGGAGATGAACTTGACATTCAGCTTCCCTTGAGTAACTTGTTCACGAACAAAGTGATAGTCTATTTCAACATGTTTTGTACGAGCATGAAACACTGGATTAGCAGAAAGATCGGTTGCACCAAGATTATCACACCAAAGCGTTGGTGCCTTGCTAACCAGACCGAGCTCATGAAGAAGAGATTTCAGCCAAATCAGTTCTGCTACAGTATCAGCAATAGCCTTATATTCAGATTCTGTTGAAGATCGAGAGACAGTTCGTTGTTTACGAGCAGACCACGAAATAAGATTAGAACCCAGATAGACAGCATATCCCCCCGTGGAACGACGATCGATAGGGCAACCGGCCCAATCAGAATCCATGAACGCCCGAAGACTAGTGGCCCTATGAGAGTCAAAAAAGGCTTGTAGCGTAGACCCCGTGTTGTGACGAAATAAGAGACCCAAATCAGCCGTGCCCTTCAAGTAACGCAGAATACGTTTCACACCAGCCCAATGATTCTCGGTAGGAGCATGCATGAATTGACAAACCTTAATAACTGTAAAAGCAATGTCCGGACGAGTTAAAGTTGCATATTGAAGAGCACCGACCGTTTGCCTGTATCTAGAAGGATCATCAAGTAACGGGCTATCATCAAGTAAGAAAATCTGAGAAGTACTCATAGGGGACGACACGGGTTTGCAGTCTGCAAGACCTGCACGATGAAGAATATCAAGAATGTATTTTCGTTGAGATAGGACCAGATCCGAACCATGATGCACCACTTCAATGCCCAAAAAATAATGTAATGGAACCAGATCTTTAATTGCAAACATAGAGCTCAAGCGGTCAATAACAGCAGTAACAGCCCCAGAGTGATTACCTGTGATGATAATATCATCTACATAGACAAGAAGGTAAACCAAAGTACCATTGTTGTTAAGAATAAACAGGGACGGGTCAGTTTTGGACCCGTGAAAACCCAATTGGTAAAGAGCCGTTGATAATTTTGTAAACCAAGCACGAGGAGCTTGCTTGAGACCATACAATGATTTGTGTAATAAACACACATGATCTGGCCTAGTTGGGTCAACAAAACCAGGAGGTTGTCTCATATAAACTGTCTCCTGAAGATCACCATGCAGAAAGGCATTCTGAACATCTAATTGTCTGAGAATCCACTTGTTGGTGACAGCTAGGGATAAAATAGTCCGAACCGTAGCAGGTTTGATTACTGGGCTGAAAGTCTCATGATAGTCAACTCCATGTTGCTGGTGAAAACCTTTAGCAACAAGTCGTGCCTTGTACTTGCTGATGTTCCCATTTGCATCTGTTTTTAACCTGTAAACCCACTTACAATCAACCAAGTTAGTATGAGGGGCAGGGGGAACTAACGTCCATGTCCTATTCCTATGTAGCGCATCCAACTCTTCAGCCATGGCTTGGCGCCATTCTAAAGACTTATTAGCAACGGTAAAGGAGGTGAGCTCAGCGGGTAAGATAGGGGTAGTGGTGGCAGTATAGGCAGCGGGATTATAACGAGTGGGTGGCTTGGGGTTTGGACGAAGGTTGGATGGGCGAGGTCTAGGTGCTTGGGTGGGTTGGACCGTGGGAACTGTGGGTTCGGTGGAGGGTTCGGGTGGGGTGTTGGTATCGGTTTGTAGTTGTGGGTCTGATTGGGTGGGTCCGGGGGGTGCAGTTGTGGGTGGCATAGGAGGAGTAAGTGGTGTGGGTGCAGCTGGAAAACCGGGTGGTGGGTCAGGAAATATTGAGACGTAGGTGGGGAAGGTTGTGGTGGTGTTTGGGTAGGTACGGGTTTGTTAGGAAAGACATGTTCATTAAAGCGAACATGTCGGGCAATGTATATTCGTTCGGTGGATGGGTCCAAGCATCGATAGCCATGATGAACAGGGCTGTAGCCAAGAAAGACGCAAGGAGTGGATCGAAATTCAATTTTGTGACGGTTATATGGACGAAGATAAGGAAAGCATTGGCATCCAAAAACACGAAGAAAAGAGTAGTCGGGTTTTCGTTGAAATACATGTTCATATGGAGATTTGTTAGAGGAGACACGAGAGGGAAGTCGGTTGATTAAGTAAACGGCTGTCTCAAAAGCAAATTGCCAGAAACGTTGGGGAAGACTGGATTGTGCAAGAAGTGTAAGTCCGGTTTCCACAACTTGCCGATGACGACGCTCGACCATCCCATTTTGCTCACTTGTGTGAGGACAAGAGCGGCGATGAATGATACCATGACTGGTGCAAAAGGATGTAATCGTACGAAACTCTCCCCCCCAATCAGATTGAATGCATTTAAGTTTGGTGTTAAATTGTCGTTCCACTAGTTTAATAAAGTTGGTTAGCACATTGTAAACATCTGATTTTTGAGCTAGGGGATAAAACCACATGTATCTAGAATAGTGATCCACACATAACAAAAAGAAACGATAACCATCAACAGACAAATCGGGCGACGGCCCCCAAACATCACAATAAACAAGATCTAACAAATTTTTGCTACGAAAAGATGAGTCTGATAAAGATAATTTTGACGACTTGCCTAGTTGACAAGTACATAATGTATTTGAAAACTTGTCAGTAATAGGTAAAGAACAATGAGAGATAATTGAACGAAAAACTTGAGCATGAGGATGTCCTAAGCGTTGATGCCAAATGCTAGAAGAAGCTTTGACAGCCGTGAAAGCGACTTTCGGGATAGACTGGAGCTGAGGAAGACGAATGGAGTACAAACCCTGTTCACTGGGACCCGTTAGGAGGGTTGTGCGTGTAGACTCGTCCTTCACAACAAAATAAGACGAGTGAAATTCAAAGAAAACATCATTATCCACACAAAATTTTTGAACGGACAAAAGGTTTTGTTTAAGGTCAGGAACGTGAAGTATATTAGATAATTTAAAGGTTTTGTTAGGCGAGTAAATAGTTGAGGAGCCAATATGAAAGATAGGTAGTGGGTTACCGTCACCAATAAGTAAAGAATCATTACCAAAGTAGGCCTTCGAGTTGTCAATGCTAGATAAGTCTGGAGTGGCATGTCCATTGCATCCAGTGTCAGGCTTCCAAGTGAATCCTGATTGGGAGGCAACATCAGAGTGAGCAGCAAAGTTGGCTTGTGGTGCTGCACGAGATTGGTTCGGTTGATTTGGACATTGAGATGGGAGATGACCAATGCCACAACGGTTACAGTGGCCATAGACTGTGTTCTGTGTTGACGCCCAAGAGAATTGACGAGTGCTAGTGTTGTCCTGATTGCGGTTATTTTGGCCACCACGAGAGTTACCACGGAAGAACCACGAGAGCCACGGTTGCCTCTGTTGTTGTTAAAGGAGCGAGACCCAAAGTAAGCTTGTGGTTGTGAAGAAGATGCAGGATGAAGTTGATATCC
Organism: Scalesia atractyloides; assembly: GCA_947069175.1. NCBI lineage: Eukaryota > Viridiplantae > Streptophyta > Magnoliopsida > Asterales > Asteraceae > Scalesia > Scalesia atractyloides. Next base: position 13,914,821 of record CAMTDV010000116.1, on the reverse strand, counting down.
CAACTGAGAAGCCATGAGTTGAAGATTGTGAAGTTGTTGCCGTAGGGAATCAATATTTGGCTGTGGAGGAGTTGGGACAGCAGCCGTAAGGGGCTGTTGTGAAGTTGTGGCAGCCGCAAATAAGGCGTGTGGCGCCTGCTGATGGGTGGCCAAGATCTTTGTGATCATGTAGTCATGATCACTCAGTAACCCGTGTAGTTCAGTAAAAGTAACAGGAGGGGAACGAGTCAATAAGTTGGCCTTGAGGCCATTATATTCGTCACGAAGGCCGGTAACAGTTAACATGACCAGATCTTTTTCCTTCATCGGTTCTCCTATGTTGGCAAGGGCAGTAGCATACTCTTGAGCCCGGGCCAAATAGTTAGCCGGTTTTTCATCACCCTTCATGGTGATTCGCAGCAGTTGGCTTTTGAGAGTAAATTCATGAGAGGAGGAAACGGGTGCATAAGCGCGTTCAAGTGATAACCATACCTCACGAGAAGTGTGTCCTTGAACATGCTGAAAAGATTCCTCAGAAACTGTGTTGACAATAAGCATACGGACATGAGCATCATTGGCAAGCCATGGAGCGTAACTCGGGTTGACAGTGGTGGTTGTTCCAGTTGTAATATCCTTTGATGGGCAAGGGATGGTACCATTCACATAACCGAGTAGGTTATGAGAGGCAAGGAAAGGTTCGACTATTTGTTTCCAGTAGCCATAGTTTGTAGGTTTTAGGTTGAAAGCAAACTTGTGAGAGTTATGGATAGCTTTTTCCTGATTTGTAAAGGTTGTTATGGCAGCCATAATAATCGGCTGTTAGGTTTAGTAATCGGCTGTTTGCGGCTGATTTTATGGTTGATAGCTGCAGCAGGATGGCAGAGGATTGATAATCGGCTGTTGGTTTGGTGATCGGCTGTGGATGTTAGAAGCCACAGGATTGGTAATCGGCTGTTTGCGGCTGATTTTAGGGTAGAAGAAGGCTGCGGCTGCTTTAGGGTAGAAGAAGGCTGCGGCTGCTTTAGGGTTTAGGGAATCCCAGAGCGTATAAGCTCTGATACCAAATTGAAACGTATAATTGTAATTAGGTTTTCTTATTGAATAATGAAGAATACAAGGCCCTATATATATATAAACTAATTACAACTTGGTACCCTTAATAATAATAAACTTGTCTAATTTAAATAACTTAGTCTAACAATGTGGCATAATAGCATGTTTATAGTATATAGAATGGATACATACATTGGTGGCCTTTAAAGTAGTTTCAATATATGGTTAACCTTAATGAAAAAGTTGAATACTTGGGTGGTCTCTGCATGCATTATCCTATTTTAATTTTAACGTTTATGCTTCTACTACATCATTTTTAAACACTATTATTGTTATATCTTACTATCTTTTCCTGATTTGTTGATTAACAGTGGAATGGCGTTATTACTTATCTGTGAACAAAAGTTGTATGTTGTGCTCCTCAATGGCAGACATGATGGGTCAGGTTAGGTTTGTTGCGGTATGACCATTAAGCAAATTGGAATTGGGTTATAACTTATAATCCCTTAATACTACTACTTATGCTATTGTTTCTTCTTTCCATTCAGATAATTTGATTCTCAATTTTGCAGGATCCAGCGCGAGTCTAGTTGGTTGCCTCGGAACTGAAGACGTCAAAGAGGTTTTAGTAGGTTTAGGACTCCAGGCAGTGAGGTGAGTTAAGTCGGTATTTCAATACTTGCTCTAGTTAGAGGTGACAGTATTGTTGAGTCAGGCAACGGGGTCAGAACGGGTTATTCTTGGTACGGGTCAAGTTGGGTTGACATGAAACACTATTTGTCATAATTTTATATTTTATTATTGAGTACACGGATGGTCCATGTGGTTTACCAAAATTTTGGATTTGGTTCCTAGCTTTCCAAAAGTACACAGATGGTCCATGTGGTTTGCACTTTGTAACACATTTAGTCCCTAACTTGGACATGCTAAAACCTTTAGATTTGTTGGCTGGGGACTAAATGCGTTACAAAGTGCAAACCATAGGGACCACCCGTGTACTTTGGAAAGCTAGGGACCAAATCCAAAATTTTGGTAAACCACAGGGATCATCCGTGTACTTTACTCTTTATTATTTAGAATCAAACTTGTATTATATTGTATTATAGAATTGAGTACATTAGGAGGTCCTTATATAGGACAATACAAGACATAATAAAAGGAAACATAAATCAATTACAATAAATATGAAATCCCTAAAATCTCTGATCTAATATTGACTAACATTCCCCCGCAAGTTGAGGGCGGGGAACGACCTGCAACTTGGACCGTAGAAAATCAAATCTCTGCGAGGACAAGGGCTTTGTAAATACATCAGCAATTTGGTCATCGGTGGAGATAAACTTGACATTCAACTTTCCTTGAGTGACTTGTTCACGAACAAAGTGATAATTAACTTCGACGTGCTTTGTGCACGCATGAAAGATTGGATTTGCAGAGAGATAAGTTGCTCCGAGATTATCACACCAAAGTGTTGGCAAGTGACTAACCAACCCAAGTTCTCAAAGAAGAGACCTTAACCAGATAAGCTCTGCTACAGTGTCAGCAATTGCCTTGTATTCTGATTCTGTTGAAGACCGAGAGACAGTTCGTTGTTTTCGGGCAGCCCACGAAATAAGATTTGAGCCCAAGTAGATAGCGTACCCCCAGTGGATCGACGGTCGACAGGACAACCAGCCCAGTCAGAATCAAAGTAAGCCTGAATAACATCTTGGTGCCAATGAGAGTCAGAGAAAGCCTGTAGTTGGGACCCCGAACCATGACGAAATAATAAGCCAAGATTAGCCGTGCCTTTAAGATAGCGAAGTATTCGTTTCATCGCAACCCAATGGTTTTCGGTTGGGGCATGCATGAACTGACACACCTTGTTCACAGCAAAAGCAATGTCCGGACGAGATAACGTGACATACTGAAGAGCACCAACCGTTTGCCGGTATCGAGAAGGGTCATCAAGAAGGGGACTGTCATCTGGAAGTAACACATAAGTACTCATAGGAGATGAGACCGACTTGCAGTCTGTCAGTCCAGCTCGATGAAGAATGTCTATAATGTATTTACGCTGGGAGAGAATTAGATCAGAATTATGATGAACCACTTCGATACCCAAGAAATAATGTAGACGACCAAGATCCTTAACCGCAAAAAGAGAGCTCAGACGAGTTATAACATCCGTGACTGCCCCCGGATGATTTCCGGTAATGATGATGTCATCTACATAAACAAGAACATAGACAATAGTACCATTGGAATTTAGAATAAATAATGAGGGGTCAGTTCGGGATCCATAAAAACCAATTTGTTGCAACGCCGTAGAAAGCCGAGTGAACCATGCACGAGGGGCTTGTTTAAGCCCATAGAGAGACTTGTGCAGCAAGCACACATGATTCGGTTTGGTGGGATCAACAAACCCGGGAGGTTGTTTCATGTAAACGGTTTCCTGAAGATCTCCATGTAAGAAGGCGTTCTGAACATCTAGTTGTCGAAGTGGCCACTTTTGTGTAACTGCCAGTGACAAGATGGTGCGAATAGTTGCCGGTTTAACAACCGGGCTGAAGGTTTCATGATAGTCAACTCCTGGTTGTTGGTGAAATCCTTTAGCAACAAGTCGTGCTTTGTAGCGGGTAATCTTTCTATTTGGATCTGTTTTCAACCTGTAAACCCACTTGCAATCAACAACGTTAGTATTTTTGACTGGTGGAACAAGTGACCATGTCCCATTCTTATAAAGTGCCTCCAACTCTTCAGCCATGGCATGACGCCACTCCGAGGATTTGTTGGCAATGGTAAAGGAGGTGGGTTCAGTGGGTACGATAGGGGAAGTAGTGGCAGTGTAAGCTGCAGGATTGTAGGGAGTGGTTTGTTTGGGATTGGGTCGTAGGTTGGGTGGTCTAGGTCGAGGAAGTGGGTTGGCTGGTGGATTGGTTGAGACAGGTGTGGGTGTTTGGTGTAAAGTGGCAGCGGGTGAGTTGGTAGGAGAGGGTGAAGGGTCGGTTTGGTCCGGTGGGTTTTGAGGTGTAGGTTCGGTTGGGATAGGGGGGCCGTGAGGTGTTGAGGAAGGTGTTGATGACGTAGGGGGTACAACGGGGAGGTCGGGTGGTATGTCAGGAAAGATGGAGATATAGGGAGGCTCAGTTGGTGAGGGAGGTGGCATGGGTGTCGGGTTGTGAAAAGGAAATATATGTTCGTTGAAGCGAACATGGCGGGCAATATATATTCATTCTGAGGTTGGGTCAAAGCACCGGTAACCATGGTGAACAGGCTGTAACCAAGAAATACACACGGAGTGGACCGAAATTCCATCTTGTGACGATTATATGGACGAAGATAAGGAAAACATTGACACCCAAAGACACGTAAAAAGGAGTAATCAGGTTTACGTTTAAAAATGTGTTCAAAAGGGGACTTGTTGGATGAGACGCGAGAAGGGAGTCGATTAATTAAGTAGACAGCCGTCTCGAAAGCAAATTGCCAGAAGCGTTGAGGAAGATGAGATTGAGCTAAAAGGGTAAGCCCAGTTTCCACAACGTGACGGTGGCGACGTTCGACAGTCCCATTTTGTTCACTGGTGTGAGGGCACGAACGTCGGTGGATGATTCCAAGATTATTAAAAAAATGTGTGAGATTTCGAAACTCGCCACCCCAGTCAGATTGAATGCTTTTCAGTTTAGGATTTTTAAATTGTCTTTCTGACATTTTTATAAAATTAGTTAAGGCAGAAAAACATCAGATTTATGCACCAACGGATAAAACCACATATACCTAGTGTGATGATCAGCTCATAAGAGAAAGAATCGACAACCATCAATAGATAAAGTGGGTGCAGGGCCCCAAACGTCACAATAAACCAAATCCAAGACATGAGTGCTACGAAAATTTGAATTTGCTAAAGAAAGTTTTGAAGACTTGCCCTGCTGACAAGAGGTACATAATGAATCTGAAAGTTTATTTGAAACAGGTAAAGAACAATGTGAAACAATAGACCGAAGAACTTGAGCATGAGGATGTCCAAGACGTTGATGCCAAGTTGTGGAGGAAGCCTTGATAGCAGTGAAAGCGACTTTTGGAAGAGACTGAAAACGAGGAAGGCGGATGTGGTACAAGCCCTGTTCACTTGGACCCGTTAGGAGGGTGGTGCATGTAGACTCGTCCTTCACAACAAAATAAGAAGAGTGAAATTCAAAAAAGACATCATTATCATGGCAAAACTTTTGGACAGATAACAAATTCTTTTTAAGTGCAGGAACGTGAATAATGTTGTTTAGGTTAAAGGTTTTGAGGGGAGTAAAGTTTGGTGGAGCCAATGTGCAAAATAGACAGGGAATTACCATTACCAACAAGGAGAGAGTCATTACCATAATAGGGCTCAGCGTTGTCGAGACTAGATAAGTCTGGAGAAGAATGATCATTTGTTCCAGTGTCAGATGTCCAAGTAAAGCCAGCTTGGGAGGCACCATCCGAGTGAGCAGCAAAGTTGGCCTGTGGAGTCACGTGAGATTGATTGGACTGGTTTGGACACTGAGATGGTAGGTGGCCAATGCCACAGCGATTGCAGTGACCATAAACCATGTTCTGAGTGGAGGCCCAAGCAAACTGTCTTGTACCGTTGTTGTCACGAGAACGATTGTTGGAGTTGTTGTGCGGCTGTCCTCTGGAGAATCCCCGAAAGCCACGGCTGCCTCGGTTAGAATTGACAGATCTGGGTGCAAAAAACGCTTGCGGTTGTGAGCTGGAGGCTCCCATAGGATTCAATTGATACCCAAACTGTGCAGCCATAAGTTGGAGGTACTTTATAAGAATGGGACATGGTCACTTGTTCCACCAGTCAAAAATACTAACGTTGTTGATTGCAAGTGGGTTTACAGGTTGAAAACAGATCCAAATGGAAAGATTACCCGCTACAAAGCACGACTTGTTGCTAAAGGATTTCACCAACAACCAGGATTTCACCATGGATTTTGGCAATCATGTAGTCGTGATCATTGAGGAGGCCATGAAGTTCATTGAAGTTAACAGGAGGAGACCGCGCCAGCAAGTTTGCCTTAAGACCATTGTATTCTTCACGGAGTCCTGAAAGTGTAAGCATGACTATATCCTTGTCTTTCATGGGTTCACCAATGTTAGCTAGGGCAGTAGCGTATTCTTGGGCTCGGCTTAGGTATTCAGCAGGTTTCTCATCACCTTTCATGGTGATTCTAAGGAGTTGACTTTTTAGAGTAAACTCGTGAGAAGAGGTAACTGGTGTGTAGGCACGTTCTAATGAAAGCCAAATCTCACGAGATGTTTTACCTTGAACATGCTGGAAAGATTCTTCAGACACGGTTGATGTAATCAGCAACCGAACATGGGCGTCATTCGCGACCCACGGGAAATAACTTGGGTTATCAGTTGTAGTAGTTCGTGTTGTGACCTGCTGTTGTGGGCATGGGATGGTACCATCCACATAGCCGAACAAGTTGTGAGAGACCAAGAAAAGTTCTATCATTGATCTCCGGTGGCCATAGTTGGTAGGTTTTAGGTTAAAGGCGAATTTGTGAGAGTTGTGAATAGTTTTCTCCTGGTTTGTTAGGGTTGTAATGGCTGCCATAGTGATTGGAAAAGAGGGAGGAGAGCCGGAGGGTTTACTTTCAATAAAGGTGGTGGCGGCTGCAATAGGCAGCGCTGCTGCTGTTAGGGTTTCTGGCTGGGTAGAAGATTTGGCAGCCGTGAATTATGGAGGAGCTGATTTGGCTCTGATACCAAATCAAACTTGTATTATATTGTATTATAGAATTGAGTACATTAGGAGGTCCTTATATAGGACAATACAAGACATAATAAAAGGAAACATAAATCAATTACAATAAATATGAAATCCCTAAAATCTCTGATCTAATATTGACTAACATTTAGTATGTCAGTTATTTGCATTAAAGACACACTTTGGGGAAAACTTTGAAGTGTTTGACGCATTTGATTTTTTTTATGTAACCCGTTAGAGATATGATATAACCGAATCGACTCAATTGCCACCTAGCTCCAACCTACACCGTGTTTGGTTTGTCCAAAATTCAGTGAACCCTGTGCCCGTGTTCTTTCCCCCTTTCTCTTAACCAACATTTCCTGGTTTGTAGGTTTTTTTCTTGTCATTTCAATAGAAACATGAACGGAGTTGCGCACACCAATTGTTGTGGCAAATCAGTTTCATGATTATTTTCTTCTATGATAATCCATTTAGCTACTCACTTTCATGATTAATGATTAATGTTTTTCAGTCACAAAGTATCTTAAAGTTTCTGACAACCGAGTTCAGTTTATGCTAACAGTGTACTACAAGAAGTTGTTAATTACATTTTAGAAAAGACTACAGAATTTCTACCTTCTGAGTACTGAATGGAACATTAGCTTAGTCTGTGACTGTAAATTCTTATTTTTATAGTTTCCCTTTTTCCCCTTTGAAATTTGGTCACAACGTTATTGACGTCACAGGGTGTACACTAAAAGACGGGCAAGGTATATGTTCATAACTAGGAGTGTAGAGAAATCAAGACTGCTTATATCTATGCTGGAATTATTTCATTCAAATGCCAACAAGAACGGGTTTCCTCTTGTAAGGTGATTACTAACTTTTCAGTAAGGGGTGTTTGGATGTTTTGAATGTGATTGTGTGCTAGTATATTACCTGATTTAGATAATCAGTTGTTATATGATGGCCTGTTAGAATGTGTCTGGATGTACATCTGTTTTGCTGCTCCAGTTGTAATAACTAGATAATTAGGGCTGCAAACGTACCAAACGAACACGAGCAAGGCCTTGTTCGTGTTCGTTCGTTAAGGAAATGAACATGTTCACGAACACAAATAAAATCGGCGAAGGCTAGAGGTGGATGGCGGGGGGGAGCAGCGTTAGACCTTGAAGTCCTGATCGTGAAACGAAGGTCGATAGTATTTATCGCAGTGAATAATGAGAAGGAAAGGGGAATGGTGCATAAATAAGGTGGGAATAGGATTTCCTATTTTATTTGTTAGGGTAATAAAATAAATTAAAAATAAAGAATATAAAAAGTTTAGATAAACTAATAAAATGCACAAAAATCTTTATGAACAACATAAACAAACGGACATGAGTGAATGTTCACGAATGCATTACTGAACATTCACGAACACAATTGAACGAATGAGACATCTGATCGTGCTCGTTCATTTAACTAATTAAACAAAATTTCTTGTTCATGTTCGTTCATTTATTAAAGGAAAGAACTTCCTGCGGAACGGTTCACTAATTGTTCGCTGAATGTTGAGTTCGTTTGCAGCCCTACTCCTAAGATAATCATAATTAGATGTTTGAGCATTTGCCAAATTCTTATCATTTAAGAAAGTAATAGACAAATTAATAGTTATCATTTAAGATTAGACAAATTACTAGAAGGGTTGTTTCTGTTAAGAAAGTAGAAACATTTTGTGAAGTAGGACCTATATTAGGTTAAAAGACGCTATGCATAGGTGATTTTCTTTTACCCTCAGATTATTAGTTCTATTGCAGCCGATTCTCCAATAAGACGAAAAAGTTTCAAAATTAAATAAAAACACTTCCTAAAATGATGGTTGAAACTGAGAACAACAATTAACTATTTTTACATGTGTATCCGGTTTATTTTTGTCCCTGATTGTTTGGCTTTTCATCTGTATGTCAGTTTGGATAAGATCCAGGTTGCTTTGTTTGAGAGGGATGTCTGTGGAGGGTCAAAAACAAACATCCTTCAGTATTCCATGGTGCTCCTTTGGAACAATAAGTCTCAAGGTATATATATTGCAATATTCATGGAAAAAAATGAATAATACTTTCTTGTATGTAACTACCTTACCATGTGGCCGTTGCTCACACAATCATTCCTAGGACACGTTGACCGGGTTGGGTTGACCTGCAAACACTTATTTTGTCCATTTATAATTTTATACTAATTAATGCAATATATTATCTAATTTTTTTTTTAACAAAACAATATAGGAGGTTGTATGCATTAATTAAAAAAAAATATACTCCTGGATAATGTTTTTCATTGTGACATTTGAGATAAAACACTACCCTAATCAACCCACTAACTTGTAGTTAATTATATATATATATATATATATATATATATATAGGGTGAGGTTATTGTAAGAAAATATAAAAGTGTTAGAACGATTAGAAAAATTTCAACCATTAGATATTTAATCTAATGGTTGAGATCATAGTGGCAATTTTGTAAATAGTGTTGACTATTAAACTAACTAATTTCTAGATTAAGGGTATAAAGGTAAATTTAACATTTTTAAATTAAGAAACTAACATTAATGCACATGCAAAGTTCCCCTTTTTTTTAAGCGTCAATAACTTTTTATACGTAACTCTTTTTAAAAAAAATTACACCATAACGAGTGTTTTTTTATCTTTAATATGAGTACCATATTGATATACTTATGTAGAGAAAAAATTACGTCTCGCTTCGATGTTTTAGTCCATGGTGTTTTTTCTATGTTCATACAATGGTGTTTTAAGTGTAGTGTGTTATTTCTGTTATATTTCTGTTCTTCGTAAGATGTATGCCTTCAATATACATGCTGTGGTGTTTTTGTGAGTTAGGGTGTTATTCCTGTTATATTTAATGTGATGACAAAGGTCCTTGCATTGCTGTGGTTTCTGGTGTCTTCAGTAGGTTTCTGTTGCCTTCAAAGAGTTAGGGTGTTATTTCTGTTTTTATATATTTAGGGTGTTATTTCTGTTTTGATTCTGATTAAAGTGTTGACTGGTGTTATATTAGGGTGTTATTTCTGTTATATTCAATGTTAGGGTGTTCTTTATAAGATGTGTGCCTTCAATATAACTGTTGTGGTGTTTTTATGAGTTATGATGTTATTTCTGTTATATTTCTGTTCTTTATAAGATGTATGCTTTCAATATACGTGTTGTGGTGTTTTTATGAGTTAGGGTTATTAGACAAAATATAATATTGTGTTAGTATAGGGTTAGAAGCGTAACGTTGTGGTCTATATAAACCACATCTAATGTAACCCTAATCACAACTTCTAATACAACACAATTCTCTGTTTTAACTTGGTATCAGAGCTTTGGAGTACAACCAGCGGTGGAGCGGCCGACCACCGACGCCCTACCACCACCACAAAATTGCGCGCGGTCTTCCTCTTCTACCTTTTGCCACCCTTAACCATCACAGCACCAACATCACCGGAATTGCTTCCACCCATGGCGAAACCCTAGCCACCACCACAAATACCATCGTTTTACACTAAAGCCGACAACGACCACCGCCACAACAACCAGAACCCTAGCCGCTGCCGGTAACCCTAACCCTAGCCACCGCCGTAATCACCATGAAACCCTAACTCCGTCAGTTGCCGGTGATACAAATAAGCAGTTGCTGCTACAAACAACCATACCTCCCAGCGCTTAGGGTTGCATAAATAACCTGCAATAATCAAAACCCTAAGTCGTCACAGCTGATACAAACAAGCAGTCGTTGCTGCTATAAACAACCATACCTCCCAACGCTTAGGGTTGCAGAAATAACCTGCAATAATCAAAACCCTAAGTCGTCGCAGCCACATTACAACAGTGGCCTTTTTTCCGGCGACTAACACCTCACAAAACAAAACAAAGAGGTCTTGATAGGGGAGAAGACCGACAAGGGGAAACAAATTCCTAATAAAATTGTCGGTTGAAAAAAAAAAACAGTTAATAAAAAACCCTACACAAAAGTGTTGCTGTTTAACAATTGTTGCGGGAGAACCATGTGTTGCTGAAGAACAAGGCGAAAGCAAGGAGGAAAAGAATGAAGATCAACTATCTTTCTTTTTTATGTTTTTAAGTTTTCAAACAAAGTCACTCCCGTGTGCTTAGTTTGCGGGAGAGTATTAGACAAAATATAATATTGTGTTAGTATAGGGTTAGAAGCGTAACATTGTGGTCTATATAAACCACATCTAATGTAACCCTAATCACAACTTCTAATACAACACAATTCTCTGATTTAACTAGGGTGTTGTTTCTGTTATATTTCTGTTCTTTATAAGATGTATGCCTTCAATATACATGTTGTGGTGTTTTTATGAGTTAGGGTGTTATTTCAAATTCGAAAATCACTACAATAACTGCCAAAAATCGGTTGCATATATTCATTCCATAATTAGATTTTATTAGTTAAATTACACTTATACCCTTAAACTACCAAAATAAAAAAGGACACATGTCACCTCCAAAATCTTTCTTATCCTTCTCACACTTTTAAATTTTCTTACATGAACCTCTACCTAATATATATATATATATATATATATATATATATATATATATATATATATATGGGGAGGGTTATCTGGAGAACGCTAAATATTGCGAGAACCGTGAAAACGAATGAGAAAACCAATCAAAACCATTTTTTAATACAATCATCATTTTAATTAAAATACAACATCAAAAAAAGAAATTACAACATCAAATAATTCATTTCTCCTCTCAAAATCATTCTTGTTAGATTATTTACACATGTGTAAGTATAACAAATTTACACATGTGTAAATTGCAAACTTACACATGTGTAAATTTTCTTTATTTCCGAATTCATGTAAATTTAAATGTGTAAATTAAATTTCTAAAATTGTATTCGAATAATAATGACAAGTGTAAAAAGAAATTTTGAATCTCACATGTTTTTTACCAAGTTCTAGTGGTTTTTTCATTCGTTCTCACGGTTCTTGCGATATTTAACGTTCTCATTTAAACCCTCCCCTATATATATATATATAGAGGCCAGTTAACGTACAAAATGGCTTAACGTACGAACTGTACGTGATTGTATTTTCAACGTGCGATTTAATTCTTCAACATGCGATTTTGGGTACTTTTTACACCATGCGAATTTGGTTTTTAATATAACATGCGAACAATGTTTTTGTGAAAACATGCGAATTCCAAAAAATCATTGTAAATCATTGTAACATGCGATTTCTTGGAAAAACCATTTTCTAATAACATGTGAATTTTATTCTTTTTTAACATAACGTGCGAAATAGATGTCGCGTACAGTTCGTACGTTAAGGTGTTTTGTATAATACACTTTTTTTCTCTCTCTCTATATATATATATGGTGGGGTTCATGCGAGAACCAACTTTATTGCGAAGACTGCGAGAACCAATGTGAACACAAAAAAATACCTAAAAAAATCTAAAAAACAAATTTTTTTTAATGTATTTTTTTTTTTAAAAAATCGCTATATTTCGTCACCCTAAAAAATATTTCGAGTAACAATTATCGATGCACATGTGCATATGTATCATTTCTTTGACAAATTCCGTAATACATTACAAGTAGTAGAGAATTGCACTTTCATTTACACTACCATCCGTAAAAACTACTTTTTACATTACCAATATTAAAAATGCTCATGTGCATCATTATGTATAACCATGTTATAACGTGTTTTGGTACAAAAAGTTTGTGATTTTGAATGATGAAGTAGGCCCATATACATGTTTTTTGGTTAGTTATACATAGTAGTTGATGGTTTGGTTATATTTGTCACTTTATAATGTACTATGTTGTTTGGATGGTATAATATATATGTGCATAAAGTGAAATATTGGTAATGGTATTGTATTATGGATGGTAGGAGGTAATGGTATTGTATTATGGATGGTAGGAAGGTAATGGTAATGTATTATGGATGGTATGATAGATGAAAGGAAAATGTATTCAAAGTAGTGTACCAAAACACGTTATATCATGTTCATACATATAGATGCACATGTGAATTTCTAATATTGGTAATGTAAAAAGTAGTGTATTATGGATGGCAGTGTAAATGAAAGTGCCATTGTCTAATATTGGTAATGTATTACGGAATTTGTCAAAGAAATGATACATATGCACATGTGTATCGATAATTGTTACTCGATTTTTTTTAGTTACGAAATACAGCGATTTTTTAAACAAAATTGTGTTTTTCTGATTTTTTTAGATATTTTTGGTTGTGTAAATTTGTTATATATATACATGTGTAAAAAATCTAATAAGAGTGATTTTGATAGAAGAAATGAATTATTTGATGTCGTAAATTCTTTTTTTGATGTTGTAACTTAATTACAATGAGGTTTGTATCTAAAAAAAATGGTTTTGATTGGTTTTTTCATTTGTTCTCATAGTTCTCGCAATATTTAGCGTTAATAAACTCCCAAAAAAGCTTAAAAAACACACCAATTTTTTAAACATTTTTGGCCGTAAATCTACATTCTTAAAATACAAAAAAAAATTAAAAAATTAGTATTACACATGTGTAACACTACGAAAAACCCTAAACGCGATAAAACATTGACCGGGATGGGTTGGGTTGACCTGCAAGCACTTATTTTTGTCCATTTGGATAATTAACGCGATATATTATCTGAACCTTTGAACAAAAGAAATTAGGAGGTTGTATGCATCATTTAAAAAGTGTACTTCTGAATATGTTTTCGTTGTGACATTTGAAATCAACCATTACCCGAATCGACCCTTTTAATTTTAGTTAATTTTATATCTATCTTGTATTAAAACATGATTTTTCCTTGTCAGAGAATGAATGGTGTTCAAGATCATTATTTGTTCTTGGAGGGCATATGCTTGTGTGCATTGAGGATATCTCCCAGTTTGGTTTTGATTCCCAAGACATATTTACTCCATATTTCTCTCTTGATACCTGTTGTTTTATTGCAAGTGCACTGGAAATGGTAAGCTATCACATAACTATGATGAAAATTTAAATAAGTTATATCATTACTGTAATAATACGAATGTTTAAATATAAATCATCTTGGAGGTTGTATGCATTAAAGATAAATTGTCACGAATCCCGTTCCCCTTTTAGCTAATTTTTGTTTTGGCCAATTTGTGAATGAACACAACCCAAACCCACCCATTCATAAGTAAATGGCTTACTACAATAGGTGTAACAAGCTGAACCGAGCCCAAGCTCACCTAAGCTCGAGCTCGGCTTGTTTCGAGCTCTATGTCTAAACCTTGAGTTGGATTCGTTTATGATTTTTTATACATGTATGTAATTATATATTTATATAATACATAATATATAATGTAGCTACGTTTATCTTAATTATATATATCTAATAATATTCAGGTACATTGGAATCTAATGCTCCAAACTATATGACCCATTGGCTGGTGATAATTTGTACTGTAATGTGACCATTGACACTCCTAGCTTTCACCTTCATTACTAAGTGCAATCCCACTCCAACGGAAAATCGACTACGGTTATCCAACTATAATTTATATTGTTTCGCAACAGTTTCAACATTTTGATTGAGATAAAAATCAGTCGGTTGTTTATTAATGTTTTAATTGTTAGTGGGATTTGCCTTAGCAATGAAAGTGAAAGTCAGGAGTGTCATAGACCCATAGTTAGGGTTATTAAAATCCAATTTGCCTAATATTTATCGTGTAGTTCTATTTATCATCTCAAAATAAAAATGATTATATTTATGTAAAATTGTAAATAACAGGCTCGTGTAGGCTTACGAGCCTAGTCAAGCTCGATATATAACTGTATGAAGCTCGGGATCTAGCTCATTTGTTAATGAGCTCCAACTTAGGCTCGAGCTTCTCGATTCGACCTTTTAGCAAAAGCTGATTCCGAGTATCTAACGAGCCCTCCGCTCTTTTACACCTCTACTTACTACTCTAATTAAACCAAATTAATGAAACTACTGTACCTCTGTTTTCAGGTTATAGACACCAAAGAGAGGTGGTGTGTGACATTAACCCTCAGCTCTGTTACATCAGAGTTCACCCCTTGGGACTTAGCCATGGCATCAGAAAACGGTTCACTCAACAGCCTGGGTACGGTTCCTGTGACCTGGAAGCTGAGGTTGTTCAGCGAAGACGGTTTGCTCAAATTCATTGCACTTGTGAAGGCACTCCATGCCGGAGCTGGACCCGCATCTCCTTTAAAAATAAGATACGTTTCATAGTTCTCCTTCCTACTTTCACTTGTTTATAGAATATGATTTAGGTCTTTCAGCATTATTCATTTTATTCACTGATTCCCTTTTGAGTTTTCGGTTATAGTTTTGGTCACTTGAAATAGCGTTTTCTTGTAAAGGTCGTTTTGTGCAGAATAAATGTATAGTGAGGTGGTCGAAACGATGTCATGGTTCTATTTTGAATGATAGACAATCTGCAATGTTTGCATGTTTTCTTTTTCTTCTCTAAATTCTGTTCTTTTGTGTCTTGTCCAATGATTGTCTTTAAAGTTTGCCTAAAACAACTCGTGAGGAAGACCGATAACCTTTTAAGTTTTGAGGTTAAGGTATCTGGAACTTCTGTTGGCAGTAAAGCGTGCATCGGTTATTAGTTAGGTAGCTATACTGTGCAACTTTCTTTCGTTTTCTATGCCAGATCATCATCTTGATCACTACTTGATGAATCAGACTTCCTTGACATATGTATATATCTGAATCCAAAAATATGTTATCCTCTAGGTGAGGTTTTCGAGAAGTAATAGGAATACGATAAAGTGAAGATAGAGGTTGGTTTATTGGAAAATAATGATTGTAGTTACGTCGTTTGTAAAGCTTTATGTTAGGGGGTTTGTTACTGATAGGGTTTTCTCGGTTGTAATAACTACGACTGTCAAATAGCTCGTGGCTTGAAATTCACTCAAATAAACTCTTCGAAATCAGCTTGGATAATAAACGAGCTGAGTCGAGGTGACTTGGTTTATAAATGAGTCAACTCAAGACTACTTCGGTTTGCTAGTTGGTGACGTGCTTCTTTGCTTCACTGAATACTGTCGCTTCAATTCCACTGGTTGGTGACTTGCTTTTTCAATCTGCTGCTGATACCAGAACAACAAACACGTGGATAATGAGATGCTTGACATTGATTTTCTAGATGACAAACAATGCTGTCATTTCCTGTTAATTATTAAGGACATCTAAAAATACAGAAATCTTAATCGTCAACTATGTGCCTAGGGCTGCAAACAAACCGGACGAGTGTTCATTTGTTAAAGAAATATATGTGTTCACGAACTGTTCATGAACACTTACTGAACGAGTTTCTCTTCGTGTTCGTTAAGGAAATGAACATATTCATCTTCGTTTGTTAAATTTAGGTAAAGAACGTTCATGAACACAAACTAATGCTAATGAATACAAATAAATACAAACGAACCCAAACATTCATGAACATATTATATTACACGCTGATACTAATTAAATAATTATTTGTCAGGATTTTGAAGTATCGAACATAAAAATTAAAAACACTAACGAACTATCGAACATAAATAAATACGTTATTAAACGTTCACGAACATAAATGAACAAACGCTGCCCCTGTTCTTGTTCGTTCATTTAACTAAACAAACAATGTGTTCATTCATTAATTAAACAATCGGACACAAACAAACTTCCGTCGAACGATTTACGAACTGTTCGCTAAACGTTAGGTTCGTTTGCAGCCTTACACGTGCCTCTATGTGGCCGGATCTTGGAGTCTCCATATCATCTTCTAGTAACATGTGAGTTCGCAAAGCTGGTATATTATAACTTTCAAAAAAAAGAAAAAAGATAAATAGACATGTTGTAAATGTAAGAGAACATCTACTCATTTTGTTTGAAAAAATCGACATGAAAGTTAAAAGAATGATAAATATGAATGATGAACAAGAGTTGGATAAAAAATAAATAAAAACCACTAGATTTACTTGCAATGATTACAATACAAGAAAAAAAAAATCAAGCGTTACTAAAAGCTTTTTTCTTTGCGTTTTTTATAATAATACAAATAATTTGAGTGCCTAAATGTTCACATATTATCCTAACAAAATACCTGATTTGATATGTTAATAACATCAACAGATTGTTATGCTACTGCTGATACGCTATAGTCGATTCATAGAGTAAATTTTTCGTATATCTTGTTACTTTATATGTCCAATTTGCTTGCTTTCATATACTTTATATAAAAAAAACTTTTAAGAATAACTCAGCTTTTGTCTATATATTTATATGTATACACCTACATATAAAACCACACACAAAAGAAGAAAAAAACAAAGTGAAAGATATTACAAAACAACACCCCCTCCCCCACCACCACCACCTTTGGAGACCAAAATACTTTGGTTTCTACCTTCCCAGTTCCCAGCTCTCAAAACCTTAAAACCTCATTGATCACTCCCAGCTTCTTCACATCTCTTCACCATGATCACTCTTTCAGATTTCTACCATGTCATGACCGCGGTTGTCCCGCTCTACGTCGCCATGATCCTAGCCTACGGCTCGGTCAAATGGTGGAAGATCTTTACCCCTGATCAATGCTCTGGGATCAACCGCTTTGTCGCCCTTTTCGCGGTCCCCCTCCTCTCATTTCACTTCATTTCCACCAACAATCCTTACAAGATGAACCTCCGATTCATCGCAGCCGATACGCTCCAGAAACTGGTCATTCTGGCTGCCCTGGCTGTCTGGAGCAACCTTAGCAAAAGGGGTAGTTTAGAATGGTCCATAACACTGTTTTCACTATCCACATTGCCAAACACATTGGTTATGGGGATTCCTTTGCTTAAAGGAATGTATGGTGGTGAATCTGGTAGTTTAATGGTCCAGATTGTTGTCCTTCAATGCATTATTTGGTATACTTTAATGTTGTTTTTGTTCGAGTTTCGCGGTGCCAGAATGTTGATTTCCGAGCAGTTTCCAGGGACCGCGGGCTCCATTGCGGCTATTCATGTTGATTCTGATGTTATGTCGCTGGACGGACGACAGGTGTTGGAGACGGAAGCGGAGATTAAAGAGGACGGAAAACTTCACGTTACTGTTCGGAAATCAAATGCGTCGAGATCCGACGTGTTTTCGAGGAGGTCGCATGGGTTTTCCAACACGACCCCTCGTCCGTCCAATCTCACGAATGCAGAGATTTATTCTCTGCAGTCGTCTAGAAACCCGACCCCTAGAGGGTCGAGTTTCAACCATAATGATTTTTATTCTATGGCAGGTGGAAGGAATTCAAACTTTGGGGCTTCAGATGTGTATGGGCCTCCTGTATCCAGAGGGCCCACACCCCGACCTTCCAACTACGAAGAGGAAGGCGGTGGAAGTAACGCTAATAAGGCTCGTTATCATCACGGGGTGTTGGGTGGTAATAACTACCCACCACCAAATCCAGGGATGTTTTCTCCGTCAACGGGAAAACCAAATATACCGTTGACCAAAAAGGCAAACGGGCAAAAAACAGATGAAGGTTCAAATGACCTACACATGTTCGTTTGGAGCTCGAGTGCTTCCCCCGTTTCGGATGTATTTGCGGCTCGTGAATACGCACTCGACCAACCAACTACTAAAGATTTGAAAGTGCCCATATCACCAGTAAAAGGTTATTTTTTTGTCTAGAAATTCTTTATTATTATTATTATTATTATTATTATTATTATTATTATTATTATTATTATTATTATTATTATTATTATTTTAGTTGACAAAATGTAACGTTTACTTTAGGTAACGGAGAAGAGTACTTGGAGAGCTATGGAAATAACAACATAAATATCGAAGGGACGGGTAAAGCTGGCCTTGTTAGCGTCACGTCAATGCCGCCAACGAGCGTGATGACGAGGCTAATACTGATAATGGTGTGGAGGAAATTGATCAGAAATCCAAATACGTATTCGAGCGTGATCGGTCTTGCCTGGTCTCTAGTATGTTTCAGGTGCTAAACAATAAATACTTTAATGCTATTTTTATACTATCATACAAGTGTTATTTATCATGTTTTTTTAAATTTAATTGCAGATGGAATGTAGAGATGCCTGCAATCATAGCCAAATCCATTTCAATATTATCCGATACTGGGCTGGGAATGGCAATGTTCAGTCTTGGTTAGCACCAAACATTCTCTCTAACATTTTACAATATTATTATTAAAAAATCATTAAAATAATAATTATCTTTAGGTTGTATTCATATAGTGATTTTTGAAATAAATCATCAATTTAGTTATAAAATATGCTACCTGAGAGACCTGTATTCACTTTTACTTGTGTGAGTTATTAAAATATAAAATGACTTAAACTCCCAATAAGCTGGTGGTGAAGCAGTAAGGGAGAGACCTGGTGTTTATAAGTGACTCGGGTTCGATTCTTGCCCTGCTCATTAGATTCTGTGCCACCTGATGTTGATGAGAGACTAGGCGGAGATCGTTAATTCGATCCTTGAACCGAGCAGGTTTTACCTCACCGCACTGTCGTGCCTTCGGGCAAGTGTTCATGGGCTTCGGCCCTAGGTGAGGGTTTTCTCCGGTTCAGAGGCGAGCGTATTCCGATGTGAATTTCGCCAATAGCCTATTTGAAGGATTCGTTGGCCGTTAAAAGATACTTAAACTATTGTGAAACGCGACACTATATCACGCATCTATCACTTAGAGTTCAGACGGGTAAAAGTAGACATGCGAGTAAAAGTAACGTTTACGTTTCTCATACCTATACGCATGAATATGTTAGTGTATAGCGATAACTTAATCTTTAGTTTCGTAATTCTCTTAGTGTTATGAGAAGCTAGATTTAAAAAAAGAGAGAAATGAAGTAATCTAAAAACACACACACACACACATATATATATATATATACATATGGTTAGGTTCATTAGTTAACAATCCTTTTACTTCTGAACACTCGTGAACTAATCCTAGCCCTTGATTATCAGTAACAAGAGTAAACACAAGTGTAAGTCAATGGCCAATGATGAAATTACACTAGTGTTTACTTTATAACCCTACCCTAATTAAACATAAAACATATTTGATTATTAATTAATTATATATTTATATATTTATATTTTAGAACCGTACCCTCTATATATATTTTGAAAGGTAACCCTAATTAAATACAAAACATATTTGATTAAGAATTAATTATATATTTATATATTTTTAATGTGTTGGTAAGAAAAAGTAAATTAAAATTTCAAAAAGGATCAAAAGGGAAACAAAAATATATTGGAATTAGTTAGGCATGGTGATGATGACTATGATTGCTAACTAGTAGTGGTGTGGTGGGGATATGATGAAAAGTTGTTTTAGATTGTCTGGAAAAAAAAGTAAAAGAGTAGATTGATTTGGGGCGTGAATGAGAATTAACCTCTTTCATAATTTTGTTTTTCTTATAAATAAAACTAATATATTTTCTCATTTAAATTTTTTAAATCATTTAAACAAAAACTGCTTAGAATAATATTCTGACATAATCAGATAATTACTTCATCTTCGTTTTATCCTTTTAAGATTATATGTTGATAAAGCCGATCGAATTTTTATGGTTAATAGTAGATGTAAAACGAGGCCTTTTTCTTGAACTAATTGGTACAACTTTGTAAATATATCGGTTGTGGTTTCGTGATCACCCCGTTTTGTGGATTGGTTGTGTTTTTATTAAAGTTTATCTTTCAAAAAAATTAAAATAAAAAATGTCACGCTACAACATAGACAAAGGGCTTTGAGTAACCAATGAAGTGATGGTCCATTAGCAAATGCAAAACCTTTAAACATCTAAGTTTGAGAAAGGAAGGTCATAGATTCAAGTATCATAGACGATATTAAAATGAAATTCCCTACTAAAAAAATACAAAGGCTAACTAACACAAACTTTAACCAATTATGTTGTGATTTAACTAATAATTAAATAAAAGAAAAAAGTTTAATCCTAGTTTCATCTCTTAAACAAATCAAATATAATAACATATCAAATTTAAGTATATAATATACTCGTAGGGACTAAAAATTTGTTTTTATTTTTATTTTTATTGATGGTTAATATTTAGGATTAATGAAATGATTATTTATAATGACATGTGGGTGATACAAACAGGTTTCTTTATGGCTTTACAACCAAAGATGATAGCATGTGGGAATTCTGTGGCAGCGTTTTCAATGGCTGTCAGATTCCTTACGGGACCAGCTGTCATGGCAGCCGTTTCTATTCCCGTTGGTTTACGTGGCGTCCTTTTACGCATTGCCATTGTCCAGGTCATCTTTTCTTCCTCTTTAAATAAATAAATAAATTAAATATATATTCAAAGGCAAAACAAATCACCTTTTATTTGACTTATTTCATCGATCGTATGAATGTTCATTATTTTATCATACTTTAAAAAAAACTAAAATTTGAAACTAATTGAATTCGAATAAGTAATATGAATGTGGGTTTTGATTATCCGAACTATGGCCTTAATTGAACCGAATTTCTATTTGAACTTGTGAATTTCAAACCAACCCGACCTAATTATTCAAATAAGAAATTTTTACATTTTTGGTAAGTTATTAATTTATCCTCATATTTCGGGTTATTCGAATTAACTCGAATTCGAAACGATCTGAAATAGTTTTTTTTTTAATTTCGAATTAATCTTCAAAACTTCATATTCGAACAACCTAAATAATCCAAAAGCAGACTCAATGAATTCCCATAAATAAGGGTTAGATAAGTATGAAACCAAATTTAACTAAAAAACTTGCACAAAATACTTGTAACTTTTGTTTTTCTTTGACACATAAAACTTTTTATAATATCTCTTTCTAAGTTTCATCGTATATCTTAAATACTATGTACAATTACGTTATGTATAATTATCTTTTTTTATCAACGGCAACTATATATAAATATAGCGACAAGTAGCTGCAAGGGTACAATTACATTATGTGATTGGTGATTCTCTATCGAATATCATTTTCTAAATTTTTATTGTTTCTTAAGTATAACGATTTTTTTATATAAAATTAATGATATTGAGGGTCACGTGAGAGTCACGTGGGGTATATACATGCCTTGATTAAAGCAAAGCAAAGCGTGCGTTTAGTTTAATTAATTACACACCAAATCCGACATTCCCATTTTGTCTGCCACTCTTTGTCTTTTTATTTACTTTTTACCATAATTTTAAAAAGGTAAAAATCATTAAAATAAATTATTATTATTATTATTATTTTAATTTTATCATCAACTTTAATGTTTGTCGTTTTATTAATTTGTAGTATTTCAGAAGGATAAATGTTTGATAAAAATAAATAATTGTTATTTTACTTTTATCATCAGCTTTAATGTTTGTCCTTTTGTAATCAATAATCCAATTCATATAAAAACAAATATACATAAAAATAAAAAGTAATTTCATATATCCTCAATGGCTCAAGTATGTCATCAAAAATGAAAATAACAAAATAATAATAAAATATATCATAAAAGAACTCGTATATTACACATATAGAATAATTGTTAATTATAGTGAAAATAAAAAATAATAATACAACTGTTGAGTTTTTTTTTTTCAAACTACGACTATATTATTATTCAAATATAGAGAAAGGTGCCAACAAGCAGTTGGAATCCCAAAACAAAAACAAACGAACAAAGTATATATATCAAACGGGAATCCTTGATTTGTATTTTACCATAATTTCAATCACCGAACTCTAGAGTATATATATCTACTCATAATACTCGGGATATAAATTTACGATTATATAAAAAACAAGCGTTTATCCATATCTAAATTTTTATTAAAAATTATTTACAGAAAAACAAAATTTTATTCTTATCTATTTTTTTTTTAAAATTACTATTATTATTATTATAATATTAAAGATAAATAGAAAAATAGGATGAAAAGAGTTTATCCTTTAAATTTTTGTTTAAAATTATTATTATTATTATTTAATATGAGAGATAAATATATTTATTCTTATCTATTAAAATAAATATATTATAATTATTATTTAATTTGAGAGATAAATACAAAAATAATGTGAGAAAGCATCAGAAAGTGACACATATTAATAAAAGATTTTCATTTATTAGAATAAAGGATGATAAGTTATACTTGATAAAATACATAAACGTGAGCTTCAAATATTTTAAATTTGGTATATTGAATATGAATTTCTTAGTTCATACATAAAATTCTCCTAAAAATCTGTATGAGCTCTACTTGATGAAGTCTATTATTTTATCAATTTACTTATAGTTGTCACTTTTTATTATAATTTATATTATTAAGTTTGATCGATGTACACATATAGTCCTTTAACTTTGTTCTTTTATTTGTGAAAAAACAAAACAAACAGGCTGCCTTACCACAGGGTATTGTCCCCTTTGTGTTTGCCAAGGAGTACAATGTTCACCCTCATATTCTTAGCACAGGGTATGCTTTTTTACTTTCACTTTACTTTTATTTTCTTCTATCTCCCCCCCCCCCCCCCCCACCCCCCAATCAAAATAGATTCCTTATGCTACTGTTTTTTTCAACCATCAAATTTTACAAGTCCAGTAAATCATTATAATCGAACAATATATCTATTCAAAACGATATAAATTAGCTTGAGTTTATGATTTAAAAAAACTGAGTTTAATGGTTCTCTTTCGTGGTTTAAAAAAAATCTGAGTTTAATAGTTCTCTTTTGTGGTTTAAAACTTGAAAGCGTGTAAACCGAACCATTGTGTATAGCGGTTTACCCTTTTATTATTTCATTTTCCCTTTCCTAGAATATGTAACTAATTATATTGTAACATTCATAAACAATTTTACAAATTTTAAAAGTTCAATTGAGACTATCGATTTTATTTTAAAAGTTAGTTTAAACCGTTAAACCAAACCGTAAATATAGGCCTTTGATATTGGTGGACCATGATTATTGGGGTGCAAATAAGCTGAGTTAAGCTCAAGTTCGTTTAACATGTGAAAGCTCAAGTTCGAGCTTGGCTCGATTCAAGCTTTGTTTTCTAAAGCTTGAGCTCAGTTATTATTTATTAATTAATTTATATTCATTAGCATTATTATTTTATATATAATTTAGTTATTTTTTTCAATATTATATAAATACTAATTATAATAAAATATATATCTATATAAACAGTAGACTTGTTTTGGGGACTCAAGCTCGATAAGCGAAGCTTGGGCTCGGACTCGTATACTGAACAAACTTGTTTTTAGGCTTGGCTCCAGCTGTTTTAAGCTTGGCTCGTTCGAGCTTTTTTTTAGCTGAACTCGAGTAGCTTGCGAGTAGCTCAGCTCCTTTGCACACTTCGTGTTATTCAAGTCATATAAGTTATAAAACTTTAACAGAGGGAAAAAATAGTGCTAATTTTGTGATTAAAATTTGATATATGTTTTAGACAGAAAGATAGTTCTTGTAAATTCCTATACAAACACTTACCATAATTAAAAAAAATCCTATAAGTTCAAATTTTATAAAACAAAATATTACTTAAAAGTGATTATTTATAATATATTTTTGTAAAGTGGTCATTTTTGCATGCTATAATTTTAGAACTCTTATTTACTTTTGTGTGATTAGATTTCCTTTCAACTTTTATTATTAAATCTTATAAATTTTCAAATTTGGTTAAGAAGTTATCTTTTACCGATTACACGCCTAATTTAAAAAAAAAAATGAGATTATGTGGATTGTTAATAGTTTCCTGTAAATGTAAACATCCGAGACTTGAACCCATCTAATAATCTTTTTACAATGCTCATTTGTTATTTATTCTGAATTTTAGTTTCCTTAAGATATTATTCAAGTACATTATTAGGCTTATTATGGAAATGCTTAACTTTTGTTTTCATCTGACCCTTGCAGTGTTATATTTGGAATGCTAATAGCATTACCCATCACGCTTATATACTATATCTTCCTTGGGCTAGAGAAATAAGTAATGTTGACATCATCATAAAGTTGATGAAAAATACGTCAATGCTCATGCTCGAAAGCAATTTGTGATGTAGTTTATGGTTGCTAGAAATAGGAAAGGACGGTGGTTTCTTTATGAGATTTGTTCCACATTGTTTAGTCGAGTTAATGTTACACGACAAAATGTTTAACTTGCCACGGTTGATGTAGGTTATGTATTTATTTGCATTGCATCATTTACATGTCAATTGCAATCCATAGTTAGATGTTAAATCCAGTCGAATACACAATGTTATACTAAAGGTGTCGACTATCTATGGGTAAACTGGTTGATTTGGAATTTGGATTGTAGTTTCTTCTAACTACTGAAATGAGTCAACTTTAAAAAAAAAACTTAGTTAAATTGAAGACAATTACAATGAGTTTAAAAAAACACAAATTGCATTCCACAAGAGCATCATTAATCACTCATAAAATGTAATAATATTTAATTGAAAATGTTTAAATCAATGAAGATCATTGATGGTCAGTGAGGGTTACTGATAGTTACTATTGACTAGTGATCATTATACATAGATATAAGTGGGTTATTGCGGTTCCATAATATTTGCTATGACCCAATACGACTTGTTAACAGATGTATCACCTAGTTTGCCACATTAGGTCATCTATGGTCTTTATTGGTAAAGGATGGTCATCGAGGGACATACATCGACTTAGGTGCTTATTATGGCTTGTTAATACTTATTATTACCTAGATAGCTTATTGAAACATGTATCACCCAATACATCTCATTAGGTTAACCATGGTCAATCACTATCAATCTTGGTTAATAATGATCAATCATTGTTCATTATGGTTAAACATAGCCAACCATGGTAAGTAATAGTAAATTTATTTAGATCAATCATGGTCATAGTGGAACATAGTCATCATCATCAACCACAGTTAAACATGGAGATACTTGCGTCATTAACAATCATTATATATATTGAGAGATATATGGGTAACCCATATACATAAATGGCCAATGAAGTCAACACTAATGCATTATGCCGTTATATAGTAGTACAAAATCAAATACCAAACAAAGACCGCTATTTAAGATATAGTTTATCACAGCATGATATCAACAAGTTTAATATCATACAAAATTTAGATATAAAAAACATAAAACATATATAATAATAATAGTAATACCAAAACTAAAAACACAAAAATGTCAACATTTAAACATGTATAATATTAATCATAAAATATATATAATATTAGTCCTTAAGTCTAAATTCTTATAACTGATACAAATATACAACTCAATCATCAACGCGTCTTAGCTACATTAGTATGCAATAGAAATGAACTTTTATTTTAGTGGTGATATGTTGATAACAGGTGAGAAGACAAATCATATTCACTAGTTCATTAGATCTTATGCGTAGTGGATATAGCGCCATATTGGGCTATTATGTCCCATGGTTCCCTGGAACACCCGTCGGGGGAGGGGGGATATGTGGCCAAGCTGGTATTTTTAGAGAGAGAATCTAGAGAGAGAGGAATTCCCAAAATAACAGCTTGATCGTTATGGTTAGCTTAACTGTCATATAACCTCTTTCAAACTGTTGGTGCATTTTATGTCCGTCATTGTACGAATAGGCTAGATAGAGCGTATCTTGAATATTGTATAGATTAGTTACGAACACACGACCTAAGTGCGAATGTGAGAGGTGTGTAAAGTTCACTTCGTACGAAGAGAAGCTCACTTTGTACGAAGTCAAATGCTCAATTCGCATGAGGTGAGTCAGGTCTATAAATAGTGTTGTGTTTTCATTGTTTTGTAAGTTTTGGAGTTTCCAGAGGGGAAACGCTGGCGAAATTTCTCTAGGATTTCGTCAGCTTGTAAAAATGTATACTCTTTTGGTATGAGTGAAACATTAGACTCCCGCTGCTTCTACTCCTTTCTTAATAACATTCTACCAAATTAGTTCTATTTCTACCCAAACTGTAACGCCTCACTTTTCACAGCTTAGCGTTTATAGAAAGAATGTATCGTAATTCTATTTTCGAAAAGTCTTTACCTTGTAATAGTATCATATTTCGAATCGTTGTAAATCCAAGGCTTTGATTGTAATTGAGTTGATCATTATACGAAATTCGCATCCTTTATACACATTTAAACGTATACTTCTATACATATTCGTTACATGATTTATAAACTCAAGTTAACTCGTAAATCCTTATTGTTTATTCACAATTCTTAGACGCTTCATTCAAACAAGACAATTGGTGATTTAAATACAAAACTTACAAAGATTTGGCACCTCGTTAATCATTTCGCATTTATATTATACACTCGTTATTAAACATGTTCTTTTCTTTCTTTTTTTAACATGATACTAAAATGCCAAACACCTAAAAATAGGTTATCAAACAAACAAAACATGTATGTATATAAAATATAATATCAAATAGTCTAATATATATCAAATAATTTAACAAAAAAAAGAAAACATGGTAGCTTGCGGCCGCAAGCTCCATGTGGTTGTTTAGGGACTTGTTTCAAGTTTAAATCTCCACCTAATTGCCTTAAATGCCCACCAACACTAACCCTTATCTCCTTCCCTATATAAACCACCTTTCCCCATCCATTTCCACTTTTACAAGCCTCCCAACACTTCAACAACACTCTCAAAGTCCCTAACATTTTCAGAAAACACAGCAGCCATATCTGAGTTTTTTATGAGTTTTAACTCACTTCTTCAACTAATTCTTCCTTGTTTCTTCTTCTAAAACACTTGGATAACCTTTAGGAAGGTTTTCACAAGTTTGATTGGGCAAACTAAGGTGAAACCTCACCATTTTTTAGGTCTAAAGTGCCATAAACTTTCTGCCCATTTTTATCTTCTTATAACTTCAATAATTTCATGTTTTTATCTTCAACAAGAGTTGTAATGCCTCTAGGGATGTTACCATAGGTTTTCTATGGAAAACCAAGGTGGAACAATACTATTTTTAAGGTTAAACTTTCTATTTTGGAAGATGAACTTATAAACTTTATTTAAACTAGTTTTCTCTAAACAAACTTGTGCTACTTGTGCCTCTAATCAAACCCATGATTAGTGTGTTAGCTAGAGTTGTTTCATACAAATTAGGAGGTGTAAAATACCTCTAAACTTTCTGTTTTATAAAGGGTTTTAACCCACAAGTGTTAGAACCATCTAAGCTTGACAAAGCTTGTCTTGTTTTTTGGTAAAGGTGTGATTACATGGAAGCCTTTGCTATCCTACTTTCAATCCACCACCTCACTTGATGATTTCTAACCACTAAATTGTGTTCAACCTTCAAGTGAGTAACAAGGCTACGACACATCCCCAAACGTTACCATGTTTGGATGCACGCACCTAGCTTGCTTACTTGATCGATACATGATTTAGTGAAGTATCCTCTCTTTTATTTATTTCCATTCATGACCATCCGGATTGTCCTAGTGACAATTTGTGTATTGATGAATCTTACGAAAGAGGTTAAATGATGGTTATCCTCCTACCTCCATGCATGACATCTATGAAATCTATGACATCTATGAAATTTATGACTTATATGACGAACTTAACGATATATTATATAATAAATACGTAAATAAGACTTATACATAACCGAACTTTTGACAATAATTGTAACATCCGTCAAAATGGGCTTCCAAAATCCGACTCGTTTTGAATCGAAATGTCAATAAATGAATGAGGATTTTATTTATTATTATACACATAATACATATATACGCTATCTCTATAATAAATAACAAAATGATAAACTATAACGCATATGAAGAAGTAACAAAAATGTAACTTTTAATGTAAAGGGACCTTTCGTGTATTAATTGAAACTTGGAGCCTTTTATGTAAATAATACAGAGAATAAAGAAAAGAAAGAAAGAAAAAAAATATATGTGTATATATATAAACAGGTGGACCACGGGTATTGAACCCGGGTCTACCTAGTTAAACAAGTCCACACGCATCACTACACCACCTAGGTGCAAGACTCACATGTATATATTATATATGAAGTTACAATTGAGTGGTTGAAACTCGTTTTCCGCCCAAACTAAACACAACAACCTCATTATTAGTGTTTCCATTTTCATTTTGATTGATGCTCTGATGGAGGTTTCCTTACTTATGAAAACACGAACCTGGATGTAAAACCAGATCAATTCAACCTCGCAACTTTGGCAAATTATTTAACCAAATCTCCTAATTTTGAATTTTCACAAAAACCAAATATAGAACCATGAATGCTGCCTTTGGTTAGCGAAATCTTATATATAGAGAGCCTATTCATTTCCTCGGAGGGTGACACCACAAAAGAAAACACACACCCTTCACATTCGTCTGCGAGGGTACCGGTTGCTGGATATATTCGTAGTTCACGACAAAATCGCGTCACTTTCGTCTCGGTATA
The DNA here is from genome assembly GCA_947069175.1 of Scalesia atractyloides. Lineage (NCBI taxonomy): Eukaryota > Viridiplantae > Streptophyta > Magnoliopsida > Asterales > Asteraceae > Scalesia > Scalesia atractyloides. The sequence continues at coordinate 13,885,620 of CAMTDV010000116.1, read as the reverse complement.
CCTTTCTTTATCCTTTTGTTTCCTTGTTAATTCTCGGTTAAAGACGTTACTTCTTCGACGTTAATACTCACCTAAACAAAACTGAACTGCTGGAAAATCTTATTAACAGTATTCGGTTTCAAGTATAGAATGAAGAAGATGACTGTTACATCTTGTACAAACAAAATAAAAAATCCAAATGTTTCAGATTTTGATGTTGTAGAGTAGTTGTTGATACTTGTTCTATCATACAAGAGGTCACGGGTTCGAGCCTTTGACCCCTTGTTATTCACTGCAACTACATCTTTTTTTTATATATAAACCAGTATATGGGAGTCTTGTGTTTCTGTATAAGAATAATTACCAGCCAATATATAACCGAGTTAGACACATGGCCCAGTGGAAGGGACGTGTGCGAGCGATAGAGAGGTCCCCGGATTGAATCCGGGCAGACCTGTTTTTGGGATTTTATTTTTAATTCATTTTTTAATAACAAACTCAACAGTGAACAATTTTTTTATCTTTAATTATTTTCTTTAATAATAAATCTCTAAATTTATTTATAACATAAATAAGTAAAAATATTATTATATTCCTTTTTTATAAAAAAAAATAGTTAATAATGAGATAAACTTTAATATCTAAATAATTAAGTTATTAACCACAAATATTAGGAATTTTATTTAAATCTATAAATAATAACTAGATCGTTGTGTGGCATTTTAACATATAGGGTAATCGTTTTCGTTCTTTCGGAATTCTCTATCTTTCCTCGTGCGTTATCTTCAAGAAATCCTTATTACGCAAAAATTGTGAGTGAATCTTACAACTCCTCCCTTTTTTCTTTTTATTTATACGTTTTGGGGTATATCATGTGTAGTGTATCTTTATTCCATTTTACAAAGTTCAATTACGTGCAAGTACCATTATGTGAAGATCTATGTTATGTGTTGTTTGGTTGTTAATCATTTGGTGCAGTACATTCATTTGGATATTTCATCATCATAGGCTCGTCTGTTCCCCATTACCTATAAGCGGAACTTGATGTCGCCAACACACGAGATTAGCTCCGTTTGATTGAGCTTAGATCTTGTAGCACACCATAATACCGTGAACATTTACATACAGTTGATCTGATTATTGTTTGATATTGTTTATGGAGGTTTGACATATGACATACAACATATTTATTTACATTGTTAACGCACGTTTTCTCAATAAACCAAATTTAAACATACTATTTATCTAAAAACAATAAGGTTCACTTGCCAACTTTTGTTGATCCGAAAATTTTATTTTAACACATGATACAGGTGAACAAGTTTGAAGAATGGATCATTTAGGATTGGGCCTTAGAAGAATAAACAAGTTATTTAAATTTATTTCGAATTATGTAGTTGATTTGTTTGGATACTGTGTTATGGGATTTTATTTAAATTGAAATAACAAATATCAAAACTTTTAATAGTATGTCATAAGCTTTGATGAAAACCCAATCATGCCTCGGTTACCTTATCCGCTGCGGGTTGGGGTGTGACAGATTGGTATCAGAGCCGATGACTGTAGGGATATAGGATAGGTTATAGACCCCTTGGAGCCTATACTATAGTCAACTAGGACTTATTTGCCTACGTGCTAAATTGGTTATGTTCGAACTTATGGCATTCATTTAATTTACATTTTATATTCCTTTCACACACAATCGCATGCAAGCACTTTAATTGCTACTTGATTATGTAATGCATACAATGTGTTATAAAGTTTGTTAATACAGTATATATGTATATGCTATCCTTATAACGCAAGTTCCTGTTTCCATCCTTGATTTTCAAAAAAAAAAAACATCTCCCTCCATTTCCAAAGCAGTTACTTGTACATTTTCAAAAAATTTTGTGATCTTTGTTTTCAATCTCATCAAAGTAAGTTCGTATGACGGGCATGTAGTAACTGGAAGGGTTCAAGTACAGGTAGTCAGAACATCCTGTCTAGGATTGGCATTCATATAATTCCAAAGTAACGGACAAGTTTGCCTACCTAGGGACTAACGATGAGAGTATGAAGGACCTATTAGGCCAAAGCATGCCACACCAAACGTCGTGTGAACTAACCCCACTTTGAGTTGTCACCGTGTCCATACCAGGATACTTTCCGACTTTATACATCGCAACCATGTTTCTAGATTTTCATTCGAGTTTGTGCGTATGTTAACAGGCCGAACTAATGTGAACCCTACAAAGTCCAGTAGTCATGGGGGCCCACATGATTACATAGGTGAAGTATGGGGGACATATGAGGCCCAAACATGAGCAAAGCCCAAGGCATCCTATTGATGCAATGGATTTATATTTCTCTTTCATTTTGTGGATGCTTATTTTTTTCAAATTTTATACAACACCCTATTACTCCTACTCACCAAACTCACAACCTTGTTTACCTTAATTCCTATAGATGTCTTCTAGGACCTTCACGGAGGAGAGGTCCGGAAACTCCGGCAAACGTATGGATGCCCAGATAGCCAAGCAAATGGCCGCCGTGATTCCAAACATTGTGATCCAGGTTCAACAAGCTCTCGCTGCTAACCCATTTAACCATATTAACCAAGACGAATCGAATGCCGTCAACGCCCCTGCGAACTCATCCAAGTGCTCCTATAAGCATTTAAACTCTTACGACCCTCCAAAATAAGAGGGAACCGAAGGGGTCACTACACTCCTTCGATGGTTCGAGGAAATGGAAAGCACCTTCCCAAACTGTGACTGCCCTAATGACTGTAAGGTTCGCTATGCTACTGGCAATCTCTTTGGGGTAGCTTTAATTGGTGGAACGCCAAAAAGGGCAGAAGAGTAGCCGAAGCCGCAGTAGCTCTAACGGGGGAACAACTTAGGGAGCTTAGGACAAGGCGATATTGCCCAAGAAGTGAAATCAAGAAGTTAGAAGATGAATTCTACTTCTTGAAGCAAAATAATGGGGATCATGTGGCATATAACAAAAGTATTCTCGAGCTAAACCAGATGGTCCCGAATCTGTTCACCCCCCTTTATCACCTTTTTGAGCATTATATTTGGGGTCTTCCTTCTAGTATTCAATATTCTGTGATGAGCACTGTACCTGCAACCTTAGAAGCTGCAATGGAATTAACCACCTAACTCACTAAGAACCACATACGAAATGGAGATTTTGATGAAGAAAAGAAAAAGAGTGCAAGTAGCAAAACATCGACTGAACGCCCCAAACCAACCCGGACTGGATCTTCTTCTCGTTTCAATGCCAAGAGGAAGTGAAACGGGAAAAATTATGTTGTCACTCAAACCAACCAGCCAAACCCACCTAACCAACCGATCCATGTAGCCGTAATTACCCAAGTTGCTCCTCCTACCGCACCACATAGGAAGCAGTATTCTGGAACCTACCCAAAGTGTAACCGATGCCAGTACCACCATCCAGTTGAAATCCCAGGCCCACATTATACAGGGTGTGGCCGAGGAGGCCATACAGTTCAAACCTGTCGTACTCTCCAAAGGCAGACCCGAAACCAAAACCAAACCCAGCCCAATAACCAAATTGTGGGCCAAGCCCCTTACCAACCACCTCCACTCATGTTACCACCTGCCCAAGTCGCAGCCCAACCTTTTTACCAACCCAACTACCCTGTGATGCCTCAAATGAGGGCTTGCTATAGTTGCGGTGACCCAACTCATTTCCGCAACACATGCCCTCGATTAGTAAACATAATCAACACTCAGGCTCAAGCTAACCCTATGAATCCAGCAAACCAAGCCAACCCTGTGAATCCAGCAAACCAAGCCAACCCGCCAACCAGGGGCAGAGCATTCAACATCAATGCTAACCAAGCCAGAGCATATAACAATGTGGTTAATGGTACATTTCTCGTCAATGGTAGCTATGCATCTATTTTATTTGACATGTCTGCGGATAAGAGTTTTGTGTCTCTAGATTTCGAGTCTATCTTGGTTTACCTCGTGTTGGTTTAGCCGAATCATTCACAATAGAAGTAGCCAATGGAGAACCTATTACGTTGGATTCTATTATTCATGACTGCTCTCTCACTCTCAACGAGCACGATTTCTTAATCGAACTCATCCCTATGAAATTGGGGAGCTTCGACGTCATCATTGGCATGGACTGGCTTAGTCAACACCATGCCGAAGTTGTATGTGATGAAAAATATATTTGAATTCCTCTCACCGATGGCCAAACCCTTCGTATATTCGGTGAAACCTCATCCAAAGGGCTTAGATTGATTTCGTGCCTACAAGCACGAAAGTACCTCTGCAAAGATTATGTGACCCTTCTAGCCCATATTGTCAATAAAGGAGGCAAGGAAAAGAAGCTTGAGGATATTCCAATTGTTAGAGATTTCCTCAAGTTTTCCCAGACGACATCTCGGGACTTCCCCCCATGCGAGAAGTCGAATTTCGAATTGATCTCACACCTGGTGCCACCCCAATTGCAAAATCCCCATATCGATTGGCTCCACCCGAAATGCAAGAATTGGCTAGTCAATTGCAAGAACTGACGGACAAAGGGTTCATTCGCCCTAGTTCATCACCTTGGGGTGCGCCTGTCCTTTTTTTCAAGAAGAAGGATGGAACTTTCCGAATGTGTATAAACTATCAAGAGCTCAACAAACTAACCATTAAGCACCATTACCCTTAACCTCGCATCGATGACCTCTTAGATCAACTTCAGGGTGCGACATGTTTTTCAAAAATTAATCTTCGTTCTGGATACCATCAGCTTAGAGTACGTAAAGGTGACATCCCAAAGACCGCATTCCGAACTCGCTACGACCACTATGAGTTCATGGTCATGCCCTTTGGCTTAACCAATGCTCCAGCCGTCTTCATGGATTCAATGAATAGAGTGTGCAAGCCTTATCTCGATCGATTTGTTATTGTCTTTATTGATGACATCTTGATCTATTCCAAGACTAAGTCGGATCACGAGCGACATCTCCGGCTTATTTTAACGCTCTTGAATATTGAAAAGCTTTACGCTAAGTTTTCCAAATGTGAATTCTGGTTAAAGGAAGTCTAATTCCTTGGTCATGTTGTCAACGACAAGGGAATTCATGTTGATCCAACAAAAATCAAAGCGGTGCAAGAGTGGCAGGCTCCACGCACTCCTACTGAAGTCAGATCTTTTCTCGGCTTAGCAGGCTACTATCGGCGTTTTATCGCCAACTTTTCCCGAATTGCCTTACCACTCACAGCCTTGACACACAAGGGTAAACCCTTCGATTGGGGGCCCAAACAGGAGGAGGCTTTCCAAACTTTGAAGCAGAGACTTTGTGATGCACCTATCCTTACCCTCCCAGAAGGTTGTGATGACTTTGTAGTTTTTTGTGACACGTCGGGGCAAGGGTTAGGGTGTGTCTTAATGCAAAGAGGCAAGGTGATAGCCTACGCCTCAAGATAACTCAAAGTCCACGAAAGAAATTACACAACTCACGACCTCAAACTCGGGGCAGTCGTGTTCGCTCTGAAGATATGGAGACATTATCTCTATGGCACAAAGTGTGAGATCTACACTGACCATAAGAGTCTTCAGCACATCTTCAATCAAAAAGAGCTAAACATGAGGCAACGCCGATTGATCGAACTTTTAAACGATTATGACTGCGAGATCCGTTATCACCCAGGCAAAGCCAATGTCGTAGCAGATGCTCTTAGCCGAAAAGAGTATGCAAACTCCATCCATCTCTTGTGTTCTCAAATTGTAACTGACATTAAAAGACATATTCGTGAAGCCCAACATACCTTTGTAACAGAGAACGATTTATGCAATGAGTTATCATGTGGAGCTGAAACCAAATTAGAATCAAAATCCGATGGCATCCTTCACTATCTAAATCGTATTTGGGTGCCTGATCGTGACTGCATTTTTCTCATGAACGAGGCGCACAAAACACGATATTCCATACACCAGGAGCTGATAAGATGTATCAGGATCTCCAATACTCTTATTGGTGGCCTGGAATGAAAAAGGATATTGCCGTTTTTGTTTTCTAAATGCCTCACATGTTCAAAGGTTAAAGCAGAACATCGAAGACACTCAGGTCTAGTCGTTCAACCCGAAATTCCCGTCTCGAAGTGGGAAAATATAACCATGGATTTCATTACTAGGTTACCTCGCACTTCCAGTGGGCATGATATGATTTGGGTTATTGTCGATCGCCTTACTAAATCTGCTCATTTCATTCCAATTCGTGAAGATTACAAAAACGAGAAGTCGGCTCGTATTTATATCGATGAGATTGTAAGTCGACACGGTGTGCCCTTGAGCATTATTTCTGTTACACCCTGGATTTACAACCTAAACACCGGGGGGCCCGGGTGGGGAATATCGTGACGTAAGTTGATATCACATAGTCAATTAAAACAGCACAGCGGAAGTCTCGGAGTTAAATTACTATTACAAACCAAATGTTCAAAATACGAAAAAATAATATAGACGGCTTGTAATGTAGATCCACAGGTGGATCGTAAAATGTACAAAAATGTAAAACAGACTTTAGGCAGATATAAGGATTTGCAAGATCCTCCTATATCACTACCGAGCAGCTTCCAGCCTATTTCGTATTGTACCTGCATCTTAGTCGTTTGAAAATATGTCAGCTTTTGGTGGTAAATACACCCGATTGACTCATTTTGAAAACATTTTTTAAATTAGATTTAAGTGCACAGGACACAAATCTTTTATAACTTGGGAAAGTCAGCCTTGTAACCTTGTTAACAGATTCACATGTTTGTCCATACATATGGGGCCCAGTACAGAGACCGAGACATGATTAACGTACACACCCTTATGAACCCACGAAGGAGTTATCCCCAACTAGTGGGTAAAAATAATTTAGCATGAGCATCTGTCAGGTGTATGCCTACACCCCGCGCTTTGGTCATGGCCATTAACTAATGTAATGAGCTCCAGGACCCGGTCATTAACCCCCAATGTTTAAGTTTTCAACCAAAACTGATTAAAACGGAATATGCGGATTTACTAGCCACAGTTCGGCATTCGATTGATCCCATTTCCGACCAAGGGGTAATAATTACCGTAACCCAAGCCCGTATAGGGAAAATAAGTCAAGAGTATTTACTTGAGCTAGTCTTGATTTTAAAAATGCAAAATTTAATATCTCATCCGTATCCAAAATGAAAGAAGTGCAGATAGCATTTACCAGAAGGCTCTAGTCTGGATTATAGCATAAGCTAACCAATTAAAATGAGTTGGATCACCACAGTTGAAACATGCTCTGACTGGTTGCATCATAGGGTAATTAGGTTGGTAGTAGGGTTGAGCCATGGGTTGAGTAGCCGGTAAGAGTAGAGGTTGTTGGTATGGGGCCTGGCCTACCACTTGATTGTTGGGTTGGGCTTGAGGTTGGTTGCGGTTTGGCTTTTGGAGAATGCGACAAGTTCAAATTGTGTGACCTGCACGACCACAAGTTCCTGTTTCCATCCTTGATTTTCAAAAAAAAAAACATCTCCCTCCATTTCCAAAGCAGTTACTTGTACATTTTCAAAAAATTTTGTGATCTTTGTTTTCAATCTCATCAAAGTAAGTTCGTATGACGGGCATGTAGTAACTAGAAGGGTTCAAGTACAGGTAGTCAGAACATCCTGTCTAGGATTGGCATTCATATAATTCCAAAGTAACGGACAAGTTTGCCTACCTAGGGACTAACGATGAGAGTATGAAGGACCTATTAGGCCAAAGCATGCCACACCAAACGTCGTGTGAACTAACCCCACTTTGAGTTGTCACCGTGTCCATACCAGGATACTTTCCGACTTTATACATCGCAACCATGTTTCTAGATTTTCATTCGAGTTTGTGCGTATGTTAACAGGCCGAACTAATGTGAACCCTACAAAGTCCAGTAGTCATGGGGGCCCACATGATTACATAGGTGAAGTATGGGGGACATATGAGGCCCAAACATGAGCAAAGCCCAAGGCATCCTATTGATGCAATGGATTTATATTTCTCTTTCATTTTGTGGATGCTTATTTTTTTCAAATTTTATACAACACCCTATTACTCCTACTCACCAAACTCACAACCTTGTTTACCTTAATTCCTATAGATGTCTTCTAGGACCTTCACGGAGGAGAGGTCCGGAAACTCCGGCAAACGTATGGATGCCCAGATAGCCAAGCAAATGGCCGCCGTGATTCCAAACATTGTGATCCAGGTTCAACAAGCTCTCGCTGCTAACCCATTTAACCATATTAACCAAGACGAATCGAATGCCGTCAACGCCCCTGCGAACTCATCCAAGTGCTCCTATAAGCATTTAAACTCTTACGACCCTCCAAAATAAGAGGGAACCGAAGGGGTCACTACACTCCTTCGATGGTTCGAGGAAATGGAAAGCACCTTCCCAAACTGTGACTGCCCTAATGACTGTAAGGTTCGCTATGCTACTGGCAATCTCTTTGGGGTAGCTTTAATTGGTGGAACGCCAAAAAGGGCAGAAGAGTAGCCGAAGCCGCAGTAGCTCTAACGGGGGAACAACTTAGGGAGCTTAGGACAAGGCGATATTGCCCAAGAAGTGAAATCAAGAAGTTAGAAGATGAATTCTACTTCTTGAAGCAAAATAATGGGGATCATGTGGCATATAACAAAAGTATTCTCGAGCTAAACCAGATGGTCCCGAATCTGTTCACCCCCCTTTATCACCTTTTTGAGCATTATATTTGGGGTCTTCCTTCTAGTATTCAATATTCTGTGATGAGCACTGTACCTGCAACCTTAGAAGCTGCAATGGAATTAACCACCTAACTCACTAAGAACCACATACGAAATGGAGATTTTGATGAAGAAAAGAAAAAGAGTGCAAGTAGCAAAACATCGACTGAACGCCCCAAACCAACCCGGACTGGATCTTCTTCTCGTTTCAATGCCAAGAGGAAGTGAAACGGGAAAAATTATGTTGTCACTCAAACCAACCAGCCAAACCCACCTAACCAACCGATCCATGTAGCCGTAATTACCCAAGTTGCTCCTCCTACCGCACCACATAGGAAGCAGTATTCTGGAACCTACCCAAAGTGTAACCGATGCCAGTACCACCATCCAGTTGAAATCCCAGGCCCACATTATACAGGGTGTGGCCGAGGAGGCCATACAGTTCAAACCTGTCGTACTCTCCAAAGGCAGACCCGAAACCAAAACCAAACCCAGCCCAATAACCAAATTGTGGGCCAAGCCCCTTACCAACCACCTCCACTCATGTTACCACCTGCCCAAGTCGCAGCCCAACCTTTTTACCAACCCAACTACCCTGTGATGCCTCAAATGAGGGCTTGCTATAGTTGCGGTGACCCAACTCATTTCCGCAACACATGCCCTCGATTAGTAAACATAATCAACACTCAGGCTCAAGCTAACCCTATGAATCCAGCAAACCAAGCCAACCCTGTGAATCCAGCAAACCAAGCCAACCCGCCAGCCAGGGGCAGAGCATTCAACATCAATGCTAACCAAGCCAGAGCAGATAACAATGTGGTTAATGGTATGTTTCTCGTCAATGGTAGCTATGCATCTATTTTATTTGACATGTCTGCGGATAAGAGTTTTGTGTCTCTAGATTTCGAGTCTATCTTGGTTTACCTCGTGTTGGTTTAGCCGAATCATTCACAATAGAAGTAGCCAATGGAGAACCTATTACGTTGGATTCTATTATTCATGACTGCTCTCTCACTCTCAACGAGCACGATTTCTTAATCGAACTCATCCCTATGAAATTGGGGAGCTTCGACGTCATCATTGGCATGGACTGGCTTAGTCAACACCATGCCGAAGTTGTATGTGATGAAAAATATATTTGAATTCCTCTCGCCGATGGCCAAACCCTTCGTATATTCGGTGAAACCTCATCCAAAGGGCTTAGATTGATTTCGTGCCTACAAGCACGAAAGTACCTCTGCAAAGATTATGTGACCCTTCTAGCCCATATTGTCAATAAAGGAGGCAAGGAAAAGAAGCTTGAGGATATTCCAATTGTTAGAGATTTCCTCAAGTTTTCCCAGACGACATCTCGGGACTTCCCCCCATGCGAGAAGTCGAATTTCGAATTGATCTCACACCTGGTGCCACCCCAATTGCAAAATCCCCATATCGATTGGCTCCACCCGAAATGCAAGAATTGGCTAGTCAATTGCAAGAACTGACGGACAAAGGGTTCATTCGCCCTAGTTCATCACCTTGGGGTGCGCCTGTCCTTTTTTTCAAGAAGAAGGATGGAACTTTCCGAATGTGTATAAACTATCAAGAGCTCAACAAACTAACCATTAAGCACCATTACCCTTAACCTCGCATCGATGACCTCTTAGATCAACTTCAGGGTGCGACATGTTTTTCAAAAATTAATCTTCGTTCTGGATACCATCAGCTTAGAGTACGTAAAGGTGACATCCCAAAGACCGCATTCCGAACTCGCTACGACCACTATGAGTTCATGGTCATGCCCTTTGGCTTAACCAATGCTCCAGCCGTCTTCATGGATTCAATGAATAGAGTGTGCAAGCCTTATCTCGATCGATTTGTTATTGTCTTTATTGATGACATCTTGATCTATTCCAAGACTAAGTCGGATCACGAGCGACATCTCCGGCTTATTTTAACGCTCTTGAATATTGAAAAGCTTTACGCTAAGTTTTCCAAATGTGAATTCTGGTTAAAGGAAGTCTAATTCCTTGGTCATGTTGTCAACGACAAGGGAATTCATGTTGATCCAACAAAAATCAAAGCGGTGCAAGAGTGGCAGGCTCCACGCACTCCTACTGAAGTCAGATCTTTTCTCGGCTTAGCAGGCTACTATCGGCGTTTTATCGCCAACTTTTCCCGAATTGCCTTACCACTCACAGCCTTGACACACAAGGGTAAACCCTTCGATTGGGGGCCCAAACAGGAGGAGGCTTTCCAAACTTTGAAGCAGAGACTTTGTGATGCACCTATCCTTACCCTCCCAGAAGGTTGTGATGACTTTGTAGTTTTTTGTGACACGTCGGGGCAAGGGTTAGGGTGTGTCTTAATGCAAAGAGGCAAGGTGATAGCCTACGCCTCAAGATAACTCAAAGTCCACGAAAGAAATTACACAACTCACGACCTCAAACTCGGGGCAGTCGTGTTCGCTCTGAAGATATGGAGACATTATCTCTATGGCACAAAGTGTGAGATCTACACTGACCATAAGAGTCTTCAGCACATCTTCAATCAAAAAGAGCTAAACATGAGGCAACGCCGATTGATCGAACTTTTAAACGATTATGACTGCGAGATCCGTTATCACCCAGGCAAAGCCAATGTCGTAGCAGATGCTCTTAGCCGAAAAGAGTATGCAAACTCCATCCATCTCTTGTGTTCTCAAATTGTAACTGACATTAAAAGACATATTCGTGAAGCCCAACATACCTTTGTAACAGAGAACGATTTATGCAATGAGTTATCATGTGGAGCTGAAACCAAATTAGAATCAAAATCCGATGGCATCCTTCACTATCTAAATCGTATTTGGGTGCCTGATCGTGACTGCATTTTTCTCATGAACGAGGCGCACAAAACACGATATTCCATACACCAGGAGCTGATAAGATGTATCAGGATCTCCAATACTCTTATTGGTGGCCTGGAATGAAAAAGGATATTGCCGTTTTTGTTTTCTAAATGCCTCACATGTTCAAAGGTTAAAGCAGAACATCGAAGACACTCAGGTCTAGTCGTTCAACCCGAAATTCCCGTCTCGAAGTGGGAAAATATAACCATGGATTTCATTACTAGGTTACCTCGCACTTCCAGTGGGCATGATATGATTTGGGTTATTGTCGATCGCCTTACTAAATCTGCTCATTTCATTCCAATTCGTGAAGATTACAAAAACGAGAAGTCGGCTCGTATTTATATCGATGAGATTGTAAGTCGACACGGTGTGCCCTTGAGCATTATTTCTGTTACACCCTGGATTTACAACCTAAACACCGGGGGGCCCGGGTGGGGAATATCGTGACGTAAGTTGATATCACATAGTCAATTAAAACAGCACAGCGGAAGTCTCGGAGTTAAATTACTATTACAAACCAAATGTTCAAAATACGAAAAAATAATATAGACGGCTTGTAATGTAGATCCACAGGTGGATCGTAAAATGTACAAAAATGTAAAACAGACTTTAGGCAGATATAAGGATTTGCAAGATCCTCCTATATCACTACCGAGCAGCTTCCAGCCTATTTCGTATTGTACCTGCATCTTAGTCGTTTGAAAATATGTCAGCTTTTGGTGGTAAATACACCCGATTGACTCATTTTGAAAACATTTTTTAAATTAGATTTAAGTGCACAGGACACAAATCTTTTATAACTTGGGAAAGTCAGCCTTGTAACCTTGTTAACAGATTCACATGTTTGTCCATACATATGGGGCCCAGTACAGAGACCGAGACATGATTAACGTACACACCCTTATGAACCCACGAAGGAGTTATCCCCAACTAGTGGGTAAAAATAATTTAGCATGAGCATCTGTCAGGTGTATGCCTACACCCCGCGCTTTGGTCATGGCCATTAACTAATGTAATGAGCTCCAGGACCCGGTCATTAACCCCCAATGTTTAAGTTTTCAACCAAAACTGATTAAAACGGAATATGCGGATTTACTAGCCACAGTTCGGCATTCGATTGATCCCATTTCCGACCAAGGGGTAATAATTACCGTAACCCAAGCCCGTATAGGGAAAATAAGTCAAGAGTATTTACTTGAGCTAGTCTTGATTTTAAAAATGCAAAATTTAATATCTCATCCGTATCCAAAATGAAAGAAGTGCAGATAGCATTTACCAGAAGGCTCTAGTCTGGATTATAGCATAAGCTAACCAATTAAAATGAGTTGGATCACCACAGTTGAAACATGCTCTGACTGGTTGCATCATAGGGTAATTAGGTTGGTAGTAGGGTTGAGCCATGGGTTGAGTAGCCGGTAAGAGTAGAGGTTGTTGGTATGGGGCCTGGCCTACCACTTGATTGTTGGGTTGGGCTTGAGGTTGGTTGCGGTTTGGCTTTTGGAGAATGCGACAAGTTCAAATTGTGTGACCTGCACGACCACAACTTGTGCAATATTGGCATGGGTTCTCAGGAGGGTGGTGATATTGGCATCGGTTGCATTTTGGGTGTGATCCTGTGTAGGGTTTCTTGAATGGGGTGGCAGGAGGAGCAACTTATGTGATTGGGGCAACAACGATAAGGGGATTGGTTTGAGTAACAACAAAATCTTCCCATTGCGTTTCCTTTACCAGCAAACTTGGATTGGGGTTGGGGTTTCAGTAGGTGTCTTGTCTTTCTTCTTCTCATCTTTAAAATTGCCATTTCGAATGCAATTTTCCGTGAGTTCTGTAGCCAGCTCCATTGCAGCCTGGAGGGTTGCAGGTGTAGTACTCAACACAGAATCTTGAATTTTCGAGGGAAGACCTCGAATGTAATGCTCAATTAAACGATAGAGTGGGGTGAACAAGTTGGGGACCATCTGATTCAACTCGAGAAATCTCTTATTGTATGTTGTGTGGTCTCCCTCCTTTTGTTTCGAAGAGTAGAACTCATCTTCCAATTTCTTGATTTCGCTTCTTGGATAGAAGCGTCTTGTCATGAGCTCCCTCTACTCTTCCCAAGTTAAGGCCATAGCAGCTTCAGCACCTCGCTTTCCTTTCTCTGTGTTCCACCATGTAAGTGCTACCCCGTACAAACGATCGGTAGCATATCGCGCCTTGCGATCATCGGGACAATCGCAATTGAGAAAAGTGCTTTCCATCTCCTCAAACCAAAGGAGAAGGGCGGTGACACCTTCAGTTCCCTCGTATTTTGGAGGATCGTAGGATTTGAAATGCTTGTAGGTGCATTTGGTGGTGTTGGGAGGAGGATTGGCGACATTTTGACCTTCTTGATTGGTGGGGTTGATGGGATTGGCGGCAAGAGCTTGTTGGACTTGTACGACGATGTTAGGAAGTACGACAGCCATCTGTTGGGCTATTTGAGTGGCCATGCGCTCACCAGATCTTCCTGACCTTCTACCACCTCGAGAGTGTCTAGCAGACATCTACAGGAAATACGTTGCGAGATTATGAGTTGAACATTTTTAGGTGTCATGTGTCGTAAAGAAAGAAAACAACATTCACAAAATACATGAGAAAATAAATTTACTACATCCATAGGATGTCTTGGGCTTTGCTCATGTTTGGGCCCCCCAATGTCTCCCATACTTCAGCCTAGGTAGTCATGTGGGCCCCATGACTACTGGGCTTTGTAGGGTTCACATTGGTGTTGGCCTGTTAACGCTCGCATCACCCAAATGAAAATTGTGAAACATGATTGCGAGATATAAGGTCGGAGGTGTCCAGGTGTAGACACAATGACAACTCAAAGTGGGGTAAGTTCACACGACGTTTGGTGTGGCATGCTTTGGCCTAATAGGTCCTTCGTACTCTCATCGTTAGTCCCCAAGTAGGCAAACTGGTCCATTATATTGGATTTATATGAATACCAATCCTAGACAGGACGTCCCGACTACCGGTACTCGTACCCTTCCAGTTACTACATGCCCGTCGTAGAACTTACTTTGATGAGATTGAAAACATGAAAACATTACAAAATCCTTGAGAAAGAAATCATGAAAATTGTGAATTTGTGTTGTGTGTGTTTGCATAGACATGATATGTTAAGAATATATAGGCCACAATAAATATCACACAGTAACATGTAATAGTGAAAGTGCTTGCATGCATTTGTGTGTGAAATAAATATGAAATAAATAAAATCATGAGTTTGCATGTAACACATAAGCATTTAAAATCTAATCAACTATAGTATAGGCTCTAAGGGTCTAATAACCTATCCTATATCCCTATAGTCAGAGCTCTGATACCAATCTGTCACACCCTGACCCGCAACGGAAGTAGAAGTCGGGACATAATTGGGTTATCATCAAAGCTCATGACATTTACTATGATTAAGTTTCATATTTATTATTTGGAATTTAAGAGAAAATATCCAAACACAAGAAACATACAAATACAAGAAATATTGTTCTAACAAGATATATTTTATTCATCTTCTAAGGCCAATCCTAAGTGTTCCTCTCCTCAGCCTGTCCACCTGTATCATGTGTAAAAACAAAGGTTTGGGTCAACAGAAGTTGGCGAGTGAATCTAAAATGTAACATTTAAACAATTTTATTACATTGATTAATTTAAAAGATTGTGCAAACACCATATGTGAGCATATATATATATAAACAAAACCACAAACCACATAATATCAACAATGTACACTTGCATGATAAACGATGAACTGTGAGATCAAGGCTCAATCAAACGGAGCCGATCTAATGAGGCACGCGATGCTCAACGCGTATCCAACGAGGAACTGATGGGCCTTATCAATGATTTGCATTGAAATGACATAATGTAACCACATATAACAACAACGACAAAATATACACACAAGATCACATAATGGTGTTAGCACAAGTGTTTAAATAAATAAAATATTAAACGACACATGATACATCCCAAAACACGAAAAAGGAGAATTTGTAAGGATTCACTCACAGTGGGTGCGTTTCCTTGGATTGATGACGAACGCGCACGAATTTAGGATTTGACCGACGAAGGAAACTAACCTAAATAATAACGCAATAATTCGATAAAAAAATAAAAGTTAATATTTTAATTAATGCTTTTTATTAGATTTTTAGGTTATTTTGTGGTAATTAATGGAGTTTTTAAGCCTAAAAAGTCTTGTTTCTAAGTGTTTTTAATTTATTTTTAATTAAAATATTAAAGAAAATAATAATATAAAATATATAAAAAAATTGGATCTTGTCAGACCTGACAAGGTTTGACCGGTTTTATGTGTGGAATTGGCAGCGTGTGTGAAGTTCGAACTCGTGACCTACCGTATACGTGCACGCAGCTCTACCAACTGAGCTACGTGTCTAACCTGAAATAATCTCTAATTTAATTATCTTTATATACAAGTTAGATGAATTCTAAAATTTGTTTAATTAAAAAGATTTTAAAACCAGTTGAGCCGCTATACTGAGCATGCCTCGAACCCGCGACCTCTACATGTGATGCACCCAGCCCTATCAACTGGGCTGGGTGTCTAACCCAACATTATTTGAAACCAAATTATATTTACTATCTCCTTGAAACATGATCTGAATGCCTTTTAAAAATGATTTTTATTCCAGAAAACCGGTAGTGCATGAGATTCGAACCCGGGACATGCCTGCATAAAATGCACACAGTTCAACACTGGACTGTGTGTCTAACCCGGTTTAACCCGTTTTTAATTATATTAATATACTCATTACACTTCATCTTCTTCATACAACTTAAACCCAAACTGAAACCCGACTATGATCGATTTAAACGGCTTTGATTACTTAACTGAAAATTGAGACACTTTAAATAAGAGATATATAAAGGGTTTAAGGGGTTATACCAACAAGAAACGAAAATCCGATTTTCCGGCGATGAATTCCGGCTATTTTCCGGCGACTTGCAGCAGAGTTTCAAGAGATTTTCTTTGAAGAACAGAAGGTTGTGAGCGAATCCTGAAGTAGATTATGTTGTGGTATTTATAGGACAATGATTTGAAGTTTTCGGTTTCAAGATTTTTAAATCATTGATTCCTAACGGTTTTAAGCTTTAATAGGACTTGATTTTGTGATGGTAACAGATGTTTGATGTCGGTTTCATATGTTTTCACAATTGAATCCGGAGATTTAGTCTTGATTGATCGATCGACGGTTACTGGTTTGAAGTTTCAAATTGACAGGTTTGATATCGGGTTGAGCATAAGAATTAATGGTTTCGGTTTAGCAACACGTAGTGTGTGTGTCTCGGCGGTGTGTAAGGTGTGTGTGTAACATTTGTCGTAAAATGGGTTTTAAAACCCGCTCCATTATTTTTTTATTTTATTTTTATTTTTAAGTATACGCTATGATTCGTTACGCGTTTATGTTAAGTGGGTTAGAAATCATTAAACTGTTAGTATTAAATACTAAATATAATAATATTAATAAATAAATTATAACTAATAAAAAATATATAAAAAAAATGAATATATATATATATATATATATATATATATATAACAAAACAAGGGTGGACCGCGGGTATCGAACCCGGGTCTTCACCCAAAAAAACCACACAAACACACCACCAGACCACACGTACACATCTGATACAATCTCAAAACAAATAAATTATATATATATATTCAACACTCTCAATCATAATTCAAAGAAATCATCACTCTGTAACAATCAAAGGCTCAATTCGCACAATCAATTCTAGAAGCGGTTTTTTTTTCTGTTGCAACCACCATATGTAACCGCCTCAAATCATAAGATGCCATTCAAACTTAGGAATTAATTTTCCCCGAAATTTAGTATTTCAATCATTGATCTTTGACCGAAACCGAAACATTAAACCACTGCCTCTCCCTATAAATAGAGACCCTCTAAACACAATTAGAGAGCACGCATACTCACTCAACTTCTCTGTGACCACTGTTCCTTATTTGCACATCGCCGGAAGTCCGAGTCTCGCCGGAGTCATAATCCAAGATCGTCGGAAACTTCGTCGGAAGTTTGAAGAAAACTCCTTTTTCTGGTATGAAGTGTACTTAATCTTTCAATTCTATCAGCCAGTGTGTTGTTTAAAATATGTTAGCTAAATCCACCAAAACAGTTGGAATCAAGTTCAGGGTTTCTGTTTATAAAGAAGATGATCTTGAATAAGTGTTTTTATATAATTAAATTGATTGTTTTAAACAGGTTAGACACACAATCCAGTGGTGGACTGTGTGCACCCATAACGAAAACGTTCTGAGTTCGAGCCTTGACCATCACCGGTTCCCTAGAATAAATTTTTCTCTCTATAAAACTTAACCAAATCACTTTTAATAAGAATATAAATATGTTATGATTTCTGTTTATAATGTGTTAGACACCCAGCCTAGTTGGTAGGGCTGGGTGCAAACAACTTGAGGGTCACGGGTTCGATCCTGGATTAAGCAAAGGTTTGATAATTTTAAAGCCTTTTTAAAATAAGTAAATTTATGAAATAAGCTAAATAGTGTATAAATATTATTAAAACATAGATTATTTCGTGTTAGACACGTAGCTCAGTTGGTAGAGCTGCGTGCACGTAAACTGGAGGTCTCAAGTTCGATTCACACACGCTGCGAATAATCATCAGATCGGCCGGTTCAACCCCTTTAAAAGGGTATGTTTTTTTAATATACTTTTCCTTTATTTTTCTCCAAAAATCCTTAAAAATATAAATAAAAATAAGACTTTTTAAGCGTAAAACTTGTAATAAATACTACAAAAATAAATCTAAAAATCTAATAAAAAGCACTAATTGAAAATATTAATTTCAAATAGATATTTATTTATTTATCAAATTATTACGTTATTATTTAGGTTAGTTTCTCTCGTGGTAAAATCCAAATTCGTGCACATTCATGGTCAATCCAAGAAAACGCACCCACTGTGAGTGAATCCTTTCAAATTCCCTTTTTATTCATGTTTTAGGGTGTATCATGTGTTATATATTTTGTTTATTCAAACACTTGTGCTATTACCATTATATGATCTAATGTGTGATGTAAATGCTATTTGTTGTATTGTGTGTTTACATTTTTGTCAGTTGCATGCAATCATTCACATTAGGCCCATCGGTTCCTCGTTGGAGATGAGTTGAGCATCAGGTGCCTTATTAGATCGGCTCTGTTTGATTGATTCTTGATCTCATTGTTCATCATTTGTCATGCTTGTGGGTGCATTGATTGATAATATGTGGTTTGTTGTTAGATTTACATATGCGTTTAGTCATATTTGGTTTATGCACATTTTATTTAAATAACCAATATAACTAATTCATTCAAACGTTTAAATGAGATTCACTCGCCAACTTTTGTTGACCCAAAACCCTATTTTTTTACACATGATACAGGTGGACAGGTTGAAGCAAAGAACTCATAGGAAATTGCCTTAGAAGAAAAATAAAGAGTGTATGAATATTGTTATGCTTGTATGATTGTTGTAACTATTCCTTTAAATTGGAAATAATAAATATGAAACTTTATTATAGTAAATGTCATGAGCTTTGATGAAAACCCAATCATGCCCCGATTACCATTTCTGTTGCGTGTCAGGGTGTGACAGTGTGTGTTTGAGGGGACCCGGGTTCGACTCCCGGCTACCCCCTTTTGGTTTATTTTATTTTATTTTTATTATTTAAATTTTAAATACTTTATTTATTTCTTTGTTAGTTATTATTTTAGTTATATAATTCATAAATAATAAAATTTAGTAACAAAATTTAAATAAACGCACAACGAATTTTCTAATAAATACTTGAGTTCTCAAATGGAGCGGGTTTTTGGAACCCGTTTTACATAAATGTTACATCTACTCTTGCTTCATTTCACAAGTTGAACCTAAAAGTATTGATGTTGCTTTGCAGGAACCAGGCTGGGTGGATGCTATGCATGAAGAACTCAATCAATTTGAGAAGCTTGGTGTTTGGCAATTGGTGAAGCTGCCTCAAGGAAAACGTGCTCTCGGAACTCGCTGGGTTTTTCGTAACAAACAGGATGACACTGGAGTCATTGTTCGGAATAAAGCTCGACTGGTGTTTCAGGGTTTTCGTCAGATTGAAGAATTAAACTACGATGAGGTCTACGCACTGGTCGCTCGTTTGGAGGCTATTCGCATTTTCTTGGCATATGCATCTTACATGGATTTCACTGTCTATTAAATGGATGTCAAGACTGCGTTCCTCTACGGCACGGTGAAAGAGGAAATATACGTGGCACAACCACCGGGTTTTACTGATCCTGACAAGCCAGACTATGCATACAAATTAGACAAAGCTTTGTATGGGTTGCATCAAGCGCCTCGCGCATGGTACGCAACTCTCGCAGAGCATTTGCTTACTCATGGATACACTCAAGGAACCATTGATCAAACCTTGTTCATCAAACGTGTTGACAAGGACATTATTCTTGTTCAAATTTACGTTGATGATATCATTTTTGGTTCTACAAATGATGGTATGTGTCGGGAATTTGAAGAAATTATGAAGAAGAAATTTGAGATGAGCTCACTGGGGGAGATGACCATGTTTTTAGGACTTCAAGTTCGTCAGAGCTCGCAGGGAATCTTGATTCATCAAGGAAAATATGTCCATGATGTTCTTACGAAATTCAAGCTTACAGACTCAAAGCCCACAACTTCAGCTATTGCAGAACGGCCTTGCTAAATGAAGACGCTGAAGGAACGCCTGTTAATCCGACCATGTATCGCTCAATGATTGGTTCACTCATGTATCTCACTGCAAGTCATCCAGATATCATGTTTGCCGTCTGCCAGTGTGCTCGTTATCAGGCTACTCCTAAACTCTCTCATTTACATGCTGTTAAAATAATTTTTAGGTACCTAAAAGGGGCACCATCACTGGGCCTCTGGTATCCTAAAAATTCTGAATTTGAACTATATGCTTTCTCTGACAGCAATCTTGGAGGTACAGATAGGGATATGCGCTCAACTTCAGCTGGATGTCAATTCTTGGGAACCACTTAATCTCGTAGCAATGCAAGAAGAAACAGACGGTCTCACTTTCTACTGCAGAAGCAGAATATGTCGCAGCCTGTTGCTCCCAAGTTTTATGGATGCAGAACCAGCTTGCGGATTACGGTTTGACTTATCTAAACACCACAATCTACTGTGATAATGATGCCGCTATCCAAATCGTAAAAAAACCCTGTTTTTCACTCCAAAACCAAGCACATAAATATTAAAGTTCATCTTATCCGTGATTACTATGAAAAGGGTCTTGTGAAGCTTGAGCAAATTCACACCGATGTAAACGTGGCGGATTTGTTCACGAAACCCGTTAGCAACGCCGTTTTCAAGTGCTTGTGGATCTTCTCAAAATGATTCGATTTTCTAACTAGGCATCCTCTGTTCTTTTCGTTTCGTTTATCGTCTTTCATTTATTTTCTTTTGCTTCGTAAATTTGTTCATGTATATGCACAAATTTAGGGGTAGAAATCTTTAAAAAAAGTTTGTTTTTAAAACAACTTTTGCAATTATTAGGAAATGACATACTTTTTCGTGATAAAATGTCTGACTAACACATTTAAGGTGTTGAAGCGGGAAAAGGCTTGGATCGAAGGTGATATGTCGGTAGGTCTAAATCTCAACCGGATAGTGTAAGCCGATTGATATAAACATAACGAACTGTGTACTCAGTGGGTCACACACTATAGGCGTATGATTTCATGGTCTTAAATCCTGTGTTAATAGATAGCCAACGTCTGAGGTTTCGGGTTTTTATGCTGTTGAGTCATCCGGGGATATCTTGGCTGCCCTTCTGTTGCATCCAGATTATGCAGACCTAGGCACAGTCAGGATATCTTTCTAAAAGAGCCAAAATAGAAGGGCCAAAACCTAAGAGAACGAAAGTCTCTTCATGAGAAAATTCCATACGGTCCTACATACCACATAAGGTATTTGCCTAACCCTCGTCAGACACTATTGGTCTCTCTGCTGTACGAAAGTACTGACCTGTTCACCAATAGCCTAACATTGTAAAATATAAAGGATGACCTCAGTATACTCATCTGCTATGATGAATTGTTTTGCTTACCTTGATCGCGGGGGTATGTCATGGTATGGGACACACGGGTATCATAATATAATACTACCTTAAGCGTATCATAAAGCTTGAACTGGAAGGGTTGAGTTTTAGACTTAGATGGACAAGTATATTGGCAATCGCTTAGACTAGTTTGACCCAACTCATACTGAAAAATGTTCCTTAGTCGACCTTTGAAATGATTTGATCCCTTAGTAAGGCTGTGTTTATGTTTATGTTTGTGCTAAAATGTCTTATCTTTGTAGTTGGTAAAAAGTGGTTGGATGCTTGGTTAGTCAACTTGATGATTCTTTGGTTAGATGGTTTCTGTCAAGGGATATAGAATTTCTAAAAGTTTTAAAAAATGAAAATTTAGAATTCACATGTTAGTGTTCCGGATTGGGCTTTTAAACACTTTTTAGACAGGCCCACTTAGATGTTACTGTTTCAAATTGGGCTTTTAAACACTTCCCGGACAGGCCCACTTAGCTGTCACTGTACCGGATTTAGCCTGACAAAAGCTCAATCCGGATTCTTTGGAATGTGAGGCCCAAGCCCATTCCGAAAAGTATTTGAGTGATTCAGAGATGTCATTCCGGATTATTCACAAATTTCCGAAATATCTGATCTTCTCTGATTTTCTCTCTAATTTCTCACTGTTCATCTCGGATTTATATTTCGAACCTCATCCGGATTAGGTAAATTTTGCTTAAAATCATAAAATCCGGATGATAATCTTCATGTTTAAAGCATTCCGGATAGCATATCGGATTGACCTTCAAAGTAACATGCATTTCGGATCCCATTCCGGATGGATATTCAACCGAGTTGATGAACTCGGATTTCATCTCGGATAATCTTCATCCGGATTGATGATTTATCTGATTTATCCGAGATACTGTTGGCTAATCCGGATTGCTGATTTATCCGAAATACGAGTGACCTCTTTGCTAATCCGGAATGATGTAAAGGTTCATCCGGATTAGTATTAACCTGTTAGTAAATCCGGATTCTAGGGTTTGAACCTTTGAACTCTTTTGAACCTTTTCAAATGCTTGAACCTTTCCAGCTGATTTGAACCTTTCAATAATTGAACCTTCGAAATCTGTCTGGACCATCCGATTAGTGTTGACCTTTATCCTGTTAAACTCCGTTAACTTCTGTTAGTTGTGATTTAACCTGGTTATTGTTTTGACATAAATGGTTGAAGAAGCCTTTGACGCGGTTATGTTGGTAGAGGAGCAGTTCCACAATCAGGCAGGGTATCTTTCGGATCCACCAGCTGAGTTTTATCAGGAGTTCCAGTAGATGAAAACGGGTTTGAACGTGTGCAAGATTTCTTATGCACTCCGGACTAATCCAGTTATATACAGAGATCTAGTGCATTCATTCTGGAAGAGAGCTTGATTTCATCAGAGAGGCACGGATGGGAGACCATATATCAATTCTCAGATACAGGGGAAGGAGATTTTAGTCAATGAAGCTTGCGTTAGAGAGGTTCTGCAGATTGCTGATACTACAAGTGACCCGACTGTATATGGGAAGGAGAAAGTATTGTCGATACTCGCGGAGATGAGTTATGAAGTGTCATATCCGCCGTTACTCAAGAAGATGTTTCCTGCATACTGGTGATTATTAGTACATATGTTTATGCAGTGCATTTCAGAGAACAAATGAGGTCTAGATCAGCCGAATCAAACCCAGACCTCTGCTATTGTATCTCTCATTATGGACTGGAAGTATAACTTCTCTTGTTATATCTTCGAAAACAAGAAGAAGATTTTGGAGCAGTCCAAGAAGAGAATGTTTCTATTGTATCCACGTTTCGTACAACTGATTCTAGATGCTCGATATCCTGACTTGGCAAAAGATGCTTCAGATGCGAATTTGTTAAATATGAAGTCTATGGGACTAACTATTTTCAGCACAATGAAGAAGAGTCGCTCGACGTCAAAGACTGTCTTTGTTGGTTGCTTTGCACTGAAGAAATTCGGAAAGTTTGCTGAGGTAATCGAACAGGAAGTCCCAGTTCCTACACCTGTAAATGCGATAGTTGCTGAAGAACATGACGTGCCCGCCAAGGAAAAAGAGGTCGAGATCGAAGATTTAGTTTCAGATGAGGATACTGACGCTGAACAAGCCTTCTTAGATGATCTTACTGAGTTCAATGCCAATCTAACGCCAGTCTTGCCATAATTGTCTTCCGAGAACTTAGAAGCCCTAATTGCTCATTTGAAAGAAATCCAGGAAAAACAGGGTGATCCTCCACTGGTACTTCCCTCTGTCGCTGCTCCGGTAGATATGGTTGAAGATGATGAAAAAGATGAAGAGGATGAAGTTCCATTGATCAAGAGAAGGCGAACAGAGCCTAGTGTTCAGCCAAGTCAATCTGAAGCTCATGTTGTTAGTGTTGCTGAAGAGTCTACTCTGGTGACTTCTACTACTGTTTTATCTTCAGTCGCTGCATCTATTACAGACACTCCAATAGTTGATACTCCCATTTCATCTGAACCAACAACAGCTCATGTTGCTACGCATTCTACAGTTGTTTCGATTCCAGCAGACTCGGTATTACAAACAATGGATTTTGGAGGAAGTTCGATGGGTGATGAAGGGTCTGGCGTAGGTGGAAGTGGTGTAGGTAGTGCTGAGGATGATGCTACGGATTATTTGCGAAGATCGAAAAAGTATGCATTTGAATTTGGTGAATTGGATAGTGATGATGAAGATATGGAAGTTGATGTTGTAGATCTGAAGAAGCGAGTGGTTGTGTTAGAGCAGGAGGTTATACTAAAGGATGCTCAAATCGATTCGTTGCAAACACGATTAGATGTGAGAGACTAGACAATAGATCAACTGCAAGGAGATGTTACTATGCTGATGACTATGGTGTTTGATTTGAAAGCCAAATTGGAGAACAAGTTTGGGAGGGAATTTTCTGTCCCTACTGATGATCCGATTAACATAGAACACAGACACAGAGCAGCTCAACAACGAGCGGTAGAGGAAAGTGAGGCAGAAAGGTTAGCCGCAGAACAGTTGGCTTCTGAACGCCAAGCTTGGTTGGATGACTATCTGAGCGATCCACGAAAGAAATATACTGCAAGTCAGAAGCGTCCAGCGACCCAAAAGAAGAGGCAGGTGGTATTGATGAAGAACGTTGATGTTAATCCTCTTGATGAAAACTTCCAGTTGAAAGATCCGACAAACCAATCTGAACGATATGTGATGGAGCTTGGTTTAAGCTACTACAACAAGGTCGGGAATAAATCGAAGGTGTTAAGCTGGATGTATGTTCGACAGGATGGGACTCGGGAGTATTATTCTAAGGAATCTCAGTTCGAGACATGGACGAAAATAGCTCTGACTGATTTATTGCGAGCTCCGTATTCTGATGATGATACAACTGAACGTGGCCCAGGCTGGAGATTCTTCAAGAAATTGGAACACAAGGTGAAAAACGGGTTCAAGACGATGAAGACAGCTGAACCATACTTGCGAGCTGCAAAGGGGGTACGTGATGCACGAACAGGGAGAAGGTTCAAGTCTGTGATATGGCCACCTACGGATAAGGAATTGGTTATACCGGTCGCTCCAACTTTTCCACGAGGGATTTTGAAGAACTTTAACTTCTGGCTGTATGATCCCAAGTTCGGTAGTGTCACGATTGTGACAAAGGAAAAGGCGTTTAGGGTGAATGATGTGGTTGACTTAGTAAGCTTTCACGATGAAGACCTGCAGATTCTTGCTTCTCATCAGATCCAAACTGCAGAGTTATATGAAGTATGTGCAAAAGATTGGACAGCTGATGTGGCTGGTATTATTGCTGGAAGGCTAGGAGTGGACGCGCAACCGAAAGACTAGAAGGCCTAATGTTGTAAACCTAGGGGGAGAGTTTTGGGCTTATATTAACAAAGGTTTACGCATTAGAGCTACATTTGGGCTTTAAAGGAGGTTTTGGGCTTCCTAGTGCCTTGTGGGCCTAGGGATGTAATTGTTGGACTTAGTGAGTAGTATAAATACCTGTCTTAGGTCAAGGTTAAGGGGTTAGAGAGTTGTAATTGCAAACTTGTATCATACACTTTTCTAGTGTATGCAAGTCGTTCTTAATTCAAGAGATTGTTCTTCTTCCTAATCGTTATTTCCGCTACTGATTAGGTTTGTGATACCTGTTAGATCCGATATCGGGACTTACAGTCGACCCGCACGTATCGACATACGTGCTCCACGTTTCCTCCTTGGTGGTTCCGGTGGCGGCTGAGGTTGTTCCACCGGTTCCATATGAACATCTTCTTGTATAGGAGGTGTTGGGGAGTGGTGGGAATGAGTGTTAGAAAAAGTGAATTGGTTCCAATATTGGTCCCATTCGTTAGGACCTTGATATGGCGATCAGGCGTAAGAGTTAGAATCGCTAGAGATTTCGATATGGTGTCCAAGCGATCCTGACAGTGACATTTCTGGATCGGAGTCCTCGTCCATGGGATTAGGTTGATCCAACTGATTCTGATCAGCTGGGGGTGTGTTGAAGTAGTGGTTAGGGTTAAACTCATCATGGTACGAATGACGAGAGTGATGAGAATGGTGTGAATGTTGAGAATGATATGAGTGGTATGAATTTTGTGAGTGAGTAGGTGAATGTCTTGCTGGTGGCCAGGAATCCCCCGAATCCTCATAAGGATTCGAGTGATGGGGTTGTGAAGGGATACGTCCAGATGGTCCTCCCCTCATTGGTCCTTTACCTCTTCCTCGTACTCTTGGCATCATTTTCCTGTTAAAATCAACTAAAAAACAATAATAATAACTTAATAATGAGATGAGTGATCCTAGGTCAAAGCCTAGACTCGGAAATCTAAGGAATGTGTTTTTGTGTAAGTTTGAGATTAAACACAAGAAGGCTAGTGTTTAATTCTCTCAAACATTGGCTCTGATACCAACCTGTCACACCCCTGGATTTACAACCAAACACCGGTGGGCCCGGATGGGGAATATCGTGACGTAAGTTGATATCACATAGTCAATTAAACACAGCAGAGCGGAAGTCTTGGAGTTAAATTACTATTACAAACCAAATATTCAAAATACGAAAAATAATATACAGACGGATTGTAATGTAGATCCACGGGCGGATCGTAAAATGTACAAAAATGTAAAACAGACTTTGGGCAGATCTAAGGATTTGCAAGATCCTCTTATATCACTACCGAGCAGCTTCCAGCCTATTTTGTATTGTACCTGCATTGTAGTCTTTTGAAAATACGTCAGCTTTTGCTGGTAAATACACCCGACTGACTCATTTTGAAAACATTTTTAAAATTAGATTTAAGTGCACATGACACAAATCTTTTATAACTTGGGAAAGTCAGCCTTGTAACCTTATTAACAGATTCACATGTTTGTCTATACATATAGGGCCCAGTACAGAGACCGAGACATAATTAACGTACACACCACTTATGAACCCACAAAGGAGTTATCCCCAACTAGTGGGTAAAAATAATTTAGCATGAGCATCTGTCAGGTGTATGCCTACACCCCGCACTTTGGTCATGGCCATTAACTAATGTAATGAGCCGAGGATATCCAGGACACGGTCGTTAACCCCCAATATTTAAGTTATCAAACAAAACTGATTAAAACGCAATATGCGGATTTACTAGCCACAGTCCGGCATTCGATTGATCCCATTTCCGACCAAGCGGTAATAATTTACCGTAACCCAAGCCCGTATAGGGAAAATAATTCAAGAGTATTTACCTGAGGTAGTCTTGATTTTTAAAATGCAAGATTTAGTATCTCAGCCGTATCGAAAATGAAATAAGTGCAAATAGCATTTACAAGAAGGCTCTAGTCTAGATTATGGCATAAGCTAACCAATTAAAATGCTAACGGTCTTAATTAAGTCATAGACTTAGACCGACTAGCGTACAGGATCAAAACGTATGATACGCTAGATTAAGCGATGATCGGATAGAATGTAGTTTAAACCCAACAAGTACTATGGCTTGTATAATATGGGTAAACCATAAGCATTCTGGATTTTGAGACTAAAATGATAAGGTGAAACCCGTTTCGGTTAATTTCCATAAACTAATTACATACACTTAACCATGTGCATAAAAGCGATACCGGGTAACCGGATAAGTCATGGACAAGTTCTATATGCCATTATACTTTAAATAAGTTGAAATATAAGTAGTATCAACTTTAATGCATGTTAAGGTTTTAAAATGAAACTATGCCTCATAAGGCAGTTTTGGTAATTATATACCGTATAAAGGAACTTGAATATATTTAGTGTTATGATCAAAAGTATTCTGGAAATATAATTAATTTAGGATATAATATCAGTAAGATATTGATTATAAGTGTAATTTATCTTTTATGACCAAACTATGCACCGAAGGGGCATTTTGGTCATTTTACACATAGTATGACAACTTTATTTGGGATTCTGAGTTTATATCATGTACCTACCATAAAAATATTTTAAATAAGTTTTAAAATCAGTAGGTAACAAGTCTTGGTCGTTAAATATGGTTTAAAACCATGCCATGCGCCGAAACGGCGTTTATGTCGTAAAATGACGATTTGTGGGAAGTTTAGTAAAAACTGATGTTAAGATCAAGTTTAATTTTTTTAGATATATATTTAATATAACATATCGGTAGGTAAAAGATTTGATATGAAAAGGTATGATTAAAACCATTTTATGAGCCACAAGGGCTTTATCGTCATTATCGACATAACACAAGAACTTGTAAGTAAACTCAGTATATAATCTGACTTGACATCCTAAATAATCTTAATTATGATATTACATTAGTAGGAAATTCATTTTCAAGTTCGTTATCGATTAAACCTCATTTTATGTAAAAAGGGCATTTTAGTCAAAATGGCATAATAACGGAACTTGTGCATAAACTCAGATTTTGATTATAATCATGTAATATAACCTCATGGGGTTATGCTACATTATATTACGATCATAATGCAACCCTAAATCAGTAGCTAACTAATCTAAATCGGGTCAGAAACGAAAGTCAAAGCAGAAGTCAAACTTTGCGACTTTCGGTTGCGAATCGACCCTAGAACTGAAATTGATGAGCCGAACATGTTTTCACATGTTCTAATACTTATTACCAACTTGTTTCAGTGCTAAAACATGTTTCATAACATATATAAGCTCAAATTATAATAATTTCGAAAACTGGCCTGTTTGACTTTTTAATAATATAACTTTGACCCGTCAATTGCTCTAGCAAACTTGATCTTTAGGAGGTGCCCTTTACAGGGATTAATGCCTACCTTATTACGATCACTTAGCCATGTTCGTTATGAACAATGGTTGGACCATAATGGTCTTAACCGAAAGTCAATGCGTTTTTCGTAAAACGCTTGACTTTTGGCTATAAAAGCCTATAAACGAAAATGTAAGAGAAAGGAACACTTATAAGTGATTGCTAGGATGAAATAGAACTAAGTTGGATGCTCCTTTCAGTTAGGAACTTCCAGAGGAGGGAGATAGAGTGATAAATGAGAAAGGTGCAAGTTCAAGTGGTGAACTAGTTCACCTATTTATAGTTGCGGAGCTTGAAGTAGGTGATGCCAGGTGTTAGGGAGTGTTAGAGGGAGCTTATAAGTGTCTAAAACGTGGCATAGCAGTTTGGAAGTCCATGGTTTCGAATCAAATGGTTTTTGGCAACATGTGTGGAGGCCAAGCAAGTTTTCTACAGACACAGTCCCCTCGCGCCCCGCGAGAGACCAGGCCCGTGTATCTCGCGGCCCACGGGCAACTCCTGGGAACTTTCAAAACTTGCCACATTTAGCCCCTCAACTTATTAAACCTCTAAAACACCTCTATAAGCATAATTCGACCTCCGTAGCCAACATTTGGCGTACACGGGAGTATGCCCAGACATTGTCAAGCTCTCGGTTTGTTAAAAGGTCACTCAGAGGTATAAATTAACATGTTGACACTTTTAACCCCTCCATTGTCCAACTTTTACATCTTTACAGAATTAATCCCCCTCGTCCAACAAGTTGCTCGTGTGAGAGTTAGGACTTCATAAAGGATCACTTAGAGGCTCAATATAAGCATGTTGACTCTGATGGTCACTCAAAGGCTAAGTTTAAGCATGTTGACACTAATGGTCACTCAGAGGCTAAGTTTAAGCATGTTGACCCTAATGGTCACTCAGAGGCTAAGTTTGAGCATGTTGACACTAATGGTCACTCAGAGGCTCGGATTATGCATGTTAACACCAGAGGGTCACTCAGAGGCTTAGTTTGAGCATGTTGACACCTTTAGTCCTTATTAGTCCTTAATGGACTTATTATAAAAGTAATGGCACGTGTCATATACTATTGGACACGATTTTACGAGGTGTTAAAATTTCGGATCTAGATGGACGCTTTACTTCACGCACATGGCAAGTCTTATAGTCAGCATTAGGCACTCGACTAGATCTCAGTACCGCTTTTCATCCACAAACTGATGGCCAGTTCGAGCGCACCATACAGACCCTTGAAGACGTGTTGCGATCATGCGTCATCAATTTCAAAGGAAACTGGGATGCTCATCTACCTCTAATCGAATTCTCTTACAATAACAGCTACCACTCTAGCATCGGGATGGCTCCATTTGAAGCTCTATATGTCCGTAAGTGTCGATCACCAGTATGTTGGCACGAAATCGGTGAAGCTCAAATCACCGGACCTGAATTGATACAAGAGACAACTTACAAGATCCTCCAAATTCGCAATAATCTTCTAGCGGCCCAGAGTCGTCAAAAGAGCTACGCAGACAAACGGCAAAAGCCGCTCGAATTTAGTGTTGGTGATCCAGTGCTTTTAAAGGTATCGCCATGGAAGGGAGTTATTCAATTTGGACAAAAAGGCAAGCTGGCACCACGCTATGTTGGCCCTTTTAAAATACTCGAGAGAGTTGGTCCAGCAGCATACAAGCTTGAATTACCCTACGAACTCAGCAGGATCCATCCAACCTTCCATGTTTCCAATCTAAAGAAGTGCCATACTGACGAGAATCTTCATATACCATTAGATCGACGAGTCGATGCACTTTATAGAACGACCTGTCGAAATCATGGACTTCGGTGAAAACGCTTAAGACGGAGTCGAATCCCTATAGTTAGGGTTCACTCGGAGTCAAAACATGGACCCGGATTTACTTGGGAACATGAAGATTCAATTCGCGAAAAGTACCCTCACCTCTTTCAAGACAACCCTACTTCCTCTCAATTTTGGGACGAAATTCCTAAAAGTAGGGGAGACTTAGGCTTCTAAAATCCGTCCCGTTGTGAATCGAACTTTCAATAAATGAACGAGGATTTTTTATTTATTATTATACCATACATACATATATATGCTATCTCTATAATATATATCGAAATGATAAACTATAACGCGTATGAAGGAGTAACAAATATATAACTTTTAATGTAAAGGGACCTTTCGTGTAATAATTGAAACTTGGAGCCTTTTATGTAAATAATACAAAGAATAAAGAAAAGAAAGAAAGAAAAAATATACATGTGTATATATATAAACAGGTGGACCACGGGTATCGAAGCCGGGTCTACCTAGTTAAACAAGTCCACACGCATCACTGCACCACCTGCAGGTTAGGTGCAAGACTCACATGTATATATTATATATGAAGTTACAATTGAGTGCTTGAAACTCGTTTTCCGCCCAAACTAAACACAGCAACCTCATTATTAGTGTTTACATTTTCGTTTTGATTGATGCTCTGATGGAGGTTTCCTTACTTATGTAAACACGGACCTGGATGTAAAACCAGATCAATTCAACCTCACAACTTTGGCAAATTATTTAACCAAATCTCCTAATTTTGAATTTTCACAAAAACCAAATATAGAACCATGAATGCTGCCTTTGGTTAGCGAAATCTTATATATAGAGAGCCTATTCATTTCCTCGGAGGGTGACACCACAAAAGAAAACACACACCCTTCACATTCGTCTGCGACGGTACCGGTTGCTGGATATATTCGTAGTTCACGACAAAATCGCGTCATGTTCGTCTCGGTATACCATTCTTTATCCTTTTGTTTCCTTGTTAATTCTCGATTAAAAACGTTACTTCTTTGACGTTAATACTCACCTAAACAAAACTGAACTGATGGAAAATCTTATTTAAAGTATTCAGTTTCAGGTATAGAATGAAGAAGACAACTCTTACATCTTGTACAAACAAAATAAAAAATCCAAAAGTTTCAGATTTTGATGTTGTAGAGCAGTTGTTGATACTTGTTCTCTCATACAAGAGGTCACGGGTTCGATCCTCTGACCCCTTGTTATTCGCTGCAACTGCATCTTTTTATTTTATATAAAAACTAGTATATGGAGTCTTGTGTTTCTGTATAAAAATAATTACCGACCAATATATATAACTGAGTTAGACACATGGCCCAGTGGAAGGGACGTGTGCGAGCGATTGAGAGGTCCCCGGATTGAATCCGGACAGACCAGTTTTTGGGATTTTATTTTTAATTTATTTTTTAATAACAAACTCAACAGTGAACAATTTTTTTTATCTTTAATTATTTTCTTTATAATAAATCTCTAAATTTATTTATAACATAAATAAGTAAAAATTTATTATATTCCTTTTTATAAAAAAAGAGTAAATAATGAGATAAACTTTAATATCTAAATAATTAAGTTATGAACCATAAATATTAGGAATTTTATTTAAATCTATAAATAATAACTAGATCGTTGTGTGGCATTTTAACATATAGGGTAATCGTTTTCTTTCTTTCGGAATTCTCTATCTTTCCTCGTGCGTTATCTTCAAGGAATCCTTATACGCAAAAATTGTGAGTGAATCTTACAACTCCCCCCCCCCTTTTCCTTTTTATTTATACGTTTTGGGGTGTATCATGTGTCGTGTATCTTTATTCAATTTTACAAAGTTCAATTACGTGCAAGTACCATTATGTGAAGTATCTATGTTATGTGTTGTTTGGTTGTTAATCATTTGGGGCATTACATTCATTTAGACATTTCATCATCATAGGCTCATATGTTCCCCATTACCTATGAGCAGAACTTGATGTCGCCAACACACGAGATTAGCTCCGTTTGATTGAGCTTAGATCTTGCAACACACCATAATACCGTGCACATTTACATACAGTTGATCTGATTATTGTTTGAGATTGTTTATGGAGGTTTGACATATGACATACAACATATTTATTTACATCGGTTAACGCACGTTTTCTCAATAAACCAAATTTAAACATACTATTTTTCTAAAAACAATAAAGTTCACTCGCCAACTTTTGTTGACCCAAAAATTTCTTTCTACACATGATACAGGTGAACATGTTTGAAGAATGAATCACATAGCATTGAGCCTTAGAAGAATAACAAGTTACTTGAATTTATTTCGAATTATGTAGTTGATTAGTTTGGATATTGTGTTATGGGATTTTATTTAAATTGAAATAATAAATATCGAAACTTTTAATAGTATGTCATAAGCTTTGATGAAAACCCAATCATGCCTCGGTTACCTTATCCGCTGCGGGTCGGGGTGTGATAATGATCACATGGTTACTTGTCCTAAAATTAGGTTATATTATCTAGGACTTAACCTCCTCGTTACGATTCTAATGGGCATGACCCATGAAATCGCAATTACCCTGAGGGGATTATAGTGTTAAAAACGAGTATTAAGTCTAGCTGATATTTTCCCGTATACATACTTTCGTATATTTAAATTCCTAAATCCTCCTGAAGAAGCACCGGTTAAACCTAGAGGTATCCGGGGATATATAAGTCACAACCAGGGTGTTTCTGCATAAATGGTTAACCTCTCACTTCACCTTTTGGTTTTCAAGCTCACTCCGGCTGATCTGCAAAACAAGCAACGCCGTTAGTCTCGCCATGGGGAAAAGGGTGGTTTTCTCCGTGACCACACTCCGGCGTGAGAATAAGTATCTTGGATAAGAAATAAGTGATTGCTGATGTAAGCAAAAGCTTGTGTGTGTGGTAAGTGGTGTAGTAAGTATATGGGCCTGTCTATGCCTGAAGATCCGATACTTATTTATAGCCGAGAAAGGTATGTTCAGGAGAAATGCTGGTGGGCCTTGGGCCCGACCCATACAGCCAGAGACATCCCTTTTTTCCGTCGGCGCCAGACATTAAATGCTCCCTGCAGGAGAATTAATGTTCACTGTCGGGAAGTATGCTTTGTCAAATGTTGAGTGGTGCCACGTGTAAAGGCAGTCGTCTATGGTGTCAGGCCTGTTGCCAGCCGAAAATGGAGAGGGTGGAACAGTCACTGGAAGAAGTGTGGTTGGTGTATGCTCTGACACTTGCCTTACTGGTCATGGGTGCTGTCACACGCAACCTGCCAAGTAACCTTTGGTCACAGCTCTGCCATTCCGTACCCTGAGGTATGGTCAACATCTCTTAGTGCTTACCCTCTTCTGCGAGGCTGTCAAGGTTTTTCCCGCCAGCGCAGGTGCCAAGGGTACATCCTTTGGGCCCAAGACTATAAGGCGCTGCTCATGTGTGTCTTGTCCTTGCGAGGTTTTGGGATTCGCAGCTTAAAGGAATGTTGTTGTGCGCAGGGTCTAGTACGCGTGAGTCTAACTTGCCGTTATGGTGAGTACACAAGGCTCGTTGTCTGACTTTAATGTATTGGTCTAATTCACCGTTGCGCTAAGTGCACAAGGCTCATTGTGTGACCTTTAAAAGCTGGTCTAATTCACCGTTGCGCTGAGTGCGTAAGGCTCATTGTGTGACCTATGAAAGCTGGTCTAATTCACCGTTACGCTGAGTGCGCAAGGCTCATTGTGTGACCTATGAAAGCTGGTCTAATTCACCGTTACGCTGAGTGCGCAAGGCTCATTGTGTGACCCATTGATTCAAAGAAAGCGCACCACTGCACGTTCCGCGGAAGGTTTTGTAGCAATTTGGTCAAGGATATGGTCACTTGGGACCATACCTCCTCAAGTCCCCCAGTCCAGTGCTGCTCCTACGCGCATGTTGTAAGTTGGGAGGAGTGCTGGACTAGAAGAGTTGTTGTTTGCACCGTTAATGGGGTGATGGAAATTTTTGTAAGTGTTTAGAGGAAACGTTTGGGTGAAGGAAACGTTTTATCTTCACTCTTGGAATTTGAAAATCTGATCTTCAGACGTTGCAGGTGGTTTGGTGAGAAAAAGTGGGATTTGAAAAGACGTCTGACAGTTGTAGCTTGCACTCAGCCGCTTCGTCTACCATTCATTTAATGAATTGGCAGAGAGCGTGTTGGCCACGCGCGCACGTTAACTTTCACTACCCACTTACTCGCCACGTGTCCGTCTATGATTGGTCACCATTGCCATGTGTTAGACACGTTCTCCGAATGCATTAAATGTGAGCGCTATAAATAGAGGTTCTCCGGTAGGGTTTCTTCATTCATTCATTCACACTTCTTCAAAAAATTTGCTTTGCTTTTTGTTAAGTTCTTGAGTTGTTAGAAAAAAAATTTCAAAGATTTCTTCTCTTTTTTTTTCTTTTATGGCGGCCAGAGAGCCTGAGGCTGGCGCTGGTGCCGTTGCTCCGCCTCCTCTGCCGGCTTGCAAGTTGAGCCGGCAGTTATTTGACAACATTTTGTCCGGCCTCCGGTTTCCTCCCTCTTGGGACGCCCGGATGCCGGCAGAAGGTGAGACGGCCACCGACGCTCCGGTGGGCTATATCACCTTCTTTGCTGACTTTTTTGGTGAGGGTAACTTCCGGTTTCCCACCACCAAGTTTTCGTGGATTTGCTTCAGTACTACGGATTCCACCTTTCCCAATTGAATCCGAAGGGAATGGTGAGAATACGGCATTTTGAGTTCCTCTGCCAGTCGACTGGGTCTATTCCCACCGTCAACAGGTTCCGTATTTTCTTTCAACTCCATTGCTCAGTGGGGTTTTATTCTTTCCAGCACCGTGCGCAGGCACGGAAGATTTTGCTCTCTCCCCCAAGTCCTTCCATGATTGGAGGGCAAACTTCTTTTTTGTTAAGGCTGGTGTGATACCGGCGCCGATGGTGTTCTGGGGGCTGGAAGAGATTTCGACGGAGACCCTTCCCATACCAGTGCTGGACGCCTGGTATGGTGACTTGAAAGGGATTCTGGCGATCCAGTTGCTGGAGAGGGTACTGGTGGCGGCGGGGATGAGCCTGGTGTGGGGACCCGAGCGCGGTCTCGACTAGTGTATTTTGAGGGTGATCACAGTAAGTATTCCTTGTTCCCTTGTTTCTTGCCTGATTGGGAGTTATGTACTTTCTCATCATATATGTGTTTTACTTGAAGGAGCCCCATTGTTCTTGGCTGCCTTTGAAAGGAAGGAAGGACAGATGGAGAAAATTCCCTTGAAGCCGGATGAGCCTACCTGGTATGCGCAGGTCCTTGACAATTTTTCCCTGATCAAGGATGAGGATCTAGCGGCTCCCGCGCCACCGACTGGTGAGTCTTTACTGTGTGCTTGCGCACCTTTGCAGGTGACTTACTTACTTGTTATCTTTGTTTACAGCAGGTGCTCTGATGGATTTGGGCATTGGCCCAGATCACAAGGAAAAAGAGGCATGCGGGGTCGAGCGTGGTGGTGGTGGGTAGGGAGGCAACTCAACCCGGGGCGGGCCCACCCAAAGGTAAGCGCGTTATCACTGACAAGTGGAAAACTTATGTGGTCATCTCTGACTCGTGGGAGGGTCTCGAACCTGTAGGTGTGAAGAGGGTTGCGCTGAAGGAGGCGGTCGCTGCTGCCGCCATATCCGTTAGCCCGGAGGAGCCTGAAGAGGTCCCAGAAGTGCCTCTAAAGCGGAAGAGGCGCCCGAAGGAGAACCTCTCCGTGCAACCCCCTAAGAAGGTTGCGCGAAGACATTTTGGGAAGCGGGCGGATTTGGGATCACTAACTTCTAGGATATCCCTTTATAATTATTTATACCCCTTAATAGTTCCTTCCCTTTTTTATGTTGGATACGACTAACACTTATTATTGTGTAGTGGGGGATGAGCCGGTTTTGGTTGATTCCGGCCCAAGCGCTAGGGAAGCTGAATCCCCGATGACCCAGGCCGGTGGTCAAGAAGGAAATGCTGCTGCTGGGGCAGAAGAATCGGTCGGCGTGAGGGGGGGCCTCACGTGGAGGTGGAAGGTCGTGGTATGGATTCTAATGTGGGTTTCCCCGGTTTGGAAACTTCGGGTGTTCCATTGACGCAACCACAGCAGGATATTGAAGAACCTGTGGTTGTTGTTGAGGAATCTTGGGTGGATCTTGGGGAACCTACCGTGGGAGCGGAAGAATCAGAGTTCGTTGCGCACGAACCCGTTGTGGCGAGGGAAGCAAGCGCATCAAGGTGGCGCGGTAAATGCTGATGAGGCGGGGCCGTCGGGAGCGGCGTCCGCCGAAGAGGCTTAGAGTAGTGCTCCACAAGGGCATTTGGAGGAACCGTTACCTGGGGGCAGTGCAGGATCTGCCGCCCTTGGTTTGTCTCTCATCCGCCCGGATGAGACTCCGAGGGATTATTATTACATGTCATTTTCCTCTGCTCAAGCTGGAGAGATCCACACTCCTGTGTGGAAATTGGAGAAATGAGATGACTTTTCTCACTGGTCGGCGTGCCGTGAGTTTGTTAAGGGAGTCTTCCCCCCGGCGAAGGTACGTATACTTTCTAATCATGAAGAAGAAGAGGCATATCAGACGTACCTCCAAGAAGCTGCCAGGTCCCCCTCGATGACTTACAAGATTGTTCGTGAGTGACAGGGCCTGGTGAAAGAAAAGAAGAATCTTGAGACTGCTCAAGAAACTCTTGGAAAGGAGCGAGCCCAAGTGGCTGCGCGTGAAGCTACATTGTCGGCAAGGGAGACTGCCTTCGCCGATAATCAGCGCACTGAAGGGTGGTCTGCGCAGGGTTGGAAGAATGGGCCGAAGACTCAGAAGCCAAACTTGCTGAGGAAACGCAAGTTGTGGAAGGAGGCTTGTGAGAGAGATAACAGGGAGAAAAGATCCCTGAGGGATGAGCTTGCCCAGCTGCGCGCCGATGTGGCACGTGAGAAGAAAGAGAAAGAGGCGGTCGCTGCCTCAGCTGCACAAGCCAGTGCGCAACGTGAGCACAACGAACAGAGAGAGGTACTTCCTTGTCTTTTGTGTTTACTTTGTTGATAAGTTTAAGGCATGTTGCTAACCTTGCTGAAATTGAATAGGTCGAAGATTGTGCTGCTTTACCGAGCGCTAAAAAAAGATCTCCAAGCAGCCTCGGTGAAGAATGATGAACTCGTGCGAAGGCTGCAATTGGCGGAGGCGAAGATGGAAACGCGAGAGAAGAAACAAGAAGATTCTGAGAACTCCCGCGCCATCTCCGAGTCGTTGGTGGAATCTCTCACCAGCAACATGCTGTGGCTTCAACAACATGGGATTGGCCATGTAAGTGTTTGTACTTGTGTTTTCTGACCTTTATGGAATGGCTCTAATTTTTCCTTTGAATTCGCAGATTGCCGATTCCATTGTGAACTCCGCGGAGTTGGATGGTGCAGTGGCTAAGCTGGTGGTTGTTGCGTGCCATGATGGGCATGCGCAAGGCTATGCTGAGTGTGCGCAACAAGTCACTCATGCCTTGGATACTTCATGGGATTCTAGCCATGGCTCCACTCACGGGATTAATACTGGAGCTGTCTTCGAGAAGGCGCAGCAGGGGTATAATCGCCTTGAAATCCCTGCCTTGGAATTGGTAAGCGAGGCTCTTACCCACGATGACTTCATCGACCACTTGAAGGATATCTTCCCGAAAGATGCTGAAGTCGCTGCTGAAGGCGAAGACTAGTGTAGGGTCCGTGATATAATATGCTTGTAGGATCATTGCTTGTTCCGCGCGTGACGCGGTTATGTACATACTTTTTTATCTTTTTAATGAAATGTTCCTTTTCTGTTACAATAATTGTGTGGATTGAAACGACTTTGTGCGACTATAGCGAATGAAACTGGTAATGAACTCGCGCCTGGGTATCAGCTCTTGTGCAAGCTGCGTAAGTAGTGATTTATGTTTTACGAGTCATTGTGCACCAAGTTGTTTTTGCGTATACTCAAAGTGTTTCCGCACATTTGTAGTGAAACATTAAGATAAACAAGAAGTGAAGTAACTCTTATCTATATTACATAATTGGGGGCAAAGGCCGCATTTCCCGATAGACAAGAGACTATGTACTTGGGGATTTACATGTAACATCGCCTTAATTGTTGCGCATTCCATGTCCTGGGGATGCTTGTTCCGTCTAAGCGCTTAAGGGTATATGTGCCTTTTCCCAGGACTTCGTGAATAACATAAGGATCTTCCCATTTGGGTGCTAGCTTTCCAGGACGTTCGACATTAGATGCCACATTCTCGCGTAGAACAAAGTCTCTGGGTAAGAAGGTGCATATGCGGACTCGCGTGTTGTAGTACTTCTCTAGCTTGGACTTGTATTTTCTTCATTGATGGCAGCGTTTTCATGTCTTTCTTCTAGCAAGTCCAAATCTAGCCTACGCTCCTCCTCGTTGTTTTGTTTTTGCGCAGCTAACATGCACGGTGATGGGAGGCCTATCTCTGCAGGAATCACTGCCTCCGTCCCATACACAAGGCTAAAAGGAGTTTCACCCGTGTT
This sequence comes from Scalesia atractyloides, assembly GCA_947069175.1. Lineage (NCBI taxonomy): Eukaryota > Viridiplantae > Streptophyta > Magnoliopsida > Asterales > Asteraceae > Scalesia > Scalesia atractyloides. The sequence continues at coordinate 13,846,250 of CAMTDV010000116.1, read as the reverse complement.
GGTTTTAGGCATGGTTCGATGAGCACATAAGATGCTTGGCAGCTCATTTACCCAACCTCTGCGCGCTGTTCCCAACCTTGTCTTGATTCCTACGACAATGATTTTGTTGATCCTTTCCACTTGGCCGTTTCCTTGGGGATGCACGACTGAAGTGAAAACGTGTTCGATATGCATCTCTTGCATCCATTGTTGTAGTTCTTCGGCCGCAAAATTGGGGTTGTTATCGCTGACTATGCGCAGGGGTAGCCCAAAGCGGCATATGATATGCTCCCAAATGAACTTCCGCACTACAATTGCTGTGGTGGATGCGAGAGGTTTGGCCTCTACCCATTTGGTGAAATAATCGACTATAACAATTATGAATTTCACCGCTCCTGGAGCATCTGGGAATGGTCCCACCATATCGATTGCCCATTGTTGAAAGGCCCACGCTGTTGTTACCGGAATCAAAGGATTCTTGGAGTGCAGTGTCTTTGGAGCATGACGCGCATTTCCGCAATGTTTCAACCGCATCAAGGTGCATGCCAGGCCAACAATATCCGGTGTTCATGATCTTTGCAACGACCATGCGTGGTCCGGCGTGAATTCCGCATAACCCTTCGTGTATTTCGTGGATCAAGTACTTGGCGTCTTGCGCGTCAACGCAGCGGAGGAGAGGTCCAAGGTATGAATTCCTGTATAAGATACCATCCGCCATTTCATAGTTGAGTGCCTTGTTCTGGACCTTCCTAGCTTCCGCTTTGTTTTCAGGGAGGCTCCTGTGTTGCAAGAACATGATGATGGGAGACATCCAGGATGGGTTTCCCATTTATATGATGTTGACTTGTCGCAAAGGAACAAAAGGGTTTTTTAGTACCTCAATGTGCACCTCTCGTGCAAGGTGCTTGAAGCTTGTAGCGGCTAGTTTGCTGAGAGCGTCAGCATGTTTGTTCTCGCTTCGGTTAACATGGGTTATCTTGAAATGTTGGAATTTGGTTATTAAGGCTTGCGCCTATTCTAGATATAAGGCTATTACCTCGCCCTTTGCATCGTACAGGTCGTTGATCTGTCCGGCGACTAGGAGTGAGTCGACATGGACTTCCAAATTCTGTGCACCCATCTTGATTGCTAACCAAAGACCTGCCAGGAACGCTTCGTACTCAGCTTCATTATTTGTGCTTTTAAAATCTAACCTGATGGCATAGGTGAATTCTTGGTCATCGGGGCTTATTAGGCGAAGACCTGCCCCTGCGCCATCCTCTATCGGTGTGAAGTATCCATGCGCGGTTATCCGTAACCGGCATGGGATTCCGTACTTCTTCACATTCCTGCGCTTTATTTTGTGGGACTCCGCGATAAAATAAGCCAATATCTGGCCTTTTATTGCCGGTCGTGGCTTATACACAACATTGTATCCACCAAGCTCGATCGCCCATTTTGCTAGGCGACCGGAGATCTCCGGTTTTGACAAAATTTGGCCTAGGTGGTAGTTCAAGAGAACTGTTATTTCGTGGCCTGAAAAGTATCGACGCAAACGTCGGGATGCGTGGACTAAAGATAGAGCTAGCTTTACCATCATGGGATATCGGGTCTCTGGGTCAGTAAGCATTTTGCTAATGTAGTAGATCGGAGTTTGAACTCCTGCGCGTTCTACTAGCAGAACTGCTCCCAGAGCGATATCTGATGCAGAAAGGTAGAGTATCAGTGGCTCCTTCTTTTGTAGCGCGGTGAGTGTTGGTAGCTGAATCAAGCATTCCTTCATTTGGGTGAAGGCCTTCTCCGCATCTGGAGTCCACTCAAACTTGTTCTTCTTCACACAATTCCGTAGAGTTCTGATGAATGGGAAGGACTTCATCGTGTGGTTGGCCAAGAACCTGTTCAGCGCAGCCAGCCGCCCTGCCACCTGTTGCATTTCTTTGATAGTTGAGGGTGATGGCATACGCTGAATCGCTTCCACTTTAACGGGGTTGACTTTAAAGCCATCGCGCGTAACGATGAATCCCAAAAATATACCTTCCTCCATTCCAAAAGAACACTTGCTGGGTTCAGCTTCAGATTTGCCTTGCGTAAGGAGACAAATGTTTTTTGGATGTTTGCCAACATCTTCTCCTCATCCGAGCTCATGATGACTAAGTCATTAATGTATACTTCCACGGTTTCACCAATGTCATCCCCAAATATATGGTCCGTTAAACGTTGATAGGTGGCTCCCGTGTTGCGCAGTCCGAAGGGCATTTTTTTGTATCAATAGATGCCCTTGTCCGTTCGGAAAGCGGTCTTATCTTCGTCTTCTTTCTTCATTTGGATCTGGTGGTAGCCCTTGTAGCAATCAAGGAAACATTTCCACCTGAATGAAGCATGAGAGTCCACCTTTTTGTCGATTTCTGGCAAGGCGTAACAGTCCTTGGGACATGCTTTATTAAGATCTTTGAAATCGATGCACATGCGCCAACTGCCATTGGACTTCTGGACCATGACTGGGTTGGCTACCCATGTCTGATAACACACTTCTCGGATAATTCCAGCTTGGAGAAGCTCCATGACTTGCTCGTTCAGAGCGCGGGTCTTTTCGGGCCCAAAGTTGCGCTTCTTCTGAACCGTAGACTGAACTGAAGGGAAAGTGTGCAGTGCATGCTTAGCTATTTCCCTTGGCACCCCTGTCATGTCCGCCGGTGACCATGCAAAAATGTCATAGTTTCGGAACAACAGTTGTTTCAACTGCACCTTGACTACGGGGGTTATGGCGGGTCCTAAGAGCACGGTTTGTTCTGGGTACTTATTGTTAAGTACCCACTTTTCTAGATCACTGTCAGAAGATGTCTTGGGTTGCTTTATTGGTGGCTCCTCATCCACAGACATGATTTCCTTCCTTGAATACATGATAGCCACTCCGGTTTCCATGGGAAAACCACAAGCGGCGTGAGGGATGGAAGTAATCATGCTGAAGTCTCACTGGGCGCGCCGACCTAATAATACGTCATGGCGCGAGGTTGCGGGCATGACCATGAAATTGACCTGGCCGGTGCGAGTGTGGCGCCCATCAGAGAGTAACCGAAAAAGATATATGTCCCAAAGGAAAAACAGCCTCATTGTAGAAACCAGTGAGTGGGAAATCCACCGGCTCCAGGCGTGCTTTGTCCTCCAGGTCAAGCAGCTGGAAGCACTGTTCATATATAATGTCCATAGAGCTCCCAGGGTCTATGAACATGTATTCGGTGTGGTAGTGACCGAAAATGCCAGTTATCACTACCGGTCGGTCTTCTTGTGGACCCCTGGGGACGACGGGGAAAATGACCTGCTGCTCTCGCTAGTGAGACGTGCAGCTCTTCTGGTGGTTGCGCTTGCGCGAAGGACCACCTTGAATCATATGAACAGCCTTCATTTTTTTGCTACTCTGACCTTCGCCGCCTCGAGTAATCTGGCGCACCTCCTTGCGTACGTTTTGTAATAAGTGGGTGAGCTTCCCGCTTTTGAGGGCCTTCTCAATCTCCATGCGCAGGGAGATGCAATTGTCGGTTGTGTGCCCCGTGTCTTTGTGATAATCGCAGAAGAGGTTGGGGTCTTGACCCTTCTTGTTGAGCATCGGCGGTGGTTGTTTGAATTGATGGTCTTCTATACTAAGGACCTCCGCTGGTGTCTTCGTCAGTGGGGTCCACCGGCGATCACGATTATCTTGTTTTATTGCTCGCAGGGTGGCGAGCTTATTAATGGTCGCGCGAACGTCGACCGGTGTATGAGGAGAGTTCTGGTGTGGTCCCTCCACCCTTTATTCTTCTTCCAAAAACTCCTGCTCAAGTCTTGGGGATGATGGTGAGGTAGGGGAGGCCTACTGTTGTTGAGATTGCGCTCTGTTTGTCAATAGACCTTTGCCGCCGACATAAGTTTCTCCCAGCTCTTGGGGAGACCTGTAGTCCCTGACAAGACTTTGATCATCTCGTCACAGCGTACGGCGTACTTGAACTGTGCACGAATTAGGTCTTCATGCACATCCCCTATCTCCAGCACCTCTTTGTTATAGCGGGTAATAAAGTCTTCGAGGCTTTCATCATCCCGCCGGCAGATATTCATAACTTGTAGCGGGTAAGCAAGTTATTTGAATTTACTTCGAATTATGTAGTTGATTTGTTTGTATATTGTGTTATGGGATTTTATTTAAATTGAAATAATAAATATCAAAACTTTTAATAGTATGTCATAAGCTTTGATGAAAACCAAATCATGCCTCGGTTTCCTTATGCGGATCGGGGTGTGATAATGATCATATGGTTACTTGTCCTAACATTAGGTTATATTATCTAGGACTTAACCTCCTCATTATGATTCTAATGGGCATGACCCATGAAATCACAATTACCCTGTGGGGATTATAGTGTCAAAAAATGAGTATTAAGTCTAGCTGATTATTTCCCGTACACATACTTTCGTATATTTAAATTCCTAAATCCTCTTGAAGAAGCACTGGTTAAACCTAGAGGTATCCGGGGATATATAAGTCACAACCAGGGTGTTTCTGCATAAATGGTTAACCTCTCACATCACCTTTTGGTTTTCAATCTCACTCCGGCTGATCTGCAAAACAAGCAACGCCGTTAGTCTCGCCATGGGGAAAAGGGTGGTTTTCTCCGTGACCACACTCCGGCGTGAGAATAAGTATCTTGGATAAGAAACAAGTGATTGCTGATGTAACAAAAGCTTGTGTGTGTGGTAAGTGGTGTAGTAAGTATATGGGCCTGTCTATGCCTGGAGATCCGATACTTATTTATAGCCGAGAAAGGTATGTTCAGGAGAAATGCTGGTGGGCCTTGGGCCCGACCCATACAGCCAGAGACATCCCTTTTTTCCCTCGGCGCCAGACATTAAATGCTCCCTGCAGGAGAATTAATGTTCACTGTCGGGAAGTATGCTTTGTCAAATGTTGAGTGGTGCCACGTGTAAAGGCAGCCGTCTATGGTGTCAGGCCTGTTGCCAGCCGAAAATGGAGAGGGTGGAACAGTCACTGGCAGAAGTGTGGTTGGTGTATGCTCTGACACTTGCCTTATTGCGGGTCGGGGTGTGACATACTGGTCATGGGTGCTGTCACACGCAACCTGCCAAGTAACCTTTGATCACAGCTCTGCCATTCCGTACCCTGAGGTATGGTCAACATCTCTTAGTGCTTACCTCTTCTGCGAGGCTGTCAAGGTTTTTCCCGCCAGCGCAGGTTGCCAAGGGTACATCCTTTGGGCCCAAGACTATGAGGCGTTGCTCATGTGTGTCTTGTCCTTGCGAGGTTTTGGGATTCGCATCTTAGAGGAATGTTGTTGTGCGCAGGTTCTAGTAGCCTGCGCGCGTAGTCTAACTTGCCGTTGTGGCGAGTACACAAGGCTCGTTGTGTGACTTTAATGTATTGGTCTAATTCACCGTTGCGTTGAGTGCGCAAGGCTCATTGTGTGACCTTTAAAAGCTGGTCTAATTCACCGTTGTGCTGAGTGTGCTAGGCTCATTGTGTGACCTATGAAAGCTCGCTGAGTGCGCAAGGCTCATTGTGTGACCTATGAAAACTGGTCTAATTAACCGTTACGCTAAAGAAAGCGCACCATTGCACGTTGCGTGCAAGGTTATCTTTGTAGCACTTTGGTCAAGGATATGTCACTTGGGACCATACCTCCTCACCTCCGTTATCATTCAAATGCTTACACACCTACGTTTCCTCATGTAGGGTAACTCGGTGTTCCACCTCCAAAACAACCGACTCTTCATGGAATTACCAAGTGAAAGCTTGCAAAACCGTGAGTACACTCGAACACCCTTTTTTACGCTTTACAATTTTGGGTGCAATATGTTAACCTATCAAAAATACACACAATCATACTTATACTTCTATACAATCACAAAAACAATCCATCAAACATGCTAAAGATACGTGATACGGTATACTTGGAACATTCTTATGTGATACGACTTGTCATTTAACTTCGTACAAGCCTCCGCTTAACATGTATAGCGCTATAGGAGTAACGCACCGCCGATATCCTTTTGGTCATGTTAAGTTTATTTTATTTTGCAGTGACACTTGAGGATTGACTTGTAAATCGCATACCTTGTTTACATTAATCTAGTATACGGATTTAACATGTGGATTCGTTTAAACTATTTCATACTTATATTTTATCAAACTTGTGTACTCGCCAATACTTTGTGTTGAACTATATTTTTAACATATTGCAGGTTAAGGATGATGCCATTGTTGAAACGTAGTAGGGACTTCCTAGAAACACACCTAGAAACTCCTAGACTTTATGTTGCTTATTGTTAATCAAGTTGTACTTGAATTTCTAAAATGTTGTACTTTCAAACTTCTTATGTTGTACTTGACGAATTTGAAATGAAATGAAATTTTAAATCTAATATTGTTGCAAATAGTGTTATGATGTCTCGAGCAATCTATTTCGTCTCACTCCGATGTTTCCGCCATGGGTTGGGGTGTGACAGAAACTTCCGTCTAGAACCGCCAGATCCTGGACTCTCAATTGGTGTCAAAGCTACGGTACCAATTTAATGTAACTAATCATTGATTGAATCAGCTACGCTCATGGATTATGGACTTAGGAGGGTTTTAGACGTAAAATATCAAATAAAAGGACAATCTACAGACAAAAAGTAAAATTGAATCTATAGGATTGTTAGAAAATGATTTTCGATCATATCTGTGCCAGAATCATCTTGAAATTCGCAGAAACAAAGATTTTGGATCGAAAAGTGTGAAAAAAGAGTCACTTCGCACGAAGTGAGTATCCACTTCGCACGAAGTAAGGATCCACCTTGTACGAAGTGAAAACAAAATGCCTAAAAAATGCATTTTTTTATCGTGGCGACGAGACGAGTGTCAAGAAAAAATTTGGTGATAGGAATTTTTTTTAGGATTTTAACGTCTAATACGGGTTGTTTGAAGTCACCGTAAAGGGCTTTAGAGAATAGATATGATGACACGATTACAGAGGGTTGAAGATATTGGGGTAGTCATTGATACCCGTGTAGAAAGATTATCATTTGGTATGGTGATTACTAATGGGCCTTAATGTAAAATCCGCATTGATGAAAAACTGATTTTCCAGATTTGAGGGGGAATTTCAGTGATACGGTCAGAATTTGCAAAAATGAGGGGGAATAAAAATTTCATGTATATATTAAAATTCCAGTATTTTTGAAATTCATGACTTTGCAACAGCATTCGGGTGTTTCCGACTCCAGATTTATCCAGGGATGCAAAAGATCTAGTTTCATTAGTTCGGGATCACAGGAGGTTCAGAATTTTTAGATCATAATACAGATTGATGCTTAAGCGTTAGAGTCCTGATCTTCGATGAAGTCCTGATCTTCGACGACTGGAGGGTTAGCAGGATTAGCAATTTTATTGATACCTAGAGGATATGGGGATGTTCAAATTATATTGCATGCACAAATGTTCAGGGATGGTCTTAGGTATTAGCAGATTAGCTCAATTGTATCAAAAACTAATGAGGAGGTCTGAGGTCTTTCAAGTTATATTGCATACACGAATGCTCGATGATGATCTTAGGTGCCTTGATTTTTAGTCTTCAAGCAGATGAGTTGTTCTTTTGGACTAACCGCCGTGAATGACGATGTTTGTTGATTAAGTTGCGCCCATCTATCAGAGATAGCTACATATCTGTTATTGTGACTGAACAGGAAGAATGTTATTCTGATCACGGAAGAATGTTTCTCTGCTGATGTGTTACCAGATGATTTGATTCAAATGAACATTTGCTGATTGAGAAGATTACCAATTTGCTGATCAATCATTCAAAAGTATGCTTATATGTGATTACGGAAATCGGGATTTTAGATTTTTGAGGGTATTCATTGATTTGAAGTTTACGGATGTGGTAATTCAAAGTTTCTATCAATTGCAAGTTGGGTTTTTGAAGATCAGAGGATCAAGCATAGGAGGAATGCGCTAAAACCGAACACGCATGTGGTTAAAGTTGAAACGGAGATGCTGCATCGATTAATTTCGAGTTGGTGATTATTCAAGAAAATTTGTCAGTTAAGCAAATCAAAGGAGGTCGAGTACCGTGCAAACAAAGATTTGAAGATTAGTTTATGGAGGAATTATTTTCAGGGGGAATTTGTGCTTTATGAAGATAATACAAGCCCGAATCATCTATCAAGGGGGAATTTGTTGACGTGTTATACGACATCGATAGATACCTAATTGAAGTTGCAGGATATTCAAACACGGTTCTTATATTTCAAGATCAAGATCAAGCTTCGACAGTGACGTTCAAGGGGGAAATTGTTGGTGCATTTTATGTCTGTCACTGTACGAATAGGCTAGATAGAGCGCGTGTTCAATATTGTATAGATTAGTTATGAACACACAACCTAAGTGCGAATGTTAGAGGTGTGTAAAGTTCACTTCGTACGAAGAGAAGCTCACTTTGTACGAAGTCAAATCCTCACTTCGCATGAGATGAGTCAGGTTTATAAATAGTGTTGTGTGTTTATTGTTTTGTAAGTTTTGGAGTTCCCAGAAGGGAAACACTGGAGAAATTTCTCCAAGATTTCACCAGCTTGTAAAGATGTATACTCTTTCAGTATGAATAAAACATTAGACTTCCGCTGCTTCTACTCCTTCTGTAATAACATTATACCGAATTAGTTCTATTTCTACCACAAACTTCCGTCTAGAACCGTCGGATCTTGGACTCTTACAAACGCTTCTTACAATGTTTACACAATTGGTCCCTCAACTATTAACAATCACATTCTTAATAACATTATATCGAATTATGTCTATTTCTACCCAAACTTTCGTCTAGAACCACCGGATCCTGGACTCTTACAAACGCTTCTTACAATGTTTACACAATTGGTCCCTCAACTATCAACAATCACATTCAAACCCCTGAACCATCAACTAACTATTAGTACACAACAATACCCCCCCCATATGAAAGAAAGACTTGTCCTCAGGTTATATAACAACAGCAAAACATTAAAACTGGAAGTCCGGAAATCTTAGTGGAATTCATGTTTGATCTCCCAAGTTGCATCTCGTTCTGATTGAGTTATCCACTACACTAAAACTTGTGAAACTGGTTTCCTCCCAACTCGAATAACTCTCTGGTCTAAGATCTTCAAAGGTTGTAATGAGAACTTGGGTACATCAGGAATAGGAACCACTGTAGTTGGTGGCCCATTAGCCTTCTTAAGCAAAGACACATGAAACGCTGGATAAAGTTATGACTCTGGAGGCAAATCCAACTTATAAGCAGCCTCTCCAATTTTTTGAATAATCAAATAAGGTCCATAGTATTTAGGAGAGAGTTTGTGATATCCAATCAGTCTTAAAGACGACTAATGTAAGGCCTCAATTTCTAATATACCCAATTACCTTCTACAAATAATCTTTCAGTTCGATGCTCGTTAGCTTGTTGCCTCATTATATTCTAGGCTATCTATAAAGTAGCTCTCAATGTAACAATAACTTCTTCTCTAGCACACATATTTTCATCTAAAGCTGCAACTTTTGTATCTCTATGCACATAAGGCACATGTATAGGAGGTGGGAAGCCATATAAAGCTTGAAAAGGAGTCGTCGAAGTGTGATAACTGGTGTTATACCACCATTCAACAAGAGATAACCAAGAAGCCCTGAACCTGAATTGTGCCAAACAATACATCTTAAATGCGTTTGCAAGCACTTATTAACCACTTCAGTTTGGCCATCTGAAGAAACACCAAATCAAACTATATCCGGAGATATCTAGGTTCTTGTAAGAAGTCTCTGCATATAAAGGTTTATCTCTCGTCTGCCCGTCGATATGAAAATCTTGGCTCAAACTCACTTCAAAACTAAAAACACCGTTAGTCTCATCACGGGAGAAGGGGGTTTTCTCCGTAACCACACTCCGGCGTGAGAATAAGTATCTTGGTTTGTAAAGGATAATGTAAGTAATTAGTGAGTGAGTAAGAATAGTCGTCCCTCAACCTGGAGGTGAGGTCCTTTCTTTATAGCTGGAAAGATTTGTGCGGGAGATGGGCTGATGGGCTTAGAAGCGACAACCAGGAATATCCATTCTATATCTTCTGTCACGACCGTTAGTGATCCCTGGCAGGAAGCGCGCTTGGCGCACGGTGGATGGGGCCACATGTCCTGGCAGTTGTCCTTGTTGTCTGGTCTGTCATCAACCGTCAGTGGAGATCGTGTGACAGTCGCTGACACGAGCTGTGTAACATCCGTCAAAAAACCGGGTTATCCAAACCCGCTTCGTTTATTAAACCAAATAATCAGTTATAAACTTTGTTGCGTATTTAAAGCTCAAACTAATTTTAAACGATACATAATTAATAAACATTTTAGTATTTAAAAACTATAATTATTAAAAATTAAAAATTTGTGCAAAAAAAAATAAAAACAAGCTGCTGGGTTTCGAACCCGGGTCAGCTAGTTCACCAAACAAACACTTAACCACTCCGCCACTTGACAACTTTGGTTAATATACTGAAACATTTAATACTTAAATCAAAACTCAAATTCAAAAACCAGGTATCAGCGCGGCGGAACTCGCAATCACCGGAAAATCCGGCAATCCGCGAGTTCAGCCATTAATCTCTTTGACTATAACGCTAGAACCGTCGACGACATCGGTTATAACCGATGTCCAGCCCCAATTTCAGTCGTAATCGTCAATTATTGACCGAAATCAAACTTCACCCTAACAGCCTATAAATACAAGGCTAAATTCCTCACTCCAATTCGTTTATCACTCTCAAACTCACTCTGAAAAACCTCGCTGCAAGTCGCCGGAGATTTTCTGCAACTCGCCGGAATCCTCTGCAAGTCGCCGGAAAACCGAACCCATTTCATTTCTTTGCCTTACTCTAAAAAAAGGACTTCTGGAGCGCAGACAGAAAGCACCGCACTCACCTCAAACTTTCTGTAGATCCTCTGTCGCAAGTTACACGTCGCCGGAAAAGTTTCAGTCACCGGAAATTCGTCGGAAATCACACCTGTTCGGTACAACATCCTTAAAACCCTTCTGTTTAAATTAATTTTCGTTAATCAGTAATACTCAATCAATTAATTCAACAAGAATTATTGATTAATCAGTCGAGTTGACTCACTGGTTTCATAAACTGAAGAAGATGAAGCACTGTTAATATATAAGTTTAATTTAAAACAGATTTTTAAACGGGTTAGACACACAGTCCAGTGGTGGACTGTGTGCAATTTTAAACCACACGTCCCGAGTTCGAGCCTTGGTCGGATCCGCATTAATAATAACCGTTTCCCTTTTTCTTTAAACCAAACACGCTAACACGCAGCAAGATGTTAAGTATAATAATGTTACTAAATTAGACGGGTTAGACACCCAGCCCAACTGGTTGGGCTGGGTGCAACGCAACACAAATGTCACGGGTTCAAGACCGGTACTACACACTGGTTCAAAGGATTTTAGAACTTTTTTAAATAAATGATTTCTGAATAAATCTAAATAGTATATAAGTATAATTAAAAACAAAAATATTTCGGGTTAGACACGTAGCTCAGTTGGTAGAGCTGCGTGCACGCGTATGGGAGGTCACGAGTTCGAACCTCACTCAGCGCAAACAAACACAAAGACCGAACCGGTCAAACAGTCAAAGTCAACTGGTCAACTGGTCAACTGGTCAAAAAGTCAAAAATTTTTATTTTCTTTTATTTATTTATTTTATTTAAAAATCAATTAAAAATACTTAAAAATAATGTTTTTAAAGTTAGAAAATGACCTTAAACTCACAAAAATAAATCTAATAATCCTATTAAAAATTGTTAATAAAATCCACTTATTTACCGAATCATTATGTTATTATTTAGGTTAGTTTCTCTCGTGGTTAAATCCAAATTCGTGCGCATTCATTATCAATCCAAGAAACGCAACCACTGTGAGTGAATTCTTACAAATTCCCCTTTTTATTCATGTTTTGGGGTGTCATGTGTCGCTTAAACTAATTCGCTTATTCAAACTCGTGCTATACCATATTATGATCTAAACTTAGAATGTAAATATTGTTTGTTGTGATGTATTACATATTGTCAAGTTGTATGCAAATTATTTGTTAGGCCCATCAGTTCCTCGTGGGAGACGAGTTGAACAACGCGTGCCTTAAAACTCATTCATTAGGCCCATCAGTTCGTAGAACAATGCGTGCCTCAAAACTCATTCATTAGGCCCATCAGTTCCTCGTGGGAGACGAGTTGAACAACGCGTGCCTCAAAACAATCAATTGTTGTATATGTGTGCAACATTTAATATTATGTGTATTGTGAATAAATTTACATCTACGTTTACTCATATGTGGTTATGCACTTTATTTTATAATCAATACAATAAACATGTTTAAATGTTTTTCATAGGCTTCACTCGCCAACTTTTTGTTGACCCAAAACCATTTTTACACATGATACAGGTGGATAGGATGAAGCAAGGAACACATAGGAAAGTGCCTTAGAAGAAAAATAATGAAGTCTAGTAAGATGTATAGAACATGTTGTACTTGTATGATTTGATTGTATGATCTTCTTTAAAATTGTAATAATAAATATAAAACATTATAATAAATGTCATGAGCTTTGATGAAAACCCAATCATGCCCTGATCACCTTTTCCGCTGCGGGTCGGGGTGTGACAGATTGGTATCAGAGCTTTTGACAATAGGGATATAGGATAGGTTATTAGACCCTTAGAGCCTATACTATAGTTGATTAGATTTTAAATTGTTTATGTGGTTACATGCAAACTTATGATGTTTATTTGTTTCGTATTTATTACACACTCAAATGCATGCAAACACTTCCAATATTACATTTTGTGATACATAGTGAATTATACTTACAGTCAAACATACATACTTACATACACATTCATCATATATATTTCAATGTTCACATATTCAATTCATCTTCATACTTCCGTTATTCAAGATTTTGTCATATTTTTCATTTTTCAAATCTCATCAAAGTGAGTTCTGCGACGGGCATGTAGTAACTGTAAGGGTACAAGTACCGGTAGTCGGAACGTCCTGTCTAGGTTGGCATTCGTATAAATCCAAAATAACGGACCAGTTTGCCTACCTGGGGACTAACGATGAGAGTACGAAGGACCTATTAGGCCAAAGCATGCCACACCAAACGTCGTTCAAACTAACCCCACTTTGAGGTGTCACCGTGTCCACACCTAGATGCACTCCGAACTTCATACGTTACATACACATTTCTCGATTTTCTCCGGGTTTTAGTGTACGTAACCAGGCTAACACATGCGAACCATATGAAAAACCCGGTAATCATGGGGGCCCACATGATTACGAAGGTGAAGTATGGCGGCATGCAAGGCCCAATTACGAGCAAAGCCCAAGACATCCTATGGATGTAGTAGATTTATTATTCTATATTTATTTTATGAATGTTCATTCCTAAATACGACACATGACCCCTAAAACGTCCAACTCATACTCTTGATATGTATTCCTTGTAGATGTCTTCTAGTCTCGCTCGTAGGAAGATGAGATCAGGAAAAGCCCGCGAGCGCATTGCTGCCTAAATCGCTCAACAAATGGCTGCCGTAATACCCAACATTGTAGTTCAAGGTCAACAAGCCCTTACCGCTAATCCCATCAATAAAGAAGATCAAAATGTTATCAACCCTCCCCCAAATAGCACTAAATGCACCTTCAAGCATTTCAAATCCTGCGACCCTCCAAAATACGAAGGGACTGAAGGTGTCACCGCTCTCCTCCATTGGTTTGAGGAAATGGAAAACACTTTTCTAAATTGCGATTGCCCCGATGATCGCAAGGTGCGATATGCTACCGGTCGTTTACTTGGAATAGCACTTACATGGTGGAATACAGAGAAGGCCAAACGAGGTGTTGAAGATGCTATGACTTTGACTTGGGAAGAGTTGAAGGAAATCATGACAAGACGGTTTTGCCCAAGAAGCGAAATCAAGAAATTGGAGGATGAGTTCTATTCTTTGAAACAAAAGGAAGGCGACCACACCACATACAACAAGAGATTCCTCGAGTTAAATCAAATGGTTCCCAACTTGTTCACTCCTCTTTACCGTTTGATCGAGCACTACATTCGAGGTCTTCCTTCAAAAATTCAAGACTCTGTAATAAGTACCACACCTGCAACTTTGGAAGCAGCAATGGAGTTAGCTACAGAGCTCACCGAGAACCGCATACAAAATAAGGAATTCAAGGAGGAGAAGAAGAAGGATAAAGCATCAACTGAAACCTCAAACTCCACCCAAACCGAATCCCCTTCTCAACCCATTTCTAAGAGAAAACGAGATGGGCAACTTTTCGTTGTCACCCAACGCAATCAACCAGCCTCACAAGCCATACCCCTCCAAGCTATCCCAATCACTCAAGTAGCACCCAACTCAACTTACCCAAATAAGAAACCTTACATTGGACCTCACCCTCAATGCAACACCTGTTTTTATCACCATCCACCTACCTTCCCTTGTCGACTATGTGCGAATTGTGGACGCTATGGTCATTTGAGCAAGGTTTGCCGCATCTCTCAAAACCAAACCTCACCCCCTACTCAAAACATGATCCAAACATATCAACAACCCCAATACCCCATGTTCCCATATTTTCGAGCTTGTTTCAATTGTGGCGACCCTACCCACTTTAGAAACACGTGCCCTCGATTGGTTAACATCATAAACGCCCAAGCTCAAGCAAACCCAGTTAACCAAACAAATCAAGCAAACCCAGCTCCACCGCCAGCAAGAGGAAGAGTTTACAACATCAACGCCAATCCTGTTGAAGATAATAACGGCCCAAACGAACCACCCAACTAGTTTTCTTCACCAAAAATCAAGATTCAACTCCAACCGCTTAGTTTTTATGTTTTTCTTTATGTTATCTCAATCTTCACGTATCTCAATTGCATCCGTCAAAAACGGATTTTACCAAACCCGCTCCGTTTATTAACCGAACAATCAGTTAAAAAATTTCGTTGCGAATTTAATGCCCAAAATAATTTTAAACGATACATAATTAATAATTATATGGGAATATATAATTAGTTTTTGAAAAACTGTTAAAAATAAGAAAATAAAAACAAATTGTTTCTGCCGGGTTTCGAACCCGGGTCAGTCGCCGGGTCAAACAAGGACTTAACACTCAACACTTAAACCACTGCGCCACTTGTATTCTTTGTTAATTATTAGAATCATTTAATGCATAACATGATTTTTCCGAATTCAAAAACCGGCGCCCAAATGCAGTCGTCGGAAATCCCGGCGATCTCGCCAATAAATTACGACTTTTTCAGTTATAACGTAAACATTTACTAGGACATCGGTTATAACCGACGCCTGAGTCCGCGACACAAACTATAACCGTCGGAAAACGTAATGACTTTGAATCAAGTCGGAAATTGGACCAAGTTCATCGATAACCTGCACTATAAATACCTCCTCGAACCTCTGCAAGCTTTTTCGCTCAAAACCGCACCCTTTCTCGGCGAAAATTTACTCGCCGGAATATTTCTGTATCTCGCCGGAAAACCGAGCCCTCCTTTTCTGAGCCTTACTAAACCCCCTGAGCTTATACCGAAGTCACCCACATCCTTTTCAAGTTTTCTGAAGACTCGTTGCTGCAAGACACACGACGCCGGAACCTGTTACTGTCGCCGGAGTTCTGCCGGAAAACAGAGGAGTCCAGTCGGTATACCTTTCGCCTAATTTCTCTTTCTTTTCACTTATATCTCACCTGTAATTAACTGAAACACGCTAAAATAAACCTGATTAAAACTTCGAACCAGTCAGTCATCATTCCTGGTTAAGACTGACGAAGAAGACGATGTTCGGTAATGTTTAAGTATAATTAAAAGCAAGTTATTACTCGGGTTAGACACACAGTCCAGCGGTGGACTGTGTGCACATTAAACACACTAACGTCTCGAGTTCGAATCTTGTCCCACGCATGCTGCCTTAATAAAAATGCTTTTTTTTGTTAACCGAACCGGAGTCACCACAGGTATATGTTAAGTATAATAATAACCGGAATAATAACCAAGATAGACACACAGTCCAGTTGTGGACTGTGTGTATGTTTAAATCACAGGTCAAGAGTTCGAGTCCGGGCTACCGCACCGGCCCGGATAATTATTAAACTTTTTAAATAAGTCAGAAATGAAAATACTTAGTTTGTGTTTAAGTATAATAAAAATCAGTTAAGTTAACAAGTTGGACACACAGTCCAGCGGTGGACTGTGTGTTAGCATAAACCACAGGTCCCGGGTTCGAGACCTGTGGAGCGCACCGAGTCACGGATTAAAATCGTTTTTAAGAAATAAAGGATTTTCTGTTTAAACTAATTAGTATATAAATATAATTAAAAACATAAATATTTCGGGTTAGACACGTAGCTCAGTTGGTAGAGCTGCGTGCACGCGTACGCGAGGTCTCGGGTTCGAGCCTCATACGAACCGGTCAACGGTCAAGGTCAACAGCCAACGGTCAAAAAAGTCAACTTTTTTTATTATTTTATTTATTTATTTTAATTAAAAATCAATTAAAAATACTTAAAAATAACATTTTTAAGGTTAGAAAATAGCCTTAAACTCACAAAAATACACCCAACAATCCTACTAAAATGGATTAATAAAATCCGTTTACTTACCGAAACATTATGCCATTATCTAGGTTAATTTCACTCGTGGTTAAAACTACTTCGCGTGCATTCAACATCATCAACCGAACGCACCCACTGTGAGTGAATCTTACAACTCCCCTTTTTTAATTACACGTTTTGGGGTGTGTCATGTGTCACAAAATAATTAACTCGTTTATTTAAACTTGTGCCATACCATATCGTGATCTAAACTTAGATTGTTTATATTGTTGTAATTATGTATTTCATTATGTCAACTTATATGAAATTCATTTATTAAGCCCATCAGTTCCTCGTGGTAGACGAGTTGAACAACGCGTGCCTCAAAACCAATCCATTATTGTTCATGTGTGTATTATTGAGTTTATATTGTTTGTAGTTATGTCCTTCATATTATCATGTTTATGCAATTCATTCATTAGGCCCATCAGTTCCTCGTGGTGGACGAGTTGAGCAACGCGTGCCTCAAAACCAATCCATTATTATTCATGTGTGTTTTGTTTGATATTAAATTGATTTATGAATAAGTTTACATCTATTTTTACTCATGTGTGGTTGTGCACTTATTTCATAATCATTTAAATAAACTTGTTCAAATGTTTTCCATAGGATTCACTCGCCAACTTTTTGTTGATCCAAAAACCCTTTTACACATGATACAGGTGAACAGGATGAAGCAAGGAAAACATAGGAAATGCCTTAGAAGAAAACAAAGAAGCTTAGATTGATGTTAGGTCATGATGTATTTATGGTTGTAAAGTTCCTATTAAATTGTATTAATGAATATGAAACGTATAATAAATGTCATGAGCTTTGATGATAACCCAATCATGCCCGGTCACCTTTTCCGCTGCGGGTCGGGGTGTGACAGATTGGTATCAGAGCCATGACTATAGGGATATAGGATAGGTTATTAGACCCTTAGAGCCTATACTATAGTCTGCCTAAATTTTAATTGATTAGGTGGTTGCATACAAACTTGTGATATTTATTTGTTTTCATATTTGTTTATCCTTGCAGTCAAACATACATACTTATATACATATTCATTATACATATATCAATGTTCATATATTCAATTCATTTTCATACTCTCATTATTCAAAGATTTTGTTGCAATTTTCAAATCTCATCAAAGTAAGTTCTGCGACAGGCATGTAGTAACTGGAAGGGTACAAGTACCGGTAGTCGGAACGTCCTGTCTAGGTTGGCATTCGTATAAATCCAATATAACAGACCAGTTTGCCTACCTGGGGACTAACGATGAGAGTACGAAGGACCTATTAGGCCAAAGCATGCCACACCAAACGTCGTTCGAACTAACCCCACTTTGAGGTGTCACCGTGTCTACACCTGGACACATTCCGAATATCACACGTTGTATACATATTTCTCGATTTTCTCTGGATTTTAGTGTACGCAACCAGGGAAACCCATGCGAACCATATGAAGAACCGGTATTCATGGGGGCCCACATGATTACAAAGGTGAAGTATGGCGGCATGTAGGGCCTAATGGCGAGCAAAGCCCAAGACATCCTATGGATGTAGTAGATTTATTTTTCTATAATTATTTTATGAATGTTCATTCCTGAATGCGACCCATGATCCCAAAAGCATCCAACTCATACACTTGTCATGTATTCCTTGTAGATGTCTTCTAACCACACCCGTAGGAAGACAAGAGCTGGAAAAGCCCGCGAACGCATGGCTGCCCTAATCGCTCAACAAATGGCTGCCGTAATACCCAACATTGTAATCCAAGTACAACAAGCACTTACCGCTAATCCTGTCAATCAAGAAAACCAAAACATTATCAACTCTCCCCCAAATACCACTAAATGCACCTACAAGCATTTCAAATCATGCGACCCTCCGAAATACAAAGGGACTGAAGGTGTCACTGCTCTCCTCCATTGGTTTGAAGAAATGGAGAACACTTTTCTAAATTGCGATTGTCCCGATGATCGCAAAGTGCGATATGCTACCGGTCGATTATATGGGATAGCACTTACTTGGTGGAATACAGAGAAGGCCAAACGAGGTGTTGAAGATGCTATGACTTTAACTTGGAATGAATTGAAGGAAATCATGACCAGACGATTTTGCCCAAGGAGCGAAATCAAGAAATTAGAAGATGAATTTTATTCGTTGAAGCAAAAGGAAGGAGACCACACCACGTACAACAAAAGATTCCTCGAGTTACATCAAATGGTTCCCAACATGTTCACTCCCCTTTACCGTTTGATCGAGCACTACATTCGTGGTCTTCCGTCAAAGATTCAAGACCCTGTAATAAGTACCACGCCTGCAACCTTGGAAGCGGCAATGGAGTTAGCAACAGAGCTCACCGAGAATCGAATCCGAAACAAAGACTTCAAGGAGGAGAAGAAGAAGGATAAAGAATCGACTGAAACCTCCGACTCCACCCAAAACGAATCCCCTTCTCAACCCAATCCTAAGAGAAAAAGAGACGGGCAACTTTTCGCTGCTATCCAACGGAATCAACCAATTTCACACGCCATACCCATCCAAGCTATCCCAATCACTCAAGTGGCACCCAACTCAACTTACCCAAATAAGAAACCATATCTTGGACCTCACCCTCGATGCAACAACTGTTTTTACCACCATCCCCTTACCTTACCTTGTCGACTATGTGCAACCTGTGGACGCTATGGTCATTTGAGCAAGGTTTGCCGCACCTTTCAAAACCAAATCTCTTCCCCTACTCAAACCATGAACCAAACCTATCAACAACCCCAATACCCCATGTTCCCATATGCTCGAGCTTGTTTCAATTGTGGCGACCCTACCCACTTTAGAAACACATGCCCTCAATTGGTTAACGTCATCAACACTCCAGCTCAATCAAACCCAGTTAACCAAGTAAACCAAGAAAACCCAACCGCTAGGCCACCAGCAAGAGGAAGAGTCTTCAACATCAACGCCAATCCTGTCGAAGATAATGACGGCCCAAACGAAGATACCCTACTAGTCCTCTTCACCGAAGATCCAGATTCAACTCCTATCGTTTAGTTTTATGTTTTTCTTTATCACATAGAACCAAACATAACTTAAGGATAAAGCCAATGAAACTTTGACAAGAATATGGTGGATACGCCGCTGGTACTTCCTATATATAAGTATTCTTGTCAAATGATCGGAGGCATTATCAGGCGGTTATGAGAGGTTCCATGTATAGGCTGTTTGTATGATTGTTGTTTAGATTAAGTTTATCATTTTCAGTACATGCAATACGATCGGCTCCGTTTGATTGAGCCTTGATCGCACAGACATTTTCATTTTCAGTACATGCAATACGATCGGCTCCGTTTGATTGAGCTTTGATCGCACAGACATTTTCATTATCAGTATTTTGTGGTTGTTGTGTTTGTAGTAGAGTCACATAGAACTAATCATAACTTGTGGATAAAGTCAATGAAAATTTGACAAGAATATGGTGGATACGCCGCTGGTACTTCCTATATATAAGTATTCTTGTCAAATGATCGGAGGCATTATCAGGCGGTTATGAGAGGTTCCATGTATAGGCTGTTTGTAGATTAAGTTTATTATTTTCAGTACATGCAATACGATCGGCTCCTTTTGATTGAGCCTTGATCGCACAGACAATTTCATTTTCAGTACATGCAATACGATCGGCTCCGTTTGATTGAGCCTTGATCGCACAGACATTTTTCATTTTCAGTATTTATGAGTTTGTTGTATTGGTTGTAGAGTCACATAGGACTAATCATAATTCACTGATAAAACCAATGAAAATTTGACGAGAATATGGTGGATACGCCGCTGGTACTTCCTATATATAAGTATTCTTGTCAAAGGATCAGAGGCATTGTCAGACGATTATGAGAAGTTCTATGTAGGATTTAGTAGTTTCTTGGTAACTAATCATAACTTGTGGATAAAACCAATGAAAACTTGGCAAGAATATGGTGGATACGCCGCTGGTACTTCCTATATATAAGTATTCTTGCCAAAGGATCAGAGGCATTATCAGGCGGTTATGAGAAGTTCCATTTAGGATTTGGTATTGCCTTGGTTGAAATTTGTGTTACATTTATATCATCTTGCTATTTAAAGAGATTGGATTGTGTTCCATTTCTACATAAACTAACCTCTCCATCATAACAAACGAGAGAGGAACTGCCACCATTCAAACATATATGCTATCAGAATGTGGATTCAAATATTAGCTGTTGTGTTTATTTATGTTCTATAGTCATAGAACCAATCATAACTTACTAATATTAGCTGTTGTGTTTATTTATGTTCAAATATTAGCTGTTGTGTTTATTTATGTTCCATGTAGGTTGTAGTATTAGAAGTTTTGCCTTAGGATATAACCATACCCTTCCAAACATATCCAAACTCTTATGCATGATATCATAGTTAGCGAATCAATTCTGCTTATCAATACTTTTACAGTAGGCAACAAAAAGCGATTCCTGTAATAGGGTACTTAATCCTTGCAAGGAACGTTACCGCCTCAAACAAAAAAACTTAAAACCTTACTTCTTCTAAGCATGTAACTGTCAAACTAAACACCATCATTCTTTTAGTCAAATAAATCACTATTTAAATTTCGGGACGAAATTTCTAAAAAGCAGGGGATACTGTAACATCCGTCAAAAACGGATTTTACCAAATCCGCTCCGTTTATTAACCGAACAATCAGTTAAAAAATTTCGTTGCGAATTTAATGCCCAAAATAATTTTAAACGATACATAATTAATTATTATATGGGAATATATAATTAGTTTTTGAAAAACTGTTAAAAATAAGAAAATAGAAACAAATTGTTTCTGCCGGGTTTTGAACCCGGGTCAGTCGCCGGGTCAAACAAGGACTTAACACTCAACACTTAAACCACTGCGCCACTTGTATTCTTTGTTAATTATTAGAATCATTTAATGCATAACATGATTTTTCCGAATTCAAAAACCGGCGCCCAAATGCAGTCGTCGGAAATCCCGGCGATCTCGCCAATAAATTACGACTTTTTCAGTTATAACGTAAACATTTACTAGGACATCGGTTATAACCGACGCCTGAGTCCGCGACACAAACTATAACCGCCGGAAAACGTAATGACTTTGAATCAAGTCGGAAATTGGACCAAGTTCATCGATAACCTGCACTATAAATACCTCCTCGAACCTCTGCAAGCTTTTTCGCTCAAAACCGCACCCTTTCTCGGCGAAAATTTACTCGCCGGAATATTTCTGTATCTCGCCGGAAAACCGAGCCCTCCTTTTCTGAGCCTTACTAAACCCCCTGAGCTTATACCGAAGTCACCCACATCCTTTTCAAGTTTTCTGAAGACTCGCTGCTGCAAGACACACGACGCCGAAACCTGTTACTGTCGCCGGAGTTCTGCCGGAAAACAGAGGAGTCCAGTCGGTATACCTTTCGCCTAATTTCTCTTTCTTTTCACTTATATCTCACCTGTAATTAACTGAAACACGCTAAAATAAACCTGATTAAAACTTCGAACCAGTCAGTCATCGTTCCTAGTTAAGACTGACGAAGAAGACGATGTTCGGTAATGTTTAAGTATAATTAAAAGCAAGTTATTACTCGGGTTAGACACACAGTCCAGCGGTGGACTGTGTGCACATTAAACACACTAACGTCTCGAGTTCGAATCTTGTCTCACGCATGCTGCCTTAATAAAAATGCTTTTTTTTTTGTTAACCGAACCGGAGTCACCACTGGTATATGTTAAGTATAATAATAACCGGAATAATAACCAAGATAGACACACAGTCCAGCGGTGGACTGTGTGTATGTTTAAATCACAGGTCACGAGTTCGAGTCCGGGCTACCGCACCGGCCCGGATAATTATTAAACTTTTTAAATAAGTCAGAAATGAAAATACTTAGTTTGTGTTTAAGTATAATAAAAATCAGTTAAGTTAACAAGTTGGACACACAGTCCAGCGGTGTACTGTGTGTTAGCATAAACCACAGGTCCCAGGTTCGAGACCTGTGGAGCGCACCGAGTCACGGATTAAAATCGCTTTTAAGAAATAAAGGATTTTCTGTTTAAACTAATTAGTATATAAATATAATTAAAAACATAAATATTTCGGGTTAGACACGTAGCTCAGTTGGTAGAGCTGCGTGCACGCGTACGGGAGGTCTCGGGTTCGAGCCTCATACGAACCGGTCAACAGTCAAGGTCAACGGTCAAAAAAGTCAACTTTTTTTATTATTTTTATTTATTTTTTTAATTAAAAATCAATTAAAAATACTTAAAAATAACATTTTTAAGGTTAGAAAATAGCCTTAAACTCACAAAAATACACCCAACAATCCTACTAAAATGGATTAATAAAATCCATTTACTTACCGAAACATTATGCCATTATCTAGGTTAATTTCACTCGTGGTTAAAACCACTTCGCGTGCATTCAACATCATCAACTGAACGCACCCACTGTGAGTGAATCTTACAACTCCCCCTTTTTAATTACACGTTTTGGGGTGTGTCATGTGTCACAAAATAATTAACTCGTTTATTTAAACTTGTGCCATACCATATCGTGATCTAAACTTAGATTGTTTATATTGTTGTAATTATGTATTTCATTATGTCAACTTATATGAAATTCATTTATTAAGCCCATCAGTTCCTCGTGGTAGACAAGTTGAACAACGCGTGCCTCAAAACCAATCCATTATTGTTCATGTGTGTATTATTGAGTTTATATTGTTTGTAGTTATATCCTTCATATTATCATGTTTATGCAATTCATTCATTAGGCCCATCAGTTCCTCGTGGTAGACGAGTTGAGCAACGTGTGCCTCAAAACCAATCCATTATTATTCATGTGTGTTTTGTTTGATATTAAATTGATTTATGAATAAGTTTACATCTATTTTTACTCATGTGTGGTTGTGCACTTATTTCATAATCATTTAAATAAACTTGTTCAAATGTTTTCCATAGGATTCACTCGCCAACTTTTTGTTGATCCAAAAACCCTTTTACACATGATACAGGTGAACAGGATGAAGCAAGGAAAACATAGGAAATGCCTTAGAAGAAAACAAAGAAGCTTAGATTGATGTTAGGTCATGATGTATTTATGGTTGTAAAGTTCCTATTAAATTGTATTAATGAATATGAAACATATAATAAATGTCATGAGCTTTGATGATAACCCAATCATGCCCCGGTCACCTTTTCCGCTGCGGGTCGGGGTGTGACATCAATTATAAATTGGAAGTTTTATCCAAGAATCTTAATGCGAATTACTATTTCAGTTTTGTTTTATACTCATTGATTTTATCATACATCTCAACGTATTTCAATCTCATCATTCAAAGAAGTTGGGCTGTGTCTCACTTCTACATAGACTAACCTCTTCATCATAACAAACGAGAGAGGTACTGTCATCATTCAAACATGTATACTTTCAGAATTCAGACTCAAGCTTTGGTTGTTGTGTTTGTTTATGTTTAGAGTCACATAGAACTAATCATAACTTGCTGATAAAACCAAGGAAAATTTGACAAGAATATGGTGGATACGCCGCTGGTACTTCCTATATATAAGTATTCTTGCCAAAGGATCAGAGGCATTGTCAGGCAGTTATGAGAGGTTCTATGTAGGTTTTAGTGGTAGAAGTTTTGTTATATGATATAACCTTATCTTTCCAAACGCATCAATTCTCTCAAAACTCTTATGCATGAGATTATACCTAGGCAATCAACTCTTTTTATCAATATTCCTTATCTTAGGCATTAAAAAGCGATTCCTGTAGCAGGGTATCCAACCCTTACTAGGAACATTACCGCCTCAAATAAAATTTAAACTTTCACCCTCCTCTAATTAGGTAATTGTCAAAAAATTTAAAGCACCCTCTTCAAGTCAAACATACCACTACTAGACGAAATTTCTAAAAGTAGGGGATACTGTAACATCCGTCAAAAAACCGGGTTATCCCAAACCCGCTTCGTTTATTAAACCGAATAATCAGTTATAAACTTTGTTGCGTATTTAAAGCTCAAACTAATTTTAAACGATACATAATTAATAAACATTTTAGTATTTAAAAACTATAATTATTAAAAATTAAAAATTTGTGCAAAAAAAAAATAAAAACAAGCTGCAGGGTTTCGAACCCGGGTCAGCTAGTTCACCAAACAAACACTTAACCACTCCGCCACTTGACAACTTTGGTTAATATACTGAAACATTTAATACTTAAATCAAAACTCAAATTCAAAAACCAGGTATCAGCGCGGCGGAACTCGCAATCACCAGAAAATCCGGCAATCCTCGAGTTCAGCCATTAATCTCTTTGACTATAACGCTATAACCGTCGACGACATCGGTTATAACCGATGTCCAGCCCCAATTTCAGTCGTAACCGTCAATTATTGACCGAAATCAAACTTCACCCTAACAGCCTATAAATACAGGGCTAAATTCCTCACTCCAATTCGGTTATCACTCTCAAACTCACTCTGAAAAACCTCGCTGCAAGTCGCCGGAGATTTTCTGCAACTCGCCGGAATCCTCTGCAAGTCGCCGGAAAACCGAACCCATTTCATTTCTTTGCCTTACTCTAAAAAAAGGACTTCTGGAGCGCAGACAGAAAGCACCGCACTCACCTCAAACTTTCTGTAGATCCTCTGTCGCAAGTTACACGTCGCCGGAAAAGTTTCAGTCACCGGAAATTCGTCGGAAATCACACCTGTTCGGTACAACATCCTTAAAACCCTTCTGTTTAAATTAATTTTCGTTAATCAGTAATACTCAATCAATTAATTCAACAAGAATTATTGATTAATCAGTTGAGTTGACTCACTGGTTTCATAAACTGAAGAAGATGAAGCACTGTTAATATATAAGTTTAATTTAAAACAGATTTTTAAACGGGTTAGACACACAGTCCAGTGGTGGACTGTGTGCAATTTTAAACCACACGTCCCGAGTTCGAGCCTTGGTCGGATCCGCATTAATAATAACCATTTCCCTTTTTCTTTAAACCAAACACGCTAACACGCAGCAAGATGTTAAGTATAATAATGTTACTAAATTAGACGGGTTAGACACCCAGCCCAACTGGTTGGGCTGGGTGCAACGCAACATAAAGGTCACGGGTTCGAGACCGGTACTACACACTGGTTCAAAGGATTTTAGAACCTTTTTAAAATAAATGATTTCTGAATAAATCTAAATAGTATATAAGTATAATTAAAAACAGAAATATTTCGGGTTAGACACGTAGCTCAGTTGGTAGAGCTGCGTGCACGCATACGGGAGGTCACGAGTTCGAACCTCACTCAGCGCAAACAAACACAAAGACCGAACCGGTCAAACAGTCAAAGTCAACTGGTCAAAAAGTCAAAAAATTTTATTTTCTTTTATTTATTTATTTTATTTAAAAATCAATTAAAAATACTTAAAAATAATGTTTTTAAAGTTAGAAAATGACCTTAAACTCACAAAAATAAATCTAATAATACTATTAAAAATTGTTAATAAAATCCACTTATTTACCGAACCATTATGTTATTATTTAGGTTAGTTTCTCTCGTGGTTAAATCCAAATTCGTGCGCATTCATCATCAATCCAAGAAACGCAACCACTGTGAGTGAATTCTTACAAATTCCCCTTTTTATTCATGTTTTGGGGTGTCATGTGTCGCTTAAACTAATTCGCTTATTCAAACTCGTGCTATACCATATTATGATCTAAACTTAGAATGTAAATATTGTTTGTTGTGATGTATTACATATTGTTCAGTTGTATGCAAACTATTTGTTAGGCCCATCAGTTCCTCGTGGGAGACGAGTTGAACAACGCGTGCCTTAAAACTCATTCATTAGGCCCATCAGTTCTTAGAACAACGCGTGCCTCAAAACTCATTCATTAGGCCCATCAGTTCCTCGTGGGAGACGAGTTGAACAACGCGTGCCTCAAAACAATCAATTGTTGTATGTGTGTGCAACATTTAATATTATGTGTATTGTGAATAAATTTACATCTACATTTACTCATATGTGGTTATGCACTTTATTTTATAATCAATACAATAAACACGTTTAAATGTTTTTCATAGGATTCACTCGCCAACTTTTTGTTGACCCAAAAACCATTTTTACACATGATACAGGTGGACAGGATGAAGCAAGGAACACATAGGAAAGTGCCTTAGAAGAAAAATAATGAAGTCTAGAAAGATGTATAGAACATGTTGTACTTGTATGATTTGATTGTATGATCTTCTTTAAAATTGTAATAATAAATATGAAACATTATAATAAATGTCATGAGCTTTGATGAAAACCCAATCATGCCCCGATCACCTTTTCCGTTGCGGATTGGGGTGTGACAAGCTGGCTGGTGCCACGTGTACGTCCTTGCGTACTTTTTGTCCCTTGCACGACTGTTCATCGTGCAACGTGGTCTGGGGACCACCTGTCGAGTGCCTATTGGGTCACAGCTCTGCCACTTGTACCTTTGTACTTGATCGATGCCTCTTTGCGCTTCTCCTTACCGCGTGGCTTTATCAGTGCTTTTTGGCCTGCGTGAACTTATAGGGATCAAGTTCTTTTTTCAAGACTAAGTACGAGTTGCTCTCGCCTTAGTCTTGGCCTTGTGTGCAACTCCCGAGAGGGCTGTGTAGTCAGCGCAAGGTTTTAAGAAGTCACAGCTAGAAGCTTAACTTACCGTACCATATCGAATATTTCCGTACCAGCACCCAATTTTGACGAATTTGGGTACTGGTACCGGTTCGGTACGGTACCGATAATAGTGGTGAGCATAATTTGGGGCGGACCGAAAATACCCGATGACTGATCCGAAAAATCATCCACACCAAACCAAACCGTATAGGGTAGGTACAAGGATCGGTTCCTAAGTTTCACCAAGATTCGGGTTCGGGTCGGTCCAAAGACCGAAAAAAACGAGTATACAAATTGGAGCGATAGTAACCGTAACATATTACGGGGTCACGAGGCTATGATCCATTTGTGGTTTTCTTTTCATAATAACTAACCTAATTGATAACTAGATCACGGCAAAATCACTATTATACAATTGCAATCATTCTTCATTTGTTGTATTTGTTGGCTGCTACTTCAAGAACTCCACTGCCTCTTTCACCCGTTGACTTTTTATAAAGTGAGTCAACTAACTTCAGCCATACCTACATAAAACTCTTTAGCTGCAAGTACATGTCAAGAAAGTATTGAATTAGTATGTGAAATTCAACATATAACCTTTTTCTTAATAAGATATTTATTTTACTTACTTATAATAGATATTTATCTCAATGTAACAAATAAGATAATTATTATCATGTTTAAATTTATATTACTATAACTTATAGAATAACAGAACAGATTTGTAGGTGCCCTTAAAACAGTTAAAAAAACATGGGGCTGTGAATTGGTTACGACCACATCTATTGAAAGTCTAAAACATATAAACTGAAGTGAAGTGTAAGGGTCGGGTCGGTTTATTACCCGAGGACCAAGGTATCCGAAGTAAATAAGAACCGGAACCGAGTATTAGTTTTGGGTATTTTTTGGGGTAGTGTTTTTAGGTGTGTTCGGGTATCGGGTCGGGTCGGGTAATAGAAAATGCTCACCCCTAACCGATACCATGCTCATCCCTAACTAAAACACATTGCTTAACGCTTAAAACACATTACTTAACGTCCTTGTTATGTTGTTTTAAGTTTTAAGCCTAGAATTCACTACATTATGTCTTAAATTGCTATGTTTGGTGCTTTTCTTTTCAAAACATCATTTATAAGTCCAAAACATAATACCCACATGTTAATTCCTATGCATTCTTACATTTCTCACGGAAAATATCCTTTTGACATGTACCTAAACCAACTGGCCTATATTAATAACTAACACTGAAATACCATAATAGTTTATGTATAAGACGAGTTAAATACTGATATATATATATATATATATATATATATATAGTGGAGAGTTCAAATGAGAAGAAAAATTTTGTAAGAATAAAAAGAATAACTTTTAAACCAATAGAAATTCTCCATTTACTTCATTTAATGTGTGTATTTAATATTATGAAAAAGGGCATATAGGTAAATCTACAATTAATTAGCTAATTAGTTAAACTTGTAACTCATTTTTTAATATACTTTTTCAAGATAAAATAATTTATGGTGAAAGACAATTTTCGACATGTGTAGGATAAATTTTAGTATGTGTTGGATAAATTTTGAAATGTGTAGGGTAAATTTACATGTGTGTAGGGTAAATTCTGATAAGTATAAGATATATATAGGATAAGTTTTGAAATGTGTAGGATAAAATATTTTTGTTTTATTAACGAGAGATAACATAATTAATGAGGAGAGTTATAAACTATTTAATGTTTTACAATTATGACATTTCTCTTTTTCTTCTCACATTAAATTTCTTCTTAAATGAACCTTCACACACACACACATATATATATATATATATATATATTCCTCTTATGACTAAAATGACATATTTTACTATTTTGTATCTTTTAAATGTAACTTTCATTTAAATTAAAGGAAAATAAATTAATTTGTTATTCTTACTAATGCTTGTTATGAGACTTAAATTAATGACTAGTTATTATAAAGTTATGATCTAAGTTAACGGTTTATATATATGATGAATAATTATTAAATGGTGAATTTATGATGTCATGATTGGATCACTAAATCATAATATTAAAAAAAAGATTAATTTACTTTTTTTTTCTATTTTAGAAAATATTTCTTTATGTAGGGTGATGGAGGGATTTGAGAGGGGAAATTGACGAGGTGAAATATGATGGTGACACGTGTCCAACTTTGTATACATTTATTAGGTAGTAGATAGATACATAATAAACTAAATTACGTAGATGTAAATGTTTATAGATGGTCACATACAAGATGTATTACCATCAACCCATACTATTGCCATTACTATTAATGCTAATTGAAACGCCTTTAGATGAATCATCATCTTCACACTACCTCTTGCTCTAGTTACAATTCCTACTCCGTGATAATTATTAGAAAAAAGCCAAATCTCAGTCAGTTTACGTAAGGATATGTTAATACCAGATAAAAAAACATGCTCATTCTACGTCAACGCATGAATTCACCCACTCACCAACCATGGTACACCAATAACGATTGAAGTAACCATCCAAACTCCTCAAACTCTAGATTTTGCATAAATGTAAATATGTTATAATACCAATTAATTTTATTATGAAAATTATATATATAAAAAATATGATACATTTAAAAAGTAAAAAGGGTTGTTTATAAATAATTTCTTTTGTGCTAGACAAGACAGAGGTATGAGGCTATAGAAGAGATCCCACTGCATTTCAACTGTCGAATCAAACTCTCCGTTGGCGAAAATGGCGCTGCAGGTTTTCTCGTACGAACCATCACTATTTCTTCTCCAGTAAATCAATTTTCATCCTCGTAGCTTACATGCATACACACAAGAAACTCATTTCATTTTGCATTCATGGCAGACCAATCACCCCACACTCCCACCATTTCTTTCATTCATCCGCAACCACCAACCTCATACTCCACCACATCAACAACTTCCTATCTCTACGCCCACCTACACGCCTCCAAACACTCACAAAACACTACGCTTTCATCATCACCACAGGCAATCACTCCAACAACATCTTCATTTCTTCTAAACTCATCTCCTTATACGCCAATCTCCACCACCCCACTTCATCCACACAAGTATTTCACTCATTTCATGGCTACAAAGACATCTTCCTTTGGAACTCCATCATTCAGGCCCATTTTTCCAATGCTATGTACTCACAGTGTCTCCATTTTTATAATTCCATGAGGGTTTTTACTCATCTTTTGCCTAACCACTTTACTGTTCCCATCGTTGTTTCCGCTTGTTCAGAGGTTCGGGACTTGGTTGCTGGTGTGATTGTACATGGCCTGGTGTTTAAAGCTGGGTTCTTTTATGAGAGCGCTGCGATTGGAGCTTCGTTTGTGTATATGTATTCAAAATGCGGGTGTGTTGAGAGTGCACGCCAGGTGTTTGATGAAATGCCTGCGAGAGATGTGGTTGCTTGGACTGCGCTTGTTATCGGGTATGTGAGTAACGGTGAGAGTGACAACGGATTGAGGTGTGTTTTGAGATGTATAGAGCGGACGAGAGGCCGAATTTTAGAACTTTAGAAGGTGGATTCCAAGCTTGTGGCGATTTGGAGGTGGTGTATGCTGGTAGATGCTTACATGGAGCAGCTGTAAAATCTGGACTTGGATGTTTGGTTCCTGTTAAATCTTCAATCATGTCCATGTACTCGAAATGCGGATCTCTTGAGGAGGCTTGTTGTCGTTTTATGAAGTTCGTATGAAAGATATAAAATCATGGACGATGATTATCGGTGTGTATGGAAAATGGGGATGTGTTAGACATTGTTTAAGTGGATTTATGGAAATGCTTGCTTCTGGGATAATTCCAGATCCAATGGTAGTCAGTTGTGTGATATCTGGTTGGCTAACTCAACCTGCGTCTCTGCTGGAAAGACGTTTCACGGGTTTATGGTCAGAAGAAACTATCATCAAGATCAGATGGTTCACAATGCATTGGTATCGATGTACTGTAAGTTTGGACTGATAAGTTACGGGGAGAATGTATTCAACTCCGCGCGTATTCTTGACAAAGATGCTTGGAATGCAATGGTACGTGGCTATGATAAAGTAAGAAATGGGGCGAAATGCATAAACTTGCTTGCAAAAATGCTAGATTTAGGCCTCGATCCCGATCATTACAGTTTAGTATCAGCTCTTTCTTCATTTTCAGAAGTCAGAGAGATAAATATAGGGAGATGTCTTCATGGTTATGCTGTAAAAAGATTAATGAATGAGCATGTGTCGGTTTCAAATTCACTCATAGATATGTATGGTAACATTGGAGAACTGGAAACTGCAAGGAGGCTATTTTTTAGGACAGATAAAGATGTTATCACTTGGAACACAATGATGTCTACTTATACGCGCTATGGGCGTTATGCCGAGGCGTTTTCCTTGTTTAATAAAATGATTTTGGAAGGCATAAAACCGACACCAGCAACACTAGTCAGCATCCTTTCTGCATGTACCCATATGGCATCGGTTGAGAAAGGTATGCAGATACACAAGTATATAGAAGAAAACCATCAGGAAATGCTTTTGTCAAATGTAACTGTTGCGACTGCATTAGTTGACATGTATGCCAAGTGTGGACAGCTTGAAAAATCTGAAAATATATTCAAGAAAATGACCGAAAGGGATGTAATTTCTTGGAATGTGATGATTTCTGGTTATGGGTTGCATGGAGACGCCACATCAGCAATAGATACGTTCCTAGAGATGGAGTTGTCAAATGTTAAACCAAACGAGGTTACTTTTTTTGCGCTTCTTTCAGCGTGTAATCATGCAGGGCTTGTTGACAAAGGAAAATCTTTATTTGGGAGAATGGTGGATTATTATTCTCTGAAACCGAGCCTTAAACACTATACTTGTATGGTAGATCTTCTTGGTAGGTCGGGTGATTTGGGTGAGGCTGAAATTTTGGTATTGTCTATGCCGGTTAGAGTAGTTCTTGATGGAGGTTTGTGGGGTGCCTTGTTAAGTGCTTGTAAAACTCACAACAATCATGAAATGGGTATCCGGATTGCAAAACGAGCAATTGAATGTGAGCCGAAGAATGATGGATATTATATAATCCTTGCAAATTTGTATGATTCTATAGGGATGTGGGAGGACGCTGAAAGGGTGAGAAAGTATATGAAGGAAAGGGGAGTTGAAAAGGAAGGTGGTTGGAGTGCAGTGTGAACGGTTAGTAAAGGGGATCATGTTGGCGTTACGTAAATGGCGGGAGACAAAGATAGGAAACCGGCTGCTATGGGGACATTACTGGAAGACGAATGAAAGGAGGGAGAGACACCACTAGATAAAAATTTCGATTTCTGAGGAACTTCCAATCAAAATGAGTTGGGGAAGAGGACGTTGCAGCCATACTTGTCGAGCTAAGTGTAAAAAGGGAGCACTTAAAATCCTGCTGAAAATCATTTTCAAATTTAAGTACCCTCAATGAATTCTTGAATAAATTCAGCAAATTGTTTTCATTTACTGTAAGTTCTTGAATCTTGAGGATTTCTTGCATTTGAATCCTTTAGTTCTTGAATTAGTTCAGTTAATTTCTTTTACTTCTTGAACCTTGATGAATTCTTGTACATGCACAAATTACTTGTTGAATAACTCCATTGAATTGCTGTTGTTTACTCATTTGATATATATATATATATATATATATATATATATATATATATATATATATTCTAAAATGGCTTCCAAACTGAACCTTTGTAATTTGACCGGGCCCAAGTAGTTTGCCACTCTTACCACTGAACTAACCCATGCGAGAGTAAATTGCCACCTCCCCATGTTAGTTTTCCATTCTTTCTTGAACATAAACATGAGCTAATGTGTGGTGAGTGAAATTGTAACTCATATTTTCGTATTCATATAGAGTATGCATTAAAAATAAATCCGGTTTTTACTGGGTAGGGTAGTTTTATTCCGATTGTTGGGACTTTAGTATCTAGAGTATACATGCCCAGATATTTGATGTTACCTTACCCGCATCTAATGGTAAGGATGCGTACATTAGCTACAAGTTGGCCCGACGCTCTCAAGAACCTGTGGATGTGTGAGCCTCGTGCACCGGTTTGCCCTTTACCTCCATCTAAAGGTACTTTATGCATATAAATGGTACCTCTATTTTGGTCGTGAGAAATAACGGAACTTCCCTTTTATCACTTTCTACCAGTAATATCCAAAGTCAACCTGGTGATCTTCATCACCACTGTTCTCTTGAGATCTGAAGCCCTGCATTAGTTATCTAACATTCGATTGGACATTCTTTATGCCCTTTGATGAATACTGCGGGTAATACGTACTGGTTTTTAGAGTACTCACTTCAATTCGTCCTTTTCAGATCGTAAAATTGTTTGGTTTCATTGAAACGTAGAAACAAATATATAACTGTTTCTAGGTCATCTAGTGTTAATTTGTTATAAGTTAATAAAGCAGTAATTTTGATTGCTGCAAATCAAGTGTTTCACGTAAGAACGAAACATTCTGAAACTGAATTGTACTTTATAAGAGAAAATGTAATGTCCGGAATTTTAAAAATATAAAAGAACCAGTTGAGAAGATTAACTGGCGTGTGTGTGTACTTAACTTGATCTGTTTATGTTTTCAGGTTAATAAGATATAATTAATAGTAGATTGGCAGTAGTGCAAGAATAACAAACTGCTTGTAAAGCTCACAATAGGGATGATGAATATCATGTTATCTGTGTTACTACAGGGATGTGGGAGAAGGTTGAAAGGATGAGAAACTTTATGAAGATGCAAATTGTGCAAGCACAAGAAGCCAAGAATTCATCAAGATTCAAAACTAACGTAAAAAGAAACAATTCACTGAACTTATTCAAGAAGTAAATGCAAATTGGCCCCATGCCGACCAACATACCGTTTCCATCTTTTCTGTTTGACCAAAGATTTTCTGGATTCTAGTAACTTGCTTATCCTCTTCTTCCAATTTCCATTAATATTCAACATATAAAAAGACCACCATCATTCTTCTAATCACAATCTTTCGATCTTGATCACCATCCACTTTCAACTCCAGTTGATTTCACACACTTACTAACTGCATAACAAACAACATTTGATCCAAAAGATCAAA
Source organism: Scalesia atractyloides (assembly GCA_947069175.1). Lineage (NCBI taxonomy): Eukaryota > Viridiplantae > Streptophyta > Magnoliopsida > Asterales > Asteraceae > Scalesia > Scalesia atractyloides. The sequence goes on along the minus strand of CAMTDV010000116.1, from coordinate 13,811,800 downwards.
GCCATAACAAGATTGGTTGGTGGGTTGTTTTAATCAAAGCTTTAAGTTGGATCCATTGATCTTTTAAACTTCTTCATATTTGAACTGTAATTTGTGTTTTTGCAACTTGGATCTGCTTCAGATGTGGTTGTTTCAATCAGGTATGCACATTTTTTGTGTTTTTTATCTATAAAATTGGTATCAGAGCCAAACTCGCAGTGGTGGCCTGGAGAGAGCCAGCCGTGACCAACGAGGACGTTGGCCCTTAAGGAGGGTCGATTGTTATGGACCGAAACCATTGTAAGGTATTGGAGTTGTCCCGCATTGGTTGTATGGGCAACCAATGTGGGGTTTATATACCAAATGGGCTCTCTCACCCACGAGACTAGTCTTTCGGGTTGAGTTCTCTCGTTTGGTACGTAACAAAAAATTGATGGGTACTTGAGGTTCTGAACTTCTGATTATGTTGTTTGTATAATCGCAATTGGGTATGTAATGATTGAAAGGGGTTTGATTGTTTAGTTTATAAAGATTGGTTTTTTTGGGGTTTAGGGTTGCTGGTTTAAGAACTTTGTGGCTTAATTTCAGTTGTGTATGATTAGTTAAAGAAGTTATTATGGTTCAAGTTGTTGAATTTAATGATTTTATCACTTATTTGAAATTGGGTATGTTCAAAACTGATTGGGTTTGTGGGATTTTGATTGTAGATTTCAAGGATGTTTTTTTTTGTTAACCATGAGACCCGTTACCTAAAAAACTCATGGGAACCAATGGGATCAGGTAAATTTATAGCTGTAAACAAGCCGAGTAGAGCCAGATTGTGTTTGGGCTCGAAGTCAACCAAGCCAGCTCCGCTTGTTTATCTTAGTGAGCTGAAATGTTGAGCAGTCTGTGCTGGTCAAGTGACCTATAAGAGGTTATGGTAGGAAACAATGGAAGCAAGATTCGAACTTGTAGAGGGGAATCAGGTGCTTACGACTCCACCGCCCCTTGAAGGTTATTTCAATCACTTTTTGCTTAGTTGCCATAGTTTCAAAAGTAAAGGAACATTATTGGTTTAGTTAATGAGAATTTGTGTTTGTTTGTGGGATTTTTGGTTTATTCAAATCTATTTTTGACTTTGTATGTGTGGCCAAATTGCAATTGGGTGGATAAACAGATGGAGAATTTTTGCTTTAGTTGAAGAGAATCCTGTTCTTCCAGTTATAAAATATAGCTATTGATTTGATGGATAAACAGATCAAAACTTTGGTTGTTTCACTGGGATCTACAACGGATCCCTCAATCTGGAATCTAGTGGTTGTTACGGTGGGTGGTTTGGGGTGCATATAAAGCATCATCAGGGCCCTGAGGATGGGGTCCTGCTTCTCCAACATCAACTTTAGGGATCGGAAAAAGGAAAATTACCAGAAAAGGCCACCACGATTGCCGTCGTTTGATTACACAAGGAAGAACAACTTCGTAGAATTGCAGGTCGAATGTGCTTGAACAGGTCTAGTGAGGTTGCTTCACTCTTTACTCAACAAGGCAAGAGTGGAACCAATCAAGATGCCATGATCGTTTGGGAGGTTAGTCATTTTGAATTGTTGTTAATTAACTTGTTCTTTTGATCTTGGACTAGAGGGTGTAACCCAAATTAACACTCTTTGTGTAACCTATTTATCTAAACGAGTCAGCCGGGTTGACGGTTTCGCCGGTTGTAATCAAGTTGTAAATGGGTCCGGTTGGGGGTGTAAAATGAATGTAATAAATGCGTAGTAAACGGGATGGTGGGTGGACCTTATAAAATGTAAATTTATTTTAATTTTTTATTCAAATTTTATATGGGTTGACTTGTTTAATATAGTCAACTTGAACATGACCTTTTTATTTAAACGGGTTTGACATGACAATTCAAAACCTGATTATATTCGTGTTGTGTTTCCGGTTGTAATAGTCACATAGTTGTTTGAGTGCTGGACAAATTTAGTTATTTAAGAAAATAATATTAATATATTCGAATAAACAAAAAAGAAATCATGCGCTTGCACAATTTGCATCTTCATAAAGTTTCTCACCCTTTCAACCTTCTCCCACATCCCTGTAGTATACGGCGTAGTCTCCTGTCCTGGAAGATGCATCGGGTGATAATAAGTTAAAGACATACATGAAAATAAAGTATGTTACAGTAATATGTGAAAACAAAAAATATACACAAGTTTTTCATGCATCGTATAAGATATAACTTTCATGTTCTTTTATCTAAAAAAATTAGCATACATCGACAGAAGTGTCTATAGATGAAATTGATAATGTGTTGTATACTTTGGTTGGAGACAAAAAAATCTATTCTAACAAAGATTTTCTATCAGTTAATTTAATTATATTGTAACATATCTACAAACAAGAAAAAAAACATGGAAGATTAATACACAATCATCCTACTTTTATCAACGTGATCTTCTGTTTTGTTTTCTGCCTTGAATATATTGCAAAGTGGCCCCCAAATTGACCAGAAATGTTGACTGGAATTGGGCTTAAAGACAAAAAAAGAAATAATATTTTGTTCGGCTACCCCCCTCCTTTCACCTTATATCAGCGTCTTGTGGAGGCTGCAAAGAGCAAACACTTCAAAAACCGTTAAACCTTCTTCATTTGATCATGATCACTCTTTTAGATTTTTACCATGTCATGACTGTGGTCGTTCCCGTCTACGTCGCCATGATCATAGCCTACGGCTCGGTCAAATGGTGGAAGATCTTCACCCCGATCAATGTTCGGGCATCAACCGTTTCGTTGCCATCTTCGCGGTCCCCCTTCTCTCTTTTCACTCATTTCCACCAATAACCCTTACAAGATGAACCTCTGCTTCATCGCAGCCGATACCCTCCAAAAGCTGGTTCTTCTAGCGGTCCTCGCTGCCTGGGGCAACCTCAGCAAAAGGGGTCGTTTAGAATGGTCCATAACATTGTTTTCACTATCCACATTGCCAAATTCATTGGTTATGGAGATTCCTTTGCTTAAAGGAATGTATGGTGGTGAAGCTGGTAGCTTAATGGTTCAGATTGTTGTTCTTTAATGTGTTATTTGGTTTACTTTGATGTTGTTTTTGTTCGAATTTCATGCTGCCAGATTGTTAATTTCCGAACGTTTTCCTGGTACTTCCGGTTCCATTGCTTGGATTCGGGATGTTATGTCGTTGGATGGATGAGACGCGTTGGAAACTGAAGCCGAGATTAAAGAGGAAGGGAAAATTCACGTTGTGGTTTGAAAATCAAATGCATCGAAATCTGATTTGATTTCGAATGACACAAATGCAGATGGAGAATTACTCTCTGCATTCGTCTAGAAACCCTACCCCAAGAGGGTTGAGTTTCAACCATAATGATACCGATGTGCATGAGCCTCCCACAAGGACGCCTTCTGACTACGAAAAAGAAGGCGTGGCAAGTAATGCTAGTAAGTCTTCTTGTCATCATGGGGACCCAACACCTAATCCAGTGATGTGTTCCCTGAGGAGATCAAATATAGCATTAACCATAAAGGTAGGGTTGTCTTCGAAAATCTTTAAAAAAAAAGATTGGCCCTGTACGAGATAAAAAATTTGGACCTTATTAAAAAATCTCAATTTAATCTAAATTCATCAATCATTAAAATTTATGTGGATTTAATTTAAATAGTTATTTTTAGCTAAGTTTAGAAAGTAATTTATTAATTAAAGAGAAAGATACACTTGACAAAATTAAGCAATAATGCCACTAACAAAAAGAAAATCAAAATATAAGCTAAAATAAAGAATTTGGAGACGTTGGGATTAGAACCTATGTCTCCTTGTTGTTAAAGCAATACAGTAACCATGAGTACAAGGGCTTATTAATGTTATCTCTCGATTCAGTGCATATATATTCTATCTTATACAGCTTAATTGTATACAAAATTAAAAAGATTTGGGCTCTCGGAGGATGTGGGCCTTGTGCCGTCGCTCACCCGCACCCCCTACGGGCTGGCCCTGCACAAAGGCTAACGGAGATGAAAGTTCAAGTGATCTACACATGTTTGTTAGAAGCTCCAGTGCTTCACCGGTTTCTGATGTATTCGTGGAACGTGAACTCAACCAACCCGCAAGAAAAGATATGAAAGATTTAAAAGTATTGATGTCAACTGTAAAAGATTAGTACTTTTCTCAAATTCTTTTATATCATTTATTATTTTTTAACAATGATCTAATCGTATGTTACATTTACTTAGGTGACGGAGAGGAGTGTTACGACAACAATGTAACTCGGGTAGCGTTGGCGGCAAGGAGATGATGAGGATAATGCTTATAAGACCATCCGTAGTATGGTTTTTTCACGTTTTTTCCCAAAAATACGTACCATAATGTCACTACACCTATTTCTTCATTAGGTTTAATAAAAAAATAAAAAAAAAGTAATAATTGAGTGATCATTGAATGGGGTATTATATCACTACACCAATTTTAAACAAATATGCTATTGTTGATTGGACCGCCACATGGCAGATAATGTCCAAAGGTGAGGCATTATCTTCTTTCACTACAACAAATGATCAATAGTGTAAAGGAAATTGATTAGAAACACGAATACTTATGCAAGCTTGATTGGTCTCGTCTCTAGCATCTTTAAAGTGCAAAACACTAAAAGATATTTAAATAGTTAATCGTTATAGGGTAAAGATTAAATATAGATGGGCTTTTTTTAACGGTAAATTCGGATCACTGGAGTATAATCGTGCTACCAGCGGAACCACTCAATCATATCCATCTACTAGTTAATAATGCATATACATTAATTCAGGAGGAAACCCAATAAATATGGGAAAAACCCCCTTTGTGGGAATGGAACCCATGACCTAATGGTCATAAGCCTTATCCCACCCCGAGTATGCCGTTAGGCTATAATGTCATGGGCAAATACAAATGGGTTTAATATACTAAATAAAAAAATATATTTTTTATTTTTTTAAAACTTTTTCCCATTTACTAAACATGTTTTTTAGTTAAAAAAATCAGTGAGTGATTATATAATATTGTACAGTGTAATTATATAATTTTTTTAATTTAGATTTTAGAACTAAAAATACATTCTTAACTAGACGGAAAAAATTCAAAAAAAGAAAATTTTTCCTTCACTTCTAACGTTTAGTACATTAAAACAACTCGTTTATCTAAATATGTCAACCAGGTTGGCATAAAGTAATTAAGTTATAAACATGTTATCATGTTTGTGAGTTTATAAAATTGGTTTAAACTGGTAAAAGTTTGTTAGCAGGTCTATTGGTTTAATTAAACAGGTTGAGAGGTCAACTTGTTTAATTAAACAGGTTAAACATGTTAACCTGAAAACGACATGTTTAATTAAATAAGTCAGTCCTACACGACCCGTTTTTAAATGTGTGAGCTTTGATCATCCAAAGCCTGATTAGAAAACATCTTTTATCAGTTAAATTCTTTAGTTTTTAAAAATTGATTAAAAAGTATTACTATTTTGCCGATTACATATCTATTTTTTACAAAAAAAAAACCCGAGAGTGTGTGAGAAATAATCATGTAAAAATACCGTCCCGTAACTTTTAAAATACTTCTGAAGAGTCCATATGGTTTTCCAATTTACTTTGAAAGTATATCATTTTCTGAAGGCATTATATATTATAATTTGTAACATGTTTTTACAGGGTGGATTTTAGGTGTGCTTTTTGGTTTTCTTTGTTGTATTATTTGTTTTGTTGGTTGTACATTATGTATTATGTATTATATAACAGTATAATTTTCAATATTTTTGTTTGTACGATGTGCAACATGTGCTTCTATGGTGGTTTTTCTTGAAATTGTGGGTTGCTTTTCTAAGATGGTGGTTTGGTAGGGGTATATAACCTCACCAACGTCACATAACTCATAAGTTCTTTCTCTTTCTTACTTTGTATCGATCTATTTCCGGTGAACGCCGCTGTATAGTGTTTTGGGTTTTACAACCATTTTTTACCGCCAGTACCTTTATTGTCTTTTCCGGCAAAATCTAAGGCGTTTTCTTCTTTGACTCCGGCTGATCTTCATGCTAGCCGTCAAAGACAACCGTGTTGAGACGCCTTCTACACTGTCACAATCTCCACGGTGAGGGCGTTTTTGTGGTGATGATGCAACACTCATCTGTGGTTTTCCATCGTGTTTTTTTGTAACACCCTGTAAAATCGTGTCCAATAGTATAGTGACACGTGTTGTATTTTAAATATAGTCTGTTAAAGACCAATAAGGACTAAAGGCGTCAACATGCTCAAACTGAGCCTCTGAGTGACTGTCCGGTGTCAATTTGCATAAATAACAGCCTCTGAGTGACTGATATGTCAACATGCTTAAATCATTAGCCTCTGAGAGACTGGTATGTCAACATGCTTGAAATTTGGCCTCTGAGTGACTGATATGTCAACATGCCCAGCCTCTGAGTGACATCGGAATCAACATGCTTATAATAAGCCTCTGAGTGATCCTTTGTGAAGTCCTAACTCTCATACGTGCCAAATATTGGACGAGAGAGTTCAATTTAGTAAATATGTGAAAATTGGATGATGGAGGGATTAAAAGTGTCAACATGTTAAATTATACCTCTGAGTGATCTTTTAACGAACCGAGAGCTTGACAATGTCCGGGCATAATCCCGGGTATTCCAAGTATTAGCTACGGATGGCTAAAAGTGCCAAAAAGGTGTTTAAAAAGATTTTTAGAAGCTTTATAAAGTTAAGGGGTTGAAAGTGTCAAAACTTGAAACTGGCCATATGGCGGTCGCGGGCCGCGAGAGACCTGGCCTGAGTCTCTCGCGGGGCGCGAGAGAGGCTCGTTGTAGAAAGTTTGTCTTGGCCTCCAAACAAAGCTCCAAAAAACCATTAAATCGAAACTATGGACTTGTAATAAGTTATGCCACGTTTTGGGACACTTGTAAGCTTCCTCTTACACCCCTAAACACCTGGCTTCACCTCCTTTATGTTCTCCAACTATAAATAGGTGATCAATTTCACCATTTGAACTTGCACCTTTCTAAATCATAACTCTTCTCCCTCCTCTGAAAGTTCCTAGCTAAAAGGAGCATCCAACATAGTTCTTTTGCACCTTAGGAATCACTTGGTAATGTGTTCCTTCTTTGTGCATTTTCATTTATAGGCTTTTATAGCCAAAAGTCAAGCGTTTTTCGAAAAACGCTTTCACTTTCGGTTAAGACCATTATGGTCCAGACATTGTTTGAAATGAACATGGCTAAGTAATCGTAATAAGGTAGGTGTTAGTCCCTATAAAGGGCACCCCTTGAGATTACGTTTGCTAGACCATTTGACGGGTCAAAGTTAGGATATTTAAAAGTCAAACAGGCCATTTTTTGAAAAAATCCTAAATTGATCTTATACATGTTATGAAACATGTTTTGACACTTAAACAAGTTGGTAATAATTATTAGAACATATAAGAACAGTTCGGTTCGTCAATTTCAGTTCTAGGGTCGGTTCGCAACCGAAAGTCGCGAAGTTTGACTTCTGCTTTGACTTTCGATTCTGACCCGATTTAGTTAGTTACCTACTGATCTAAAGTTGCATTATGATCATACTATAATGTAGCATAACCCCCTGAGGTTATATTACATGATCATAATCAGAATCCAAGTTTATGCGCAAGTTCCATAATTATGCCATTCTTGACTAAAATACCCTTTTTGTATAATACAAGGTTTTAAATGGTAATGAACTTGAAAATGAGTTTTCTACTGATGTAATATTATAATTAGGATTATTTGGGATGCTAAACCAAGTTATAAACTGCGTTTTTAAACAAGTCCTTGTACTATGTCGATAAATGACGATTTTAGCCCTTGTGGCTTATAAAATGGTTTTAATCAAATCTTTTCAAGGTAAATCATTTACCTGCTGATATGTTATACTCAATAACATATTTTAAACATTTTAATCTGAACTTAACATCAGTTTCTAAACATCGCTTAAAGACGTCATTTTACGACATAAGCGTCGTTTCGGCGCATAGTATGGTTTTAAACCATATTAATCGACCAAGACTTGTTACCTACTGATTTTAAAACTTATTTTAAACATATTTTCAGTAGGTACATTTTATAAACTAAGAATCCCAAATAATTTATAAACTATGTGCAAAATGACCAAAATGCCCATTCGGTACATAGATTTGACATAAAAGATAAAATACGCATATAATTGATATCCTACTGATATTATATTATAAATAAAATATTTTTCCAGAATACTCATGATTATAAACTTAAAATATGTTCAAGTTCCTTTTATACGGTATATAATTACTGAAATGCCCTTATGAGGCATAGTTTCGTTTTAAAACCTTAACGGGCACATAAGTTGATATCCTACTGATATTTTAACTTATTTAAAATATAATGGCGTATAGAACTTGTCCATGACTTATCAGGTTACCCATTATCGCTTATAAGCATACGGTTGATTATACGTAACTGGTTTGCGGAATTTAACCGAAACGGGTTTAAACTTGTCATTTAAGTTTCAAAATCCAAAATGTTTATAGTTTACCCATATTATACAAGTCAAGTACTTGTTGGGATTAAACTACATTCTATCCGCTCATCGTTTAATCAAGCGTTATACGTAATGATCATGTACACTATTCGGTTTATAAGACCGTTAGTAGTTAATTGGCTAGCTTATGCCATAATCCAGACTAGAGCCTTGCCGGTAAATGCTATCTGCACTTGGTACTTTTGTATACGGCTGAGTTATTTAAAAATAAAAGAAGACGACTAGCTCAGGTAAATACTCTCGACTTATTTTCCCTATACGGGCTTGGGATACGGTAAATTATTACCGCTTGATCCAAAATGGGGTCAATCGAATACCCGTTTGTGGCTATTAAACCCCATATTTCGTTTTAATCAGTTTTGTTTGATAACTTAAACATTGGAGGTTAAATTACCGTGTCCGGTATATCCTCGGCTCAATACATTGGTTATTGGCCATGACCTTAGCACGGCGTGTAGGCATACACCTGTCAGATGCTCATATGCAAATTACCCAAGACGTTGGGGATAACTCCTTCGTGAGTTCGTAAGTGGTGTGTATTTAATCATGTCTTGGTTTCTGTCCCGGCACTATATGTATTGACAAACATGTGAATCTGATATAAGGTTGTAAATTCAACTTTCCCAAGTTAATAAAAGATTTTGTGCCATTTTGCACTTAAAAATCATTTTAAGGTTTTCAAAATGAGTCATTTGGGTGTATTTAGCAGTAAAAGCTGACGTATCGTCCAAAGACTAAACTGCAGGTACAATACGAAATGTCACACCCCGACCCGCAGCGGAATAAGAGTCGGGGCATAATTGGGTTATCACCAAAGCTCATGATATTTACTAATATGTTTCATATTTATTAAAGTCAAAATTACATTCCCAAATATCCAAACATGTCCATACAATACAAAGAAAATAAACCAAACAAAACAATCCCAAACTCTAAATCATTTTATTCTTCTAGTCCAATCCTAAGTGTTTCTTGCTGCAGTTGGTTCACCTGTATCATGTGTAAAAATGGGGGTTTTTGGGTCAACATAAGTTGGCGAGTGAACCTTGTTAGATAAACATTTATTATTGATTTACTTATTAGTTTATCAATGAAAAATTGTGCATAATCATAAATGAGCAAATGTAAATAACCAAGCAGTACCAATAGCAATCACAACTATAACATACAATAACACATGATAGCATACATTAACATACAACATCATACGATAAATAACATGAATGAAACTGTGCGATCAAGGCTCAATCAAACGGAGCCGATCGTATTGCATGTACTGAAAATGATAAATGTCTGTGCGATCAAGGCTCAATCAAACGGAGCCGATCGTATGTGGGCACGCCAAGTTCACGCTCATAATGTAATGGGGAACATGCTCAACGCTCATAATGTAATGGGGAGCGGCGGCCTATGAAATTGCATGTACTGAAATAATAAATTGAATCTAACAATAACCACACAAACAGTTGTAACAAGCTGAATACACAAGTTCATGATATGATGTATGCACAATGGTTTAAATATAATATATAGCAAGACACATGATACACCCCAAAACATGATTAAAACGGGGAATTTATAAAGATTCACTCACATTGGGTGCGTTTGAATGGAGATGATGAGATGCGCACGAGTCGGGAGAGTTGAACAACGAGAATTACTAACCTAAATAATAACGGAAAAAATATAATAAATGAGTGGATTTTATTAAGGATTTTAATGGAATTTTTATATATATTATTGTGAGTTTAAGGCTATTTTCTATCTTTAAAAATATTATTTTTAAGTATTTTTAATTGATTTTTAAACTAAATTAAATAAATAAAATATAAAAAAAATTGTTTATTTTTGCGTTGACCATTGACCGTTGACTTGTTGACCTGTTGACTGGTTCGGTCAATGTGCATGTATGCGCTGGGTGAGACTCGAACCCGAGACCTCCCGTACGCGTGCGCGCAGCTCTACCAACTGAGCTACGTGTCTAACCCGAAATAATCTTGTTTTTAATTATATTTATATACTAATTCGATTTATTCAAAATTCATTTGTTTTTAAAAAAGATTTTAAATCATCGAACCGGTGCCGTTAACAAGACTCGAACGCGTGACGTGCGACTTAGTGTTGCACACAGTCCACCGCTGGACTGTGTGTCTAACCTTGTTAATATCTCGGTTTTTATTATACTTAACAACTAACGGGGTTAACCTGGTTCAGCTTTAATCAAAAAGGCATTTTATTACATAGAGGGTGCGTGTATCAGGGATCGAACTCGTGACGTGTGCGTATTATTTGCACACAGTCCACCGCTGGACTGTGTGTCTAACCCGTTTAAAATACCAATTTTAATTATACTTATAGTGTTATCACAGTTCATCTTCTTCGTTGGATTTTACCGACAGCAGATTACACCATTAAATCTTGTTAATTCGATTGTTAAGCATTACACAGACTGATAAGAGATAGCAGGGATGATAATTAGAAGAAAACATACCGGTGAACGATTGATTAGAGAGTTCCGGCAAGGCGTCGGTCTCTGTTTTTAAGAACTTCAACTGAGCAAATCAATTAATCGTTTTGATTAGCTAATCATGAAATTGAAGTGCTAAACAAACGTTATCAGTGTGTTTGAAGGTCCTTACCGTTTCACAGACGAAGATAAAGATTTCCAGAAATTTTTCGGCGAACTGGAATTATCTGATAACAGTGCCTGAATTCGATCTCAAGTGGAAGGTTTGAGTTAGAAATAGCTTAACAACTGTTAGACTACGATGGTATTGAAGAACTTACTGATTTGAGGAAAAATACGGTTTTCCGGCGAACTTGCAGAATTTCCGGCGAGTTGATTTAAGCTTTCTGATGGACCGAATGTGTGACGAAAGTGAAATGGAAAGTTTGTATGATGTTTCTGAGTCGCGAGAGGGGTCTTGATTGAAGTAATTCAGACTGTTGAATAGTTTCGGTTATAACACTCATCATTCTCAGAATTGAAGTCAATTCAAGTCTGGATTGATTAAAATCGTCGGTGCATCGGTTATAAACCTGAAATCGCGATTATTCAAACGTTTAGACGGTTGAATAGCCGATTTCAAGTTTTCAGTTGGCGTAACCGGTTTATCTAGGTTTGTATATAAGAATCATTTGTTTCCTAGAGTTGACAGAAAACAAACAAGTGGCGGAGTGGTGATGTGTGTGTGTGTGTTAAGTCTTTGGATTTCACTTCCGGCTGACCCGAGTTCGAGCCCCGGCAGCAACATTTTATTTTTATTTATTTTGTTTTCACTTTTTATCAAATATAATTTTTATAGTTTAGTTTGTTTATTAATTATGTATCATTAAAATCAAAATAACCATAAATATACAACGTGACATTTATAACCTGATATTCGATTACAAAACGGAGCGGGTTTTGGAAACCCATTTTTGACAAATGTTACAGTATCCCCTACTTTTAGGAATTTCGTCCCGAAATTTAAGTAGTAGAAGTAGTAGGAAAAAGATGCGGGTATTTTTCGCGCATTGAGTCTTCACGTTCCCAAGTAAACTCAGGTCCCCGTTTCGACTCCCAGCGTACCCTAACAATTGGAATGCGACTTCGTCGTAAACGTTTTTCTCCGAAGTCCATGATCTCTACAGATCTTTCAATAAAATGCATAGATTTATCAATCTGAATATCTTCCAGCGGAATGTGGAGGTTCTCATCAGCGAGGCACTTCTTCAAGTTTGATACGTGGAATGTGGGATGAATCCTGTTGAGTTCTTCTAGTAGGTCAAGCTTGTATGCTACAGGTCCTACTCTTTCGAGTATCTTGAAAGGTCCTACGTAGCGCGGTGCTAGCTTGCCTTTTTGACCAAAACGAACTACTCCCTTCCACGGTGATACTTTTAGAAGTACATGATCACCAATGTTAAGCTCTAAAGGCTTCCGTCGTTTATCTGCATAACTCTTTTGACGACTTTGAGCCGCTAGAAGATTGTTTCGGATTTGATGGATCTTGTCTGTGGTTTCTTGGATCAATTCTGGTCCAGTGATTTGAGCTTCCCCAATTTCGTGCCAACATACTGGAGATCGGCACTTACGACCATATAAGGCTTCAGAAGGTGCCATGCCGATACTTGAATGATAGCTGTTGTTGTACGAAAATTCTACTAATGGTAGATGAGCGTCCCAATTTCCCTTGAAGTCTATAACACATGCTCGAAGCATATATTCAAGAGTTTGAATGGTGCGTTCAGATTGACCATCAGTTTGAGGATGATAGGCGGTACTGAGATCTAATCGCGTACCCATAGCGGCTTGTACTGCTTGCCATGTTCGTGAAGTGAAACGACCATCACGATCAGAAATAATGCTTAACGGTACCCCATGTCGGCTTACGATTTCGCTGATATAAATACGAGCAAGCTTTTCGTTCTTGAAATCTTCGCGGATAGGAATAAAGTGAGCTGATTTTGTAAGTCGGTCAATTATTACCCATATAGTGTCATACCCACCAGAAGTGCGAGGTAACCCGGTAATGAAATCCATGGTTATATTTTCCCACTTCCATACAGGTATTTCAGGTTGGACCAGAAGTCCTGAGGGTCTTTGGTGTTCAGCTTTCACCTTGGAACATGTAAGGCACTTGGAAACAAAAACAGCAATATCCTTTTTCATTCCAGGCCACCAATAGGTATATCGTAGGTCTTGATACATCTTATCGGCTCCTGGGTGTATAGAGTATCGCGTTTTGTGAGCTTCCTTCATAAGAATTTCACGAAGATTGTTGTGGTTAGGAATCCAGATACAATCTAGCTAGTACAGAATACCGTCAGATTTAGTTTCAATTTTAAGTTCAGCTCCACAGGACATCTCCTTTCGTACATCATCTTCCGTTACTGAAACATGTTGGGCTTCTCGAATTTGATCTTTAATGTCAGTTATGATTTGCGAACATAGAAGACGAATGGAGTTCGCATAACCCTTTCGACTAAGTGCATCGGCCACCACATTTGCCTTGCCAGGGTGGTACGGAATTTCACAGTCGTAGTCATTTAGAAGTTCGACCCATCTTCGTTGCCTCATGTTTAACTCCTTTTGATTGAAGATATGTTGAAGACTCTTGTGGTCAGTGTATATTTCACACTTAGTACCATAGAGATAATGTCTCCATATCTTAAGAGCGAATACAACGGCTCCAAGTTCGAGGTCATGAGTGGTGTAGTTCTTTTCATGTGTCTTGAGTTGCCTCGAGGCATAAGCTGTGACTTTTCCTCTTTGCATGAGAACGCAACCTAATCCTTGCCCTGACGCGTCGCAATAGACTACAAAATCATCACAACCTTCAGGAAGAGTGAGGATTGGTGCATCACAAAGTTTTTGTTTAAGAGTTTGAAAAGCTTCTTCTTGCTTGGGTCCCCATACGAATGGTTTTCCCTTATGGGTTAAAGCCGTGAGTGGCACCGCAATGCGAGAGAAGTTTGAGATGAACCGACGATAATAGCCAGCAAGTCCAAGAAAAGACCTTACTTCGGTTGGTGTACGTGGAGCTTGCCATTCTTGAACTACTTTGATCTTTGATGGGTCAACATGTATTCCTTTGTCATTGACTACATGCCCGAGAAATTGCACCTCTTTTAACCAGAATTCACATTTAGAGAACTTGGCATAAAGCTTTTCCTTTTCTAGAAGTGCAAGAACGAGTCGAAGATGACGCTCATGATCAGCTTTAGATTTTGAATAAATAAGAATATCGTCGATGAAGACTATAACAAATCGATCAAGGTAAGGTTTGCAGACTCTGTTCATTAGGTCCATGAAGACTGCTGGAGCGTTGGTTAAACCAAATGGCATGACCATGAATTCATAATGACCATAACGAGTTCGGAATGCGGTCTTTGGGACGTCTTCTTCATGTACCCTAAGTTAATGATAACCAGATCGAAGGTCGATTTTGGAAAAGTAGCTGGCACCTTGGAGTTGGTCAAGAAGATCATCAATGTGAGGTAAAGGATAACGATTCTTGATTGTTAATTTGTTGAGCTCTCTGTAGTCGATGCACATACGAAACGATCCATCTTTCTTCTTTACAAAAAGAACAGGCGCACCCCAAGGCGATGAACTAGGACGTATGAATCCCTTGTCAGTCAACTCTTGTAATTGACTAGCTAGCTCTTGCATCTCAGAGGGGGCTAACCTATAAGGAGACTTTGCAACTGGTGTAGCACCAGGTATAAGATCAATACGAAATTCGACTTCTCTAACTGGAGGAAGTCCTGAAATGTCACCAGGAAAAACTTGCGGGAAGTCTTTTACTACTGGGATGTCTTCAAGTTTCTTCTCCATGGTTCCCTTGTTGATGATATGAGCTAAAAACGCGACATAATTTTTGCGAAGATATTTTTGGGCTTGAAGACAAGACATTAAGCTGAGCTCTTTCGACGAGGTTTCTCCAAAGATTCGAAGAGTCTGACCGTTTGAAAGAGGAATACGTATAAATTTTTCGTGACATACAACTTCTGCCTGATGTTGACTGAGCCAGTCCATACCAATTATGATATCAAAACTTCCCAGCTTCATAGGAATAAGGTCTAATGAGAATTCGTGGTCGTTTAAGGTGAGTGTACAGTTGCGTATAATAGAGTTTAATGAAACTGGTTTCCCGTCAGCAACTTCTACCGTTATGGATTCCATGAGCTTATCCCGATTTTGGTTTAAGATAGGTTCAAATTCTAAGGACACAAAACTTCTATCCGCACCAGTAACATAGAGGCATATCTACCATTTATAAGGAACGTACCGTTAACCACATTGCCGTCAGCTCTAGCCTGATTAGCGTTGATATTGAAAGCTCTTCCTCTTGCAGGTGGAGGAGCTTGGTTCGCTTGATTCACCGGGTTGGCTTGGGCCTGAGCATGAATAATGTTTACCAACCTTGGACAAGTGTTTCTGAAATGGCTTGGGTCTCCGCAATTGTAGCAAGCCCGCATAGGTTGACCCATAGGATAATTGGGTTGGTAATATGTTTGGGCTAAATGTTGGGCGGGTGGATATTGTAGGGGTTGTTGGGCTTGACCCATTAATTGTTGGTGGGTTTGGGTTGAAGGCTGGCGGCGGTTCGTTCGCTGGGGCATGCGGCAGGTTTGAACAGTATGACCTGCGCGATCACAGCCGGTGCAATGCTGGCAAGGATAATCAGGAGAATGGTGATATTGGCAACGGTTGCATTTTGGTAACGGGCCAGAGTATGGTCTTTTGTATGGTGCAGGTGAAGGAGCGACTTGGGTAATGGGTGCAGCAGGAATTGGGAGGTTGGTTTGTGTAACGGCGAAGTTTCTGGTGTTGCGCTTCCTCTTGTTAGCAAACTTAGAGGAGGAGATGGAATGGTTTGAAGTTTGACCCTCAACAGGGGCTTTCTTTTTCTCTTCTTTAAACTTCCCGCTGCGAATTCGATTCTCGGTCAGTTCAGTTGCTAGCTCCATAGCAGCTTCAAGTGTTACCGGTGAAATGCTGAGAACTGAATCTTGAATTTTCGAGGGAAATCCTCGAATATAATGCTCGATAAAACGATAAGTTGGGGTAAACAAATTTGGGACCATTTGGTTCAACTCTAAGAACCTCTTGTTATAGGTGGTGTGATCCCCTCCTTCTGCTTTAGAGAATGAAATTCGTCCTCCAACTTTTTAATTTCACTCCTAGGACAGAAACGCCTAGTCATGATTTCCCTTAACTCCTCCCAAGTTAAGGCCATTGCATCATCAATTCCTCTCTTCCCTTTTTCAGTATTCTACCAAGTGAGAGCTACCCCAAATAGTCTCCCGGTGGCGTATCGAACCTTGCGATCCTCAGGATAATCGCAGTTGAGGAAGGTGTTTTCCATTTCCTCGAACCAATGGAGGAGAGCAGTAACACCTTCGGTCCCTTCAAATTTAGGAGGATCACAAGATTTGAAATGTTTGTATGAGCACTTGCTGGTAGGAGGGTTGTCGATGTTCTGGTCATGTTGTTGGGGAGGATTAGTGGGATTTGTGGCGAGAGCTTGTTGTACTTGGACCACAATGTCAGGCAGTATCGTGGCCATTTGTTTCGCGATGTGTGTGGCCAAGCGTTCCTGAGACCTTCCTGATCTTTTACCCCCTCGTTGTTGTCTGGACGACATCTACAGGAACATACATAAGAAGATTGTGAGTTTATGGAGTCTTTTTAGGTGTCATGTGTCTTTAAGAAAAATGAAAATAACATAAATATCAATAATGCAACTACATCCATAGGATGTCTTGGGTTTGCTCATGTTGGGCCTCAAATGTCCCCCATACCTTCACCTGTATAGTCATGTGGGCCCCCATGGCTATTGGCTTGGTAGGATTCACATTAGTATTGGCGATTTAACACTCGCATCACCCGAATGCAAACCACAAAATATGTTTACGAGATGTATGGTCGGAATGTGTCTAGGTGTAGACACAATGACAACTCAAAGTGGGGTTAGCTCACACGACGTTTGGTATAGCATGCTTTGGCCTAATAGGTACTTCGTACTCTCATCGTTAGTCCCCAGGTAGGCAAAATGGTCCTTTATTTTGGATTTATACGAATGCCAGCCTAGACAGGACGTTCCGACTACCGGTACTGGTACCCTTCCAGTTACTACATGCCCGTCATGAGAACTCACTTTGATGAGATTTGAAAACACAAAAATCATTGTAAAAACAATCATGATGTGGTGTGTGCTTTCATGGATATGATGTGTTATGAGAATATGATTCATGATAGGCATTATATGATAATATATACTTATGAACATGCTTGCATAACATTGAATGTAACATTTAATATAAAACATATAAACATCATGAAATTTGGCATGTAACACACAAAAATCTCAAAAATTTCTAATCAACTATAGTATAGGCTCTAAGGGTCTAATAACCTATCCTATATCCCTATAGTCATGGCTCTGATACCAATCTGTCACACCCCGACCCGCAGCGGAATAAGAGTCGGGGCATAATTGGGTTATCACCAAAGCTCATGATATTTACTAATATGTTTCATATTTATTAAAGTCAAAATTACATTCCCAAATATCCAAACATGTCCATACAATACAAAGAAAATAAACCAAACAAAACAATCCCAAACTCTAAATCATTTTATTCTTCTAGTCCAATCCTAAGTGTTTCTTGCTGCAGCTGGTTCACCTGTATCATGTGTAAAAATGGGGGTTTTGGGTCAACATAAGTTGGCGAGTGAACCTTGTTAGATAAACATTTATTATTGATTTACTTATTAGTTTATCAATGAAAAATTGTGCATAATCATAAATGAGAAAATGTAAATAACCAAGCAGTACCAATAGCAATCACAACTATAACATACAATAACACATGATAGCATACATTAACATACAACATCATACGATAAATAACATGAATGAAACTGTGCGATCAAGGCTCAATCAAACGGAGCCGATCGTATTGCATGTACTGAAAATGATAAATGTCTGTGCGATCAAGGCTCAATCAAACGGAGCCGATCGTATGTGGGCACGCCAAGTTCACGCTCATAATGTAATGGGGAACATGCTCAACGCTCATAATGTAATGGGGAGCGGCGGCCTATGAAATTGCATGTACTGAAATAATAAATTGAATCTAACAATAACCACACAAACAGTTGTAACAAGCTGAATACACAAGTTCATGATATGATGTATGCACAATGGTTTAAATATAATATATAGCAAGACACATGATACACCCCAAAACATGATTAAAACGGGGAATTTATAAAGATTCACTCACATTGGGTGCGTTTGAATGGAGATGATGAGATGCGCACGAGTCGGGAGAGTTGAACAACGAGAATTACTAACCTAAATAATAACGGAAAAATATAATAAATGAGTGGATTTTATTAAGGATTTTAATGGAATTTTATATATATTATTGTGAGTTTAAGGCTATTTTCTATCTTTAAAAATATTATTTTTAAGTATTTTTAATTGATTTTTAAACTAAATTAAATAAATAAAATATAAAAAAAATTGTTTATTTTTGCGTTGACCGTTGACCATTGACTTGTTGACATGTTGACCGGTTCGGTCAATGTGCATGTATGCGCTGGGTGAGACTCGAACCCGAGACCTCCAGTACGCGTGCGCGCAGCTCTACCAACTGAGCTACGTGTCTAACCCGAAATAATCTTGTTTTTAATTATATTTATATACTAATTCGATTTATTCAAAATTCATTTGTTTTTAAAAAGATTTTAAATCATCGAACCGGTGCCGTTAACCAGACTCGAACGCGTGACGTGCGACTTAGTGTTGCACACAGTCCACCGCTGGACTGTGTGTCTAACCTGGTTAATATCTCGGTTTTTATTATACTTAACAACTAACGGGGTTAACCCGGTTCAGCTTTAATCAAAAAGGCATTTTATTACATAGAGGGTGCGTGTATCAGGGATCGAACTCGTGACGTGTGCGTATTATTTGCACACAGTCCACCGCTGGACTGTGTGTCTAACCCGTTTAAAATACCAATTTTAATTATACTTAAAGTGTTATCACAGTTCATCTTCTTCGTTGGATTTTACCGACAGCAGATTACACCATTAAATCTTGTTAATTCGATTGTTAAGCATTACACAGACTGATAAGAGATAGCAGGGATGATAATTAGAAGAAAACATACCGGTGAACGATTGATTACAGAGTTCCGGCAAGGCGTCAGTCTCTGTTTTTAAGAACTTCAACTGAGCAAATCAATTAATCTTTTTGATTAGCTAATCATGAAATTGAAGTGCTAAACAAACGTTATCAGTGTGTTTGAAGGTCCTTACCGTTTCACAGACGAAGATAAAGATTTCCAGAAATTTTCCGGCGAACTGGAATTATCTGATAACAGTGCCTGAATTCGATCTCAAGTGGAAGGTTTGAGTTAGAAATAGCTTAACAACTGTTAGACTACGATGGTATTGAAGAACTTACCGATTTGAGGAAAAATACGGTTTTCCGGCGAACTTGCAGAATTTTCCGGCGAGTTGATTTAAGCTTTCTGATGGACCGAATGTGTGATGAAAGTGAAATGGAAAGTTTGTATAATGTTTCTGAGTCGCGAGAGTGGTCTTGATTGAAGTAATTCAGACTGTTGAATAGTTTCGGTTATAACACTCATCATTCTCAGAATTGAAGTCAATTCAAGTCTAAATTGATTAAAATCGTCGATGCATCGGTTATAAACCTGAAATCGCGATTATTCAAACGTTTAGACGGTTGAATAGCCGATTTCAGTTTTTCAGTTGGCGAAACCGGTTTATCTAGGTTTGTATATAAGAATCATTTGTTTCCTAGAGTTGACAGAAAACAAACAAGTGGCGGAGTGGTGATGTGTGTGTGTGTTAAGTCTTTGGATTTCACTTCCGGCTGACCCGGGTTCGAGCCCTGGCAGCAACATTTTATTTTTATTTATTTGTTTTCACTTTTTATCAAATATAATTTTTATAGTTTAGTTTGTTTATTAATTATGTATCATTAAAATCAAAATAACCATAAATATACAACGTGACATTTATAACTTGATATTCCATTACAAAACGGAGCGGATTTTGGAAACCCGCTTTTGACAAATGTTACACGAAATAGGCCTGAAGCTGCTCGGTAGTGAATAAGAGGATCTTGCAAATCCTTAGATCTGCCCTAAAGTCTGTTTTGTATTCTTTCTTGTACTTTTTATGATCCGCCTGTGGATCTTCTATTACGAGCCTGTATATTATTTTATTTTGAACATTCGGTTTGTAATAGTAATTTTACTCCAAGACTTCCGCTGTGCCGTGTTTAATTGACTATGATGATTATCAACTGACATCACGATACTCCCCACCCGGGCTCACCGTTCCCATTCTCATCACTCTTACCCTAAAGAATTTAACCCTAACCATTACTTTAACACACCTCCAGCCGATCAAAATCAGTTGGACCAGCCAAACCCTATGGACGAGGACTCCGACCCGGAGATGCCACCGTCGGGATCGAACACGCATCCCATAGAAATATCAAGCGATTCGAACTCATATGCCGGATCACCCTACCAAGGTCCTAATGAGTGGGACCAATATTGGAACCAATTCACCTTTAGCCACACACCTTCCCATCACTCTCAACCACCTCCTGTTCAAGAAGATGTCCACATGGAACCGGTGGACCAACCTCAACCACCACTTGAACCACCAAGGAGAAAGCGTGGAGCGCATATGTCGGTGCGTGCCGGATAAAGGTCGGGATCGCTGCCACCTTTGCCCAACTCCTACTCCATAATACAAGAGGACCCACAAACGAGTGGACCCTCTAATGTTTCACCTATAGTGGAACCAACACCAACACCTGCTGTTCAACCACCACCATCGGGTTATACTAACCCAATCCCCACATATCCATACACGTCTGGATATGATCCTTTTAACCCATCTACACCGTTAGACTATCAAGCAGGGTCGCAAGACCCCTACATGCAGGCGGTTATGCACAACGCACTTTACCTGTCTCCTTCCCACCTGCTTATCCACCGACTGGATATCCAACTTATGGGTACCAGTATCCGGTTATGCCACAACCACAACCACAACCTCCGCCACCACTTGAGGCCATTAATGAGGCCTTGGAACGGATGAAAGAGATGCAGAAGCAAGCAGAGAAAATGGAGAAGAAGACAAACAAGTTCTTCAAGAAACTCTCCAAGTTGGTCAAAGGAAAGAAGGACGAGTGAAGTCTCTTCTAATAATATGTAGTCCCTGCAAGGACATTTTTATTTCTTTAGTCCCTGCGTGGACATTTTTATTTCTTTAAAAGTCCTTGCATGGACATTTTATTTCATTTTTCTAAGTATTGTAATTTTTAAATTGGAATTTAATGGAGTACTTTTGGAATTATATATATATGAATTCATCCTCTTCAAACGAGCGTCTCGATTTACTCGAAATTTATGCTATGATATATAATTCCAAAAAGATCTTAATGGTTTTGATTTAGCCGAGTGGCACAGACCACACATTTGGCAAAAAATTTTATAAAAATGATAGTTAAGAACGGAAGGGTCTTCTATCATGATAGTTAAGGGAAGTTATCCTTCTTTCTAGAGGTGGTGGACTAAGTTCAAGCCTCCAAGTCATTAAGATCTATGCGACCGGGACTAATAATCAACCATTAAGGTCCTCTTATCTTAATATGCATACTCATGGTTGTGTGACTTGAGGAATCACACTAACCTTCAAGGTAATGGACTATGTCCTAACCTTATATAGCCCATGTGATCTATTTGATCCCGGCTAAATATCACCAGTGCGGTAATGAATAAAACATCCATTAGTGATGTATTACCCTTTCGTGTTATGATTTATTTTATATAGCCTATGTGATCTATTTGATCCCGGATAAATATCACCAGTGCGATGATGAATAAAACATCCATTAGTGATGTATTACCCTTTCGGGTTATGATTTATTTTATATAGCCCATGTGATCTATTTGATCCCAGCTAAATATCACCAGTGCGGTGATGAATAAAACATCCATTAGTGATGTATTACCCTTTCGGGTTATGATTTATTTTATATAGCCCATGTGATCTATTTGATCCCAGCTAAATATCACCAGTGCGGTGATGAATAAAACATCCATTAGTGATGTATTACCCTTTCGGGTTATGATTTATTTTATATAGCCCATGTGATCTATTTGATCCCGGCTAAATATCACCAGTGCGGTGATAAATAAAACATCCATTAGTGGTGTATTACCATTTCGAGTTATGATTTATTTTATATAGCCTATGTGATCTATTTGATCCCGGCTAAATATCACCAGTGCGGTGATGAGTAAAACATCCATTAGTGATGTATTACCCTTTCGGGTTATGATTTATTTTATATAGCCCATGTGATCTATTTGATCCCGGCTAAATAACACTAGTGCGGTGCTAAATAAAACATCCATTAGTGATGTATTGCCCTTGTGGCTATGAGTTATTTTATATATAGCCCAGGTGATCTGATTGATCCCGGCTAATATCACCAGTATGGTGATAAATAAATAAAACATCCATTACTGATGTAGTGCCTATGTGCCAAATTTTATGTCCCTTAGAGACAGGCCCATGTGCCATATTATATGTCCGTTAGTGATGCAGGCTTATGTGCCATATTTTATGTCCATTAGTGATAGGCCTATGTGCCATAATCTTATGTCCATTTGTGACAGGCCTATGTGCCATAATCTTACAGGCCTATGTGCCATATTTTAAATGTCCTTTGTGACAAGCCTATGTGCTATACAATTGTCAACTATGACAATGGCAGTTGTAACATTACGATCCACTGTCTAGTAATATATGGACCTTGTCCAGATTGTAAATTGCCTATAATGGTCCTATTAAGACCTAGGCCAAATATAGATACTTTAAGCCTAAGAGTTGTGATGTTATTCACGTTAGCTTGATTAGGAGATGGATTGTTATATCCAATGTTTAAAGCTAAAATGGTTGGTATACCATGGCTAAGGCAAATTTTATTTGGTATATAGAACCAAATATTTGAAGAATGGCTAATTCAAATGAGCCAAAAAATAGCCAGCGGGACGTTGAACCCAACAATGCCAAAAATAGAAATATTTATGATAATGATTTCCAAGCTTGCATTGATGCGGCTGTGGAAAGGGCCATGAGTAAGGCCATAGAAAAGCTAAGAGAGTCGAGTGTTACTCGCTCTAGACCACTGTCGGTTACCCCATCCTCAGCTCATAAAGAGAGCTTTGTTCACTCATCAAATGCGAAGAGTGAACCTAAGAGGATAGACTATGCTGATAGGTCCCGTTCTTCTAAGGATGGATGCACCTACAAGTACTTTGTCTCCTGTAAACCCCGAGACTTTAATGGGGAAAAAGGAGCTGTAGAAGCCCTAAAGTGGATGGACGAGATGGAGACCATCGTAGACATCAGCGGCTGTGCTGAAAAGGATGTGGTCAAGTATGTATTACAATCCTTCAAGGGCGATGCCCTAACTTGGTGGAAAGCCATGATTCAGTCCGCAGGTAAAGTATACATGTATAATCTGGGATGCTCTAAGTTTATGGACCTTATTAAGGAAACCTACTGCCCACCACATGAGGTGGAGAAAATAGAGATAGACTTCTTGTCTCTTTACATGAAAAACCTAGAATGTCGGAAGTATGTTTCCGACTTCAATTCCCTATCTAGGTTAGTATCCTACCTAATCACCCCTGAATCCAAACACATTGCGTGTTTTATCAATGGATTAGCGCCCGAGATTAAGGCATGGTAAAGGCTGCTCAGCCTAATACCTATAGGTCTGCTGTAGACCTATCTCTCTCTCTCACCCTTGATTTAGTAAAGCAGAAGTTAGTTAAGCCTGAAACTGATGGAAAAAGAAAGAGAGACGATGATAACTCCCATAAGTTTAATAAGAAAAATAAAGGGATATTTGGGTTCAAAGGGAACTAAGGCAAGTCGGCTGTGATGCCATTTTACAAAACTTGCAACCGCAGACAGTGGGGACAGTGTCATTCTGATTCACAAGCTAGACCTTGTGGTATTTGTAAAAGGAGAGGGCATAAGACCCTAGATTGTAAAGATCTTAAGGATGTTGTATGTTATATCTACAATGAAAAAGGGCACATTGCAACTAACTGCCCTAAGAATTCAAAGAATAATAATCCGAAGCCTGGAGAGGCCAAGAAGGGGAATGCATGCGCTTTTCGACTGACTGCTAAGGAAGCTGTTAATGACAATAACGTCATAACAGGTACTTTCCCCATTAATGATATTTATGCTAGAGTTCTTTTCGATTCGGGTGCGGATAAATCATTTGTTGATCATAAGTTTAATAAACTATTAAACCTGCCCATAAGAACTCTAGTAAAACTTATGAGATAGAACTTGCCGATGGAACCTTAGAAACTGCTTCTTCCATTCTTGATGGATACTCTATATCCATTAAGAATCATTCCATTCCTATCTCTCTTTTGCCAATGAAATTTGCGGGGTTCGATGTTTTCTTAGGTATGGATTGGTTATCTTATAACCAAGCTCGTATTACCTGCGATAACAAGCTCATCAAAATTAAAACCCCATCTGGTGAAATGATCACCATCCCCGGAGACTCACACTATGGACTGCCAGACAAGGTATCGTTATTTAAGGCATCCAAGTGTTTGAGAAGAGGCTGTGTCATTTACATGGCACAAGTTACCATAAATGAGCCTAAGCCAAACATGGAGGACCTACCAGTCATCTCAGAATATTCCGATGTATTCCCAGAGGAATTACCAGGCCTACCTCCAGACAGGCAAGTAGAGTTTAGAATAGATATCCTCCTAGGATCATCACTAGTGGCTAGAGCTCCATATAGGCTAGCACCAACGGAAATGAAGGAATTAAGCATGCAGCTAGACAAACTTTTGGAGAAAGGCTTTATTCAGCCTAGTTCCTCGCCTTGGGGAGCTCCTATTCTCTTTGTAAAGAAGAAAGATGGTTCGATGCGAATGTGCATCGATTACCGAGAGCTAAACAAGTTAACAATCAAGAATAAATATCATCTGCCCAGGATCGATGACTTATTTGACCAACTTCAAGGGGCTAGTTACTTCTCTAAGATTGATTTGAGATCTGGATATCATCAGCTGAAGGTTAGGAGTGAGGATTTTCCTAAAACTGCCTTCAGGACCCGATATGGTCACTTTGAATTCTTAGTGATGCCTTTTGGGCTCACAAATCACCAGCAGCGTTCATGGATCTCATGAATAGAGTCTGCAAACCGTATCTGGATAAGTTTGTCATTGTCTTCATTGATGACATACTTATCTATTCTCGTAATCAACCTGATCATGAGAATCACCTTCAGTGCATTCTGGGACTGTTAAGGCAAGAGAAGCTCTATGCCAAATTCTCTAAATGTGAATTTTGGCCTAGAAAAGTCCAATTCCTTAGACATATGGTAAGTGAGCGTGGTATCCAAGTGGAATCCGCCAAAATTGAGGCCATCATGAATTGGGAAGTACCCAAGACCCCATTGGAAATTCGTAGTTTTCTATGATTGGCCGGTTATTATAGGAGGTTCATTGAAAACTTTTCAAGGATAGCCATTCCTTTAACTACCTTGACCCGTAAGAATGTTAAGTATAATTGGGGTCCAAAACAACAAGAATCTTTTGAGGTTCTTAAACGCAAGCTAAACAATGCTCGTGTGTTATCCCTACCAGAGGGTGTTGAAGATTTTATAGTCTACTGTGATGCATCGCACACTGGCATGGGCTGTGTACTAATGCAAAAAGGCAAAGTGATTGCCTATGCATCACGACAGCTAAAGGTGCACGAAAAGAATTACACCACCCATGATTTGGAACTGGGTGTCGTTGTATTTGCACTAAAACTGTGGAGACATTACTTGTATGGCATAAAGTGTATTATATACACTGACCATAAAAGTCTCCAGCATCTTTTCAATAAAAAAGAATTGAACATGCGACAACGCCAATGGATGGAAACACTTAATGACTATGATTGCGAGATTCGCTACCATCCAGGCAAAGCAAATATAGTTGCTGATGCCTTAAGTCGCACAGAACAAGTTAAACCTATAAAAATTAACGCTAAGAGCATTGAGCTCAAAAATAGCTTAAGTGAGAAGCTACTAGATGCGCAGAAGCAAGCTCTATTAGAGGCTAACATCCCTAAGGAGGGATTAGGCGGAACTGTTGGTCAGTTAGCGCCCGGAAAAGATGGAATGCTTCGATATAATGATAGGATCTGGGTTCCAGTCTTTGGAGGACTTAGAGATCTATTCCTCCAAGAAACGCATAGTTTGAGATACTCAGTTCACCCGTGAGGTGACAAGATGTATCAAGATCTAAAGAAGAATCATTGGTGGATGGGTTTAAAGAAATCCATAGCCACTTATGTAGCTAAGTGTCTGACGTGTTCGCAGGTTAAAGCCGAACATCAGAAGCCGTCAGGACTTCTACAACAATTGGAAATTCCCACATGGAAATGGGAAATGGTAACTATGGACTTGATTACCAAGTTACCCAAAACCAAAAGTGGAAATGACACTATATGGGTCATAGTGGATAGGCTGACTAAGTCAGCGCATTTCTTGCCAATAAGGAAACGTATAATTCAGATAAATTGGCTAAGTTATATGTGAACAAGATTGTGTCCCTGCACGGTGTGCCAGTATCTATTGTATCTGACAGAGATACTAGATACACATCTCACTTTTGGAAAAGTTTCCAACAATCCTTAGGCACACGATTAAACTTTAGTACGGTTTACCATCCGCAAACTGATGGTCAAAGTGAGCGTACTATCCAGACACTGGAAGACATGCTTAGAGCATGTGTGATTGGTTTATGTGGAAGTTGGGACGACCACTTACCCCTAATAGAATTCTCCTACAATAACAGTTATCATACTAGCATCAAGGCTGGTCCTTTTGAGGCCTTGTATGGGAGAAAATGTAGAACGTCCGTATGGTGGGCAGAAGTTGGGGAGGTCCAACTATCAGGACCAGAGATTGTCCTAGAGACCACGGAAAAGATTGTGCAAATCCGTGATCGTCTCAAAGCTGCCAGGGACAGGCAGAAGAGCTATGCTGACAAGAGGCATAAACCTCTTAAATTCCAAGTAGGGGACAAGGTCATGCTGAAGGTATCACCCTGGAAAGGTGTGATGCGTTTTGGAAAGAAGGGCAAGTTGAGCCCAAGATATATTAGACCATTCGGGATAGTCGAATGTGTCGGCACTGTAGCTTATAAGCTCAGGTTGCCAGAGGAGCTTTGTGGAATCCATGATGTGTTTCACATCAGTAACCTTAAGAAATGTATAGCCGATGAGTCGCTAGCAATGTCATACAAAGATGTGCAAATAGATGAAAACCTGAGGTTTATTGAGAAATCGATTTCGATCAAGGATCGACAGGTTAAGAAGCTCCGAAGAAAAATGATACCTATAGTAAAGGTTAAGTGGGAAGCTTTTAGAGGTCCCGAGTATACATGGGAGGTTGAGTCCACTATGCGACAAAAATACCCCCATCTTTTTGAATAAAATCCCGAGGTCGAGATTTCTTTTAAGGGGGTGAGGATGTAACAATCGTGTCCAATAGTATAGTGACACGTGTTGTATTTTAAATATAGTCTGTTAAAGACCAATAAGGACTAAAGGCGTCAACATGCTCAAACTGAGCCTCTGAGTGACTGTCCGATGTCAATATGCATAAATAACAGCCTCTGAGTGACTGATATGTCAACATGCTTAAATCTTTAGCCTCTGAGTGACTGATATGTCAACATGCTTTAAATTTGGCCTCTGAGTGACTGATATGTCAACATGCCCAGCCTCTGAGTGACATCGGAATCAACATGCTCATAATAAGCCTCTGAGTGATCCTTTGTGAAGTCCTAACTCTCATACGTGCCAAATATTGGACGAGAGAGTTCAATTTTGTAAATATGTGAAAATTGGATGATGGAGGGATTAAAAGTGTCAACATGTTAAATTATACCTCTAAGTGACCTTTTAACGAACCGAGAGCTCGACAATGTCCGGGCATAATCCCGGGTATGCCAAGTATTGGCTACGGAGGGCTAAAAGTGCCAAAAAGGTGTTTAAAAAGGTTTTTAGAAGCTTTATAAAGTTAAGGGGTTAAAAGTGTCAAAACTTGAAACTGGTCATATGGCGGTCGCGGGCCACGAGAGACCTGGCCTGGGTCTCTCGCGGGGCGCGAGAGAGGCTTTGTTGAAGAAAGTTTGTCTTGGCCTCCAAACAAAGCTCCAAAAAACCATTAAATCGAAACTATGGACTTGTAATCAGCTATGTCACGTTTTGGGACACTTGTAAGCTTCCTCTTACACCCCTAAACACCTGGCTTCACCTCCTTTGAGTTCTCCAATTATAAATAGGTGATCAAGTTCACCATTTGAACTTGCACCTTTATAAATCATAACTCTTCTCCCTCCTCTGGAAGTTCCTAGCTAAAAGGAGCATCCAACATAGTTCTTTTGTACCTTAGGAATCACTGGTAAGTGTTCCTTCTTTGTGCATTTTCGTTTATAGGCTTTTATAGCCAAAAGTCAAGCGTTTTTCAGAAAATGCTTTGACTTTCGGTTAAGACCATTATGGTCCAGCCATTGTTCGAAATGAACATGGCTAAGTGATCGTAATAAGGTAGGTGTTCGTCCCTATATAGGACACCACCTGAAGATCACGTTTGCTAGACCAATTGACGGGTCAAAGTTATGATAAAAAAAAAAGTCAAACATGCCATTTTTCGGAAAAAATATAGATTGATCTTATACATGTTATGAAACCTGTTTTGACACTTAAACAAGTTGGTAATAATTATTAGAACATGTAAGAACATGTTCGGCTCGTCAATTTCAGTTCTAGGGTCGGTTCGCAACCGAAAGTCGTGAAGTTTGACTTCTGCTTTGACTTTCGATTCTGACCCGATTTAGATTAGTTACCTACTAATATAAAGTTGAATTATGATCATAATATAATGTATCATAACCCCCTAAGGTTATATTACATGAACATAATCAGAATCCAAGTTTATGCGCAAGTTCCATAATTATGCCATTCTTGACTCAAATACCCTTTTTGTATTAAACAAGGTTTTAAATGGTAATGAACTTGAAAATGAGTTTCCTACTGATTTAATATTATAATTAGGATTATTTGGGATGTTAAACCAAGTTATAAACTGCGTTTTCAAACAGGTCCTTAAACTATGTCGATAAATGACGATTTTAGCCCTTGTGGTTTATAAAATGGTTTAATCTTTTCAATGTAAATCATTTACCTACTGATATGTTATACTAAATAACATATTGTAAACATTTTAATCTGAACTTAACATCAGTTTTCGTAAACATCGCTTAAAGACGTCATTTTACGACATAAAGCGTCGTTTCGGCGCATAATATGGTTTTAAACCATATTAATCGACCAAGACTTGTTACCTACTGATTTTAAAACTTATTTTAAACATATTTGCAGTCGGTACATGTTATAAACTCAGAATCCCAAATAATTTATAAACTATGTGTAAAATGACCAAAATGCCCCTTCGGTGCATAGATTTGTCATAAAAGATAAAATACACATATAATTGATATCCTACTGATATTATATAATAAATAAAATATTTTTCCAGAATACTCATGATTATAAGCTTAAAATATGTCCAAGTTCCTTTTATACGGTATATAATTACCGAAATGCCCTTATGAGGCATAGTTTCGTTTTAAAACCTTAACGGGCACATAAGTTGATATCCTACTGATATTTTAACTTATTTAAAATATAATGGCGTATAGAACTTGTCCATGACTTATCAGGTTACCCATTATCGCTTATAAGCATACGGTTGATTATACGTAACTGGTTTGCGGAATTTAACCGAAACGGGTTTAACCTTGTCATTTAAGTTTCAAAATCCAAAATTTTTATAGTTTACCCATATTATACAAATCAAGTACTTGTTGGGATTAAACTACATTCTATCCGATCATCGTTTAATCAAGTGTTATACGTAATGATCATGTACACTATTCGGTTTATAAGACCGTTAGTAATTAATTGGCTAGCTTATGCCATAATCCAGACTAGAGCCTTGCCGGTAAATGCTATCTGCACTTGGTACTTTTGTATACGGCTGAGTTATTTAAAAATAAAAGAAGAAGACTAGCTCAGGTAAATACTCTAGACTTATTTTCCCTATACGGGCTTGGGATACGGTAAATTATTACCGCTTGATCCAAAATGGGGTCAATCGAATGCCCATTTGTGGCCAGTAAACCCCATATTTTGTTTTATCAATTTTGTTTGATAACTTAAACATCGGGGTTAAATTACCGTGTCCTGGATATCCTCGGCTCAATACATTAGTTATTGGCCACGACCTTAGCACGGGGTGTAGGCATACACCTGTCAGATGCTCATATACAAATTACCCAAGACGTTGGGGGATAACTCCTTCGTGAGTTCGTAAGTGGTGTGTACTTAATCATGTCTCGGTTTCTGTTACGGGCCCTATATGTATTGACAAACATGTGAATCTGATACAAGGTTGTAAATTCAACTTTCCCAAGTTAATAAAAGATTTTGTGCCATTTTGCACTTAAAAATCATTTTAAAGTTTTCAAAATGAGTCATTTGGGTGTATTTAGCAGTAAAAGCTAACGTATCGTCCAAAGACTAAACTGCAGGTACAATACGAAATAGGCTGGAAGCTGCTCGGTAGTGAATAAGAGGATCTTGCAAATCCTTAGATCTGCCCTTAAGTCTGTTTTGTATTCTTTCTTGTACATTTTACTATCCGCCTGTGGATCTTCTATTACGAGCCTGTATATTATTTTATTTTGAACATTCGGTATGTAATAGTAATTGTACTCCAAGACTTCCGATGTGCTGTGTTTAATTGACTATGATGATTATTAACTGACGTCACGATACTCCTCACCCGGGTCCACCGGTGTATAGATTTGGGTTGAAAATCCGTGGTGTGACATTTTAGACCGACATCGATGTTTGTGCGATTTAGGATTTTATCGGTTATGCTTTTGTCTTTGTCGATGATGATGACCTGAAGGTCATCTGAGATGAAATATATGACGATTATGCAATGTTAAACTAAGATGTGCAAAAAAGTAAAGGGATGGGGTGATGATGATGATGGGTTACACCTTATCTAAACCCCAATTACTTGTACACTTAATGTGGTACCGATTGTTTTAAGTTGTTTTAGAGGCTATGATGTTGTCTGAGCCTTTCCTTTATTTTCTCTAAATGAAACGATTGAGATAGAGAGCTGGAGATAGCGGTGGTTATGTGGTGGTGTGGTATGATAGAAACGAACGCTATTCCCAACTCCATTTTTAATAGAAATGATAGAGAGGGAAAGTGAGGGTGTGGTAGCAATGCGGGTCAGTGCAGCAGATGTTGTTGACGTCGTGGACGGCTGAAGTTCCGACGGAACTAACCTTCACTTTTTAATGTCTGAACTCTAAACGTCAATTAGTTCCTGATTGTGATTTCCAGGTGAAGCTATAAACTCTTGCAAGATAAACGGTGGTGATTTTGTGGGGTGATGTTTTGCGGTGGTGGTGGTCTTTTGTGGTGGTATTGTTGGTGGTTGTAGAGACTAGAGAGCATAAGCTTAGCTGGTATGGCTTCTATTTAACAAAAGCCAAGAAGACCCCTGGGTTTGCATTACCGTTGATGCCCATAGGTTTTCTTTCAATTAACACGATGATAGAACATGACCTCCTGTACTTTTTACTCTTAAGCCCCCTTATATTCACAGTAATATTTACAACTCTGATATATACATTCTAAATTTGACAAATTTGATATTTACAAACAAAACTTGAATTAACTTTTTAATTTAACCATCTACCTTAGCTATTAATAAATTCCGATAATTACTATTAACATAACTATTCGAAATAGGTTCAAATAAAAAAGTTAAATAACAGATTATTAGTTTAATAAATAATAACTGATTAATTTATTATCTACAAATAATAAAAATGGTAGTAAACAAATTAGCAACAACATAGCAGGCTAACATAATGGTCATATGTTGTATTATGTATTCTCATTAGTTCATCTTTTGTTAAAGATGAACTAATAACAAGTTGAGGAAAATTATGATGTCAACCAATAACTTAAACTTTTTAATACATTTTGCAAAAGTTCTATTATTAAGTTCAACGATAATAATAATAAAACATCAAGGTTAACAAAGTAAAGTCTATGTTCTTTTGTGTTTTAAGCACAAATAACATACATAATGTATGTATCAAGCAAACAAATCCCGTTGAGAATTAGCTTATCTAATCATTTTTAAGCACAAATAACGTGCATAATGTATGTATAAAGAAAACAAATCCCGTTGATTGCTTACTAACATATGACTCGATCACCGTGCAAACCAGATATTGCAACGATGTTTTGACGTTAATCTCTTTAATAATTGTACGCCCCCGCCGCAACACGGGGGTCTTAACCCTAGTTTATTATTTAAATAGATTGATATTGTTTATTATAAAAATACTTATTTTTTTTTCATCTAACACTTGTAGTATTATACTAAGGGCAGGTGCGGCGCGACGTGATGGTTCGTTGTTTGTGGCTCATCACCGGTGGAACACCGCCGCCACTCATGGTGACCACGCGTGATGGTGACAACGCGTGGTGATGATGATGTTACCGTTTGAATGTGAATGTTGGGACGAGAAAAAAAAATAAAAAGAATTAAACACTATATATATACCATCCACACAAATACATATTTCACCCACACAAATACATAATTTTATGCCACTTTCTTGCATAAAAATGGAATTTCCAACCGATTCGTTTTCGCTAGACACCGATAGCTCTTCGTCTTCTGACGATGACACGCTTGATTTTTTCGAAAAGGCATATAACGAACTTGAAGGTTTGAGCCGCCCAAGAAGAAAATGGTGGATCGTGATCGTATACATGCCAACAAAGTGTTAATGAAGGATTATTTTGTGGAGAATCCGGTCTAAAATGCCGAATCGTTTAGGAATCGGTTTCGTTTACCAAAAGATTTATTTTTTAAAGATTGTAGAAGACATCGAAGCAAGCGAAGAATGGTTTCAAGAAGGTTACGACGGGAGGGGCAAACGAAGTTTCATGCCAATACAAAATGCACATCCCCATTCGCCAACTAGCGACAGGGAACCCTCCCGATCAATTTGATAAATGCTTAGCTATGTCGGCAAGAACAACGTGAATGTTTGTAATTCTTTTGTAACGCGATCATTAAATAGTATGCAGTGAGATTCTATGTAAACCGACGAGACACGATATCGCACGTATTTACGCCATGCATGAGGCTAGATGGCATTTTCCAAGGATGCTCGGTAGCATCGATTGTACACATATCGAATGGATAAATTGTCTAAGAGAGTTGCGAGGGGCGTATGTTAGGGGTGACGTCAAAGACCGACCATCAAACTTGTAGTGGTGACGTCGAATGATTTATGGTTTTGGCATTTATATTTTGGTGTTTCTGGTTCAAACAACGACATCAATGTTTTGTATACATCGCCGTTGTTTCAAAGCGTAATAGATGGTACTGCACCATCATGTCCGTTTTTTTGTTAATAGAAGATATTACAGACGATGCTATGTTCTTATGGATAGTATTTACCCATCATGGTCTGTTTTCGTGAAACTCTTTCATTTCTTGTCGAGGTTAAAGAAAAGACGTTCAAGAAGTTGCAAGAATCGACAAGAAAAGATGTTGAGAGGGCTTTTGGTGTTTAAAGGGTAGATGGGGCATACTAAACCGACTGGTTCGTGCAATGAATAAAAAACAATTCATAGCATAGTATATGCATGTATCATATTACACAATCTAACTTATAATAAAATAATCCAAAAAATCCCACATGACATTCTCTACTTCAACCTCATAAATTTTATTTAATATTAATATTAATAACTAATATATATATATATATAATATATATAGAAAACTTATTTTTATCTTAGATTAATAAATAACTTCAATTTTGCAATTTAGACCCTTTGTTTTTTTACGAAAACTTACTTCAATTTTACAAGTTTTTCGTTTCTAACTAAATTTTGAGTTAACGCACCGCAACGTGCGTGTGGGATTTAACATTTTTTCGTATATTTTTTCTCGTTTGACTGGCTCGTCGCAACACATCTATTTCTCTCCGTTTGACAAGTTCGTCCAACGCGTGGGTCCTGGATTGACTTAGTTATTTTTTTCAATGTTTTATGTTTCGGTTTAATTTCTCTGCAACGAGCGTTCGTGATTCAAGATTTTACGTCTGCTTTTCGCTCGGCTTTATTTTTTTTGTTTTTTTATTTATTTCGTTTTTACGATTTCTGGTGTTGGTGGTTGCTGAGAGTGGTATAGCATTGGTACCACATGACACAGTTTTATGACAACCGTTGCAACGCAATGGCTTAATACTAGTTTGCTAATAAAAGAAGATGGGCGTGCAGATCTCCAGATTGGGTGCCGGATCCTCCTACACAAGTTCCCGTTACCGAAAATGTCCAACAAGACTTGCTCAATGAAAAAATTCACTTTCAATTGAGATATGATTTAATTGAACTTATAGGTTCTTTAAGTTTAGAATTTCCAGATTCGGACGAGGAGTACGTTTTCTTTATATATCTTGTTATCTTTATATGTTTTTTAAGTTGTAACCTAAAATATGTCTAGAAATATTGTTTTTTTAAATGAAATTCTTATTGTTAATTTATTATTTAAAAAAAATAAAAAAAATCCATCACTAGTGATATACACCCCACTAAAATTCATCACTAGTGATGGAATTAAGTTCAATGACGTGACGAAATATAATTGGGTGTGGTGAGTGATGAAAACTGGATGACCCCCACCCCTAATAGCGCTACCCATCACACTAGTATATTACATATTTCTTGGGTTGGCAAAATAGGTGAGGCCGACATGATCATAAGTTTGGTGAAAAATACAACATTTACATGCTTGAAAGCATTTCGTTATATAGTTTTCACTTCCAGTTTTTAGTTGCTAGAAATAAAGAAAGATTGTGGTGCATAAATAAGATACTATCCACATTGTTTAGTCAAGTTAGATGTTATACAAAGAAATGTTAAACAAGCTATCAGCAGTTGTGTTGTAAAAGTCGGCCTACTCGGCCTTGTACTCGGCGAGACTCGGTCCTCGGACCACCTCCGAGGCGAGTGTACCCTACTCGGGCTTGACTAGTCGGCGGCGGTCAAATCGGCATACTCGGCGATGTACTCGGCCTACTCGTCCATATACTCGGATTAGTCGGACTTGTATTCAGACTATTCGGACTTGTACTCGGCTTACTTGGCGTTGTACCCGGAGAAATTTGAACGTCAAAAATGTTCCATTTATATTATACTTTGATTACTCCCAACTCCCTAGCTGGCCGACTAGGGAGCGCCTATCAACTTTTGCAACACTGGCTATGAGTTGTTTTGCCTCGGTTATTGTTTTAAACTGGACTATAACCATATACTTGGTAAAAACCATAACCAAACGGATTCAGTTAAGCCGGTTATCGTTTTCTAAATGGTCATTCCACCCGATTGAGATGTAGGTTTTAGCTAGTAAATTAACTAAATTGCACCAAATTTTTAGATAACCATCTTGTTAATTTATGTCACAGTGATAGAATTTAGTGCCATAAATACTTCAGTATGTGAAGTCATTCACTGTACTTTAAAACAAGATTTATTTATAGGAAATGAGCCGAAAATTGTTTAAACTTTGAAGCAACAAAAGCAAATCCATGTTGAATTTGTATGGAACAACTTCAACTATGAGCGTTGAGTATTTATATAGATAAAAAGAAAAAATAAAACTCAACAAGATTGCTTCACTTCAATATTTAGATCGGTTAAGTTGGATTGATTCGGTTTCATAGATATGTGTAACTAGAACCAAACCAAACCAAAACAAAAATTTGGTTACTAAATATAAATTAACTGAACCACTGTTAGCCATTTTCTCTGGTTATTTCAGTTTTTTAGTTATTATTTGGTTAATCTCATGCCGACTTTGGGTTACACTTTCCGTAGTTCAAACAGTTCAACTTACTCAAAATCAAAACAAAATAACACGACCATAGTTAGCCTACTATTAAAAATTTGATGATGACATTTAGGGGCTTAGAATCTTAACACGTGGGAATAGGATGACTCACATTTTTATATGATTAAGACGCACAATCACATATTAGAGTTTTAATGGGTTTTAGTGAAAGAGGACCCTGTAAAATATACTGATTATTTTGCCTGCTTGTCAAAGCCTAGAAATTAAACAAAGTTAAATCATAAATCATGCATTCACATTCAATTTGTTGAAAAAAAAAACAAATATAACTATTCCAACTGATATTCAAGATTAAGAGATTTTTGACGCAAATGGAACATAGTAAAACCCTCATTATAATTATAAGATATCATTATGATTATAAGATATTAAAGATGCTACTAACATTAATCAGTCACAAAATTTACTTTCATATAATTTTAATCAACATAACATTTAATTGACAATTCACAATCCTGAAAATGAAAGAAAGAGCAAGATCTGGTTTCACAAAATTCCCTTTCACCCTCCAAAATCCAAAAATTAAAAATAGAACAAAAAAATAAAAATAATGATATCCCCAACCCTCTAAAACAGCCGGCTGTTTCTTCATCCTTTTTTACAATCTTGATTCTTTTTTATGGTTTTCAAAACGGAAAAACATGAACAATAAAACCAAAATGACGATAATACCCCGTGGTTTCACTCATTTTTGTTTAAAAACTTATGCTTTCCCTCCAGGTTCTTGGTTCTCATCATCCTCAACGGGAGCAAACCTCGGGAGGGTAAGTAACGTGTTTAAGCGCGAAACGCCTTGGAGGGCAGACCAGTCTTTCCCTGTTTCAAGATTCATGATGGATGATGACTCATCCTCCTCCTCCTCCTCCTCCTCCACATTCTTTCCGTTGTTGGCAGAAGTTGTTGAGGAATCTAAGCCAAGAAACAGGCACACAACCGCGCAATCGTCAATTTTTGAAGTCGGGTATTTGTGCTTCCAAGCGCCAACCGCTGACTCCACCACAGCTTGTGCTGCACGCGAATGCGGTTCAGTTGAAGCTACAATTTCGATCACTTCTTCGTTTGTAAGCACGTCCCAAACCTGTCGATATATGTATCAAACAATATTAGTTATATGTATAGAACTGCGAGAACCGCATAGACAGTTATACCTATTGCTTTAGCAGGTGGTTGTGTAACCCCATAACTGCCCCACTATATCTCTACTAGGGCTCTTTAAAAAGCTCGTGGCTCGAAGCTCGATAGAAATCGACTCATTTAAACGAGCCAAGCCGAGCCCGCACTACGCCCGCTCCTTTAAGTTAAGCCCAAAAGTTATAACCCAATTCCATTTATAGCTAAGCCCACATACTATGGTCCATGAGCCCACTAGAGACCACCCTAATATTAATTTTTTACTTATATAATAAAATAAATTGTAAATGTAATTTAAACTAGCTGGCTCAAGCTTTTTATGAGCTCAAATTTCAGCTTGTTAAGAATAAACGAGCCGAGCTAGCTAGCTTAACTTGGAGCTCGAGCTGAAACTGACTCACTTGTTAAGAAGCCCTAATCCCTAAACGCTTATGTGGTTCTCGTAGCTTTCTAATTAGAAATGTATGTGTTGAATATGTGCCCACAGAACATAATGGTTAAAAGTAACTGAGAGATTTCTTACCCCATCAGTTGCTAGGACGACAAATTCGTCTTTTTCTGTAAGGCGCCTATAAGAAACTTGAGGGACGGAAATGAGACCATATTCCTTGAGACAAAAATCTCCAAAAGCACGAGCCATGGCCAGTCCAGGAGAATCGTTATTTGGTAGCCAAACTCTAGCAACTTCAGGTTCATCCCGTAAAGCAAACACACGACCTTTACATTTACGGATCCGCTCAGCTTCCTCTGCATAAGATACACATGTAAACAACTAAATCAATAAAAAAAATGTATCTCATACGTAACATTTTTTTATTTTCTTTTTTATTATCATGTAGGCCCACCCATAACCGCAGTTAGAATTTTTGCAAGAAAAGGTCCGCCTCATTCTTGGTCACCAATTAAGATGACAGAAACAATCAATCATGTTTACAACTGAGCATGTAAAGATTATTTACTTTGTGTAACAAGTACATATTTTTTAATGTATAAATATAGTTAATATTAGAGGACAGGCCATACGTCAAAAGATGAATCTCTCATTCCTGTTCAGCCATGAATTTGACTCATTTACGTGTGGATAACAGGCCATACGGGTCGAAAGTTGCCCACATTTGTTTTTTAATGCATACCACCTCCTTTTTATATAAGAACAAAATAATATGATTTAATCATATTAAACACAATATAAACAGAGTAGAAACATCATATGAGAATGCAGTGAGGTAGAGTTGTCATCAGAGAGAAAAACCTGGTAGGTTCGGTTTTAGATCCACCGTCAACTGAACAGGAACGAGAGAGTTATCTTTATGCCTTGTACACAATACGGCTCTTGAGTCCCCGATGTTTCCAATTATAAGATGCTGACCCTATAACCCAAAAACACGTTCTTAAACAACAATAAAAACCACAGGTTAATAGGTCGTGCTCGCAGGTCGGAAAGGTGACGGCAGGAACCCGGTCAATCGCATGAACCCTAAGACAACACGAGTTTTCAGTTGACACGAACACGAGCGTTTAACCCGAAATAGTATTATTTTATTTTGTTTACATATTAAGAGAAAGTTTGAAATACAAAAGCTCTTAACTTGCGACCGGTACGCGACCACCAGATAACGTGCGTAATTAGGCATATAACATGCTTACGTTGAAACAACCCATGCATGATTTTGTGTTTTGACCATGCGTGATTTTCTTCTTCATGCATAATTAGGGTTTGAAATTTATAACGTGCGTAATTTACAAATGAACATGCGTAATTAAGTCGCGTTAAGGAGCTATTGTACGATAACTCACCCCTACATATAATACCCTAATATTTACAAATATAACAAAAAATAAATATTTATATACAATAATCACACTAACATAAAAAATAAAAAAATTATTGCTAATTTCTCTTGTATCTTTTAAATTTTGGCATAAAACACCCATTAAATTTAAGTAATGACATAAAACATATTTTTAAAATTACAAAAAATAAACTGGTTGAACGTGTCAACCAGCCATGTCGACTGGAACACGACCCGTGAAGCTAAATGTTTTTGCGTGTTCGAACAGAAACTGATCCAAACCTGCGAATTTCGTGTTAGGTACATCCGTACATGTCATGTTAGAAATTCACACCCCTAATAAAAATCGAAAAAATCATTTGCTGTTTAAATAAAAATCTTTTCAAACATCTGACCTGCTTGATCAATGTCACCGCAGTAGTCCCGCTACAGAAGCAATCAACACTTGCATACATACTCAACTCCCTATCCATCACTTTAAAAGCTTTCAAAAAAGATTCTTTCAAGGTTTGAAAGATTTCAGGGTTCTTATCGGTTTCTTCAAAGTTCACGGAGGTCTCATCTGGTGGATTAACTGATGTCCCTTCGGTTTTTAAACCGACAATCTCCCGAAGGACATCATCATCGGTGTTTTTAAGGTTAACTTCCCAGTGTTCACTTAGCTTCAATGGAAGGGAATCTCTAACCCTCTTAGCAACCATGTGACCAAACGGGCCATGACCATCAAAAACACCACAGAACACCGTGTCTGTTCTTGACCCGAAATTCTGAAAAGTTATAAAAATATATCTGAATTCAGAACTGTTAAGTGGTAACTGAACAACCAAGGAGGTGTTGGGATGTGACTTTGAACTGTAATCTGTTCTTGATGTTTGAAAAGCTACTTATGATTCTTGTTATTCAATTACATGGGGTCATAATTATCATGATTAAGATATTAGGTAGGGGTGGCAATTCCTGAGATGACACGAAAATAATCAGGTTTTCGGTTGTCATATATGACCTAAAATAAACAGGTCGTGTTCAGGTTGGCCTGCTTAACCTGTTTAATTAAACGGGTCATGTTCGGTTGACCCATCAACCCATTTAAATAAACAACTCGACCCACCAACCCTTTTATGACCCATTTAACTCATCTATTACAGCCATGGAACTTGTTTGGCACGATTATAACTTGATTATACCCCATTTGACTCACTTGGATAAATGGGTTAAAACGTGCCATGTTCTACAAGATTTTAAGTGTATTTGATTTAAGAGTTCATGTTTTGACACAAATAAATATATAGGTAGTTTTCGCGTTAAACGAGTCAACCCACCAACTGACACGATTGACACCCGTAAATATTAGGTAAGGAGTTGTTATACAAAGTTGATTATTGGTTTATACATGTAAAATCATCTTACCATCCAAAACGTTAAGCAACGGATTATCTATTATCTGACTCTGATTTTAGAGGTCCTAATAATCATTTTGAAAAACACATCCTAAACAACCGCTCCAGCTAATAATGTTTGGATAAACAAATTATGTTTCTCATTATCTGATTCTTCATGACTTTTGTTTTATCAAATGATAAAATAAAGTGTCCTAATCACCTGTCACCGCGAGACTATACACCCATCCCACAAGATTTTTTTTGGTTATTCAAAGATATTAATTTCTTAATAATTAAAACTTGTTAAACACTCAAACAACTAACTATGTGATTATTACATGACCAGAAACACAACAGAAATATAATCAAGTTTTGGGTTGTCATTTCAAACTCGTTTAATTAAACAGGTCATGTTCAAGTTGACATATTAAACAAGCCAACCCATTTAAACTTAGAATAAAAAAATAAAATAAAATTATATTTTATTAAGTCAACCCGACGTCCCGTTTACAACCCATTTATTACAACCATTTTACAACCCCCAACCTGACCCGTTTACAACTTGATTACATCTGAGTTACAACCGGCCAAACCGTCAACCCTGCTGACTTGTTTAGATAAATGGGTTACACGGATCATGTTTGTGTTACATGATTTTAAGAGTGTCCGGGCTCGGTTGATGTCTTTGACAAGAATAAATATACGGGTCATGTTCAGATTCATGAATTCAACCGCCAACCCAAAACCCCTCAATCCGATATTATTGACACCCCTAAAACATAGATCCAAACACTATTTACAATCCGTTCTATTACAGTTGAGTATGTGATTCTTATCGAAATCCCTTAATCACTTGAAAAACACACATCTGAACACCCTCTAAATCCAAGATCAAAAGAATAAATTAAATTAACAGGAAATCAAAACGACTAACCTCCCAAACAATCATGGCATCTTGATTGGTTCCTTTCTTTCCTTGCTGAGTAAAGAGTGAGGCAACTTCACTAGACCCGTTCAAGCACATTCGACCTGCGATTCTACGAAGTTGTTCTTCCCTTGCGTGATCAAACGACCGTAATCTCGGTGGCCTTTTCTTGTAATTTTTCCTTTTTACGATCCCTAAAGTTGATGTTGGAGAAGCTGGGAGAGGGTTCCTGCTTTCTGCAGAAAAGCAGGACCCCATCCTCAGGGCCCTGATGATGCTTAATATGCACTCCAGACCACCCACCGTAACAACCACTTGATTCTCGATTGCGGGATCTGTTGTAGATCCCGTTAAAGCCACCAAACTCTTGATCTGTCTATCCATCAAATCAATAGCTATAATAATTTATAACAACTGGAAGAACAGGATTCTCTTCAATTAAAGTAAAAAATTCTCCATCTGTTTTTCCACCCAATCGCAATTTGGCCATAAATACAAAGTCAAAAATAGATTGGAATAAACCAAAAATCCCACAAACAAACACGAATTCTCGTGAACTAAAGTACTAAACCAAGAATGTTCGTTTTACTTTTGAAACTACCCTATTGCAACTAAGCAAAAAGTGATCGAAATAACGTTCAAGGGGCGGTGGAGTGGTAAGCACCTGATTCCCCTCTAGCAGAGGCCTCAAGTTCGAATCTTGCTTCCATCGTTTCCAACCATAACCTCTTGAAGGCCACCTAACCACCTCA
Source organism: Scalesia atractyloides (assembly GCA_947069175.1). Classification (NCBI taxonomy): domain Eukaryota; kingdom Viridiplantae; phylum Streptophyta; class Magnoliopsida; order Asterales; family Asteraceae; genus Scalesia; species Scalesia atractyloides. The sequence continues at coordinate 13,769,590 of CAMTDV010000116.1, read as the reverse complement.
ATCCCTGATCTATCATCTACCTAGGACTGTTCAAAAAGCTAGCGGCTGAACATTTCAGCTCATTAAGATAAACGAGCCGAGCCGAGCTAGCTCGTTTAACTTCGAGCCCAAGCCTACCCTAGGTCGGCTCGGCTCATTTACATCCTTAAATTTACCTGATCCCATTGGTTCCCTTGAGTTAAAAAAAATCTTAAATCAACAATCAAAACCCCACCCCACAAACCCAATTCCCTTAAGCTCAATCACTAACTAGAATCAGTTTTAAGATACCCAATTGAAAATAAGTGATATAATCATTAAATTCAACAATTTAAACCATGATAACTGAAATTAAGCCACAAAGTGCATGAAAATCAACAACCCAAAACCCCAAAAACCAATCTATATAAACCAAACCATCAAATATTCAAATCCCCTTCAATCATTACATACCCAGTTGCAAATAAACAAACAATACAATCAAAACCACAAGCACCCATCAAACTTTATAGATAAACAACACAAAAAAATGTGCATGCCTGATTGAAACAACCAAACCAGAAGCAGATCCAAGTTGCAAAAACACGAACTACACTTGGAAGATGAAGAAGTTTAAAAGATCAAAGGATCCAACTTGTTAAAGCTTTGATTAAAACAACCCACCAACCAATCTTGTTAAAGCTTTGATTTTTTGGATCAAATGTTGTTTGTTATGCAGTTGGTAAGTGTGTGAAATCAAGTGGAGTTGAAAGTGGATGGTGATCAAGATCGAAAGATTGTGATTAGAAGAATGGTGGTGGTCCTTTTATATGTTGAATAATTAATAAGATTAGAAAATGGAAATTGGAAAATGAAAAAGAAGAGGATAAGAAAGTTACTAGAATCCAGAAAATCTTTGGTCAAACAGAAAAGATGGAGACGGTATGTTGGTCGGCATAGGGCCAAAACCAAATGGGTGGTAACAATTTGGTTAAGAATAAAACATTTGATCTCATTTTATTCTTATTTTTATTGTTACTTTTACCATTTTATCAAGGTTAAAGGGTAAATTATATATTATCTAGCGTGAGTTATCTTAGATAGTCTTATAGTATTATCAAACGTTAACTTATCTTACAAATTCTCCTAAATTTAGGAATGATACAAATAAAGAATGAATCGCAAAATATAACACAATATCAATAAAAAATAACAGTGTCGGACAATATAACACAAGACGCAATCACGGAAAAAATGTTCATAAACTGTTCACGAACACATTATTTTCTTAACAAACGAATATGAACAAGATCTCGTTCGATTCACTTACATCCCTACCCATCACCGCCCCACCAATCACTCAAACCCCATGGGAAACCACCTCTTTAGCCTTTAGTTGTCATCTTGTCTCCTCTTGTCATACAAACACGCTAGTTAACCAACATCTTCCCTAAATGCCTACATACCTAAATCGCACAAAAAAAAACTCTATAGGTTGATTCCTAACCTAGATATACACTTACGGGAACTCTTATAAATAAATACATTAATCCCCAAATCCAAAATCAAACCCATGAACTTAAATTAGGTACCTCTAAATTGAAACAATTAAAGCTACTTCAAAATGATTTGCTAACATGGGTAGCAAGATTAAGATGTATTTGTCGAAAAAATAGAGTTTTCAAATACTAGAAAAAACGAAAACAATAGCGTGAGAGAGAAGGATAGGGGAGAGAAACGGGCGTCCATTATGAGATGGCTACAACTAATGGTGAGTTGTAAAGAGAGAAAGGAGGATGAGGATATTGCAAATGTGCAAAACAAAGTTACATGTTTACTAACATTTCTGTCGAACAACCCTGTTGCCTACTTACCCATAACACATTGTTTAACAAAACCTATTAGTGGTCCACCTAGTTTATGTTACAAGTTTTAAAAATAATGAGTATTGTTTAACCTCTTTAACAGAAAATAAAAATTTATAATTCTTACAAAATTATAAGTAGTTAACTCTTTAAATCGAGTGATAACAATATGAAAAGATACAAATGTATATGTTACACCTAACATTAATTTAGGTAATTATTGATGATCTTAGTCAATGACAATTTAATTATATGTTCCATGTAAGAGAAGCACAGTGGACCCAAAAGAAAGAAGCCGTGTTGGCATCCAATTTGTTAAAGATGACATGACCAATTGACCATTTGGTGCAAACTCTAGTTAACTTGGAATTTGAAGGCAACTAGTATTAACTTTTTGCGTTGCGGCTACTACCGTGACAAATAGCATTAATGCCAAACCATCATTGGTAACTACTAACACTGAAGTTATGGCGTATTAATGTGGAGAAATTAGAGCGAAATGTAAAACATAGAAAATAATAACTAACCTCTACGTTGCGACAAAACCTATCAATCAGGAAAAGATAGACGATGTAAAAACGTTGAACCACCCACGCATCGTTACACCATGTTAACTCGTAAAATTTAGAGCGTAGTGTAAAACAAAACATAAAACGATGAACTACACATGTACGTTGCGCCGTGTTAATTCGTAAAATTTAGAATGAAACGTAAAACAAAAGTTTTGAGGAGTATATAAAGTATAGGGGACCAAAGTTGAAAGTAAAAAAGTTGTGAGGTTAAATTGAAAAACATGAAAACTTTTGGTTGAAAGTAAAAAAAAATCAAAGAGTTGTGGGTTAAAGTGTAATGTCAATTTTTTTTTAAATTCCCCAAAACATGAGTTACAATATGCAATAATATGTTGCTAATTTATAATATGTAAACACACGCTTCATTGCACCATGTTAACTCGCAAATTTAGAACGTAGTGTAAAACAAAACATAAAAACGTTGAACCACACATGTACGTTGCGCTGTGTTAACTCGTAAAATTTAGAATGAAACGTAAAACAAAAGTTTTAAGAAGTATATAAAGTATAGGGGACCAAAGTTGAAAGTAAAAAAGTTTTAAGGTTAAATTGAAAAACATGAAAACTTTTGGTTGAAAGTAAAAAAAAAAAATCAAAAGAGTTATGGGTTAAAGTGTAATGTCAATTTTTTTTTTAAATTCCCCAAAACATGAGTTACAATACCTATATGCAATAATATGTTGCTAATTTATAATATGTAAACACACGCATCATTGCACCATGTTAACTCGCAAATTTAGAACGTAGTGTAAAACAAAACATAAAAACGTTGAACCACACATGTACGTTGCGCCGTGTTAACTCGTAAAATTTAGAATGAAACGTAAAACAAAAGTTTTGAGGAGTATATAAAGTATAGGAGATCAAAGTTGAAAGTAAAAAAGTTGTGAGGTTAAATTGAAAAACATGAAAACTTTTGGTTGAAAGTAAAAAAATCAAAGAGTTGTGTGTTAAAGTTTAATGTCAATTTTTTTTAAACTCATCAAAGCATGAGTTACAACACCTATATGCAATGATATATTGCTAATTTAAAATACATAAATTTATAGTATGTAAATATGGGATTATGATGTGTTTGAATGTTGGGTTGTCTTAATGTTTGTCTCTGTTTTTAATAGTCATTTGTTACAGACGGTAAAAGATTTTCAAAAAGTTTATACATACTTTTAAAATGTTTTACAAACGTAAGACCTAACAGTATAAAATATATTGATAAAATATCACCGTCTTTTAAGTTTTACTAGGAGTGACATATGAATATTTTTTATTTATTTTATTAGTTTTTGCATTCTTACATACAATATATAAGGAGATATGGAAATTATTTAAGATGCTTGATTTTGGGAAGTAACATACGTAACACGTTACAACATTTGCAGTAAACAAGCCCCAAATTATTTAAGATGCTTGATTTTAGTTTACTTTTTGAATTCATATCGTATAAATAGCATACCTAGAGTTATTGTTTAGATAGTTTTTTGAATATTGATTATTCTTTGAGGTTTCTTTAAACTTTTGGTTTTACTTTATCGTCCAAAATTAACTAATTGTTCTAAGTTATTTGATTGCATGTGTTCCCGCATCAAATTAATATTTAAAAAGGAAATTTAACCACTAAATAGATTATCTTAAGTCATATTTGTTGAAAAATTAGAATGTGGTGATGAAAATTAATTCAATGAAATTAATAAAATTAAACTCTTTAAGAAATGGTAAAAATTTTTAGTAAAGTTTTATTGATGACATTTAATTAGATTTTATTAAAGTGTTAAGTCTCTAATTAATTGAAACTATTAACTCTCCCTCAAGTCTTGTATAATTAGTAGGCTATGTGCCTTATTTGTGACTAGTAGAAATATACATGATTTATGCATGAAGAATACTTGAAAAAAGGGATACTGGAATACTAAGTATAGAGTGGAGTACTCTTTACTCGTTTCTACTACCATCGCCTGCGTATTCGTTCCACAAGTTTAAATATACAATTTTACCCGGTGTATCCTTGGGCGTGTGAGCCATCTCCGGCAGTACAGATTGCTTCGGCTGTTGTATCCTGGGAGACAGACACGTCGTCTTTAATAGAGACGCGAAATCTGTTTTAAGGGAAGCGTGTTAAACATGTGCCTTAGCCACAACCTTCAACCTCAGCTTGTTCATTTTTGCAGCCAAGAAGGATCGCACAAGGAGATGCGGTTCAAGTTCGCGTAGCGGAAATTGTACAAGAAGACGCTTCTCAAGCTCTTGTCAAAGACAACGGTTTGAATTATTTATTTAAATATGTTATGTTTCATATTTAATTTTGTGTGGATTTGTACACGGTACGGGTACTACAATTTTCCAAAATTAAGGATAGTATCTTTACAATATTTATATTTATTTATGTAATTTTATTATAATTGTGACCCATGTCCAACAAACTTAAAATAGATTTTATGAGATTGTTGTTACAATCTTAAAATCTTCTTTATAAGGATTTTGCATCATGAAAGGATTTATAATAAAAAAATTTGAGATTATGATCTTATAAATATTGTTTCAGGGAAATATTTATGTAGTACAACTTGTTGTTTTGGATTTATTGAGATTGTGGTACAATCTTAAATCTTATACCGTGGTATAAAACGAATAGTTTTGTTCAACCGTTTGGTTTTTGAAACGATTTTGGAATCGTTAATTTTTCTAACCTTTATGATAGACTGGGTTTATTAGTGGAAACAATACGTTTTTTACAAACATTAAATTCTCTAACTTGTGCGTTAGACCGGCTTTATTTTTATAAACAATACGTTTTTTTGTAAACATTTCATGTTCTAGCATGCTTGTTAGAAATGATCATATTATTTGTATAATAAGATTTAAAGAATGTGTGTTAAAAATAAGTTTATTTTATATAAACTAATAAGCTTTATAATAATTTTTATAATCATTTATTTCTACACAAGCGTGTTAGAATTGAGTTCTTTATAAAAAGTGATAAGTTTTATGATGATTTCTGTAATCGTTTATTTCTAACGAACTTGTTAGAACTTATATATTGATAAGCTTTATAACAATTTTGTAATTGTTTACTTCTAACAAAAGAGTTAGAAACGGTTTATAAAACTGTTAAATTTGAAAACGATTTTTGTAATCATTTGTCTTCTAACATGTGTGTCAGAAACGTTTATGGAAATGTTAGTTTGGAAGCAATTTTTAATTGTTTATTTTCTAACGTGTGTATTGAAAATGACTTATTTATTTGAATCATATATGTGTTTATAGTAAGTCGAATTAACATTTTGTGAAAATTTTAACATTTCTAACGTGCACGTTAGAATTTATTTCATTTTAACATGATTGTTAAAAATGGTTAAAATATAAATGCTTTGAAATGTTTTATGTAAACATTTTATATAAGTAATTTGTTGTTGCATTGCATATAATCACTTATATTATGCTTTGTAGGGTTTAAAAATAAAAGGTTATACATTGAAGTTGATGAGTTTGATTGGTTTCAAGAATTAAATCACCATAAAGTGATGATGTTGTTATTTATATGAATTTAATGAAATTATAATTATTTACTAGACGTTTCATATGGAAGATAAACTCTTAAGTAGAGTTGTCAATTTATTAGTTTTTATTAGAGTTTATGTCTCTATAAAATCTCTAATTAAGTGAGACTCTTCTCCACCTCATGTCTCTTGTATTAAAAGTAGGCTATGTGCCTAACTTGATGAGATTAGAAAACTACAAGAGTAAGAATACAAGAATTAAATCACCATAAAGTGATGGTGAAGTTGTATAAGATTTATCACCAACTTTAATTTATGATTTCTAAATCCAAATGGTCATATTTTATACATATAAAATGACTTAAGTTTTCTAACGCGAGTGTTAGAAAAACGTGTATCACAAATACAAGGTTAGAGATTGTACATTGTATAAGCCATAATGCAAGGAAATGTTCTATGTAAACATTTAATTGCCTATGTGTGCATTAAAAACGATGAGAAATGGTTTATTGTATAAACTTTATCCTTGGAAAACGTTTTATATAAACGTTCGATTCTATAATGTATCCGATTTCTTTCTAACATGTGTGTTAGAAAACATTTAATATATGCTTAGTAAAACTAAACAATATAAACCATTTGATATTTGGGTCTTGATTTATGTTTTCATAAACCATAATTGATATTATTAAAATAGTATTGCAAAACTAAGGAATGTTCTAGAATAATTTTTAAAACAAAGTTTTGCATAGCTTTGATAATTCAAATGGTTTGCTACTCTTGATAGAAGTAGCATATGGTGAACAAAGTAATAGTCTCGTGATATTATTTGGTGGAAAACAACTTGGTGTTGTTATGAACAAGTTTAATTGTTTAAGTATACTACTTAAATGTAGTCTTTGTAACAACTTGGTGTTGTTTTAAGTATGATTGCCCAAGTTTATAGTTTAAAAATGAAATGGAAAACTTGTACTTACGAGTGCATGGAGTTTTATTAAGGTAGTACCTTAAGACATGCTATGGGATAATATATTTGCAAAGATTTTGGTCAGAGTATTAAGTGTTGAAGATAAAAGTACTTTGATATTTGATGTCTATATATCGTCTATGCTACCATTTAAATTTCAAAAGTGTTTGGCACTTATGATTTAATTTCGAATGTATTTTATTGTTTTGTGTTCAATATCTTCGGATAACACATGCATTTTTTACAAAGAGATAAATAAGTAATGTTTGTGACGTATAAATTATTTTTGTAGAAAATAATTATAATGTCAATTATACATTATTTAAAAAAAATATAGTTTTGAATGGATAGTACATGAAAATACTTGGACATAAACAACTTAAGAGTTGTTACATTGACTAAAAGTTAAAGACGAGACATCAAATGTGTAAACCACATACGAGCGAGTAGTGAGTGTATTGAGATGAAATACACAAATGAGATTATTGTCGAAATACTTTGTTAGAAGTTATTGGAAAATTCACAAGTGTGAATTCTAACATATGAAAGTAAAAGTACTATATGTTATTGTATACTTTTAATAAATCTTGCGAGATTTATACGTAGATGTGTCTACCACTTGAATATGGAAATTTACCTTCGTTTGGGAGAACGTCCTAAATATACATATCTCCTAATGAATAAAAATAGATGTGTGCAAATCACTTATGACAAAATTATGAATGCCATGTTGTTGAGTGTGGATTTAGTTGACTCTATCTTCCATATAATAGTGATTATAGACGAGGAACATTCATCTTGTTGGCGATGAGTGTGTTCACCAAGTGACTTGGATTAAGACATATGTTTAAGTCCTTATGAGTCAATGGTAAAGCGTTGGAGATCAAAGGTAAACAAGTTATGTTCCTTAATTGAATGATTAAATTTAGCTATGTGCTATACACAATAATTTGTGAGATCTTCCAAAATATTGATGTTTTAGGATCATAAATAAGTCTCATTATTTTGTCTTAACAAGGGATGAATGTTGCAAAGTGATATTATGATATCCTTGGGGCTGTGAAGAATCAGAATGATGCATCTTCTGTTCACATGCTAGAGTATTGTAGTCTAAAGCATGCCAGACTAGCGCTTGGTTAATTATGGGTCTTGACGGAGACTAATTAACTCTTAACATTCAAATGTGTATGAACACAAAAAGAATTTGGGTATAGACAAAGTTGAGGGAGAATTTTCATTCATTATAAGGAAAAGACATGTAACTTTTGAAGAGTTTGTTTGAAAAGCTAATGAGGAGAACTAATTGTCTAGGCTTATTCTAGGTGTTAAATTAGAATTATTCTAAATTGATGACATACTTATGACAATGGCATGTATTGCTTTGGTCAGCTCGGAAGCTTATGTAATTTAATGTAATACGAGTTGAATTCACTGATATAATGAGGTTGATCTTGTTAAATCATATGTGTATAGATGTCATCATAAGTGAAGTTACGGAAATGTTGATCAAATGGCAAGAAATGTGGGGGAGGATCCATTTAAGAAAAACAACCCTATAAGGGTATGTAGAAATGGTTTTCATTGTCCTATCTAGATGTTATCCAATAACACTTAAACGTGGGGGTGTCTTGCATCTGTACCATAAAATTTTGGCAACAAGAATTTTGTAATCCCATCCAACATTGCAAATAAACGACTAAGTGGAGGACACAAAAGTTGTAGTGCATAATGGAGATTGTTTTCCTTAAATGATACGCGTATCTTACAAAGACATATATTATAACTAGATTTAGATGGTCACTGAGGTTATAGTCTTAGAAATTAACTATAGGCAAAATTAACTTACGAGTTAAGAACACATCATGACAACTGATCTCAAATACGCAAAGTTATTTGTAATGACTAGACAAAGTCAAAGATAATGTTATGGGTCCAACAACTGAGGGTTAATTAGAGATCAAGTTGTGAAATGAGATAAAGCCGATATAAAAGAGTGTGTGGAGGAAACCTAACTTAGTTGACTGGAGATCCCAAGATCTAAGTTCAATAGGATAATTAATTCATATGTCTAATAGTGGTCACTGTGGGGGCATAGCTGATATGTATAAGCTAGTTTATATGGTTATATACACCCCATAAACGATAAAAGGGTATTTAAATACGCCCTAGTTCATTCCTATGAAATTCAATGACATATTGTGAGGCTAAGCATATTATGTGGTAAATGATTTTCCATGGTAAACACAATGCTTTTAATGATTTAAGGAGAATCACCTATGTTAGAGTGAAGTGGAATTGCTTCGAATGGAATTTGGGGCACAATTACTAGAGCTCTTGCAGAACCAGGAAAGTATTCTACGACCATTATTGGACACGACTATGAGGGGATGACCCGGCTAAGGTGTCACACCCCGACCCGCAGCGGAAAAGGTGATCGGGGCATGATTGGGTTTTCATCAAAGCTCATGACATTTATTATAATGTTTCATATTTATTATTACAATTTACAAGGGATACTACAATCAAATCAAACAAATACAACATGTTCTATTCATCCTTCTAAACTTCATTATTTTTCTTCTAAGGCAATTTCCTATGTTTTCCTTGCTTCATCCTGTTCACATGTATCATGTGTAAAAAAATGGTTTTTGGATCAACAAAAGTTGGCAAGTGAACCTTGTTAGAAAATATTTATTATTTATTTCTTATTGTGTTTAATATGGAAAAATTGTGCAATATTCATATATGAACAAACGTAAATAAACATACAATAACAAACAAATAGCATACAATAACAAACCAATAGCATACAATATCAAACAACAACAAACAATAACATACAATAACAAACCAATAGCATACAATAACATATCAACTTGCATGAATATATAACATGAATGAAACTGTATATGTTGGCAACGTCACGTTCACGCTCATAATGTAATGGGGAACGGACGGCCTATGATAAATGTATGTACTGAAAATGATAAATGTCTGTGCAATCAAGGCTCAATCAAACGGAGCCGATCGTATGTTGGCAACGCCTGGTTCACGCTCATAATGTAATGGGGAACTGCTCAACGCTCATAATGTAATGGGGAGTGGCGGCCTATGATATTGCATGTACTGAAAATGATAAATGTCTGTGCGATCAAGGCTCAATCAAACGAGCCAATCGTATGTTGGCAACGCCTGGTTCACGCTCATAATGTAATGGGGAACTGCTCAACGCTCATAATGAAATGGGGAGCAGCGGCCTATGATATTGCATGTACTGAAAATGATAAATTAAATCTAAACAATAACCACACAAACAGTTGATACAAGCTGAATACACATTTGTTCATGGATATGTATGCACAATGATTTAAATATAATAAATGGTAAGACACATGATACACCCCAGAAACGTGATTAAAACGGGGAGTTTGTAGAGATTCACTCACCTTGGGTGCGTTCGGTGAATGATGTTGAATGCGCACGAGTTTAGAGGATTGATCGACGAGGAATAACTAACCTAATTAATAACGAAAAAGTAAGGTAAATAAATGGATTTTATTAACAATTTTAATAGGATTTTTGGATATATTTTTGTGAGTTTAAGGCTATTTTCTAACGTTAAAAATGTTATTTTTTAGTATTTTTAATTGATTTTTAATTTAAATAAATAAATAAAATAAATAAAAAAATGTTGACTTTTTGACTTGACCGTTGACCGTTGACCATTACTGTTGACCGTTGACCGGTTCGGTCGTTTGTATGTGTGCGCTGGGTGAGACTCGAACCCGTGACCTCCCGTACGCGTGCACGCAGCTCTACCAACTGAGCTACGTGTCTAACCCGAAATATTTCTGTTTTTAATTATATTTATACACTATTTAAGTTAATCCGAAAATCATTTATTTTAAAAAGGATTTTAATTGTATTGAACCGGTGCCGTTAACCAGTCTCGAACCCGGGACGTGCGAGTTAGTGTTGCACACATTCCACCGCTGGACTGTGTGTCTAACCTGGTTAATATTCCGGTTTTTATTATACTTAACATGATTCTGTGAGTTATACGGTTCAGTTTAAAAAGGAACATTTTTATTACCGAGAATGTGCGTGTGTCAAGGATCGAACTCGGGACGTATGCGTATTTATTTGCACACAGTCCACCACTGGACTGTGTGTCTAACCCGTTCATAATACTGATTTTAATTAATCTTATACACTAAGCCGACTTCATCTTCTTCGTTCAAACACAGACAACGGTTAACCAAACTGTTACTTGTTAAATTAAATTAACGAACTTTAATAACGATTGTAATGTGATGAACAGAGAGGGTTTGGGGAAAGAATGTACCGGAACAGGTCGTCTTTTTCAGAACTCCGGCAAGGATCGTCGGCTCTGTTTTATATATTCCGTCTGTTCGGATCAATTAGCAACTTTGATCGATTAGATGTGAAATTGAATTACTGAGTAACGATATCAGGATGTTTAGATGATCATACCGGCTCACGGCGAAATTCTGGAACTTTCAGAAATTTTCCGGCGAAAATGGAATATCCGGCAATGTCGTCTGGAATAGATTCTGGGTGAGGGATTGATGTTAGTATTAGTCTCACAATGAAATGAAATAGAAAAAGTCGAGGTATTTACCGTGTTGATGAAAGTCTCGGTTTTCCGGTGACTTTCAGAGAATTCCGGCGATGTTCAAAAAGAAATTCCGACGACCAGAAAATAGAGTAAACGTGAAATTAGATGCTCTGGGAATGTAATTGAGTCGCGAGATGAAGATTTTGTTGAAGTAATTCCAGAAATGAATGTTTTCGGTTATAAAAATCAAACATCACCTAAATTCAAGTTCATTAACGACTGAATTGATTTAAAATGTCGGTCTATCGGTTATGTTCAAGATTCCGCGAGCACTCAAACGTCTTGGACGGTTTGAAAGCCGATATCGGTTTCAGTTGGCGTAACAGGTCGATTCCCAGTTGTAGATATGATTTAATTGTTTCATAGAACTCACAAAAACATCAAGTGGCGGAGTGGTTATATGAGCGCGAGTTAAGACTTTGGGGTTTCCGGCTGACCCGGGTTCGAAACCCGGCTTCAGCATTTAATTTTTTTCTCACTATTTCTAATAAATTTTCAAATATAAAATCATATTCTAATATACTTATTAATTATGTATCGTTTAAAATTAATTTGAGCATTAAATTTGCAACGAAATTTTTAACTGGTTGTTCGGTTAATAAACGAAGCGGGTTTGGTTAACCCGGTTTTTTTGACGGATGTTACATAAGGAGAGTATTGTGTGAAGTATATTGTTATCTACACAAATGGGGGTTTGTTCAAGGACATCATGTCTACAAATCGCTAGGAGGCTAAGCATGCTTCACAACGGAAAATTCAAAGGGAACACCTACTTATCCGGCAATACTCAACTGTTGAGGTTGCATTGGAAATTTTTTGTATTTTGATAAATTTTCATTCATGTGGGGGATTGTTGGAAAATTAGAAAGTGGTCAATGGAAAATTAATTCATAGAAATTAATAAAATTAAACTCTTTAAATGGTAAATTTTTTTCTAGAGTTTTATTGATGACATTTGATTAGGTTTTATTAAAGTGTTAGGTCTCTAATTAATTGGGAGTATTAACTCTCCCTCAAATCTTGTATAATCAGTAGGCTATGTGCCTTATTTGTGACTAGTAGAAATATACATGATGTATACATGAAGAATACTTGAAAAAAGGGACACTAGAAGACTAACTATAGAGAGGAGTACTCTTTACTTGTTTCCACTACCATCGCCTTCATATCCGTTCCACAAGTTTAAATACTATAATTTTACCCGGTGTAACCTCGAGTGTGTGAGCTATCTCCGGCAGTACAGACTGCTTCGGCTGTTGTATCCTGGGAGACAGACACGTTGTCTTTAGTAGAGACGCGAAATCTGTTTTAAGGGAACCGTATTGAACACGTGCCTTAGCCACAACCGTCAACATCAGTTTGTTCATTTTTGCAGCCAAGAAGGATCGCACAAGGAGATGCGGTTCAAGTTCTCGTAGCGGAAATTGTACAAGAAGACGCTTCTCAAGCTCTTGTCAAAGACAACGGTTTGAATCGATTTATTTAAATATGTTGTATTTCATATTTAATTTTGTATGGATTTGTACACGGTACGGGTAATCTAATTTCTTAAAATTATGCAAAGAGAGTATCTTTACAATATTTATATTTATTTATATAATTTTATTATAATTGTGACCTATACCCAGTAATATTATCAAGTATAATGAACAATCAAATTTTGTGAAATGAACCTAATAATAAAGTATGGGGTGAATCTTTCTTCAGAACTCAAAGTTCCAGCAATGACGAAAACAATGAAAACCAATGAAGACTGGATAAATACTATGGAAATTTAAGCAAAATAACTTATTTACATAGTTGTTTTATTATACTCGTTAACTAAACTAAGTATTGACATTGGAATTCGTTATGAACTAGCAAAATTCTCTCATGCTATGCGGCGAGTATTTGGTCGGATTCTATTCTGTTACGATATCATCATATTAGTATGGTAGCGGCACTCGATAAAGCAACCAAAAGAGAAAGTTCAAACTATTTCTCTAATATATATCATAGATAAAAAGTTCTAAACGACTCTACCAATAATATAAACATTTCAAAATTGATGCGAAGAAAAAATATAATGCAATCGTGTATTTAGTCCTTATAAAAAATGAACGACCAAAAGTTATAACAAAAAAAAAAAACAAAACTATAAGTTAAAGACGTATGTTATTTATAGTATGAGTGTGTAATAGATACTTATAAAAAAATCAAAGCTACAGTTCACTCGAGTTGGAAACCACTATAAATTATAGGGTTAAAATGGATACTATTTATAGTATAAGGTGTATAACTGGAAAAAGAAAAGTCATTAGTTTTTTAAAAATATTATACCATTGAATCGAGCGTCTTTTTATCTTTAATATAAGTACCATATTGTTATAGTTTTCAAAAAAATTCGAAAACTCATTTGCGTTGATGACAACAAATAAAAGACAATGGAAAATACACCAAAATCACAATTGATGACAACAAATAAAAGACATAATGGATAGACTAAAACACAATGGACATAATGTAAAACACCAAGAGTATCGAACTAAAAACGTAATGGGAAGTAGATTAAAAACACAATTAATGACAACAAATAAAAGAGACAATGGATAGCAGATAAAAGACACACTGGATAACAGACTAAAACACAATGGACAAAAGCAAAAAAAACACAATAAATAACATACTAAAACACAATGGACAACAGACTAAAAACACAATGAACAACATAATAAAAAACGAAGAACGACAAACTAAAACACAATTGATAACAAAACAAAAATACAACGGAGAACATATTAAAACACAATGGATAACAGGCTAAACATAATGAACGAAACCTATAACACAATGTATAGAAAACTTACCCAATTGAAAAACACAATAATCAGAACTAATAACACAATGTACAGAAAACCTAAATATAACACTACCACATCCCGCTTTCCCGGTGGGCCCAGATGTAGGGTTTAAGTGTGACGATTGTATACCAGTTTCACAATGTAGCAGAAGTAGAGAGTAGTAGATAAAGTACAAGTATTAAACGCCAAATAATACTAAAACTTAAAATATCATAATTCAGTACAAAGGTGTCCCAAAGGTGCGATATAAATAAAATGGACTTCGAGACATCATAGGTCTTATGTCATTGGAGCCGCAAATTCCAAAGCTTTGACCGAACCTTATCCAACCTACTATAGAGGTTCGTCACATGTAAGTTAATCTTTAAAAATACACCAGCTTTCGCTGGTAATACAATTAACTGACACATTTTAAAATTATTTGATAGTTATTGAGACGGTATACTTGATACAAGATTTACATGTTTGTCACATTCAGGAACTAGTGTTCAAATGTGGTTTTTGATCAATATACACACCATATCATGTGACTAGCAGGTGTATGCCTACACCCCGCACTTACGGCTATTACAATAAATGAATCGGGACGTCCATATACGGTACTATTAACCCCCAATTGCTTTATGTTTATCAAGCAATACGGATTAAGTCGGATTATCAACATTCTAAAAGCATATGTCCATTACAATACCCGACCTAAGTGGTTTTATAGCATATCCTAAGTTTTTATGATTAATGTCACACCCCAACCGATGTCAGAATCATCGAGGCAAGACGTAATAGATTGCTTAAAGACAACATAATGCTAAAATTGTGACAATGTATTAAAGTTCAAATTCATTCATCGAATAACATGTTACATTGTTCAAGAAAAAGAAGTATAACAAGTGGAAATTTTATACTAAGAAACAAAACACGTAAATAAAGTTTTGTTGAGTTTCTAATCCACGCTAAGTGGATTTCTCGTAGAATTATCATTAATTTCCTGCAACATCTGATAAGTATACGTCAACATAAATAATGTCGATTAGCATTCTAGTTTTGTCTACATAGCATATAAAAGATTAGTTCTCAAATCCACATGTTAAACTATACTAATCATGTTACATACTAGCATGCATAACTAAACATCAATCTAAAGTTTCCACCAACGTAATCATATCACCGAAGTGAATAAGATCATGAACGTAATCTTGTCACTGAAGTAAACAAGACCGTAAAGTATAACTTAACAATAGCCACAAACAGGCAGTGTGCTAATCCTATAGCGCTATACATGTTAAGTGTAAAGCCTTTCATTTTCACACTTTCCCTATTTAGAAAGCATATTTTCCATTTTCGGAAACTTATAGTCGTATTATACTCGTATTCGTTTCCACTTTGAAACCTGAGGCTTTGATCGTAATAAAATTCCATACTTTTTACATACGTATTATACCTACAATTAATCGTTAATTACGTGTTTACTTATAATCTAATACTTGTGATACATTCGAAACACTATTCACGCATTCACATTACGAAATTTGTGCATACATATGCTTTCCATGTGATATCCCGGGTTTTTCGGATAACTTACACGTGACACTTGTCGAATAATATGTGTGCTAAGTATTAAACGTGCATGGAATGAATACGTGATGATTGTTTGAGTGATTGTTTAGTTATAAAGTAATTATTGTAAATACGTACACGAACTAAACCGAACCGCGACGTGAACCAACTTAGATTCATCGTGACTCTAGGAGTAACAAGTTTTTAAACTCTAGCTCAAGTCAAGTCCTCGGCCATAAGATCAAATCCAACACACATCAAAACCTAAAACCTAAACCAAAACACTCTCGGCCATAAGATCAAAACCAAACCAAACCACTCTAATCCTTGCCGCGATATCCAGCCCAAACCCAAACCAAACCAACCCAAGTCTTCGGCCAAAAGAGAACAAGAATCAAAGATCAAACCTAAACTTTAATACTCTAATCACTCGGCCGCAAAACCCAAACCAAACCAAATCAGATTTTCGACCGAGATCAAACCCAAACCAACCACCCAAGTCCCTCGGCCATGAATACTTATCTAGAACCGTAAACCTCATCTTGTTGCGCCTATATATATACAACTCACATGCATCTTCCTTCACTATTCCTAAAACCCTAACAAGTAAAACAGCCGTCGGCTGCTTCCTCATGCTCCATTGATCGCAAAACAGCTCCCATTCCTTCATCATCTCGATCTAATCAGCCGGTTCACTTTCTCGGTCGCTAACAGCCGGTCACCTTCAGTCCCTTTTCGGTTTCGGTCGCGAGATTAGCCTTCCTTCTCTCGGTCTCAGCAAGCAGCAGCCCTCGCCATCTTCCCTCATCGTATTCACGGTTCGTTTACATTGTTATTAAAGATTAGAGGTTATCTATGATTACAAGATCATGTTCGGATTACATGTATGCTTGAATGTTTGGTTGTCTCGGATTACATGTATGCTTAAATGTTTGGTTGTCTCGGATTATATGTATGCTTGGATGCTTAGTTGTTGCGGATATATGTGTCTTGATTGTTGATGATTCTCAGATCGCATGTTGGTATACTTTCGGATTGTTAATACAAGATTTAGAGTTTGCATGTTGTTTGAAAACTGAGTATGTAGGCTGTGATTCGTTATAAAGACAAAAGCTATTGTGTAGGGTTTGCATGGATAGGTTATTAGTATTAATCTAGGACTAGAAATCAGAGCTAGATCGCTTAGGGTAATCGCATGAACGGGATTACACGAGTTCATAATAATAACATGCTGAAACAGGATGCTGAGTGAAAGTTTCAGCCGACTTCATCAGGCTGTAACTTGGTCGTTAGTTGTCGAAAAACGGATTTTCTGATGTCTAGAACGTAGAGATTTGAATAAGGAATCCAATGGCGCTGGATTCATAATTTTCTGAAGTCGTTTGATATTTTTAAAGGGCTAAACAAGTTCAGTAGCTAAAGCTGTTAAAATTCTAGAATTTTGCTAGTTGTTTATCAAGCTAGATTTTAAATCAGTAGGGAGTTGAGTCATTATTTTTGTACAGCAACTAGGTATAGAAATTTCCGGGCAACTCCAATTGGAATTTTGTTAATCGGACGATCAGTGATTTTTAAATAAATTCTTCCGTGGACTGCAGTCAGAAAGCGGTAAATCTGACTGCAGCTTAATGAATTAATATTTATGGTTACTTGGTAAAGATTTAGGACTTGGAAAAATTATATAAATTTCTATGGTATAGATGTCACCTACTGTAAAAATATTGGAATTTTTGGAATGTTAGAACTATTTTATAAAAATCCTAGAAAACAGCTGAATAATTGAGTGTTAAGCAGAAGGTTGTTAACTTGTGATTTTATGCATTAAAGTGTTGCATGGATTTGGAATATGTTCATGATAAGTTGTTTGATTGCTATGATCACATGAGAATACTTGCATGCATGTTTGAGTGTTAGATATGTTGTTTGTGTGTTTCACTTTGTGAGTAAATTGCGTATGGAATTTGTATTGGTGTGATTTCACACTGACGTGGAATTAATTGGTTTGTTAGGACGCAACTAGCGGTCCCATCTCTTATAACATCTTTGCTACACTAACCGAGCAAATAAAGGTGAGTTCACGGCCCCTAACTTTATCCGGTTTTTTTTAAACAACAGGGGGAGAAACATGTATACACTCTCAAACTCTATCTCTTTACGTTATACGAATTTAACGTCACATAACTATACGTTAACTAAGTTAATGTTAATGTAATGTTATGGTCACTAAGCAGCTTTATCACTTAAGTCCTCAACAATCTCCTCGGATCGTTAGTATTTGGGTTAAATAGCGGGGGAATTATAAGTAGTACTACTGGGCCCGACAAGCCCCATCCGAGCTAGTCGCGCTAGCCGACCTGGTATGGTCAACGGGTGAATAATTGGCCTAACACCGCCATGGTCATGTGATAGGCCTGGCAAAACGGAGGCACAACAGTCAGCTTCGATCGCGAACTCTTACGTGACATGACTTTAGGCTAGCTACCTATATACATTAATATTGAACTTAATTACGGAACAACTTAATATTCCGGGTTTGGAATATTGGAACATCAACTTATTATCCCGGGTTGGGGATAATGGAAACAACAACTTAATATTCCGGGTTGGGAATATTGGAAGCAACAACTTATTATTTCGGGATTGGAATAATGGAACTGATACGTTATCCCGGGTTGGGGATAACGGAGTAACAAACTAAAACCAAACAAACGAATTTATGAAAACCTGTGAACTCACTCATCTTTAATGTTGACACTTGTTTCTTTACATGTTTCTCAGGACGCTAGGAGCTCTAGGTGCACGTACATGCATTGAACAAGACATCATTATCGAGTCTCATTTATTAATATTGTTTTGGGATTTTTTTTCCTTTGTTTTGGCGTTTGTGTTGGCGCCCGCATCACTACTTATTTATGCTTCCGCTCAAACTTTAAAAATAATGCTCTGCTAAATATTGGTAATTGATATAAAATCTACAATGAACGATTTTGCAAAACGTATAATCAAATCATGTAGAGTCGTTCGACGTACTAGTGTTCCAGATTCTGGTTTGTTCACACGCCTCGCGGTAAAACTCTGCAAGTGGAAATTGAGGGTGTGACAGATTGGTATCAGAGCCACTAGCTATAGAGAACCAGGTTTGCATTAGAAGTAGACCTAAACTATAGCTGATATCACGACACTAGACTTAGTTTGGCACCGAATTATTATATCTTGTTATGTACCACAACTGTGTTTGGTAGATTATGCCTTCATGAAAAGGAATGAAAACAACTCATAACTAACTACACGACCTAACAGGCAATGTCATCATCCTCATCGTCATCATCGTCCGACAGACTTACGCCACCAAGAGCACCAGGAAAGGCACCAATGGTGGAACCCATACTACCTTATGGCGTAGAGACACGCTCAGCGGCGAGGAAGAGGCTCGCTCTGGGGGAGGAGTCGTCGTTACGCCCAACTATTGCTGTACCGGTTGAACCGGTTAATCCTGTAGAAATAGGAATTGACATGCTTAGAATCCTAGTGCATACACAACAGAAACAGCTAGAAAGAATGCAGGAAACCATCTTAGCACAAGGATGGATGATCCGACACCTTACCGGAAAGACCGACTCGCTCGAGGAAGAGCATCGTACGAGCAAGATAGCTTGTAACACCATAGCCAGAGATCTGCGTGCTGAGCAGATAAGAGCCGACTGGCTGGAGGACAGATTCCTGGAAAACAGTTGGAACATACAGGAACTGTAAAATCAAGCACTTGAACCAGCACCGGCCCCTCCAGTGCCGGTAGAGGAGGATCCTGAAGAGGATCCGGAGGAGGACCCAGCTGAGGAAGCTGGAAATGCCGCACAGGATGACGGCAACGACAGTGACTTGGGGAATGGAGACGTAGACGACTGACACGTCTCATTTATATTTGTTTTCCTTCAGTTTATTTATTTTTCCACTTGTGTTTAAACTTGAGACTTTATAGTGAATTCGTATGTGTGATTTGCACTTTTGTAAGACGTTGAAATTTCAATTAATCAAGTATTTCTTTTGATTATTTAACATGTTGAGTTGACATAACTTACTAATTATTAAAGTACGAAGTAGAGTAGCTATATTGGATATATAGACTTATCGGGGTGTGTTTGTGTTGTGTTTCGAAGATCTAAATGGCGACTGGAAGACGTGGAAACCTTAACTTGACGCCCGAAGAGCTAGCTGCCATGATTCAGGAGCATGTGAACGCAGCTTTAGCGGGTGTTCAGAACCAGCCGGCATGTAACCATTATTAAATTTTCGCGTGGAAATCTAATAGTGAGGCTAGTAAAATTCCTTGCTGACTTCCTGTTCTCTGTCAGCAGGAGGGGGCTTTAACCCCTATAAGATGTTCCTTGACGCAAAGCCTAGCAAATTCTCGGGGGCGGAAGGACCCATTGGATTGGTCCGCTGGATCGAAAAATCAGAATCCGTTTTTGAAATGTGCAACTGCCTAGAGGCAAACAAGGTCAAATACGCAGCCTCAACGCTGGAAGATGGGGCACTGACATGGTGGAATGCCCAAGTCCAAACACGTGGACTGTTAGCTGCAAATGCAATGGCATGGACTGAGTTCAAGGCCCTGATTAAAGAGGAGTACTGTCCACGAGACAGAGTGCAACAGTTAGAGCAAGCTCTATGGAACCACAAGATGGTGGGATCGGAAATTGAAGCTTACACTGCAAGACATCATGACTTAGTATTTCTGTGTCCCGATTTGGCCAACACGGTGGAGAAAAGACTCGAGTTCTATCTCGGGGGTCTGGTTCCGGAAATTCAGGGTATGGTGATGTCTAGTAACCCTGTAACTGAACATCAAGCAATCCGATTGGCTCACAAACTCACCGATAAAGCGGTGGAACAGAAGAAACTGCCAGCACGTGGTACAACTGAAGTTGCCCCAGATAACAAAAGGAAATTTGAAGACTCCACTGTTCGACAGTCTTCGTCATCACATCCGCAGCAAGGGAACCAGAAACGGTTCAATCATTACCACAGCCACAGGGGTCATCAAAATCATCCCAACAACAACAACAACAACAACAATATCAACAACCCGAATGCAAGCGGCTATGCGGGCCGAAAGCCGCAGTGCAACCGCTGTAATCTCCACCATAACGGCCCTTGTGCCGGAAGTCGCTGCCAAAGATGTGGCAAGATGGGACATGCAGCAAAAGATTGTCGTGGGGAAATCATGTCCCGACAAAATCAGAACCAGCCCCAAGGTCAGCAGCAGGGTATAAACCGGGGATGCTATCAGTGTGGTAGCACTACTCATCTCAGAAAAGACTGCCCACAGTTGCGCAACAACAACAATAATGGTGGAAACAACCACAACAACCGCAACAATAATAACAACAACAATAATGGGAACGGTGGCACAGGAGGTGCCAAGAGTCGCGCATTTACATTGGGCCGCGGAGAGGCCAGAAACGACACGAACGTGGTCACCGGTAAGTTTCCCCTTAATGAACATTTTGCTTCTGTGCTTTTTGATACGGGTGCGGATAGGAGCTTTATATCTGAGTCTTTTAGGAAGAACCTAAATCTCACGCTTAAACCATTAGAGACCCCTTATGTGATAGAATTAGCCAATGGTAAATCGGTAGATGTGACCCAAATCGTATCCGGCTGTCAACTCAAACTCGCGGGCCACACCTTTACCATCGATCTGATGACAACTACCCTGGGTAGTTTTGACGTGGTAGTCGGAATGGACTGGCTATCCGACGTCCGGGCTGAAGTTCTCTGCTTCGAAAAGTCTATCCGTATTCCACTCACGAACGACGAAATCCTGACGGTACAAGGCGATAAGGCAAGCGCCGTCACCAACATCATCTCATACACGCAAGCGCAGAAGTATCTTCGGAAAAAGAATTCCTTCGCTATACTCGCACTAATTACCGAACAGCCTAAGGACGAGAAACGTATAGAAGACATCCCTGTCGTCCGTGATTTTTCCGATGTATTCCCAGAAGAACTACTGGTCTTCCACCACATCGACAATTGGAGTTTGAAATCGAATTGGCAAGCAATGCAACTCCCATCGCCAAGGCTCCATACCGCCTAGCTCCAGCCGAGCTGCAGGAGCTGTCTACCCAACTTCAAGAGCTGCTAGAAAAGGGATTTATCCGACCAAGCGTTTCGCCATGGGGAGCTCCAGTCCTGTTTGTCAAGAAGAAGGACGGGACTTTCCGCATGTGTATCGACTATAGGGAACTCAACAAGGTTACAGTCAAGAACCGATACCCGTTACCTCGCATCGACGATCTATTCGACCAACTGCAAGGGTCAAGTTACTACTCTAAGATTGATTTACGGTCCGGTTA
Source organism: Scalesia atractyloides (assembly GCA_947069175.1). Taxonomy (NCBI): domain Eukaryota; kingdom Viridiplantae; phylum Streptophyta; class Magnoliopsida; order Asterales; family Asteraceae; genus Scalesia; species Scalesia atractyloides. Next base: position 13,747,342 of record CAMTDV010000116.1, on the reverse strand, counting down.
TCATCAGCTACGCGTCAGGGAGGAGGATATCGCTAAGACAACATTTCACACTCGGTAAGGCCATTACGAGTTCTTGGTCATGCCATTCGGTCTCACTAACGCACCTGCGGTATTCATGGACCTCATGAACCGCGTGTGTAAACCATACCTCGACAAATTTGTCATCGTGTTCATCGATGACATACTCATCTACTCCAAAAGTGAAGAAGAGCATGCTGAACATCTAAGATTACTGCTAGGGTTACTTCAACAGGAAAAGCTATATGCCAAGCTCTCGAAGTGTGACTTCTGGATCCGGGAAGTTCAGTTTCTCGGGCACGTTGTGAATGAAAAGGGTATCCATGTAGACCCTGCCAAGATTGAAGCCATCAAAAACTGGGAAGCACCTAAGACACCGACGGAGATCCGTCAATTCTTAGGATTGGCTGGTTACTACAGACGTTTCATCGAGGGGTTTTCAAAGATTGCACAACCGCTCACTACCCTCACCCAGAAAGGCATCAAGTATGCTTGGGGTGAAAAACAAGAAGCAGCATTTCAATTGCTGAAGCAGAAACTTTGCAGTGCACCCATTCTGTCCTTGCCGGAAGGGACAGATGACTTCGTAGTGTATTGTGATGCTTCCATTCAGGGATTGGGATGCGTACTCATGCAACGCGATAAGGTCATCGCGTATGCGTCGCGACAGCTGAAGGTTCACGAGAAAAACTACACGACGCATGACCTAGAATTGGGAGCAGTAGTGTTTGCACTTAAGATTTGGAGACACTACCTTTATGGAACGAAGTGCACAATCTTCACTGACCACAAAAGCCTCCAGCACATCTTTGATCAGAAGGAGTTGAACATGCGACAGCGTCGCTGGGTCGAACTCTTGAACGATTATGAGTGTGCCATTCGGTATCACCCGGGTAAAGCTAACGTAGTAGCTGATGCCCTCAGTAGGAAGGAACACTTAAAACCTCGTCGCGTACGAGCACTACAACTCACTATTCATTCGGGGCTACTCGAACAAATACGCGACGCCCAGTTAGAAGCAGTTAAGGAGGAAAACATCAAAGCCGAATCAGTGGGAAAAATGGAACGCGATTGGGAAGTAAAACCCAATGGAGCCCGGTATTTCATGAATCGCATATGGGTACCTCTCTACGGGAACCTCAGAGAGCTAGTCATGGATGAAGCTCACAAATCTCGATACTCTATCCATCCGGGTTCGGATAAGATGTATCAAGACCTTAAAGTTGCGTATTGGTGGCCCAACATGAAAGCCGATATAGCCACCTACGTGAGTAAATGTTTGACTTGTGCAAAAGTCAAGGTGGAGTATCAAAAGCCATCGGGGCTACTCCAACAACCTGAGATCCCAGTGTGGAAGTGGGATCAGATCTCAATGGATTTCATCACTAAACTCCCGCGAACCTTGGGTGGTTGCGATACCATCTGGGTGATTGTGGATCGTTTGACTAAGTCCGCACACTTCCTAGCTATTAAAGAAACAGATAAGATGGAGAAGTTGACTCGCATCTACATTAAGGAAGTAGTTTCTCGGCACGGAGTGCCAACGTCCATCATCTCAGATAGAGATGCTCGCTTCACGTCAAACTTCTGGCAGTCACTCCAGAAAGCGTTGGGAACACGCTTGGATATGAGCACAGCTTATCACCCTCAGACTGATGGTCAAAGCGAAAGGACCATACAAACCTTGGAAGACATGCTTAGGGCATGCGTGGTGGACTTCGGAAATAATTGGGAAATTCACCTGCCTCTAGTAGAATTCTCATATAACAACAGCTATCACACGAGTATTTCGGCAGCACCGTTTGAGGCATTATACGGTCGTAAATGTAGATCACCGGTCTGCTGGGCAGAAGTCGGTGACAGTCAACTCACAGGCCCTGAGTTAATACTTGAAGCCACTGAAAAGATCGTACAAATCAGAAAACCGCATGGCGGTGGCACGAGATCGACAGAAAAGCTACGCTGACCAACGACGCAAACCGCTCGAATTTCAAGTAGGCGACCGCGTCCTACTAAAGGTGTCACCCTGGAAGGGTGTAATCCGCTTCGGAAAACGGGGCAAACTTAACCCACGGTACGTAGGTCCGTTTGTAATCTTGAAACGTATCGGACCCGTAGCATACCAATTAGACCTTCCTGCCGAACTCAGTGGAGTTCACAACGTATTTCACGTGTCAAATCTGAAGAAGTGTCTATCAGATGAAACTTTAGTTATTCCATTGGACGAGATCCAAGTGGATGAACAATTACACTTCGTGGAAAAGCCTATTGAGATCATGGATCGTGAGATCAAGACTCGAAGGCACAGCAAGATTCCAATCGTTAAAGTTCGTTGGGACTCTAAGCGTGGACCGGAGTTCACGTGGGAAAGAGAGGACCAAATGAAAAGCAAATACCCACACCTCTTCGCAACTGAGCAGCAAACTAACGATACCAGTAACTAAATTTTCGGGACGAAAATTCTTTCAACTTGGGGATGATGTGACAACCTGGAAATTTCTCATACTTTCGTGTACTATTATTGACTTCTCATACTTTCGTGTACTATTATTGACTAAATTCATGTGCATGGCACTTGGAAATCTTTGTGTATGACACTTGGGAATTTCTTGTAACGTTGCGTACCATTATAAACGAACTAACTCTTTGTGCGTGGCACTCTAAACATGTACGTTACATGCTAAACCGCGTTTACTCAATTTTCGGGACGAAAATTCTTTCAACATGTCCCGGGTTTTTCGGATAACTTACACGTGACACTTGTCGAATAATATGTGTGCTAAGTATTAAACGTGCATGGAATGAATACGTGATGATTGTTTGAGTGATTGTTTAGTTATAAAGTAATTATTGTAAATACGTACACGAACTAAACCGAACCGCGACGTGAACCAACTTAGATTCATCGTGACTCTAGGAGTAACAAGTTTTTAAACTCTAGCTCAAGTCAAGTCCTCGGCCATAAGATCAAATCCAACACACATCAAAACCTAAAACCTAAACCAAAACACTCTCGGCCATAAGATCAAAACCAAACCAAACCACTCTAATCCTTGCCGCGATATCCAGCCCAAACCCAAACCAAACCAACCCAAGTCTTCGGCCAAAAGAGAACAAGAATCAAAGATCAAACCTAAACTTTAATACTCTAATCACTCGGCCGCAAAACCCAAACCAAACCAAATCAGATTTTCGACCGAGATCAAACCCAAACCAACCACCCAAGTCCCTCGGCCATGAATACTTATCTAGAACCGTAAACCTCATCTTGTTGCGCCTATATATATACAACTCACATGCATCTTCCTTCACTATTCCTAAAACCCTAACAAGTAAAACAGCCGTCGGCTGCTTCCTCATGCTCCATTGATCGCAAAACAGCTCCCATTCCTTCATCATCTCGATCTAATCAGCCGGTTCACTTTCTCGGTCGCTAACAGCCGGTCACCTTCAGTCCCTTTTCGGTTTCGGTCGCGAGATTAGCCTTCCTTCTCTCGGTCTCAGCAAGCAGCAGCCCTCGCCATCTTCCCTCATCGTATTCACGGTTCGTTTACATTGTTATTAAAAGATTAGAGGTTATCTATGATTACAAGATCATGTTCGGATTACATGTATGCTTGAATGTTTGGTTGTCTCGGATTACATGTATGCTTAAATGTTTGGTTGTCTCGGATTATATGTATGCTTGGATGCTTAGTTGTTGCGGATATATGTGTCTTGATTGTTGATGATTCTCAGATCGCATGTTGGTATACTTTCGGATTGTTAATACAAGATTTAGAGTTTGCATGTTGTTTGAAAACTGAGTATGTAGGCTGTGATTCGTTATAAAGACAAAAGCTATTGTGTAGGGTTTGCATGGATAGGTTATTAGTATTAATCTAGGACTAGAAATCAGAGCTAGATCGCTTAGGGTAATCGCATGAACGGGATTACACGAGTTCATAATAATAACATGCTGAAACAGGATGCTGAGTGAAAGTTTCAGCCGACTTCATCAGGCTGTAACTTGGTCGTTAGTTGTCGAAAAACGGATTTTCTGATGTCTAGAACGTAGAGATTTGAATAAGGAATCCAATGGCGCTGGATTCATAATTTTCTGAAGTCGTTTGATATTTTTAAAGGGCTAAACAAGTTCAGTAGCTAAAGCTGTTAAAATTCTAGAATTTTGCTAGTTGTTTATCAAGCTAGATTTTAAATCAGTAGGGAGTTGAGTCATGATTTTTGTACAGCAACTAGGTATAGAAATTTCCGGGCAACTCCAATTGGAATTTTGTTAATCGGACGATCAGTGATTTTTAAATAAATTCTTCCGTGGACTGCAGTCAGAAAGCGGTAAATCTGACTGCAGCTTAATGAATTAATATTTATGGTTACTTGGTAAAGATTTAGGACTTGGAAAAATTATATAAATTTCTATGGTATAGATGTCACCTACTGTAAAAATATTGGAATTTTTGGAATGTTAGAACTATTTTATAAAAATCCTAGAAAACAGCTGAATAATTGAGTGTTAAGCAGAAGGTTGTTAACTTGTGATTTTATGCATTAAAGTGTTGCATGGATTTGGAATATGTTCATGATAAGTTGTTTGATTGCTATGATCACATGAGAATACTTGCATGCATGTTTGAGTGTTAGATATGCTGTTTGTGTGTATCACTTTGTGAGTAAATTGCGTATGGAATTTGTATTGGTGTGATTTCACACTGACGTGGAATTAATTGGTTTGTTAGGACGCAACTAGCGGTCCCATCTCTTATAACATCTTTGCTACACTAACCGAGCAAATAAAGGTGAGTTCACGGCCCCTAACTTTATCCGGTTTTTTTTAAACAACAGGGGGAGAAACATGTATACACTCTCAAACTCTATCTCTTTACGTTATACGAATTTAACGTCACATAACTATACGGTAACTAAGTTAATGTTAATGTAATGTTATGGTCACTAAGCAGCTTTATCACTTAAGTCCTCGATAATCTCCTCGGATCGTTAGTATTTGGGTTAAATAGCTGGGGAATTATAAGTAGTACTACTGGGCCCGACAAGCCCCATCCGAGCTAGTCGCGCTAGCCGACCTGGTATGGTCAACGGGTGAATAATTGGCCTAACACCGCCATGGTCATGTGATAGGCCTGGCAAAACGGAGGCACAACAGTCAGCTTCGATCGCGAACTCTTACGTGACATGACTTTAGGCTAGCTACCTATATACATTAATATTGAACTTAATTACGGAACAACTTAATATTCCGGGTTTGGAATATTGGAACATCAACTTATTATCCCGGGTTGGGGATAATGGAAACAACAACTTAATATTCCGGGTTGGGAATATTGGAAGCAACAACTTATTATTCCGGGATTGGAATAATGGAACTGATACGTTATCCCGGGTTGGGGATAACGGAGTAACAAACTAAAACCGAACAAACGAATTTATGAAAACCTGTGAACTCACTCATCTTTAATGTTGACACTTGTTTCTTTACATGTTTCTCAGGACGCTAGGAGCTCTAGGTGCACGTACATGCATTGAACAAGACATCATTATCGAGTCTCATTTATTAATATTGTTTTGGGATTTTTTTTCCTTTGTTTTGGCCTTTGTGTTGGCGCCCGCATCACTACTTATTTATGCTTCCGCTCAAACTTTAAAAATAATGCTCTGCTAAATATTGGTAATTGATATAAAATCTACAATGAACGATTTTGCAAAACGTATAATCAAATCATGTAGAGTCGTTCGACGTACTAGTGTTCCAGATTCTGGTTTGTTCACACGCCTCGCGGTAAACTCCGCAAGTGGAAATTGAGGGCGTGACATTCCATACTTGAAAACATGTTAAATTACAAAGTTACAGCTTAAAATGAGGAACAAATGAAAGTTCAGGGGCTAAATTGCAAAAAATAAAAGTTCTGGCTAAATGAGGCGTGACGCTACGCGACGTCAAACCCTATTTAGCTTGGCGTAGCACCAAGCCCCCTTATCTATAGAAAGTGGTTTCTTGAATGTTGGTTGGCCAATTTATCCCACCTTCTTCTTCCCCAATCATCTTTCAACCTTCTTTAACATTCAACCCTAATCCTCCATTATAAAACCAAGCCTCCATCACCTCATTTTCGCTTTTCCAACTCTCTTACACTCTCAAACACTCCCAAATCAGTTGATTTGCAAGTTATGGCAGAATTATCTAAGTACCAAAGTGAGCATCCACCTCACTTTTCTTCATGTTTTCTTCATCTTTTCTTCCGCTTCAAAGCTTGGAACACCTCTAGGATTGTTTCCATAAGTTTACCATGGTAAACAAAAGTGGAACATCACTATTTTAAGGTCCAAACCTTTTTTTGGAAGTTATGTTACAAACATTTATGTAAACATAAACTTTCTTACATGAATCTTATGCCTACTTGTTCCCAAACCCATCTATGGTTGTGGAACTTGTTTTTAAGTTGATTCTTAAGAGCTTAGAGGTGCAATCACCCTCTAAACTTTCTGTTTTGACAAGGTTTATACAACCTACAAGTGTTGAGACAAACCAAGTCTACCATAGTTCATATGGCAAGACTTGTGTTTTGGCAAAGGTGTGAAACATGGAAGCCTTGGCTATCCAAACTCATTCCACCACCTCACTTGATGTTTTATCATGATTCAACTATGTAGTTTCCTAGTCCTAAAGTAAGTTAACCTCTCCTCGCCTCCAACATTTGCCATGTTGGGTATGACACGCCCGGGTTGTTCTTATTTGGCTACTTAGTATGTTAGTAGGTTAGTTGTATTTTACTTTCATTCATGAACAACCGGGTTTACCAACTAAGTTGGTAAACTTCGTGCTTTGGTGAGTCATACAATGAGGTATACATACCTCCATGCTTGACTTACATGAATTCTATGATACTATATGATGGTCAAATATTAACTTATACTATATAATATATATTATAAATATATATATATATATATACCTTCATGCTTGACTTACATGAATTCTATGATACATATGATGGACAAATATTAACTTATACTATATAACATAATATATATATATATATATTATATATATATATATATATATATAAAACCGGATTTGTGATGTTAACCGGATTATGGTTATATGTCATGAACATAGGTTACTTTATCTTTGTTCTAAACTCCTCGGTTTTGATTCTAATGGGCAAATTAGGACCCATGAAATCACTTGAGAACTTAGTGTCAAAACGAGTAATTAGACAAGATATACTTTCGTGTACTTGTACTTTTATATACATAGAATTCAGAATCCGAATTTTCCACAAAAACCGAATACTCATGCACCTTCGCTTCCCCCATATAGCGTAACTTCGGTTATCTCGACTCTCTTACGCTCCAACTCACGAATGCGGGATTACTACAAAACGATGAGTATACTCGATCCCATTTTCCGCTCTATACACTTTGGTTCAACATGTACATTTATACAAAACATGAATCATGTTTAAACTCATTATAATCACACTCTATCCGTTAAAACATGCTACTTGTATTATTCTTGTTATCACATGCTATGTATACTTGTGACTATTATGCTCATTAACTTTGCTAGCCTACCATAACAATTATATAGCTATAGGATTAACGCACTGCCCATATTTTTGTGGGTATTGTTAAGTAAACTATTTTACAACCTTGTCGTTTCGGTGACAATGGTATGCACGATTGCGTTAAACTTTGGTTTGGCATATAGTTAACACATGTTAGTATGATAATAAACATTGTATGCAATTTACCATGTTGGATATGAGACAACTTTTAAATCATTATTATGCTACGTATCAAACTTGTATACTCACCAACTTTTGTTGATCTTTATTTTAATATATGTTGCAGGAAACTAGTTGATGATGATTGAAGAAACGTACTTAGGGGTTTAGAAACACGCCTAGATTTTAAATTTATGAATTTGTTTCATATTGTTACCTTAATTTTGCAACTTGATGTACTTTCCATTCCAAGACAATGTATTTCCAATTTAGTATCAATGAAATTGGAATTTTCTAAATATTGTCAGAAATAGTCATTATGAAGACTCTTGCAATCTCGTTTTCGTCTCACTCTTGATGTTTCTGCCATCAGTTGGGGTGGGACATTAAGGGAGACTTGCAAGGTTAATGGTGCATTAATAAGCATTAAATGTCAAGCATGGAATCATAATAAGCATATCAATTAAGCATGTATACAGGTTGAGTGTCTACATAAGATTTGTGCGTGCATGTGAATTTAGTATGTTTACATGTTACAACCCAATTAGTGATTAAAATGGAAAATTTGTCAAGTATACTTACGGTTTGCCAAGATAAGTTTCACAAATGCAAGTGGGCGGTTTGAGAGGATGAAATCACCAAGTTACCCTAAAAAGGATAAACAAAGGTGTATGTGTTTGATGAGTTGGAGGTTGGAAAGTATGTCACACCCCGATCCGCAACGGAATAGGTGATTGGGGCATGATTTGGTTCACTCGAGAGCTTATGACTTGCTATTACTTATTTTAAATAATCATTAATTCATATCAAGTGTCTCACAATACAAATAATTCACATAAACAATTACAAACACAAGACGGTGTTTATAACAAATATTTTGTACTAATCCGTTTCTTGTTAACTAAGGCCTATCCCTACATCCAATCTTCTCTTCGTACTTGTTCACATGTATCATGGGTAAAAATGGTTTTTGGATCAACAACGGTTGGCGAGTGAACCTTATTATTATTAGAACAATAAAATGTTTAAATTTGGTTTATTGAGGAAAGCGTGCATCAACCAATGTAAGTTTGTTGCATGTCATAAGTCAAAGCTCATAAAAACAACTTCAAACAATAAATCAATTAAATGTAATGATTCCAATAAATGTATGCATGTTGCATGGTATTGTGGTATGCTACAAGGTCTAAGCTCAATTAAACGGAGCTCGCCTCGTATGTTGGCAATGTCACGTTCCGCTCATAGGTAATGAGGAACAGACGAGCCTATAATGATGTGATGTCCAACATGAATGAAATGCACCAAGTGATAAACAACAATCCACATGTAACACGTATACTTCACATAAGGGAGTTTGCACGAATTTAATTCTTGTAAATGTAATAGCGAAATACGACACATGATACACCCTAAAGCGTGTAATAAAAAGGGAAGTTGTAATATTCACTCACAGTGGTCGCGTATAAGGATTCCTTGAAGATAACGCATGAGGAAGGATAGGGAAACCCCAAAGAAAGAAAACAATTACCCTGAATGTTAAAACATCCCAACACGATCTAGTTAATATTTACATGTTACATGGAATTCCTAATTTTTATGGTTTATAATTTAATCATTTAGACTTTATTATTTATCCATTTATCGATTTTTTTAATGTTATAAAAAGAATCCAAATAAATTGTTGAGTACTTAGGTTATAATTCAGTTTTAGTGGTTTTTATATAAAATATGAAATAATAATAATAATAATTATAATAATAATTGTTATTTGTTATTGTAAATGAATTGAAAGATAATTAAAACATAAAAGAATTTAAATAAAAATTAATCACAAAAACCGGGTCTGCCCGGAGTCGAACCGGTGACCTTGGTGTCGTGTGTACACAGCCCGACCAACTGGGCTATGTGTCTAACCTGTTATAATCTTGATTTTAATTATACTTATACAGTTATGAATAGGGTTCATATATGGTTCTTAATAACAAAAAACAATGCATAGCGAATTGGTCGTAGCCGGGTTTCAAACCCGTGACCTTCCGTTTACGTGCACGCAGCCCTTCCACCGGGCTGTGTGTCTAACCTATTTCATATGGTGGTTTTTATTATATTTATGTTTAAACTAGATAGTTCCATATTCTGTCTTTGAAATAAAAAGAAAGAAGTGTAGTGAGTACGTCAGAGCTGGATCTCGAACCCGCGATCTGCGACTTAATAACAAACATTCCAACGATTAAGCTGTGCTCAACAGACGTGATACAATTTGATTTTTATTTCATTTAAACACTCGTTTAACAGAAACATCATCTTCTTCATTTGATAACTACCCGACACTCTCAACCCATATCACTGATTTAAGCATCTATACTAGTTTATTGTTTGTCGAAATTGAATCTTATTAAACATAAATGTAAAAGAAGTATACCGACAAAACGAGTAAATCTTCAACGTCGATACGAGTTCTGACTTGTGCTCAGACGTGCGTCGCTCCAGTGAGGTCTTTGTATCTCTGGTGGGTTGCAGTTTCTCCGGCATGCTTATGCGGTTCTAGAGCGTGACAGAGAAGGTGAAGTAAATGAGACGAGGGATTTCTTGCGGTTGATTTATGAAGTCCGTCGATGAATAAATAGATGAGTATTTACGAAAAGTTTGTAAACGTGAATGTATAGGGACACGATCTTGGTCATGTTCATGATTGGCGTAAACATGGTAACGCGGGTAACAAGCTTCCAATAGAAATCAACAAGCCTCTGTTTGTCGTTCAACGTCGTTGGGTGGCGATTTTGTTTTAAAAGAATAAGATTAACTGCAGAGTGTGTATATAATAATGTGAACCTCGAATGTGTACAAAATATTAACGTGGGTGCAATGGATGGTTCCTTATGTGTTGAACGTGTAGACTCGGGTTCGAATCCCGTGGTCTACCTTTTCTTTTCTACTTTTCTTTGTTTTAATTACATAAGAGTATCACAAGTTTCAAAAGTTTCACAGAAGGTCCCTCTCATTTAACTTTGTTAAATAATAGTTATGTATAGTTATAATGGACTTGTTATATGAGGAAAAAAATAAATAAATAAAACTCAAAAGTTTCAAAATGGGTCGAATTTTGGAAGCCCATTTTTTACGGATGTTACAAAGTAAACGGGAATTATATGCGTATGAAAGTACATAAAACATATCTTGTCTTGGATACTTAAGTTGGACACTATTGTCAATTATGTTTTTCAAGGGTATTAAGTCAACCATTAGAAGACCAACCTAAGGATTCCGAACTAAGAGTTTTTCCACCTTAACACACAACATTCACCCATGAGTTCGGTTGATATCATGGTTCGGTTTTGGGGATTTATTATCTATATATTATGATGTATAAGTTATATATTAGTCTAGTTGTGTATTGTCAAGCATAGGATGGATAAATCCATTAACCTTATGATTTCACTAATGCACAAATCATCCCATGGATGATTCGTATGGTCATGAATATAGGTATGAATACATAAACAACTATCTAATATGCTAAGTAACCAAGTGAGTGTTAACCAAGACGAGTGCTTCCAATATTGTATAATTGGAGACTTGGTGTGGTTTCATCACTTTCATGGCTTGAAGATTACTTAGAGTCTAGTATGAGGAGGCATATGAACCTCATATTTTCTGGAATAAACCTTAACACGTCCGTCAACATAGAGATTAGTTGGTGACTCGGCTTGGTGACAAAAGTTCCAAGAAAACAGGGGAAAGTAAAAACAAGTCTTCAAAGTTTAACAAAATCCTCACTAGGACCTCAGTGAGATACCAACTTTATTGTCACACCCCGGATTTCCAACCCAAATCCATACACCGGTGGGCCTGGGTGGGGAGTATCGTGACATCAGTTGATAATCATCATAGTCAATTAAACACGACACAACAGAAGTCTTGGAGTAAAATTACTATTACAAACCGAATGTTCGAAAATACAAATAATATACAAGCTTGTAATAGAAGATCCACAGGCGGATCATAAATTTTACATGGAAAGAATATAAAACAGACTTTGGGCAGATTTAGGATTTGCAAGATCTTCTATCACTACCGAGCACCTCTGGCCTATTTTTGTATTGTAACTGCAGATTGGTCTTTTGAAAATACGTCAGCTTTCGCTGGTAAATACACCCAACTAACTCATTTTGAAAACATTTCAAAAATGTTTTAAGTGCGTATCAGCACAAAATCTTTTTATAACTTGGGTTATTTAACCGTCCAACCTTGTTAACAGATTTACATGTTTGTCACTACATACGGGGCCCGGTACGGAGACCGAGACACAATTAACGTACACACCACTTTGGACTAACGAAGGAGTCAATTCCTCCCAACCTTGTGGGAATGCATAATTGAGCGTCTATCGGGTGTATGCCTACACCCGCGGTAAGGTCGTGACCATTTCTATTGTAATGAGCCGAGGATATCCAGGACACGGTAGTTAACCCCGATGTTTAAATTATCAAACAAAACTGATTAAAACAGAATGTGCGGATTTACTATCTCCAAACCGGCGTTTGATTGATCCCATTTCCGACCAAGCGGTAATAATTTACCGTAACCCAAGCCCGTAAGGGGAAATAAGTCGAGAGTATTTACCTGAGCTAGTCTTCTTTTAATTTTTAACAACTCAGCCGTACACAATAGGACTAAGTGCAGATAGCATTACCGGCAAGTCTCTATTCTGGATTATGGCATAAACTAACCAGTTAAATACTAACGGCCTGATTTAAGTCATTGACTTAGACCGACTAGCGTACTTGATCAAAACGTATGACGCTAGATTAAATGATGATTGGATAGAATGTAGTTTAATCCCAACAAGTACCTTGACTTGTATAATATGGGTAAACTATAAAAATTCTGGATTTTGAGACTTAAATGACAAGGTTAAAGCCATTTCGGTTAATTTCCGTAAAATAGTTACATATACGTAACTGTGCGCATACTAGCGATATCGGGTAACCAGATAAGTCATGGACAAGTTCTATATGCCATTATACTTTAAATAAGTTAAAATATCAGTAGGATATTAACTTATATGACCGTTAAGGTTTTAAAACGAAACTATGCCTCATAAGGGCATTTTGGTAACTTCATACCATATAAAAGGAATTTGAATATAAATAAAGTTTATAATCATAAGTTCTGGAAAAATAATTTCTTTATGATATAATATCAGTAGATACCAATTATATGTGTAATTTATCTTTTATTACCAAACTATGCACCGAAGGGGCATTTTGGTCATTTTACACATAGTTTATAAATTATTTGGGATTCTGAGTTTATAACATGTACCGACGGTAAATATGTCTAAAATAAGTTTTGAAGTCAGTAGGTATCAAGTCTTAGTAAAAAATATATGGTTTAAAACCATACTATGCGCCGAAACGGCGCTTATATCGTAAAATGACGTTTCATGCGATGTTTAAAGAAAATTGACATTAGGGTCAGATTAAAATGTTTAAAATATGTTATTTAATATAAGATATCAGTAGGTAAATGATTTTCCTTGAAAAGATTCGATTAAAACTATTTTATGAGCCACAAGGGCTAAGACCGTCATTTATCGACATAGTTTAAGGACTTGCTTGAAAACTCAGTTTATAACTTAGTTTAACATCCCAAATAATCCTACTTATAATATTACATCAGTAGAAACTCATTTTCAAGTTCATTACCATTTAAAACCTTGTTTTATGCAAAAAGGACATTTTGGTCAACGATGGCATAATCATGGAACTTGCACATAAACTTGGATTCTGATTATGATCATGTAATATAACCTCAGAGGGTTATACTACATTATATTATGATCATAATACAACTTTAGATCAGTAGGTAACTAATCTAAATCGGGTCATAATCGAAAGTCAAAGTAGAAGTCGAACTTCGTGACTTTCGGTTACGAACCGACCCTAGAACTGAAATTGACGAGCCGAACATGTTCTAATAATTATTACCAACTTGTTTTAGTGTCAAAAGAGGTTTCATAACATATATAAGATCAATTTATGATTTTTCCGAAAAATGGCATGTTTGACTTTTTAATATCATAACTTTGACCTGTCAATTGGTCTAGCAAACGTGATCTTCAGGAGGTGCCCTTTATAGGGACTAATACCTACCTTATTACGATCACTTAGCTATGTTCATTTCGAACAATGGCTCTTAACCAAAAGCCAAAGCGTTTTCCGAAAAAAAAATGCTTGACTTTTGGTTATAAAAGCCTATAAACGAAAATGTAAGAGCAAGGAACACTTACAAGAGGTTCCTAGAATGCAAGAGAACTAAGTTGGATGCTCCTTTAAGCTAGGAACTTCCAGAGGAGGGATAAGAGTTGTGATTTAGAAAGGTGCAAGTTCAAATGTGAACTTAATCACCTATTTATAGTTGGAGAACTCAAAGGAGCTGAAGCCAGGTGTTTAGGGGTGTAAGAGGAAGCTTACAAGTGTCCCAAAACGAGGCATAGCTGATTACAAGTCCATAGATTCGATCAAATGGTTTTTGGAGTTTTGTTTGGGGACCAAGCAAAACTTTCTGCAGTAGAGGCTCTCTCGCGCCCCGCGAGAGACACAGACCAAGTCTCTCGCGGCCCGCTAACTTTATAAAGCTTCTAAAAACCTTCTAAAACACCTTTATGGCATATATAGCCCTCCGTAGCAAATACTTGGCATACTCGGGATTATGCCCGGACATTGTCGAGCTCTCGGTTCGTTAAAAGGTCACTCAGAGGTATAAATTAACATGTTGACACTTTTAATCCCTCCATCATCCAACTTTCACATATTTACAAAATTGAACCCTCACGTCCAACAAATGGCACGAATGAGAGTTAGGACTTTACAAAGGATCACTCAGAGGCTTATTATAAGCATGTTGATTCCAATGTCACTCAGAGGCTGGGCATGTTGACATATCAGTCACTCAGAGACCAAATTTCAAGCATGTTGACATATCAGTCACTCAAAGGCTAATGATTCAAGCATGTTGATGTATTAGTCACTCAGAGGCTGTTATTTATGCATGTTGATATCGGACTGTCACTCAGAGGCTCAGTTTGAGCATGTTGACGCCTTTAGTCCTTATTGGTCTTAATAGACTATATTTAAAATACAACACGTGTCACTATACTATTGGATGTCACACCCTAACCCGCAGCGGAATAAGAGTCGGGGCATAATTGGGTTATCACCAAAGTTCATGACATTTACTAATATGTTTCATATTTAATAAAGTCAAAGTTACATTTCCAAAAATCCAAACATGTTCATTCAATACAAAGAAAATAAACCAAACATAACAATCCGGACTCTAAATCGTTTTATTCTTCTAGTCCAAGTCCTATGTGTTCCTAGCTGCTGCTGGTTCACCTGTATCATGTGTAAAATGGGGGGTTTTTGGGTCAACATAAGTTGGCGAGTGAACCTTATTAGATAAACATTTATTAATGAATTACTTGTTAGTTTATCAATGAAAAATTGTGCATAATCATAGATGAGCAAATGTAAATAATCAAGCAATGGCAAATAGCAGTCACAACTATAACATACAATAACACATGACAGCATACATGAACATACCAACATCATACTGTAAATAACATAAATGAAACTGTGCGATCAAGGCTCAATCAAACGGAGCCGATCGTATTACATGTACTGAAAATGAAAATGTCTGTGCGATCAAGGCTCAATCAAACGGAGCCGATCGTATGTGGGCATGCCAGGTTCAACCTCATAATGAAATGGGGAACATGCTAAACGCTCATAATGTAATGGGGAGCGGCGGCCTATAAAATTGCATGTACTGAAAATAATAAACTTGCATCCAACAATAACTACACAACAGAAACAAACTGAATACACTAGTTCATGATATGATGTATGCACAATGGTTTAAGTATAATATATATATCAAGACACATGATACACCCCAAAACGTGATTAAAACGGGGAATTTGTAAAGATTCACTCACATTGGGTGCGTTGGATTGGAGATGGTGATATGCGCATGAATTAGATGAGCGGAACTACGAGGATTACTAACCTAAATAATAACGGAAAAATATATTAAATGAGTGGATTTTATTAAGGATTTTAATGAAATTTTTAGATATATTTTTGTGAGTTTAAGGCTATTTTCTATCTTTAAAAATGTTATTTTTTAGTATTTTTAATTAATTTTTAAATTAAATTAAATAAATAAAAATATAAAAAAATTGTTTATTTTGCGTTGACCGTTGACCGTTGACCTGTTGACTTGTTGACCGGTTCGGTCAGGAGCATTTTTTGCGTTGGGTGAGGCTCGAACCCGAGACCTCCCGTACGCGTGCACGCAGCTCTACCAACTGAGCTACGTGTCTAACCCGAAATAATCTTGTTTTTAATTATATTTATACACTTATTCATTTTAATCGAAATTCTTTTTAATTTCAAAAACATTTTAATTCAACGGACCGGTGCAAGTGACGGGTTTCGAACGCGCGACGTATGGTTTATGTTGCACACAGTCCACCGCTGGACTGTGTGTCTAACCTGGTTATTATCTCGGTTTTTATTATACTTAACAACTAACTGAGTTATCCCGGTTTAGTTTTTAAACAAAAAGGCATTTTATTATATAAGGAGTGCGTATAGCAGGAATCGAACTTGGGACGTGCGTTTGTATTTTGCACACAGTCCACCGTTGGACTGTGTGTCTAACCCGTTCATTTTACTAGTTTTAAATATACTTATAACTTAGTTAGCTTCGTCTTCTTCATTCTAATTACAGTCAATCTGATTTACTATCTCGTTCCTTGTGTTTACGATTTACAGACATTATTAAAACTTAAATGAAAAGGCAGAGACGGTAATTAGAGGTGAACATACCGATGAACGGTTTATTTCAGATTTCCGGTGATGTGTCGGTTCCTGTTTTTATGCTCTTCAACTGAACAAGATAATTAACTATTTTGATTAGTCGAATGTGGAATTGAAGTGATAAACAAACGTTAACGATGTGTTTGAAGACCCTTACCGTTTCACAGACGGAATTAGAAATTTTCAGGGGAGTTCCGGCGAACTGGAATTAGTTGAATACAGCGCCTGAATTCGATTTCAATTGCGAGGTTTAAGTTAGAAATAGTCTATTAATTGTTGAACTGCAATAATATTGAGAGAATTACCGTTTGAGGATGAATACGGTTTTCCGGCGGGATTTGCAGAAAATTCCGGCGAACTGATTTAAGCGTTCTGATGGTCTGAAAATGTGACGAAAATGAAATGGAGTATGGTTATGACGTTTCTGAGTCGCGAGAGTGAGCTTGGATTGAAGTATTCAGGATTTGATTGCTTTTCGGTTATGAAGGCCGATTATGATGAGACTTGATGCTCAATCAATTCCGAATTGATTAAAGACATCGGTTCATCGGTTATGAACGTAAATACGCGAGAAATCGAACGATTTGACGATTGCTTTGCCGTTTTCCGTTTCTCAGTTGGCAGAACCGGTTTAACTTAGTCTGTATATAAATCTCATTTGTTTCCTAGTGATAACAGAAAACACAAAGTGGCGGAGTGGTGATGTGAGTGTGTGTTAAGTCGTTGGAGTGTGTCTTGGCTGACCCGGGTTCGAGTCCCGGCAGCATCATAATTTTTTTAATTATTTTATTTTAACTTTTTATCAAATATAATTTTTATAGTTTAGTTTATTTATTAATTATGTATCGTTTTAAATCAAAATAATCATAAATATTCAATGTAACTTTTATAACTCGATATTCGATTACAAAACGGAGCGGGTTTTGAAAACCCGATTTTTACAAATGTTACAGTATCCCCTACTTTTAGGAATTTCGTCCCGAAATTTAAGTAGTTGAAGTAGTAGGAAAAAGATGCGGGTATTTTTCACGCATTGAGTCTTCACGTTCCCAAGTAAACTCAGGTCCCCGTTTCGACTCCCAGCGTACCCTGACAATTGGAATGCGACTTCGTCGTAGACGTTTCTCTCCGTAGTCCATGATCTCCACTGGTCTTTCAATAAAGTGCATAGATTCATCAATCTGAATATCTTCCAGCGGAATGTGAAGGTTCTCATCAGCGAGGCACTTCTTCAAGTTCGACACGTGGAATGTGGGATGAATCCTGTTGAGTTCTTCTGGTAGATCAAGCTTGTATGCTACAGGACCTACCCTTTCGAGTATCTTGAATGGTCCTACGTAACGTGGTGCTAGCTTGCCCTTTTGACCAAAACGAACTACTCCCTTCCACGGTGATACTTTTAAAAGTACATAATCACCAATGTTAAACTCTAAGGGCTTCCGTCGTTTATATGCGTAACTCTTTTGACGACTTTGAGCCGCTAGAAGATTGTTTCAAATTTGATGAATCTTGTCTGTGGTTTCTTGGATCAATTCTGGACCAGTAATTTGTGCTTCCCCAATTTCGTGCCAACATACAGGTGATCGCACTTACGTCCATATAAGGCTTCAAAAGGTGCCATGCCGATGCTCGAATGATAGCTGTTGTTGTACGAAAATTCTACTAATGGTAGGTGGGTGTCCCAATTTCCCTTGAAGTCTATGACACATGCTCTAAGCATATCTTCAAGAGTTTGAATGGTGCGCTCAGACTGTCCATCAGTTTGAGGTGATAGGCGGTACTGAGATCTAATCGTGTGCCCATAGCGGATTGTACTGCTTGCCATGTTCGTGAGGTGAAACAACCATCACGATCCGAAATAATACTTAACGGTACCCCATGTCGGCTTACGATTTCGTTGATATAAATACATGCAAGCTTTTCGTTCTTGAAATCTTCACGGATAGGAATAAAGTGAGCTGATTTTGTAAGTCGGTCTATAATTACCCATATTGTGTCATACCCCCAGAAGTGCGAGGTAACCCGGTAATGAAATCCATGGTTATATTTTCCCACTTCCATACAGGTATTTCTGGTTGGACTAGAAGTCCTGAGGGTCTTTGGTGTTCAGCCTTCACCTTGGAACATGTGAGGCACTTGGAAACAAAAACGGCAATATCCTTCTTCATTCCAAGCCACCAATAGGTGTATCGTAGGTCTTGATACATCTTATCGGCTCCTGGGTGTATAGAATATCGCATTTTGTGAGCTTCATTCATAAGAGTTTCACGAAGATTGTTGTGGTTAGGAATCCAGATACGATCTAGGTAATACAGAATACCGTCTGATTTAGTTTCAAGTTTTAGCTCGGCTCCACAGGACATCTCCTTTCGTACATCTTCTTCTGTTATTGAAACGTGTTGGGCTTCTCGAATTTGATCTTTAATGTCGGTTATAATTTGCGAACATAGAAGATGAATGGAGTTCGCATAACCCTTTCGACTAAGTGCATCAGCCACCACATTTGCTTTACCAGGGTGGTATCTAATTTCACAGTCGTAATCATTTAGAAGTTCGACCCATCTTCGTTGCCTCATGTTTAGCTCTTTTTGATTGAAGATATGTTGAAGACTCTTGTGGTCAGTGTATATTTCACACTTGGTACCATAGAGATAATGTCTCCATATCTTAAGAACGAACACCACGGCTCCAAGTTCTAGGTCATGAGTGGTGTAGTTCTTTTTATGTGCCTTGAGTTGTCTCGAGGCATAAGCTATGACTTTTCCTCTTTGCATGAGAACGCAGCCTAATCCTTGCCCTGACGCGTCGCAATAGACTATAAAATCATCACAACCTTCTGGAAGAGTGAGGATTGGTGCATCACAAAGTTTTTGTTTAAGAGTTTGAAAGGCTTCTTCTTGCTTGGGTCCCCATATGAAAGGTTTTCCCTTATGAGTTAAAGCCGTGAGTGGTACAGCAATGCGGGAGAAGTTTGAAATGAACCGACGATAATAGCCAGCTAGTCCAAGAAAAGATCTTACTTCAGTTGGTGTACGTGGAGCTTGCCATTCTTGAACCGCTTTGATCTTTGAAGGGTCAACATGTATTCCCTTGTCATTGACTACATGCCCGAGGAATTGCACCTCTTTTAACCAGAATTCACATTTGGAGAATTTGGCATAAAGCTTTTCCTTTTCTAGAAGTGCAAGAACGAGTCGAAGATGACGCTCATGATCAGATTTAGATTTTGAATAAATAAGAATATCGTCGATGAAGACTATAACAAATCGATCAAGATAAGGTTTGCAGAATCTGTTCATTAGGTCCATGAAGACAGCTGGTGCGTTGGTTAATCCAAATGGCATAACCATGAATTCGTAGTGGCCATAACGAGTTCGAAAAGCAGTCTTTGGGACGTCTTCTTCATGCACTCTAAGTTGATGATAGCCATATCGAAGATCAATTTTTGAAAAGCAGCTGGCACCTTGTAGTTGGTCAAGAAGATCATCAATGCGAGGTAAAGGATAGCGATTCTTGATTGTTAACTTGTTGAGCTCTCTGTAGTCGATGCACATACGAAACGATCTTTCTTCTTTACAAAGAGGACATGTGCACCCCAAGGCGACGAGCTAGGACGTATAAATCCCTTGTCAGTCAACTCTTGTAATTGACTGGCTAGCTCTTGCATTTCAGAGGGGGCTAACCTATAAGGAGACTTTGCAACTGGTGTAGCACCAGGTATAAGATCAATACGGAATTCGACGTCTCTAACTGGAGGAAGTCCTGAAATGTCGTCAGGAAAAACTTGCGGGAAGTCTTTTAATACAGGAATGTCTTCAAGTTTCTTCTCCATGGTTCCCTTTTTGATGATATGAGCTAAAAACGCGACATAATTCTTGCGAAGATATTTTTGAGCTTGAAGACAAGACATTAAGCTGAGCCCTTTCGACGAGGTTTCTCCAATGATTCGAAGAGTCTGACCGTTTGGAAGAGGAATACGAATAAATTTTTCACGACATACAACTTCCGCCTGATGTTGACTGAGCCAATCCATACCGATTATGATGTCAAAACTTCCCAGCTTCATAGGAATAAGGTTGACTGAGAAATCGTGGTCGTTTAAGGTAAGTGTACAGTTGCGTAAAATAGAGTCTAATGAAACTGGTTTCCTGTCCGCAACTTCTACCGTTATGGATTCCGTGAGCTTATCCCGATTTTTGTTTAGGATAGGTTCAAATTCTAAAGACACAAAACTTCTATCCGCACCAGTATCAAATAACATAGATGCATATCTACCATTTATAAGGAACGTACCGTTAACTACATTGCGGTCAGCTCTGGCCTGGTTAGCGTTGATATTGAAAGCTCTCCCTCTTGCAGGTGGGGGAGCTTGGTTTGCTTGATTCACCGGGTTGGCTTGGGCCTGAGCATGAATAATATTAACCAACCTTGGACAAGTGTTTCGGAAATGGCTTGGGTCGCCGCAATTGTAGCACGCCCGCATTGGTTGACCCATAGGATAATTGGGCTGGTAATATGTTTGGACTAAATGTTGAGTGGGTGGTAGTAGGGGTTGTTGGCCTTGGCCCATTATTTGTTGGTGGGTTTGGGTTATAGGTTGGTGGCGGTTCGTTCGTTGAGGCATGCGGCAAGTTTGAACATTATGACCCGCGCGACCGCAGCCGGTGCAATATTGACAAGGATGATCAGGGGAATGGTGATATTGGCAACGGTTACATTTTGGTAACGGGCCTGTGTAGGGTCTTCTATATGGTGCGGTTGAAGGGGTGACTTGAGTAATGGGTGCAGCAGGAATAGGGGAGTTGGTTTGAGTAACTGCAAAATTTCTGGTGTTGCGCTTCCTCTTGTTAGCAAACTTAGAGGAAGTAATGGGGTGGTTTGAAGTTTGTCCCTCAACAGGGGCTTTCTTCTTCTCTTCTTTGAACTTCCTGTTGCGAATTCGGTTTTCGGTCAGTTCAGTTGCTAACTCCATAGCAGCTTCAAGTGTTACTGGTGAAACGCTGAGAACTGAATCTTGGATTTTCGAGGGGAGTCCTCGAATATAGTGCTCGATCAGACGATAGGTTGGGGTGAACAAATTTGGAACCATTTGGTTCAACTCCAAGAACCTCTTGTTATATGTAGTGTGATCACCCTCCTTTTGCTTTAGAGAATGAAATTCGTCCTCCAGCTTTTTAATTTCACTTCTAGGACAGAAACGCCTAGTCATGATTTCCCTTAACTCCTCCCAAGCTAAGGCTATCGCATCTTCAGTTCCCCTCTTCCCTTTCTCAGTATTCCACCAAGTGAGAGCTACCCCAAATAGTCTCCCGGTGGCATATCGAACTTTGCGATCCTCAGGACAATCGCAGTTTAGAAAGGTGTTTTCCATCTCCTTGAACCAATGTAGGAGAGCAGTGACACCCTCGGTCCCTTCAAATTTAGGAGGATCACAGGACTTAAAATGTTTGTAAGAGCACTTGCTGGTAGGAGGGTTGTCGATGTTCTGGTCCTGTTGTTGGGGAGGGTTAGTAGGATTTGTAGCAAGGGCTTGTTGTACTTGGACCACAATGTCAGGCAGTATCGTGGCCATTTGTTTCGCGATCTGAGTGGCCAAACGTTCCTGAGACCTCCCTGATCTTTTACCCCTTCGTTGCTGTCTAGACGACATCTACAGGATCATAAAATGAGAGGATTGTGAGTTTATGGTGTCTTTTTAGGTGTCATGTGTCTTTAAGAAAATGAAAGTAACATAAATATCAATAATGCAACTACATCCATAGGATGTCTTGGGTTCGCTCATGTTGGGCCTCAAATGTCCCCCATACCTTCACCTACATAGTCATGTGGGCCCCCATGGCTATTGGCTTGGTAGGATTCACATTAGTATTGGCAATTTAACACTCGCATCCCCCGAATGCAAACCACAAAATATGTTCATGAGATGTTTGGTCGGAACGTGTCCAGGTGTAGACACAATGACGACTCAAAGTGGGGTTAGCTCACACGACGTTTGGTATAGCATGCTTTGGCCTAATAGGTACTTCGTACTCTCATCGTTAGTCCCCAGGTAGGCAAACTGGTCCTTTATTTTGGATTTATACGAATGCCAGCCTAGACAGGACGTTCCGACTACCGGTACTGGTACCCTTCCAGTTACTACATGCCCGTCATGAGAACTCACTTTGATGAGATTTGAAAACAGGAAAATCATTGTAAAAGCAATCATGATGTGGTGTGTGCTTTCATGGATGTGATACGTTATGAGTATACGAGTCATGATAGGCATTATATGATAATACATACTTATGAACATGCTTGCACAATATCAAATGTAACATTTAACATAAAACATATAAACATCATGAAATTTGGCATGTAACACACAAAAATCTTATAAGTTTCTAATCGACTATAGTATAGGCTCTAAGGGTCTAATAACCTATCCTATATCCCTATAGTCATGGCTCTGATACCAATCTGTCACACCCCGACCCGCAGCGGAATAAGAGTCGGGGCATAATTGGATTATCACCAAAGCTCATGACATTTACTAATATGTTTCATATTTAATAAAGTCAAAGTTACATTTCCAAAAATCCAAACATGTTCATTCAATACAAAGAAAATAAACCAAACATAACAATCCCAACTCTAAATCGTTTTATTCTTCTAGTCCAAGTCCTATGTGTTCCTAGCTGCTGCTGTTTCACCTGTATCATGTGTAAAATGGGGGTTTTTGGGTCAACATAAGTTGGTGAGTGAACCTTATTAGATAAACATTTATTAATGAATTACTTGTTAGTTTATCAATGAAAAATTGTGCATAATCATAGATGAGCAAATGTAAATAATCAAGAAATGGCAAATAGCAGTCACAACTATAACATACAATAACACATGACAGCATACATGAACATACCAACATCATACTGTAAATAACATAAATGAAACTGTGCGATCAAGGCTCAATCAAACGGAGCCGATTGTATTGCATGTACTGAAATGAAAATGTCTGTGCGATCAAGGCTCAATCAAACGGAGCCGATCGTATGTGGGCACGCCAGGTTCAACCTCATAATGAAATGGGGAACGTGCTCAACGCTCATAATGTAATGGGGAGCGGCGGCCTATGAAATTGCATGTACTGAAAATAATAAACTTGCATCCAACAATAACTACACAACAGAAACAAACTGAATACACTAGTTCATGATATGATGTATGCACAATGGTTTAAGTATAATATATATATCAAGACACATGATACACCCCAAAACGTGATTAAAACGGGGAATTTGTAAAGATTCACTCACATTGGGTGCGTTGGATTGGAGATGGTGATATGCGCACGAATTAGATGAGCGGAACTACGAGGATTACTAACCTAAATAATAACGGAAAAATATATTAAATGAGTGGATTTTATTAAGGATTTTAATGAAATTTTTAGATATATTTTTGTGGGTTTAAGGCTATTTTCTATCTTTAAAAATGTTATTTTTTAGTATTTTTAATTAATTTTTAAATTAAATTAAATAAATAAAAATATAAAAAAAATTGTTTATTTTGCGTTGACCGTTGACCGTTGACCTGTTGACTTGTTGACCGGTTCGGTCAGGAGCATGGTTTGCGCTGGGTGAGGCTCGAACCCGAGACCTTCCGTACGCGTGCACGCAGCTCTACCAACTGAGCTACGTGTCTAACCCGAAATAATCTTGTTTTTAATTATATTTATACACTTATTCATTTTAACCGAAATTCTTTTTAATTTCAAAAACATTTTAATTCAACGGACCGGTGCAAGTGACGGGTTTCGAACGCGCGACGTATGGTTTATGTTGCACACAGTCCACCGCTGGACTGTGTGTCTAACCTGGTTATTATCTCGGTTTTTATTATACTTAACAACTAACTGAGTTATCCCGGTTTAGTTTTTAAACAAAAAGGCATTTTATTATATAAGGAGTGCGTATAGCAGGAATCGAACTCGGGACGTGCGTTTGTATTTTGCACACAGTCCACCGCTGGACTGTGTGTCTAACCCGTTCATTTTACTAGTTTTAAATATACTTATAACTTAGTTAGCTTCGTCTTCTTCATTCTAATTACAGTCAATCTGATTTACTATCTCGTTCCTTGTGTTTACGATTTACAGACATTATTAAAACTTAAATGAAAAGGCAGAGACGGTAATTAGAGGTGAACATACCGATGAACGGTTTATTTCAGATTTCCGGTGATGTGTCGGTTCCTGTTTTTATGCTCTTCAACTGAACAAGATAATTAACTATTTTGATTAGTCGAATGTGGAATTGAAGTGATAAACAGATGTTAACGATGTGTTTGAAGACCCTTACCGTTTCACAGACGGAATTAGAAATTTTCAGGGGAGTTCCGGCGAACTGGAATTAGTTGAATACAGCGCCTGAATTCGATTTCAATTGCGAGGTTTAAGTTAGAAATAGTCTATTAATTGTTGAACTGCAATAATATTGAGAGAATTACCGTTTGAGGATGAATACGGTTTTCCGGCGGGATTTGCAGAAAATTCCGGCGAACTGATTTAAGCGTTCTGATGGTCTGAAAATGTGATGAAAATGAAATGGAGTATGGTTATGACGTTTCTGAGTCGCGAGAGTGAGCTTGGATTGAAGTATTCAGGATTTGATTGCTTTTCGGTTATGAAGGCCGATTATGATGAGACTTGATGCTCAATCAATTCCGAATTGATTAAAGACATCGGTTCATCGGTTATGAACGTAAATACGCGAGAAATCAAACGATTTGACGATTGCTTTGCCGTTTTCCGTTTCTCAGTTGGCGGAACCGGTTTAACTTAGTCTGTATAAAAATCTCATTTGTTTCCTAGTGATAACAGAAAACACAAAGTGGCGGAGTGGTGATGTGAGTGTGTGTTAAGTCGTTGGAGTGTGTCTTGGCTGACCCGGGTCCGAGTCCCGGCAGCATCATAATTTTTTTATTTATTTTATTTTAACTTTTTATCAAATATAATTTTTATAGTTTAGTTTATTTATTAATTATGTATCGTTTTAAATCAAAATAATCATAAATATTCAATGTAACTTTTATAACTCGATATTCGATTACAAAACGGAGCGGGTTTTGAAAACCCGATTTTTACAAATGTTACAGTATCCCCTACTTTTAGGAATTTCGTCCCGAAATTTAAGTAGTTGAAGTAGTAGGAAAAAGATGCGGGTATTTTTCACGCATTGAGTCTTCATGTTCCCAAGTAAACTCAGGTCCCCGTTTCGACTCCCAGCGTACCCTGACAATTGGAATGCGACTTCGTCGTAGACGTTTCTCTCCGTAGTCCATTATCTCCACTGGTCTTTCAATAAAGTGCATAGATTCATCAATCTGAATATCTTCCAGCGGAATGTGAAGGTTCTCATCAGCGAGGCACTTCTTCAAGTTCGACACGTGGAATGTGGGATGAATCCTGTTGAGTTCTTCTGGTAGATCAAGGCTCAATCAAACGGAGCCGATCGTATGTGGGCACGCCAGGTTCAACCTCACAATGAAATGGGGAACATGCTCAACGCTCATAATGTAATGGGGAGCGGCGGCCTATGAAATTGCATGTACTGAAAATAATAAACTTGCATCCAACAATAACTACACAACAGAAACAAACTGAATACACTAGTTCATGATATGATGTATGCACAATGGTTTAAGTATAATATATATATCAAGACACATGATACACCCCAAAACGTGATTAAAACGGGGAATTTGTAAAGATTCACTCACATTGGGTGCGTGGGATTGGAGATGGTGATATGCGCACGAATTAGATGAGCGGAACTACGAGGATTACTAACCTAAATAATAACGGAAAAATATATTAAATGAGTGGATTTTATTAAGGATTTTAATGAAATTTTTAGATATATTTTTGTGAGTTTAAGGCTATTTTCTATCTTTAAAAATGTTATTTTTTAGTATTTTTAATTAATTTTTAAATTAAATTAAATAAATAAAAATATAAAAAAATTGTTTATTTTGCGTTGACCGTTGACCGTTGACCTGTTGACTTGTTGACCGGTTCGGTCAGGAGCATGGTTTGCGCTGGGTGAGGCTCGAACCCGAGACCTCCCGTACGCGTGCACGCAGCTCTACCAACTGAGCTACGTGTCTAACCCGAAATAATCTTGTTTTTAATTATATTTATACACTTATTCATTTTAACCGAAATTCTTTTTAATTTCAAAAACATTTTAATTCAACGGACCGGTGCAAGTGACGGGTTTCGAACGCGCGACGTATGGTTTATGTTGCACACAGTCCACCGCTGGACTGTGTGTCTAACCTGGTTATTATCTCGGTTTTTATTATACTTAACAACTAACTGAGTTATCCCGGTTTAGTTTTAAACAAAAAGGCATTTTATTATATAAGGAGTGCGTATAGCAGGAATCGAACTCGGGACGTGCGATTGTATTTTGCACACAGTCCACCGCTGGACTGTGTGTCTAACCCGTTCATTTTACTAGTTTTAAATATACTTATAACTTAGTTAGTTTCGTCTTCTTCATTCTAATTACAGTCAATCTGATTTACTATCTCGTTCCTTGTGTTTACGATTTACAGACATTATTAAAACTTAAATGAAAAGGTAGAGAGGGTAATTAGAGGTGAACATACCGATGAACGGTTTATTTCAGATTTCCGGTGATGTGTCGGTTCCTGTTTTTATGCTCTTCAACTGAACAAGATAATTAACTATTTTGATTAGTCGAATGTGGAATTGAAGTGATAAACAGACGTTAACGATGTGTTTGAAGACCCTTACCGTTTCACATAAGGAATTAGAAATTTTCAGGGGAGTTCCGGCGAACTGGAATTAGTTGAATACAGCGCCTGAATTCGATTTCAATTGCGAGGTTTAAGTTAGAAATAGTCTATTAATTGTTGAACTGCAATAATATTGAGAGAATTACCGTTTGAGGATGAATACGGTTTTCCGGCGGGATTTGCAGAAAATTCCGGCGAACTGATTTAAGCGTTCTGATGGTCTGAAAATGTGACGAAAATGAAATGGAGTATGGTTATGACGTTTCTGAGTCGCGAGAGTGAGCTTGGATTGAAGTATTCAGGATTTGATTGCTTTTCGGTTATGAAGGCCGATTATGATGAGACTTGATGCTCAATCAATTCCGAATTGATTAAAGACATCGGTTCATCGGTTATGAATGTAAATACGCGAGAAATCGAACGATTTGACGATTGCTTTGCCGTTTTCTGTTTCTCAGTTGGCGGAACCGGTTTAACTTAGTCTGTATATAAATCTCATTTGTTTCCTAGTGATAACAGAAAACACAAAGTGGCGGAGTGGTGATGTGAGTGTGTGTTAAGACGTTGGAGTGTGTCTTGGCTGACCCGGGTTCGAGTCCCGGCAGCATCATAATTTTTTTAATTATTTTATTTTAACTTTTTATCAAATATAATTTTTATAGTTTAGTTTATTTATTAATTGTGTATCGTTTTAAATCAAAATAATCATAAATATTCAATGTAACTTTTATAACTCGATATTCGATTACAAAACGGAGCGGGTTTTGAAAACCCGATTTTACAAATGTTACATTGGACACGATTTTACAGGGTGTTACATCCTCACACCCTTAAAAGAAATCTCGACCTCGGGATTTTATTCTTAACCTGTCGATCCTCGATCGAAATTGGTTTCTCAATGAACCTCAAGTTTTCATCTATTTGCACCTCTTTGTGCGACATTGCTAGCGACTCATCGGCTAGACATTTCTTAAGGTTAGATATGTGGAATACGTTATAGATTCCACTTAGCTCCTCTGGCAATCTGAGCTTATAAGCTACAGTGCCGACACATTCGACTATCTTGAATGGTCCAATATATCTTGGGCTCCACTTGCCCTTTTTTTTTCAAAACGCATCACACCCTTCCGGGGTGATACTTTTAACATGACTTTGTCCCCTACTTGGAACTTAAGAGGTTTACGCCTCTTGTCAGCATAACTCTTCTGCCTATCTCTGGCAGCTTTAAGATGATCATGGATTTGCACAATCTTTTCCGTGGTCTCCAAGATAATCTCTGGTCCTGATAGTTGGGCTTCCCCAACTTCTACCCAACACACAGGCGTTCTACATTTTCTCCCATACAAGGCCTCAAAAGGAGCAGCCTTGATGCTTGAATGATAGCTATTATTGTAGGAGAATTCTATTAGGGGTAAGTGGTCATCCCAACTTCCACCTAAATCAATCACACATGCCCTAAGCATGTCTTCCAGCATCTGGATAGTACACTCACTTTGACCATCAGTCTACGGATGGTAAGCCATACTAAAGTTTAATCGTGTGCCTAAAGATTGTTGGAAACTTTTCCAAAAGTGAGATGTGTATCTAGTATCTCTGTCAGATACAATAGATATCGGCACACCATGTAGGGACACAATTTTGTCCACATACAACTTAGCCAATTTATCTGAATTATATGTTTCCTTTATTGGCAAGAAATGTGCTGACTTAGTCAGCCTATCCACTACGACCCAAATAGTGTCATTTCCACTTTTGGTCTTAGGTAACTTGGTAATCAAGTCCATAGTTACCATTTCCCATTTCCAAGTGGGAATTTCAAGCTGTTGTAGAAGTCCTGACGATTTCTGATATTCGGCCTTAACTTGCGAACACGTCAGACACTTAGCTACATAAGTGGCTATGGATTTCTTCAAACCCATCCACCAATAATTCTTCTTCAGATCTTGATACATCTTGTCACCTCCTGGGTGAACTGAGTATCTTGAACTATGTGCTTCTTGGAGGATTAGATCTCTAAGTCCTCCAAAGACTGGAACCCAGATCCTATCATTAAATCAAAAGATTCCATCTTTTCCAGGCACTAACTGATCAACAGTTCCGCCTAATCCCTCATTAGGGATATAGCCTCTAATAGAGCTTGCTTCTGCGCATCTAGTAGCTTCTCATTTAAGCTATTTCTGAGCTCAATGCTCTTAGCGTTAATCCTTATAGTTTTAACTCGTTCTTTCCGACTTAAGGCATCATCAACTACTTTTGCCTTGCCTGGATGGTAGCGAATCTCGCAATCATAGTCATTAAGTGTTTCCATCCATCGGCGTTGTCGCATGTTCAATTCTTTCTGATTGAATAGATGCTAGAGACTTTTATGTTCAATGTATATAATACACTTTGTTTCATACAAATAACGTCTCTGCAGTTTTAGTGCAAATACAACGGCACCCAATTCTAAATCGTGGGTGGTAATTCCTTTCGTGCACCTTTAACTGTCATGATGCATAGGCAATCACTTTGCCTTTTTGCATTAGCACACAGCCCATGCCAGTGTGCGATGGATCACAGTAGACTACAAAATCTTCTACACCCTCTGGTAGGGATAACACAGGAGCATTGCTCAACTTGTGTTTAAGAATCTCAAAAGATTCTTGTTGCTTTGGACCCCAATTATACTTAACATTCTTACGGGTCAAGGTAGTTAAAGGAGTGGCTATTCTTGAAAAGTTCTCAATGAACCTTCTGTAGTATCCAACACCCAATCCTAGGAAACTACGAATTTCTGTTGGGGTCTTGGGTACTTCCCAATTCATTATGGCCTCAACTTTGGCGGGATCCACTTGGATACCAAGCTCACTTACCATATGTCCAAGATTTGGGAGAGTTTGGAAGTGATTAAGGAGTGTTGAAAGTGTTTAGAAGGTGGGGAAGTGTTGTATTTATAAGTGGGTATCAGGGTTTAGGTTGGAGAGGAGGGAAAGGTGTTTAAACCAAAATTCATGAATTTATGCTGTAAGGTGAGTGCCTTGCGGACGGTAATGGGTTTGGTCTTGCGGTCCTAAGTCCTTTCAAAAATGCCAAAATTTCATTTTGGCCATTGTGGTTAGGTTGGTTGTCATTTTATGTTATAAACTCGAATGTTAATCACATTTTCAGGGTTTTAGGGCGTCTATAAGCATATGTGATGTATGGATATTATTCCGAGAATAATATATTCTTGGTGTATTACTCGGTTTTTAATCAAAACATGTATTTTTTGATTGCTTATGTATTGCGTACACATGATTAAACAAGTATTATACAAAAATGTGGTTTCCATTACGATCAAGTCCCGAATTACAAGAATTGAAAATGAAAATATGAATTACACATAATTGAAAAAGAATATGAAAATACGGAACGTTACAGTTTCCCATATCTCGAAATTTATTCAAGAGCATACATTAAGAAATTTCGTCTCGAAATTTATTCAAGAGTAAGACTCTGGGAAGAGATGTGGGTAGTTGGTGTTCATTTCGTCCTTGCATTCCCAAGTGAATTCGACACCACACTTTCCTTCCCAACGTACCTTGACAATAGGAATGCGACTACGTCAGAGTTGTTTGACTTCACAATGCATGATTTAAACTGGTCCTTCGATGAATTGCATAGACTCATCGATGCGTATATCGTGGAGTGGAATTTGAGGACCTTCATTGGCTAGGCACTTCTTGAGATTTGACATATGAAATGTTGTATGAACGTTATTGAGCTCTTGAGGTAAGTCAAGTCGATAAGCCACTCTTCCAATCTTTTCGAGAATCTTGAATGGACCTACGTATCGAGGGGCAAGTTTTCCTTTCCTTTTTAAAACATACTCCTTTCCAAGAAGATAGATACCTTGAGGAGTACGAGATCACCGATACAGAATTCCTAAGGTTTGCGTTGCTTGTCGACGTAACTCTTTTGACTACTTCTTGCCTTGAGTAAGTTGTTACAGATTTGTAGAATTTTATCCGTCGTCTCTTGGATAAGCTCGAGACCGGTGATTTGTGCTTCGCCGATCTTGTGCCAACAAATAGGCGAACGACATTTGCAACCATAAAGTGCTTCAAAAGGTGCCATGTGAATACTACCATGGTAACTGTTGTTGTACAACAATTCGACCAATGGTAAATGTACATCCCAATAGCCATTGAAATCGATGACACAAGAGCGGAGCATATCTTCAAGAGTTTGGATGGTATGTTCCGCCTGTCCATCGGATGGATGATGGAAGGTCGTACTAAGATTGAGTTTAGTGTCGAAGGTGGCTTGAAATGATTGGACGTCGAGAGGAGTACAATGACAACTGATTGAGATGATTTCCACGGTGTAGATACGAGCCGATTTCTCGACTCGATCTTTGCGGATAGGAAGGAAATGGGCTGTAGTTAACTAATCAATGATTACCCAGATACTCTCATGCCTGGATAACGTTTGTGAGCAATACTCTCCCATCTCCACATTGGGATTTCGGGTTGTACAAGTAGATCCGAAGGACGTTGGTGTTCGGCCTTGACTTTGGAGCATGTGAGGCACTTTGACACGAAAAGGACAATGTCCTTTTTCTTGTCGGGCCACCAATAGATTCGACAGAGATTTTGGTACATTTTGTCCACACCGGGATGAATGGAATACCGTGATTTATGAGCTCGTTCATCAAGAGATCACGAAGGTTGTCATGGTACGGTCAAGATAGTGGAGGATACCGTTAGATTTAGACTCGAGTTGACTTTTGGCACCACACTTCATCTCGTCATTCAAATTATTTTCATTGATGGATGAGTACTATGCTTCGTGGATACGATATTGGATGTCGGTTTAGATTTGGAAACAACGAGAGCGATCAGTTACACGAATGCTAAGAGCCTTGGCGTTACTCTTTCGACTAAAAACGTTGGCCATGACATTCGCTTTACCAGGATGGTAGCGAATCTCGCAATCATAGTTGTTTAACAACTCGACCCATCGTCTGTGACGCATTTTGAGTTTTTTTTTGGTTAAAGATATGTTGGATACTTTTATGGTCGGTGAGTACTACACACTTGGTAATATAAAGGTAGTGTCTCCAAATCTTTAAGGCAAAAACAATCGCACCAAGTTCGAGATCTGGGTGGAGTAGTTTTCTCGTGGATTTTGAGTTGCCTTGATGCATAGGCAATGATTTTGCCTCATTGCATAAAAACGCAATTGAGACGATGACTTTGCCTTGTTGCATTAAAACGCAACCGAGACCTTTATTGGAGGCATCACAATAGACAACAAAATTATCGTTTTCGCCTGGAAGGGCTAAGATTAGAGCATCGCAAAGCATACACTTGAGAGTTTGAAAAGATTCCTCTTGTTTGGGACGCTAAGCAAAAGGTTTATCTTTTTTAGTGAACGAAGGGAGAACTAAGGCGATTTTGGAAAAGTTGGAGATGAAGTGACGGTAGTAACCTGCCAATCCAAGGAATGAGAGGACTTTGGTAGGAAATATCGGCGCGATCAAATTCTTGACGACTTTGATTTTAGCTTGATCAACATGGATACCTTTTCATTTACGATGTGGCCAAGGAATTGAACTTCTTGTAGCAAAAAATCACTTTTAGAGAATTTAGCGTACAATCGTTCAACTTGAAGGTGTTCCAAGATTAAATGCAAGTGTCGCTCGTGTTTAGCTTTGTATTTGGAATAGATCAAGATATTGTCAATAAACACGATTACGAAGCGACCAATGTAAGGTTTAGACACATGGTTCATCATATCCATGAAAGCCGTAGGTGCGTTGGTTAAATCAAAAGGCATAACCATGAATTCATAGTGACCATACCTTGTGCGAAATGCAGTTTTTGGGATATTTTCTCGAGGACACGAAGTTGATGATAACCTGAATGAAGATCAATATCTGAGAAACACGTTGCTCCTTGGTGTTGGTCGAAGAGGTCGTCGATGCGAGGAAGGGGATAACGATTCTTGACGGTGAGTTTTTTGAGTTCACGGCAATTAATGCGTATGCAAAATGAACCGTCCTTCTGTTTTTACAAAAGGACCAGAGCACCACAAGGGATGTGATAGGGCGTATGAAACCTTTATCAAGTAATTCTGAAGTTGACTAGATAGCTCTTACATTTCCAAAGGTACGAGACGATAAGGAGTTTTAGCAATGGGTGTCGCACCGGGTATGGGGTCAATTCGAAAATCAACGGAATGAGCGGATGGAAAACCAGGTAAGTCTTTGAGGAAATCAAGAATGATTGGAATGTCTTTCACACTTCGTCCTTTGCCCTTCTCCTCGACAATGTGGGAGAAAAAGGAAAAGACAATGGCATGGGTATGAGTTCGATTGGGACTTCATGTTCGTTGAGATTAAGGACACAATCATGGAGAATGGAATCAACGGTGATAAATTTTCCGTTAGCGACTTCGACTGTAAAATATTTCTTTAACAATTTCAAAATTTCAACCGTTGTACACTTTCGATCCTTTTCGTAGTTAATAAAATTTTGTGTTTTATTTACGAAATATGTAATCATACGATCGAGCAAAACGATATTCGCGACATATTCTGAATAAGATCCAAGTTTCACATACCCTAAATACCCTTCATATAGCTTAAATATTAAGTTAGAGAGGTTAGGAATGACAAAAATGTGATAATACAAGTCAAGGGGCTAAAATTATCAAAAGGCAAAATTCTGCCCACCAGAGGGGCTTATGAACCGTAAGGCCCACACCCTAATGGTCTGTAAGGCTAGCCAAGTTGTAGAAAATTGGCCTCCAAGTTCTGCTAGCCATTCTCATTTCTTGACACCTAGCACGTAATTGTCACCTTCTTTATGGTTCAAACACCTCATTAGACACTTGTAAACATCTAAGAATCAATGCTAACACTTGGCATGATCTCATGAACTTGATGCAAGTATAAATAGAGGTGATCTTGAGCCATTTCAACTTGCACCTTCATTCTTTCTCTCTAATATTCTATTGGAGCTTACTTCTGATCATAAAGAGGCCTCCAATTGAAGTTCTAAACATTCTTGGAACACAAGTAAGTGTTCTTCCTTAGGCTTTTCATTATTTTGGCTAGTTATGTGTCAAAAGTCAAACAAATGACTTTTTGTTTGACGTGCGGTTCTGACCATTTTGGTCAAGACAAAGCTCAAATTAAACATTGCAACATGATCGTAATAATGAAGGTGTTAATCCCTCGCGATTACACCCTCTGATCATCACGTTTAGTAGGCGAAATGAAGGGTCAAACTTTTACGAAATAAAAGTAAAAAAATGCATAAAAGTGTATTTTACGATAAAGCGTTTTCAGGTATTAGAACTTAAAGTTTTGACACCTAATTTGTTATATAACATTATTAGACATGTTTTAACATGTCTAACTCGTCATTTCTAGTTTAGCGCTTATTCCTTAGTCGAAAGTCTAGTGGTTTGACTTCTACTTTGACTTTCAAATCTGATCCGTATGATCCCCTTTTAGGATCCAACCAAGCCCATTTATATGACCATAGTAATATAGGGAATAACCCTCTGAGGTTATAACTTATGGTCATGTCATTTGGTTAGTTAAATTGGACAAAAATACCCTTTTCGCTTAAAATAGTTTTAAACATATAAGATCATTATTTTTAACATCTAAACTGATCTTACAACATTATTAAACATGTTTTGACATATCAGACTCGTCAAATGACTCATTAAACAAGTTGTAACAGGTCAAAACACCTGGAAACCCTTTCCAAATCAGAATGCAAGGTTAATAAACCATATTATACAAGATACTTCACTCGTTTGGTTAATAAACCATATTCTATCTGATCTTCTGTTTAAGCCTCGATACACACTAACCTTAATTATCCGACCAAATTAGGTAACACTTGAATCACTTGAGCTTTGCTTAATCATTTGAACAAGAGATATACGCAATCCATGTAAGTACATAGTTCCTCTCTTTTATGTTTTTCAAATGTTTTGGGGTGATTCATATGTGCCTATCACTATTTTCTTGATTTCAAACACTATACATGGTTTAAATACCTAGTATACATAGTACATGGTTTATATACACAACATGCTTACATTGTACTAAACTTGATGGTGTGTTGAATATGACAATGATACATTCATTAACATTGGATCACGCTGACCGGTAGTATGTATGGTATCATAGGATTGACAACCCCATTCCTGATTCCTAGTTCTGTTTGGAACTTACCTCTGGGAATGAAAAATACTGAGTGACATAATTGATAAACCTTTATTTTTATAAAGGCTTGTCAGACAGTCAACAAGGCTTGAATGTATTCGCTAACAATCCATATTGTTTTATACAATAAGGCAATTGTTTTATACAAGACAAAACATTTAGGTTTAAACAAGACATTTTGTTTACCAAAGACATTTGGTTTATACAAGACAAGTCATCTGTTTGGTTTATACAAGACAAGTAATATGTTTGGTTATACAAAACAAGTCCTTTTGATGGTGTATACAAGACAACACATTTTGATTGGTTATTACAAAGACATAATTGGTTATTAAGTTAACCATTCATTATTTCCTTTAAAATTAAATGTTTTTCTCATATGGTTTTACAAAAGAAACACTTGTTGTCAAAGATTCATGGCTACTCTAGAAATTGATTAAACATTTTCTTTTAACACTAAAAGCCATGAGTCTTGACCACAAAACATATGTTACTTACCATCATTCAATGTTGACGCTATTTTCACATATGTTTCATGTGTTAATACGTGCGATGATTATTCAAGTATGCTACACGTAGGAATGGACTCGGGCCTTAGTCTTCTTTAATTTTAAAACAATTACTTCTACTATTTTCATTGAAAAACAATTTTAATATGATGAAACCATTTAGCCATGTGTTGTTGAGCAATTTGTAACGTGACTCCCTGACGATTCCGCAGCGGGTTAAGTTTTATACGCGGTCGGGGTGTTACAATTTCGGTAACTTTGAGCATGTACATTTAAGCAATGGTTCAAATTCTAAGAATACAAAACTTTTATCCACACCAGTATCAAATAGTATCGAAGCATAAATTCCATTTACGAGAAACGTACCGACATACCATTCACGACATCATTGTCGTTTCGCGCTTGGTTGACATTGATGTTGAAGGTGCGACCACGAGGCTTTTGTGCTTGACCTTGGTTGACTTGAGGGCATTGGGGGCTAAGGTGGTTCGGATCACCACACTTATAGCAAACACAACCATTGTTGGCCGGTGGTCGTTGGTTTTGGTTTTGGGGTTGAGGTTGAGGTTGGGTTTGGTTGCCTTGTGGACAAGAACCACCTCGACATATGGCAGCTACGTGTCCATATCGGTAGCAAGAGGTGTAATGTCACCATGTTGTGGTGTTTGGATGGTGGTATTGGAAAGTGGTGCATTTGGGAAAAGACCCGATGTAGGCCTTCCTGGTGGGATCATGGGTTATGTTAGCTGTGGTTTAGTTTAGTGGGGTTACTACGTTGTAGTTATGGTTTTGAAATTTGTGTTTCTTACCGTTGGGGTTGCTCTTGGAGGGAGCTTTGGTTTCCTTAGGCTTTTCAGAAGGTTCGTTTATGGCTTGGTGCGTGGTCTTCGGCGTCCTTGAGAGACAAGGATCCATCACGCACACGATTATCGGAGAAAGCAGCGGCTAGGCGAATCTCTTTCTCAAGGATTTCGGGTTCCGCGGGGGCCACACAATCACGAATGATTGACAGAAACCCTTTGATGTACTTAGCTATGGCTTGTTTGGTGGTACTAACGAGATGGGGAACTAAGACACTAAGCTATTTAAAATGGGTGGTATAGGTCAAATTGTCGCCACCAATTTGCTTGAGGTTCCAAAATTCCTCCTCAAGCTTTTGCATTTCGTGTGGCGAACAAAATTCCACTATCATAGTTTTTTAACGTCTTCCCAAGGAAGGGCGAAAGCGACTTCTTTCCCATGGGCTTTCGCTTGCTTTTCCACCAATTAAGTGCCCTCGACTTGCAAACACCAGTGGCACTACATGTTTAGAGATGTTCAGGACACTCACTATTAATGAAGGTGAGTTCGATGCAATCGAACCACTCGATCATCTTAGAAGCACCCTCATCACCCGTGAATGGTTTGGGATCACACGGGATGAATTGCTTGTAAGTGAATGTGGTAGGTTTGGTCGTGTCGGGTTTGGACTCCACCGAGCCATTGGGGCTTGAGGTGGCACCAACCTTATTGACGATGTCGACTATGACTAAGGCCAATTGTTTAGCCATAAACGCCATCATCTTTTTGTTGGAGTTTTGGCGGGAGTTCTTCCTTGCATAACGATTGGTAAAGGAGTTGGAAGACATCTATAAGTTTGGATATGAGGAATGGTGAGACTTGATCAATGGTTAAAAAATATTTTTGCATAACTGAGCATGACAATATGTTAGATAGCACCTAAGTTTCAAACACTTTCACATAGTCGAAGCATTTAATCACATCGAGCATAAAGGAAATCAACATTGAAGGAGTTTAAATTTTGTTGGTTCACGAATATAATTATGATTTTAGGTTGCGTGAGTAGTACGATGTAACATGTTTGTAGTTGGAAGGAGAAATGTTGAACCATAAAATACATCAAATGGATAAGTATAAAAGAGGCTCGTTTAAAAAAATATTTGGAATGTTCCGGGACGGAACTAAGGCTAATCCAAAGTGGTCATAACTTCGTTTGAGTTCGAGAATTCATGCTTTGGCCTAATAGGTAGAATATTGTCGCCGAAATTTCGGTTAACGACATTCACCCTTCCGGTTACTACATGTCACTCATCGAAAAGGAAGTTTGAGACTTTGGAAAGATTAAAAATTAAGGAATCGAATTTGTCACCAAGATGTGGATATCACTGATAACTTGATGATGTCGTTCTGAGACATGGTTGGTACTTATTCGTCGAGGTAAGAGAATTCATCATACTCATTGATAAGGGTCCACATGAATGGGATAAGTGAAATTGTCATCGAGGTAAGGAAATCACTCCTAACTCGATGGTAGAATTTCATGAAAACAAGAATCGAGGATTGAAATTCGTCACCAAAGTAAGGGTTTCACTCCTATTTTGGTGAGGTCATTTCGTTTGTGAAATATGAGCGTCTTCGTCTCGTAGAGTACTTCACCTTAGGAAAGTTACATTTTAGGAAGAATCAAGTATTTTTAAGCATAATAAAGGAAAGGTCAAATAAGCACAACGTGCGGGTTTCTTAACTATAGACTAGATTAAATCATGGCAATTTTTACTAATTCCCTATAGTTATGACTCTGATACCATTCATCACACCCAACCAATAGTGAAAACATCGAGGCGAGACGTAATAAATTGCTCAAATACAACATAACACTAGAATTGTGACAATATATTAAAGCTCAAATTTCATTTCATTCATTGAATAACACGTTACATTGTTCAAGAAAAAGAAGTACAAGTGGAAATTTCATACTAAGAAACCAAATACGTAAATAAAGTTTTGATGAGTTTCTAATCCACCCTAAGTGGATTTCTCGTAGAATCATAATCAATTTCCTGCAACATGTAATAATCATCCATTAGCACAAATAATGTCGGTGAGTTTGGCTTTTTTAGAATTTCAGGTTTGACTTGCCATTTGAACCATTTAGACATGATGATCACATGATATAAATGCAGGGTTCTATACCCCACAATATGAGGACCATATGGGTGAAATTAATTTGAAAATCATTTAACAAAGTAGCAAGAATCAAAAGTCAAACAATATGGTCAAACTTTTGACAATTCTAGACGCTCGGACCAAATTAAACTATGAAACTACTTGCTATGGAAAGAGCTAAAAGAAAAGAACTTACTAGCTTAAGAAGACTACTCCAAAATGATTAGAGGAGAAGCTTGAATGCGGAAAGAAAGAACTATCACAAAGACTTGTTTGTGTTTTTGAGTTGGTATGAATAAAATGGAGCTTAGGAGTGTTATTTATAGCCAAAGGAAGGTTATAAGGTCAAGGAAAGTGTCCATGGAAGCTTAGAATGTTGCTTAGTGTCTAATGATGTATCAAAACTAGGTTAAGTGTGGCAAGATTCGAAGATCGCACAATGTGGAAGAAGGCTGCTGCCAGCAGTTTTTATGTTGTTAGGTACCCCTTGTAGACCGCAAGGGGTTCTTGATGTGGTCCGCAATGACCTCTGACACAACAAAGTATGCTTTTTGGCAGTTTTAGCCCCTCAACTTCGTAGTAATTCCTTTTTGATGATTTTAACCCCTCTTTTTCAACATAGTGAATTATATGTAGGGTTCTAAGACACATGTTATACTAGGACTTGATCGATAATTATCGGGGTGTCACATCCTTACCCCTTTAAAATAAGTCTCGTCCTCGAGATTTCATTCAAATAGCTAGGGGTACTTTTGTCTCATATCGGGTTCTAATTCCCAAGTGTACTATGGGCCACGTTGGGAATCCCATTTGACTTTCACGACTGTGATCATCTTTTTGCAGAGCTTTTTAACCTGTCGATCCTCAATCGACAAAGGTTTTTAGTAAAAGGAAGTTTCGTGTCGATTCATTTATCATGATGAGGCATTGCTAAGGACTCATCAACCATTCGAATTTGAGATATGGAATCCATGGTGTATACCGCTAAATTCCTCAGGAATTTTAAGCGTATAAGCGACTAACACATTCGATTATCTTGAATGGTCCAATGTATCAAGAGCTTAGTTTGTCGTTCTTTCCAAATCTTATAACACATTTCCTAGGTAATACTTTTAACATGACCCTATCAAATTTAAGAGAATCTCTTCTCTTGTCGACATAACTCTTTTGTCTATCTCAGGCAACCTTGAGTCTATCACGGATTTGTATGATCGTATCCATGGTCTCAAGTACTAGCTAAGGCGCAAATAATTGACTTTCTCTAACTTCTGCCCAACATACAGGAGTTCTATACTTTCTCCCATACAGAGTCGAATGGTACGGCTGAATGCTGATGTGATAACTATTGTTGTAGAAGAATTCAATCAAGGATAGGTGGTCGTCCCAACAACCACCTAAGCCAATAACATATGCTCTAAGCATTTCTTCCAAGGTTTGAATGGTACGTTCACTTTGACCGTCAGTCTGAAGATCGTAAGCAATACTAAATTTTAAACGTGTGCCTAAAACCTTTTGGAAGTATTTCTAGAAATGAGATGTGAAATGATTATCTCTGTCTGATACAATTAACAATGGTTCTCCATAAAGAGATACAATATTGTCAACATATAACTTAGCTAATTTCCCTATAATATAAGCCTTTTTGATGGGCAAAAAGTGTGCTGATTTAGTTAGTCTATCAACTATAACCCAAATGGCTTCATTGTCACAACTTGTTCTAGGAAGCTTAGTAATAAAATCCATAGTCACTAATTCTCATTTCCATTAGGGCAATTCTAATTGTTGTAGCAACACTGATGGTTTCTAATGTTTTGCCTTTACTTGCAAAAATGTCACACTTAGCTATGTAGGTGGAAATGAATTTCTTTATACCCATCTATCAATAATTCTTTTTATTTGATCATAATCTGATACTGTACAGCTATTTCATTATCATGTGTATTG
The DNA here is from genome assembly GCA_947069175.1 of Scalesia atractyloides. Taxonomy (NCBI): domain Eukaryota; kingdom Viridiplantae; phylum Streptophyta; class Magnoliopsida; order Asterales; family Asteraceae; genus Scalesia; species Scalesia atractyloides. The sequence continues at coordinate 13,706,280 of CAMTDV010000116.1, read as the reverse complement.
AAGTTTAGAGGTTTTGTCTACTTCTTTTCTTTCCATTCCTATCCATTTTCACTGTTTTTAGTTACCAAATCTTTATTGGTTATTAGTCATCTTCCTATGTCATCTCTCTTGGTGTTGAATTTCTCTCTTCTCCATTTTAGATGTGCATTGTATCCCATGTCACCATACCTCTATCATTTCCCTCTTGTTGTCGCCGCTATTACCTTAGACCCATTGTATATTTTGTTGTCACATATTTTCTTACTTTTTGTGTTATGCTTTTTTTTCGAGATTGTTTGTACTTCTTGTACCAACATGTACGTTATTTATCGCACAAGTCTAAACATCTGATTTCCTTCGACTCCGACTACACAATATTATTATATAGAATGAGGACAATTACCATATAAGTCGGTAACCACGTATGAAGAATAGGAGACAACAACAACCATTGATTTCTCAAATCAACGATCCTCAATGAAGTGGTGGCAATTATGTAAATAAAAAGGATTCTACAATTGATTAAACAAAGAGAAAAAGGGTATTATAGTCTTTTCTCCCATGAACTACTTTCCCTCTTGATTTTCAAATGACAATAACTTTTTTATACGATACTATTTTTTTAAATTACACCGTATTAATGAGTATTTCATTATCTTTAGTTTGAGTATGTTATCGCTATAGTTTTGCTAGTTTTTAATATTTATTTTATTTTGCAAGCTATAAAATTACGTGATTGTGTTCCAGTATGCAGTTATATACTAGAACATAATCAATATAATACCTAAATCACGTACCATATGTACAAGCAGTAACAAAATTCTCAAAGTAACACTAAATCTATATTCACGTACCAGATGATCAATGAATACCTAAATCAGGTACAAGTTACTAAAATGTATACCTAAATTTAGAATATACTCAATGTAATAATCAAGTACCATGTGTGCAATACAGTAACAAATGCTTAATGTAACAGTACATCCATAATATTTTACTGAGTTATATTACAGATCTAATCACGAATAGCATAAAACACAATTAAATTTTCATTATATTGAATGTATAATTACGTAATAAGCATATCTTTAGTAAAAAATCATCACACATCAAAAAACTATAATAACATAATTACATACTAACTACTGATACATAATCACGTGACATTACACTTGCTACATATGGTATGTATTATAGATGTAGGGTCACATTGAGCATTTGTTACTGCTTGCACATATGATATTTGATTACGTACTGAAATAGAATCATGTAACCTTACACAAATCATGTAACTTTATAGCCTGTAAAATAAAATATTCAAGATTAAAAAAACTATAGCAATGGTCTGCTCAAATTAAATAGAATGAAATATTCGTTAGTACGGTGTATTTAAACAAAATATTATCATATGAAAAATTTATAGTCGTTTGAAATCAAGGGTGAAGTAGGCTCATGCGAGAAAAGACCATAATGCCCTTCCCCCATAGATTAAAGAGGACATTTGTCAAGCCTAGACTGTCTCCTACAGTTCGCACGCAAAATCTCTCTTGTACATAATCTGATGCATATCAATTTGGGAATAGCCTAATAGTGTTGATGAGTTAGATAGAGTTTAAATTAGAAGAGATCGAGACCTCAAAGTTTCAATTCATGTGAAAGTTTAGTAATTAAAAAATATGATAAAAATTTGACCTGGTTCCTATACAGAATATACTAGTTTCGTTTTCTTGTAATATATTTACTATAATTAGAATATATAATATGATTTAATTTTTAATTAATGCTTATTTTATTTATATTTTAATATTATGTTTTGTTAGGTCCTATAACTGTGAGACTGAAGCATCAAATATATGTAATGATCATGGTAGTTAACTGGGTTTAACTAGGTTAGTTTGTATTAGTTTTGGACCTTTATAAGTCACTTAGGCATGTCATAGGCCATGTGGGCCAGGCAAGCCCATTAGGGTTATGCCTTACCCTAGGTATAAATAGAATGTTATGTCATTCCTAGGGTTAAGACTTTTGGAGACTTTCAGGTTTTCTCTAGAGAACCTCCATATTGTACCAGACGGTTTTGCTTGTTCAAGTAATAGAATCGTGTGAAAGGTGTTAAAGTGAATTCGTGTTGTTCTTCATCATTTCAGTTATTTCTTAAGATCATCAAGTTTTGATTCCGCCCATCCTTGGTGATTGTGTGACATCAGTGTTAGATCCGGATTACCGGGACTTACAAGTGGTATCAGAGCCTGTTGAACCTGTTTTCCAGGCTCAGATCTGATATTACAAGATTCTGTTCGGTTTTCTGCTGAAGAACACGAAGAACACGAAGAAGATTCAAGCATTTCGGATCAACATTCAAGGATTTCGGATTTTCTGGGTGCATTTCGGATTGATTTCCGATTAATCTGCTGCATTTCGGATAAAAATCTTGAATTTATGTTAGATTTCGGATAAATCTTCAAGCATTTCGGATTTTCTTCAAGGATTTCAGATAAATCTTCAAGGATTTCGGATAATCTTCAAAGATTCCGGATTCGTAACTGTTCCGAATTCGGATAGATGTTCATTCCAGACTGTTCCGGATTCTGACTGTTGTTGTGTATCTGATAGCATTCCGGATTGCTATTCTGGATTTGGTCTTCATTCCGGATTTGATATTCATTCCGGATTTGGTCTTCTTTCCGGATTTGGTCTTCATTCCGATCAGGGTGTCATTCCCGACTAGATTCACTATTTCGGATTCTCTCATCTCGGATTGCATCTCGGATCATTGTTCTGAATTACCATCTCGGATTGTTAACTAGCTGACGTAACCGGAGTTAAACGTTTTCATACACAGAATTTGATCCTTAGATAATTTTAACAAATCGGTTGCACGGCTAGACTCGTGTGATTTTTAGGGCAAAAAAAAAAGGCACGGAAATTCCTAAAATCACCATCGGACAGTATATATCATTGGAATCGTATCGTCGAGACGAGTCTAACGGTAAATTTTGGTAAAAACAGTTTTCAGACATTTTTTATTGTGTTTACCGGTCCGGTTTCGATTATCCGAAGATGTTTGCAGCCCAAACTCAAAACCCGAGCCTGCGGGATGAAGTGAAGGAAAAGCTGAATGAGTTTATAGGAGACTACAATGTTGATCTGGTTGCTGACTATGTGATGCGTTTGCTTGACCGTGGAAGGCAAAAAGAGGATGTAAGGAATGATTTGAATAGCTTTTTGGATGATGGCAAAGACTCTTTTGTATCTTGGTTATGGGATCGTTTACAATTAAACCTAGATCTCCAAGATCGATATGCAAAATCAACTGAGTCTAATCCTGAAGAAGTGTCTGAGCAAAAACCTCAACCACAGCAAGCAACAATCAGCAGTCCAGCACCCCAAACTCGACCTCAAGCCCAACTAACGCTGACAATCTAGCTCGTCCATTGACACAGTCAACTATCTTTTGTGCACTGAACCTTGCAGGAATAAGGTCGCTCAACTCCGGGCTCTTAATTCCAACATAATCGATGAATACAATAATGCAATGGCTCAGTGCATCAGCCTTCAAGAAAGCAACAAGTTACTCAAAGAAAAGGTTGAAGCACAAAAGAAAGATATAGCTCAGCTCCACCTGGACGTAAATCAACAGAAATGTTGGGTTCATGATTACAAAACCATATTAGAATCAAAAACTATGGAATGCGACTTGGTAAGAGTTGTGCTGGGACTTCTTACTGGAAAATATCAACAAAACGAAGTGAATATAAAGAAGTTTGATACATCCAGCAAGCTTGTTCAAGACGTGTGCAATGTGCAGCTGGCATATAAGGGAAACAGAGGGAAGGGCTTGGGATTCAATCAGGTTGCCTCACCGTATAATCACAACTATACAACAGTGCCTGAAACCGATGAAGATATTGAGAAAGCACAACATATGGTGTACGGCAAACCCAGTGATTATACGCCAGGCGCACGGGAACCATCTGATGCTGTTGACTCTTCAAATGATTAAGCTAATGAAGAGAACGCTGACGTGAACAAGACTCCATGTGTGCAAACTGAACAATCTGAACCTCCTGCTACTGATGAAAAGATTCTGAGCAAGATAAAAGAGCAGAAAAGAGCAAATCGGAGATGAAGAAAGCAGAAGGCCAAACGTCAAGAACAATCACGCTCTCCAAAATCATCAGTAGGCAGCAATAGCCTTCAAAAGGCTAGTGTTGTGAAAAATGCTTTTGCTAAGCCGGTCTTCAATGGCAAATGTGAAAAATATGCTTTTGACCGTGCTAGCAAAGCGTTTGCAAAGGTTGGAGAGATTCCTGAAAAAGACTTGCAGTCTAAACAACACAAGAAAAATCAAAAGAAATATCCACAACAGAAGAAGGCCCTTGCAAACAACAAGTACATACATCGAAATTCATCTTCGTCTGCAAGAAACGTGCAAGGATATCAAGCACAGAAGGGAGCAGTTCATCCTTCAAGGCCTGCAAGAGCAAATCAAGCTGATCAGAATGCTTTACATGTGAAGAGACAAACGTGCTTCAATTGCGGCATTCCTGGTCACATTGCTCGAAACTGTACACTTGGTCCCCATGTTCCGTGTCATGCTAAAAATCAGAAGGTTACACCAAAGAATAACAATCATTCTAAGCCGATGAAGGTATCATCACCTAAGCCAATGTGAATTCCAAGGTTAAACCATCTGATGGGGAGCTTCTTTAGCACAGGCCACGAAGTGAAGTATTGGAATGTTGCCAAAAACAAACGCAAGGCTGTTCAGAAACAAAAATCTGTTTCTAAAATGACTAAACCTGAAACAGCCAAAGTAGCTCAATCAAAGGCAACTACCGCGTTTGTTAAACTGAAACAGATTTGGAAAGCCAAACCTAAATCCAAATCAGCAGCAACATCACCAATCCTCGAAACAAAAGGGGACTTGTGTCTTAAAGAAGTGTCTTATTTTGATACTTCAGGGAAACCCAGGACCACGATGGCCTGGGTCCCACTGTCTTACTAATCTCTTTATTTTCTCAGGAATAGCCAAGGAGGAGCTGTTGACAATCTCTGGAGTGTTGATAGCGGTTGTTCCAGGGACATGATCTCACAGTTGCAAAAAGGTTCAAATCTTTACGATTATGATGTTTCCTTTGGAGGAGATGAGGTAAGAAAAGATCAGCGAAAATGTACAAATTTGAATTTCGTGCTTTAATTTTGAAATTGATTAGTTTTTAATCTAATGACGGAACGGTTAAGCAAAAACAACTAAAATGTTTTCCTTTTCCTTTTGTTTAAAACTTTGTGCATATGTTTTCTGTATTAGGTAAATTTGTGCATAAAGTATGATGCACAAATTTAGGGGGGAAGAGGGCGATATAGGTATATATGTATTTTTTGAGGGGGAGAAAATTTGAAAAATACAAAAATATTATTTGAAAAACAAAAATAAAAAAATAAAAAATAAAAAGTCATGGGAAATAAAATGAATATTCGTGATAAAGGGCGTGACTGACACATGTAAGGTGTCGTAGCTGAAAAGACTAGGATCTAATGTGATATGTCGGTAGGCTTACGCTCAAAGTGATTAAAAGATACCAAGTGATATAAACATAATGAACTATGTATCTTGTGGGTAACATACCATCGGCGTATGATTTCATGGTCTTAAATCTTGCGTTGATAGATAGCCAACATCTGAGGTTTCGGGTCTTTATGCTGTTGAGTCATCCGGGGATATCTTGGCTGCCTTTCTGTTGGATCCAGATTATATGCAGACTAGGCACAGTCAAGATATCTTTGCAAAAGAGCCAAAATAGAAAGGCCAAAACCTTAAAAGAATGGAAATCTCATCATGAGAAAATTTCATGCTCTTGAAAAGTCAAACATACCAAATAAGGTATTTGCCTAACCATCGTCAGAAACTATTGGTCACCCTGCTGTACGGAAGTACTGACCTGTTCACCAATAGTCTGACATTGTAAAAGATAAAGGATGATCTCAGTATGATAAAGGATGATCTCAATATACTCACCTGCTACGATGAACTGTTGAGCTACCTTAAGCATATCACAAAGTTGAAAAATGAAAGTTGAGCATTTAAGTTTAAGTGGACAAACATATTGGCAATCACTTAGACCAGTCTGAATAAGTTCGTACTGAAAAGTGTTCCTTGGTCCGCCTGAAAAAGATTTTGATCCCATTGCAATTGTAGAGTTGTAACTATTGAGTTAGTGACTTTGTTTATTTGTGTTTCTGTTTATATTCTTATATTTAAAAAAATTTAAAAAAATTGAAAATTCAAAAATCCAAAAATAGAGTGCTTTTTGTTTTATTAAAAATTATTAACCGTTCTTGAAGATTTGACTATTTAGATGAAAGAAATTTGAATTCTGATCCGAATACAAGTACTTGGAAGTACCAAGTGTTCATGTGGTACTCTCCCTGTTGCATAAGAATATTTTGCTTATAAATTTCTGAGAATTATGCAGATCTTGATTTAAATCAAGAAACCGGGATTGCTGAAATTGAGATGCTGTTAATTGTCGACAAAGCATGATGCTGTTAATCCTCCTCTTGCATTCTTTTTGACAAAGACGTTTCAAGCAAAGCTGATCGAGATGCTGATATGAAGCTAACCACAAGAGTAGAAAAAAGAGACCCGGTGCTGAGAGTTCGTTGAAGTATGAGGTCCTAAAAGTATGAGACTGACTTCCACAACACTTACGACACAGCGACAACCATAGATTCTGTTGAAGACATTGCACTATGAAGACAATTTGATGCATCAGTTTAGGAGGAGATTGTTAGGTCCTAGAACTGTGAGACTGAAGCATCAAATATATGTAATGATCTATGGTAGTTAACTTGGTTTAACTAGGTTAGTTTGTATTAGTTTTGGACCTTTATAGGTCATTTGGGCATGTTATAGGCCATGTGAGCGAGGCAAGCACATTAGGGTTATGCCTTACCCTAGGTATAAATAAAATGTTATGTCATTTCTAGGGTTAAGACTTTTGGAGACTTTCAGGTTTTCTCTAGAGAACCTCCATCTTGTACCAGACGGTTTTGCTTGTTCAAGTAATAGAATCGTGTGCAAGGTGTTACAGCGAATTCGTGTTGTTCTTCACCATTTCAGTTATTTCTTAAGATCATCAAGTTTGGATTCCGCCCATCCTTGGTGATTGTGTGATATCAGTGTTAGATCCGAATTACCGGGACTTACATGTTTATTTGTAATTATAATTATTTTATTCCTAGTTTATAGTGAAAATACATCTCAAAATTGGTTTAATTCTTCTTGATTTCTAGTGTATGAAATATAAAAGCACAAAAAAATAGCAACAATTTTAAATTGAAAACATCTCAAATTTGGTTTTCCTTGTAATCGACGAGTTAGCTTATATCTCTCAGTTCTCATGATTTTATTTTATTTTTAAAATCTAAAAGTAACATTATAAGTCTCAAATAATACAATACTAAATTCCAACATAAAATATGTGCTAATTTATATAAACCAACAAGTTACTCGATCCAAATCAGCTCTTGTGCTTAATTAGCTTGAGCCAAATCAACTCGATTTCTTATACAAGCGAGCTATCTTCGACTTGAGCGAAGCTTGGAAATTTTTATGAGCCAACTAGCTTAGTCCATATCGGCTAAAATTTTAAACGAGCTAGTTTATTCGATGCAGGTGGCTATTTGAATAACCATATGTTGATGAGGGATCTAAAGAGTTATGCAGATATAAACATTTGTTTTTGGAAAGATAAGAACAAATTAGATATAAACTTTATCAGTTTTCTTATAAAATGTTGAATAAAAGATCAACATCAAGATTATTAAATACTAAAAGCCTAGTTGATATTTTTGAACTTTTGAAAGTAACATATTAGCATGTTAAATATTAGCATGTTTAACATACGTTCTCATTTTGACGTTTACAGTGAGCGCCGAATCATAGATCTTTATTTTTATTGCAAGTTGTTACGTGTTCATATAGTAACAATTAATGATAACTCGCTAAAAACATTAATCACCATTAACATGTTTCGAGAGTAATATATATATATATAGGGTGAGGCTATTTTGAGAAAATTTAAAAGTGTAAGAAGGATAAGAAAAAATCTAAACCATTAGATATTTAATCTAATGGATGAGATCATATTGACTATTAAACTAACTAATTTTTTAAATTAAGGGTATAAAGGTAAATTTAAAAATTTTAAATTAAAAAACTAACATTAATACATATGCAAAGTTCCTCCCTTCTTTTTTAAACATCAATAACTTTTTATACGTAACTCTTTTTAAAAAAAATTAATGTTTTTTTATCTTTAATATGAGTACCATATTGATATACTTATGTAGAGTTATTTATGTTTTTGTATATTTATGGTATTATTTCTGTTTTGATTCTGATTAAAGTGTTGACTGTTGTTATATTAGGGTGTTATTTCTATCATATTCAATGTTAGGGTGTTCTTTATACGATGCGTGCCTTCAATATAACTGCTATGGTGTTTTTATGAGTTATGGTGTTATTTGTGTTATATTTCTGTTCTTTATAAGATGTATGCCTTCAATATACATGCTGTGGTGTTTGTATGAGTTAGGGTGTTTTTATGAGTTATATTTATGTTCTTTATAAGATGTATGCCTTCAATATACATGTTGTGGTGTTTTTATGAGTTAGGGTGTTATTTCAAATTCGAAAATCCCTACAATAACTGCCAGAAGTTGGTTGCATATATTCATTCCATAATTAGATTTTATTAGTTAAATTACACTTATACCCTTAAACTACCAAAATAAAAAGGGACACATGTCACCTCCATAATCTTTCTTATCCTTCTCACACTTTTAAATGTTCTCATATGAGCCTCTACATATATATATATATATATATATATATATATATATATATGGTAGGGTTCTAGAGTGAACACTAGGTTGAGAGTGAACTGTGTGAACTAATCTGAGCCACTGGATTATATCATCTAGAGATTTTTAAACAATGACAAGATTGTAATTAATGTTGTAACTTCCCTTTAAATTAATTGACAGAAGGTTATTTGCGTCTTTTGTAAATGCATTTATTAAATAATAAATTCAAAATTCCTAAAATATTGCTAGTTTCTATATATATACAAGATACACAGTTGTTATATACACATGTGTACAGTCTCGATAGTATTAGTTTATACAAGATACACAGATGTTAGTTTATACACATGTGTACAGTCTCGCTAACTATCAGTTTATACAAGATACACAGCTGTTACTTTATACACATATGTACTTGAATAATACACATGTGTATAAATCTGGTTTATACCGACCTGTAGGAACAAGATGTAATTATACATAAGTGTATAAGTCTTGTATATACTGAGCTGTATACACATATGTAAAAAAATAATTTAATTAGGTTTAATATTTAATTTAAAAAGAACATAAAAGTTTATTTAAAAATAAACATTAACCCTTTAATCTTTTATAATTAAAATGATAGAGAAATAATTAAAAATGAGAGAGAGAGAGTTAAGAGATGAGAAAATTAAGAGATTTTAATTAAAAGTAATTGATAAATATCAATCTTACCATTTTAATCTAAAAAATGATCAAAGGCCAAGATTAGTTCACTCTCAAAAAGTTGTTTACAAATGATCCTATATATAGAGAGAGAGAGATGATCCTGTCAAAAAAGACTAAAAGTGTGAGAAGGATAAGAAAAACTATGGTGATGATATATGTCCCTATCTATTTTATTAGTTTAAGGGTAAGATGGTAATTTAACCATAATCCTAATTAAAGATATAATGTTGTAACCGAATTCATCAGTTATTTTAGGAATTAATCATTTATTTTTGGAATTAATCTTCAGTTCGTATAAAACACCATACGAATTCCAGAAAACACCACAACTTGAATCGTAATACAACCATGGTGTTCTAACATCTGTAATGATTTTTGTTATTTTTGTAGGTATAAAACACCATATAGATTCCAAAAACACCATGAATTGAATCATAATTACAGTTGTGGTGTTTTAACATTTAGAATGATTCTATTGCTATTTCAGATGTTAAAACACCATGACTTGAATCATAATTCATTCTTTGCAATGATATGTTGTCTTATTTTACGTTCATGGTGTTTTACTGTAAAACACAATGCCTTGAATCAAAATACAATTAAAACACCATTGTATGAACATAGAAAAAACACCATGGACTAAAACATCCAATCGAAAATTAAATTTTTCTTGTACATAAGTATAACAATATGGTACTCATATTAAAGATAAAAAAACACTCGTTATTATGGTGTATTTTTTTTTTAAAAAAGTTACGTATAAAAAGTTATTGATGTTTAAAAAAGAAGGGGGGAACTTGCATGTGCATTGCATGTGACTTTCTAAATTTAAAAATATTAAATTTACCTTTATACCCTTATCTAGAAAATTAATTATTTTAATGGTAAACACTATATACAAGATTGTCATAAAGATCTCAATCACTAGATTAAAGATGTAATAGTTTAGATTTTTTTCTTACACTTCTCACAAAACACCCTTTTTACAATAACCTCACCATATATATATATATATATATATATATATATATATATATAGGTAGAGGTTCATATGAGAACATTTAAAAGTGTGAGAAGGATAAGAAAGATTATGGAGGTGACATGTGTTCCTTTTTATTTTGGTAGTTTAAGGGTATAAGTGTAATTTAACTAAAAAAATATAATTATGGAATGAATATATGCAATCGATTTTTGGCAGTTATTGTAGGGATTTTTGAATTTGAAATAACATCCTAACTCATAAAAACACCACAACATGTATATTGAAGGCATACATCTTATAAAGAAAAGAAATATAACTCATAAAAACACCGTAACTCATAAAAACACCACAACATGTATATTGAAGGCATACATCTTATAAAGAACAGAAATATAACAAAAATAAAACCATAACTCATAAAAACACCACAACAGTTATATTGAAGGCACACATCTTATAAAGAACACTCTAACATTGAATATAACAGAAATAACACCCTAATATAACATTAGTCAACACTTTAATCAGAATCAAAACAGAAATAACACCTTAAATATATAAAAACAGAAATAACTCTACATAAGTATATCAATATGGTACTCATATTAAAGATAAAAAAACACTCATTATTATGGTGTAATTTTTTTAAAAAGAGTTACTTATAAAAAGTTATTGATGTTTAAAAAAGAAGGGGGGAACTTTGCATGTGTATTAATGTTAGTTTTTTAATTTAAAAATTTTAAATTTACCTTTATACCCTTAATTTAGAAAATTAGTTAGTTTAATAGTCAACATTATTTACAGAATTGTCACCATAATCTCAACGATTAGATTAAATATCTAATGGTTTAGATTTTTTCTTATTCTTCTCACACTTTTAAATTATCTCACAATAACCTCACCCTATATATATATATATATATATAATATATATATATATATAGCGTGTGGTATTTGAGCCTAAGACATCCCATTCCCAAGGTGTTTTAAAGGTTTCACCCTTATCAATAGACCACCACCCATTAGTAAAACTATATATTTTTATGATTTTAAGATTTATAAGTGTAATAATTTACTTCTTGTCTCCTTTAAAGTTAAATATAGGTGTAATAATTTACTTCTTGTCTTCTTTAAAGTTAAATAATATGATCGAACTGTCTAAAAAATAATTAAAAGTAAGGAGTTATTTATAAATACTAAGCACGACTGTTTTTTTATTGATTTTGTACCATGTAATTATAGAAGAAAATAAATTGCTTTGAGGATAAATTTATTTATGTATTTTGTCATATGCCAAAGTTTTCTACTACATCCCATTTACGTCACTAACATAACATTTCTTTAGTGTTAAAATAAAGTTTGTCTCCCTCTGCTTTGTGCAGTTTATAAATTACCTCCTAAATTCAAACCTTTCTATACGGCTCGTTCATGTTCTCCATTTATCACAGTTTGTCTCCCAGTTAATAACGCACGTTAGTTTAACCGTTAGAGCTTAAAAATCCCATCACCGTCACCAATTCGATCGCCGATATTATTACCAAATTATTTGGTCATTAAACAAAAGTCAATGCCGCCTTTCTGCCGAAACAAACCCATCGGAAAATGAAGTCTTCAACGTCCCCACCATCATGATCATCGCCGGAATCATGTGGATTCCGGCGACCCTCAAAGCGCTGGGCATAATTCTCGATTTTGTTGTGATTCTTATCATGGCGTTTTTGGTCGAGGTGACGGTGGAGTTCTTATTACGGTACATCATTTCGAATCTTGGAGCTCTTATTACTAAATTATTATTGGTAAGTTTGGTGATTAGTTGAATTTATAATATATTTATTTTTAACAGGTTGTTTATGGGTGTTGATAGGTGGTGGAATCAAGTGTGGAATGGTGAAAGGTGGTAGAGGTAGATGCCGGAGATATGTGGATTCAATGACGAAGTGAGGTATGTGACACATGGTCTGGTGTCTTCTGAAAACTTGGAGGTTGTCGGGTTGCGGATATTGGTGCGAGTGTGACAGAAGGTGTGAATGAAGTTGGCGGATGAAGTATATGTGACGGAGGTGGAAGGGGAAGTGTTGGCTACAGTGGTGGTGGAATGAAGAAGGGGTGTTGAGATTACCATTTTCCCCTAGCAAACGGTTAAACTAACTCTCATGTGATAGTAGGGAGACAAACTGTGATAAATGGAAAACACGAGGGGCCGTATAATCATTCATCACCTCATCAACATCACTAACATAACTTTTTTTATTGTATATACAAACCATCTATGTAATGGTTGATGAGGTGATGATAATTTTTCTCTCGTTATTTTTCTCATTAACACATTGTTCAAGTGTCACACCACGCTAAAGCGGAAGTACGAGGTGTGCCGAATACAATGTCAAAGTCATTGTTTAACGAGAAACTTAAATCAACAATTCAAATTAACATTAGTACAAAAGGGTACTTGTCTAGTTTACTATTACATTAATTTGTATAAATGATGTTCAACAAAATAAAGACATGTAATAAATTTCCAAAAACATATCCTACTTGATGCAACTGTCCTTGCACTTTTACTTTCTTGAAAAACATGCTTAAAACATGTCAACCAAACAAGTTGATGAATTCACATGTTTATAAATGCAAGTAAACATGTGTAAGTTTCATAAAAATATTATTAGTTACCATGAGTTATATAACCAAACTCGACATTGTTTGCTCCCAACCAATACCAAAACATTGAATGTTATGGATAATATGTATTCATTTGACTTGTAGGACATGTTAGCACGACTAACCATGGAGGGGTTGTCAACCCAAATAGTACTATCTATAATATCCATGGCTTACTAATTAATGGTTATACTCGTATGGTGGACTTATGGTGACGTTGCTCTCATCTAACTAGATATGCATGTATATGTATGAAAAACAATTCATAATGCAAGTAACATGTTTTTCCCCAAAACAAAACAAGTAAAAATGGGGTTCGTGATACTCACTTTTTTCTTGTTCGTGTGACTACCCAAAAGCTTTGATGAACACGTGCGTACACTACTCGGTTCCTACAAGGCGAGAGACACTAATAAGACCTCGAAATCTAATACGAAGATGCCTGACTAGGAATTATACCCTGAACCAAGTATGTAACGTGTTGATGGGGTTAGTGGTTGGCGTTAGTTATGAAAACAAAAACTATTTAACGACTCTTTAGAAAACTTGAATTTTATCAAGTTTCCAATACTCAACGATTTTCAAGACTTATGATAGATAAACTTTCATACCGAGTAGGATATGAGATGTGGAAAATATGTTTGAAAAATGACAAGCTTCGGAGCTTGTTGGATACGTTCCCAACGTTTGCGAGTTTTTATGTAACTCACTGTTTATTACTGTTTTTGACCGTAGTTGTCCTAAACTCTCAATATATTTTAAGCAGGTTTAAAAACTTAGAAATAGATTATTTTAAGTTAAAAAATATGTAGGATTCCATTCCTATTTTTAGAAGTGTTGGTTTTGGATAAAAAGTAGATTTTAAGCTTATTTCTCGAATAAAACTATAATTCACACAAGTTATCACACCCTAACTAATGGTGAAAACATAGGAGTGAGATGAAAACGAGATTGCTCGAGACTTCATAACTTGCTAATTGTGACAATAATTTAAATAATCCAAATTTCAGTTCATACCAAACGGAGATACATTGTTTTGGAATGGGAAGTACGACATATTGCAAGTAAACATAACAACATAAAGAGAATACATAAATTAAAGTTTGGGTGCGTTTCTAGTCCACCCTAAATAGTATTCTTCATGCATCATCACTAATTTTCTACAACATGTATTAAAGTAAAAATCACCATAAAGTTGGCGAGTATACAAGTTTGGTTACATAGCATAAAAGTGAATAAAAGTTGTCTCGTATCCAACATGGTAAATTGCATACATTGTTTTGTAACATAGTGTCATGTGTAAACTATAAGTCAAACAAAGTATACCGCGATTGTGCGTATCCTTGTCATCGAAACAACAAGGTCGTAAAATAGATTACTTAACAATACCACAAGAACAGGTGGTGCGTTAATCCTATAGCGCTATAATTGATAAGGTAGGCTTGGAAAGTTAATGAGTATATAGTACAAAAGAATGAGTTTAGCATGCATAAACAAGAATATAACAAGTTTCATGTTTTAGTGGATAGAGTGATTATATAAACATGCTTGATCGTGATATGTGATTTGTAATATAGTGTATATGTTGCACCCAAAGTGTGTAAGAAGGAAAATGGGATCGAGTATACTAACTATTTGCGGAGTAGTTTCCGCGTACGTGAGTTGATGCGTTGAGTGTTTAGGGAAACCGCTGAGTTATCCTACAAGGATAAACGAGGCGTATGAGTTCGACGGATTTTGGAATCAGAATGTAAATGTGAGATGCTTACTTAGTAGGAAAGACATAAAATTTATCCGACATAATACTTAAATTTGGAAACCATTATTAAGTGTTTTTTCATAGGCACAAGTTCGCCTATTGGAAGTCCAAACATGAGGAGTTCAATTCAAGATAATTTAATCATAACCCTTGACATCTATCAATGAATTGGTTAGTGCTTAGGGTTCGGTTATTTTATAGATATATACGTATACATATATTTAAAATTGTTTAGTTAGTAGTCCATTGTTAGATTAGTCAAGTATAGATATGCAAGGGTTGGATGAATCCATTAACCCAAGGTTCACCAATACACAAATAATCACAAGGATGATTCGGATGGTCATCAAACATAAGAATACAAATCTACAAGTTAGTAGTTGCTAAATAGCCAGATAAGAACAACCTGGGCTTGTACATACCCAACATCGCAAATGTTGGAGATGAGACGAGGTTAGCTTACTTTGATTCTTGGAAGCTACTTAGATAACTAATCATGTAAATCATCAAGTAACCAAGTGAAACTCAAACTAGACTAGTGCATTCCAATCATGGCCAATGTTTGGAGACTTGGTGTAGTTTGTACACTTGGTTACTAGCATGTGTACTTGATGACTTAGTTGAATTAGATTAGAGGTATTTGCACCTCAATCTTTCTGAAATGAAGCCCCAACTCAAGTCTATCAACATGAAAGTTAGTTGGGAACAAGGTTGAGTTCATGTTCATAAGCAAAAGTTGTAAAAGATAAAAGTTTTACAAAAATAGAACTTAAATCCAACTTAGACCTCAAATATGATGATATTCCAGCTTAGTTTACTATGGTAAACTTGTGAAAACATTCCTAGAGATTGTCCAAGTGGAATGGAAGAAGACAACAAGAAGAAATGATGAAGGAAATGAGTTGAAAGCTCATTTGCACACTTAGAACTTTCTGCCCTACTTAGAGAATTTCTTGATGATTTTGGAGTGTTTAAGAGTAATTTGGAGTTTGGAAAGTGAAATTATGTTAGAGAAGGATTAGTTTTATAGGGAAAAATTAGGGTTTGTGTTTTAAAGAGGTTAGAAAGTGATTGGAGGTAAAAAGAGGTGGAACAAGGTGAAACTCGATTGGGTGTAAAAACAAGTTATGGATCAACCCTGGTCGCGTGGCGTGACCAGGATAACTTTCCCCGTCGTGTGGCGCGACGGGTTATGTTTTCCAAATTTTGGTTTTTGTTCATATTTGGTCCATACACTTGGTTTCTAGGTTATATTATGCATTTTTCTTGTATTTTAACTTGTTTTTAAGCATAGAACGTGTTTGTAAGCATGTATTGAGTATCCTGTACGTATGATTGATAATTTAAGCGTATAATGAAAGTTTTGGATCGAGTGAGTTTAGACGGAAGTGTGGATAGGATAAAAGCTAGTTCGGTAGAGATCTCATTAGATTAGTCATAAGTTGAATGATTCCAGAAAGAGCATACATCGTTTACAAGCTAGAGAGAGCATCACACAATCTCTCAAGCATTTCCCCTCAAAAGTCCAAAACTTATCAAACTATGAACACATGACACTATATATATACATGAGGTTTGGAACGGACGAGCTCATTCGTGTGGATGAGCTTATATCCGTACGAATGAGTTATATCCGCACAAATGTGTTACACCCGTATGAACCTCTCTCATCCTCTCCAAATTCAGGTGTTCGTATCTCATCTATACAATATTCAACACACGCTCTATCTAGCCTATTCACATAGTGGCGGACACACAGAATATGCACTAACATATAACAAGTCTCGGTTTTACATGTAATTATGTATTCAAAGATTGATTGCGTATGACGCGGGTATGAATGTAACATGTATAAGTATAAAAGTGAATTTCGATTATGATCAAAGTCTCATATTACAAGATTGGAAATGAAATACGAATACAAGTTTCCAAAATAAAAATGTGAATACAACATTCTAAATATGAAAACTATATAAATGTGAAGCGTTACACAAGTGACCAAATAATTCCACAATTTTTTTCTCTCCACCGTGTGATGTGCCTCCCCACACTATTTTGCAAGGGGTTGGCCGAAGTGCCTGAACTAGCATTACAAGGGGGAGTTGGCGATATTCCCGCATTTGGCGAAGGATACTAATTATGCCACTAGTAAGTGGCTCATCAAGAGTTGTGGCCCTATAGACATTAGAGCCTGTCGGAATGAGGAGTTGGTCCTTGTGACATCACCCCTAAGATAAGTGTACATGCAAAGTCATGGGTTGTTCCTGACCGCCTAGAAGCTGGTGTGGAGATAGCTAACTAATGGATCTGTTGACCTATTTGTTGAGGAAGAGTTCCACTTGGGACCCCGAGTCCCTCCTCCTCGTAGGAGAGCCTCACTACTACACCTTTCATCCTTTCTTCTTGAATGTGGTCACTCACCAGCCGTTGGAGTTTAGGGAAATTTTCCCTAACCCCCTTGGGTGTGACCCCGATCATGTGTCTAATCTGTTGACAAGGTCCTCGGGTGTGACCCCCATCATGTTAGTTTTTACTAGACATTCCCTTCAACTATGAATGAAAACAACAAAGATAATGAGTGAAACTAAACACGAAAAACTCTTCTAGCAACTAAATTGAAACGGGCCCCACAATGGGTGTGACAACTTGCATTTTCAGGTTAACACCAAACACTTTTATCGGACACATTTACGTACTTTTATACTCTTTATGAATTGTGGATAATCATACGCGTAATTATAATGAACATATAACTTAAAACATAAGGCGTGGGCTTGTACAAACATTTAAAGTTAACGTGGTTAACTTTCTACGCAAACTGGATAGTTTGGACACATGAGCGACTGAACTCATAACAACACAAATTTATCTAGGATAACTCGTTACCCAAGATAACTACGTGAAACTTGAGGGACTAAAAGTGAAATTTAACTAAAGGTTACAATGCTAAACAAACAAATCACACAAAAACACCCACCTTCGCGTAACATTCCTCACAAGAAAAAACTCACTTTCGTGTAACACTTCCCA
Organism: Scalesia atractyloides; assembly: GCA_947069175.1. NCBI lineage: Eukaryota > Viridiplantae > Streptophyta > Magnoliopsida > Asterales > Asteraceae > Scalesia > Scalesia atractyloides. The sequence continues at coordinate 13,688,290 of CAMTDV010000116.1, read as the reverse complement.
CAAGATACCCACACCTTCGTGGCCCTTTTCCTCACCTTTGGCCCAGCTATGCCTTTGGCCCAACCCCAACCTCCGTATAACAGGTTATAAACACATGCAACACATCGTATCTAACCCTAATCGTGAACAAACTCAGTTTCTTTCTGCCTCTGTGCTGATCGACGAAAACACAAGGCAAAAGACTCCATATCTCTTTGGTTTTCAAGCCCTTTCGATCCCTATCACTCTCGGTAACCCACATCTATCGTAATTATAGTTTTCTTATTATTCATAAACATTTATGGCTGTATTTTGTTGATATGATAACATGATGGTATGATTTTAAATGCTAGGGTTTATTAGTATTGAGTTCTTAATGAGTTTTTACGTTTATTGCGATGGATGATCGCGAATATGTATACATGTATGCTAAGGTTTTGATTATAACTTGATATTAATGATACTTGGTTGTTGAATCTGATGTATTTAGCGTCATACAAGATATAAGGGTCGGATTTGGATTAAAAAAGATCATGAGCACGTTTTTATGAAGAGCTTAAAGTTAACAGATTCTGTCCGAATCTTTACAATAGAATTGTATTGGTTGTAACGGGGTCAACACAGAATGAAATCTACTGTTTCTTGAGGCTAAAACGCAGTGTTTTGAAATACCCTTCAAACCTCACTGGTTCCGTAATTTTTCGACAAGATTAAGTCAGTCAAATGAATTTTTCCGTTTCAAAGGTCCAGGCTGCGTTTTCCGGTAGAATTTGCAGCCTATTACGAATATCATAACTTGGTCTGTGGTTGGAGATAATGTTTGAAATTTCTACAATAGGTAGTCCCATGAGATTAAGATATTCACCAACTGGAATTTCTTTAAAAGAGTTAACGAGGATTTTATATAAATTTTTCCGTAAACTGTCGACAAAATGTGACGAATCAGACCTCTGTGTGCTAAATGATGTTTTTCATAAATTCCCTATAAACAATCAAGCTTTTAAATTTTACACAAGGTTAAATGGACAATTGACATATCTCATAGTTTATTTATAATTTTTATGGTTCATTTACTATTTTAAATAAATTCATTAAAACAGTCCAAAAACGGACATTAAACTGAAAAGGGGCTGAAAGTTTATGTAAATGTTCTCGAGTGTATTTATGTGTTACTAGAAGGTGTTAGTCATTGTTTAAAACCTAACCGGGTGCCAATAAACGTATTGCATGCTATGAGATGAACACACACACACATACCCACACAAACGAATAACTAAGTGTTAACGTGTTTGCATATTATGTGGTAGTTACGTGTAGAACTTAAGTGTGCACAATTTAACTAAAACTGTAACCATATCAGGACGTGGTTGACCACTACTACTAATACAAACCAATTACTATTCTAGTCGAGCAAAACTAAGGTGAGTTCATAACTCTTTACTAAAACCATACGTCCCTGGTTTGGGACAACACACTTACTTCCCTAGTTTTGGAAACACATACGGTACCCCTTGTTTAGGGCTACACGCGCATCTCTGGATTGGGATCACACATACTTTACTATCACTGGATGTGGGAGTAGTACACATAACTAAACACAAACTCTATCTGGAGGTTTCTACACTTTTACCGATTAGCATGCCAGGTTGGCAAGCGGGGTATTAGTTGATAGCGCTATTAGGTTTGACAAACCTCAAATCGTGTTGGGAGAGCTGGGCATGAACTATTGACCTTTTCATTGCATCAATGTGGATAGACATTGATGAGGGCACAAAAATTATAACGTCACATTTGGTACACACAGTTTAGTTACTTTGATGAGCGTTAGCTACCCGATTCATACTTATAACACTTTGCATGAGAACTTACCTTACGCTTTAAGATTAACTAAAATCGTGAATTCACCATCTTTATGTTGACACAGTATTGCATGCTTTGCAGGTCGTTAGGTACTGCTACACGGAGGCTTGCAATTTGAGGAGTGTTATGGGTCATCAAACTTTACATTTTACTTATGCTATGAACTTGTGGTTTTTGATTTGTGTCTGGATTTTTAAACTTTGCTTCCGTTGTTAACTTAAACTTTGTTTTGGACTTTTGAACTTTGATTACTAATCGTGTTGATTGTGATGGTTTTATAACTAATTGGTTCAACATGATTAGTGGCTGGATCCTGGTCAGTCGATCGTCTCGCGATAAAACCTTGCATGTGGAATTTGAGAGTGTGACAATGGGTGCCACTTGTTAATATAACAACCATGTGGTAGGGGACGAAATATGCTTTATTGATATAATGAAACACTTGTCCTAAAAAGATCCATGACCAAGTGATATGATTACAAGGATAACTATAGGTTACAACCAGAGGAAGTAAGACAGACAACAAGGATGAGTACATGAAAAAGATAAACCTACAAGTCTATGTTCAAGTCTTGTATCCGGTGGGTCTTGTGCTTTTGGGCTAGTATTTATAGCCAGCCAAAGGTCTTCCTCTTCTTCCAAGATTAAACCGTGACCTTTATAGAAGAGAGGACTTGGCAGGTTACTTCTTCCCCTCAGGGCCTTTGTTTTGTCTATTTGAACATACGCCTTGTTTGTCTTGCTCAATAAGTTTGATTTGTAATATTTCTTGATTTTTGTGTCGCTCACCTGTTTTACTAGGTGTTGAGGAGAGGCCTCTCCTCAGCCATGTTTGGGAGAATGATGTTTTATTCTATTTGGTTATTTAGGAGGGGGGGGGGGGAGTGGGCTTGGCCCAACCCGCCATTAACACCCGACCCAAATGTGTTGGTTTATGATTTTCTTCATTTTTCTAACATCCATATCGGAATTGAAGCTTTCCGCTTAATGTACAACAATCCCTTTCGTCTGATAATTTTGAGAGAAATTAATTTTAAACAATTTTAATCGCTAAATTATCCTAAGCCATGATTAAAAACTAAAACAATCAACTACAGTTATGGGAAATGTACCTAATAAATACCACTGGAACTAAGCTTAAACATTTATAAAAATCCTCCCAGAGTTTTTAACGAGGTAGTTCCGCGACACAATCTATTTAAATAACTTATCTTGATCGCTGTTTAAAGAGGTATGAAAAATTATTATTTATTTTATAGTCAACATGGTGTAGCTCACTTGGTAGAGACATACGCTTTTTATAGGAGAAGTCATAGGTTCAAATCTAGAAAAGAAAAATAATTTAGAATTATTAATGTAAATAGGTAATATCATCCATTAGAAAAATATACATCTTATAAGATTAATAAAACAATAAATATAAATGTTGACAACTTACTTTTATTAAAATAGATCAAGATTATTTTAATCTTTTTGAAAGTAACATCTAACATGCTAAACATGCGTTCTCGTTTTGACGTTTACATGTGAGCGCCGAATCATGATCTTGTTTTTTATTGCTAGTTCTTACGTGTTCTTATATTAATATTGTTATATGATTGCCTTTAGCAACTTGCTTGAGCCATCTATTCTTTACATATTTTTTTGTTTAAATGTAGTTTTTTTTGCCGTCCAAAAAAAATTAAAGTACATATTTTTTTTTGGGTGAAATGTAGTTTTGTTGTTTACCGTCCAAAAAAATTAAAGGTTAAAGACAACTCACAATTAAATAATGATCACCGAAAATACAAAAAAAGAAAAAATACATATTTATTTATGGGTTAGGATATAGTAGAAAATTTATTTAGGTAGAAATGTTAGAAAGTAATATTGACCAATTATTTAGTAATCTAAGGATAAAATTAAATGGTGGAATTGAAAAAAAGAAAGAGGCATTAAAGTATTCTAGTTCTTTCAAATCAATAGTTTTTCTCTCCTCTGATTACCTCTCGTTTTTAAAACATTAATAACTCTTTTATAAGATAATATTTTTTTTATAAAACTTGTAGGATAAAATAGAGCACTTTTTATCTTTAAAACAAGTATACTATTAATATACTTTGAAAAACAAATTCAAAAACTCAAAAGCATAAAACATAATGTACTAGAAACTAGACTTTGGGTCGCTTTTAAAACCATCTTAACCCATTCTTTGGCTAATTTTTTAGCTTGTTTGGATAAAGCACAAACTATATTGACCCTTTAAGAAGCAAATGGGTAGATACTGCAATTCTAGTTTTGTAAAACACATGTTTGTTCTTCGACTTTGATGAACATGCTCAGGTTTCTAGTGAACTATATTCAACCTTTTCTTTTATATCAAAGTGAAGTTCATTGCATGGTTACAAGTTTTATTTAGTAAATCCATGAAAACACAAAAGAAATAGTTTTTTTTTTCTAAAACACAATGGAAAAAAAAAACACAAAATGTGTTTTTGCTAAAACACAATGAACCAAAAACACAAAAAATGTGTTTTTTTTTTCTAAAACGCAATACACAAATAATAAAAAAAAGTGTTTTTCCTAAAACGAAATGGACCAAAAACACAAAAAAATGTGTTTTTCTTCTAAGACCCAATGGACCAAAAACACAAAAAATATGTTTTTCTTAAACGCAATGGACTAAAAATAAAAACAATGTGTTTTCCTAAAACACATTGTTTGCAGCAAACAAACAAAAAATTGTTTTTCCTAAAACACAATGAACCAAAAACATCAAAAAGATGTGTTTTTGTTGTGTTATAAAACACAATGGAAGAAAACACAATAATATGTGTTTTATCATTTTGTTATATAACATAATTCAAAAACACAATACACTAAAACATAATAAAACGCAATGCGATGAAGATAATATTTATTTGTCTTGTTCAAATACTAACTTTGTTAAAATGCAATGAAGTTTGCTGGTAAAAAACATAATATTCATCAAACACAATGAAATAATTAAAAAACCTGGTAAAAAACATAATATTCATCACTACATGTAAAACGCTATGAAATAATTAAAATAACAATTTCTCCAAACGCAATGAAAGATAGTTCAAAGAATGCATACTGAATCTATTGATCCTATCCAACCACCCATTTTTGTCAACTCTTAAATATATTAAATCAACTTTTTCATTCAAGTAAAAAAGAAAAGCAATGGAACATTCTAGGTGAAACAACATCAATGGCCTACTTAGGGAGATTCCGACCAAACATCCCTGTGGCCTGCGTAAACAACAATATCATAGAAAATCTTATAATATAAAACGCAATGAACTGCATTCGTAGGAGATGAAGGCGTCATAGAGCCATTTGCAAAAAGGATAGTTGCCGGAGCCGTAGGTGGTGGTTGCTAACCGGATTGTGTGACTCGAGTTAGGGGAGAGTGTGGATAAGAGATGGTTGCAAGATCAGTGTTGTTTGGTGGTGGTGGTTAAGGCGGCGGCGGTTGCCGTGGTGGTTATGGTAGTGGGGGTTGGGGTGGTGTTGGTGGCGGTGGGTGATGGTGTGGTGGAGTGGTGGTGGTTGTGTATGGTTAGGTTGAAGAGAAAGGAAATTTATTTATTTAGATCTAGGTGTATTTGAGATTGTTTGGACTAAAATGCTTTTCCTTATGTTTTTTTTTTGTTATTTGCCACATATCTACCTTCTTACCAAAACAATACTTACTTTTTGATTATTTCCCATTTATTTATATAACTAATATATAAATTCGCGCTACGTTGCGGGAAATTTGTTGGTATCGGTTAAAGTCATGATATACCCAAATTACATTGATCGAAAACTGTAAAACCGAATATAGGTAACAGTTAGTCAGTTCTAATGCACCCACTAATCCACTATAGTAAACGAAAAAGAAAACCAAACAAATGTAGTCGTAATATGCCCAAAGTTGAATTTTAGTCAGATAACAAAAAGAAAAAAAATTAAAACTAACAAAACTTGTTTACTTAAGAAATAAATAAATATGTTCAAAAGGATATTGACACGTGTTCACTTCGTTTGTTTATTCACACACAATACGGCATGCAAGAACTCGATGTTTTGTGAATTGTAAAATTTAAAACTCAGTGTGTAAGTAAATATATATAATGGATCTTTAAGATTAATAGAACTTAAATTTTTGGCAAAATATACATTTTATTACTTACTCATATGGTTAAAAATTGACAACCATTACTTAACCAAATTAAGAAAATAAGGTGAGTTGCTTAGAAAAATGGTTAGATTTACGTTGAGGATCCCGAATCTTAAGTTATAAAAACTGTTTGTAAAGGATGTGTGAATGTATGCAAGATGAATGTAATGAATGTGCCAGATTTGACACAGCGAAAAAGCCCTTGATCTTTTTCTTGAAGAGGATCTCCGGCACAAAAAACTCTAGGAGTTGGAAACTACGCAACTCCAGTAATATAAACCCGTAAAAGGTACAAAAGTGAGAATTGAGCGATCAAACTAGGTGTTACAATGATTATGTGAGTGTTTGTGAGTGAAAGTATGGTGTAAGCAGTGTGTCAAAAGTGTTCCAAAACTGATCGGATCAAGTCTATTTATAGTACAAATCAAAAAATGAATTCTAACTAAATTCCTGAGAATTTCGGGTTCCTGAGAAGAATAGGCCAGTGACCGTTAGCAACCCTCAACTTCATTTCCACGCATTTTCTTGAGCTACTTCTGCGATAATTCAGGTGCAAGCCATCTACTAACCGTTAACATGAGAATATTTCCGTAAATATCCCTTAAAACAAGAATGATTGATTAGTAACAATAATTTTCAGGATCCTAAGTCCCATAAGGATATGGTGTATGTTAACCACATTAGGATCCTATCGCAGATTTACAAAACTAAGGATCCTGACTATCAAAATTCTACCCCAAACAATTGCCCCTAATTTTACAGCTGTGGATAACATTTGTGAAATTTCGAACTTCGAACCCAAGATATGATGGAGATTATAGGATAAGGATTTTGACTCTTTTACCGTTATGATTTGATTATTTTCAATCCTCTTTATAACCTCCTTACCTACATTTACCCACCATAATCGGAGAAGTTGAAGGAACTCTTGTCAGTTCTCTCTCTCTCTCTTCCTTTACTTTTTCATCTTCATCTTTTCTAGCAAATCATGTCTCCGAAGAAGATCCTCCGGTCATCCGTCGCTCTGGAATTTATTGATCAGAAGACCCTAGTGTTTCCTACATAGGAGTTTTGTAGCTATGGTGACCAACGTATTAACCATTTGGTTACTTCTCAAATCTTTCCAGAGCAAGCCATTATTCGCCCTTTTGATCCTTCCATGAAAGTCGATCTCTATTCCGATAAATGGGCTTGTTTCCCATTTTACCCTTTCTTTATTGGCTTTACCTTCCCATTTTCACCTTTGGTCACTGAGTTCTTTAGTGTTACTAAGCTTGCTCACTCACAAGCCATGCCTTTCCTGTGGAGAATTTTGTATACCCTCGACAGGCTCATCCGCATCCACTCCCTAGACATTACTCTTATCGAGATTGCTTATATCTATTAACCACGAACACATAGAGCCAGTCGTTTTACTTTTAGAAACAAGCCCAGGCGAACTTCCTTTATGTTGAAACCTACGCATAAAGAGAAAAATGGAAGACTGAATTCTTCTTCGTCCGTAGGGATTCTCTCCCTAACGGCGAATCCCTGCCTCGTCATTAGGCCCGGAATGGTATGGTTTATCAGGATTCAGGATCCCTATTATGAATAACAAATTTCGTCTTTCTGATTTATTCTTTATTTTGCATGCAGCTTTTGATTTTGACATTCTAGCCTAATCATGTTCTTCAAGAAGCCCATCTTCTCTCCTAAGCCTCTAAATCCATCATATCTTTAGGTACTTATAATCTTTTAATTTATTTTCTGATTCTGCATGTTTAGGATCCTAACATTTCCTAATAGGTGCAGGATCCCAGCCTACCGGTCGCTTTGATCTTGATGGGCTCCTACCCTTGCTGAGGAAAGCGCCTTGATCAACCGAGAGAAACCTACTCCTATTGTTCCCCAAGGTAAAGCTCTTCCTTTGCGTTCTAAAGCTTCTTCAAGCTGGAAACCCAAGGCTCCTGAATCCTTGGACCTTGAGGATTTTGATAACCTGGAACCTGCAAAGATCCTTAAAAGAATCCAGTTGATGCTTAACGTGGTAAGTAAATAGAACTTAAAATCCTCGTTCAATTTCAGAATTGAAAATTATATAAGTTTATGGAAATTTGTTGTTGTGCAGGCCTTCTCCAAGCTACTCTCCACTCACGACGAGAAGATAGCCCAACTTTCTGAGAAGATTGTTGATATGGAGAAAGTGGCCGAACTCAGGAAGCAATACTATGAGGATCTTTGCTACCAGCTAGAGGTCTCAAGGAAGGAGTGTTAGGATCTCAAGACTGTTGATGTGCTAAAAGTAGTTTATCAATTAACGACTGAACTAACCTAATCTAGACACAAAGTTATACTATAGACTCTAAAATACTAACCGGCAAGTGAATCGATTGACTCTAGTAAGCAAAGTAAGTCCGGAAATCGAACCCACAGGACTACTTAAATTACGTAAATTAGACTAACTAGACTTAACTAACTGACACGAATATTTGTTTTTATGTTTTAAGGGGGGTTTCTAAAATCCTACAATTGCAATTAAATTAAATATTAACTAAATTAACAAACTAAAGACGCAAACGAGGTTATGGAGGGTTTACTCAGATGATGATAAAATAACTACCTAGACTGGAATCATAATTGACTCGGAATGGAATTCTATTGACGTGACCAAACTATGGAATCGGGATCGTATTATGCTAAACTTACAAAGAAACCGAACAGGACCCCCGACCCTTCTTAGGAAGATACCTATGGAAACTAGCAAGCTATTAAAACACCGGTTTATTATGGATTTCCTTACAGTCCTCCAATTGAATTAACTAAGTACCTTAATGTGATAAGTTCCCTTACGGTGTAGTTATCTAAGGTGACTACGATAAACTAATTTGACTCGGTTAGCAAGATTGTAAGGTTAACTAAATTGGTCTTTTTATAAAGCACCTACCTTTAGTGATCTAACAACGTAGACAAACTGACAATCCCTCACTTTATAGTTTTGAGATTAGTAGCGCACCTAGACCTACTTGATTCACAGAATTACTTGTTGATACAGTTTTGTGTCTGTCGCTTGTTGTTAATTACAGTTGTAATTGAACGGTCTTTGCTCAAGTGTCTGTATAGGTTTGGTCGTGTCGAATAGATCGATATATCCTTCTATCTTGATCTAGTATGACATCTTAGCTTGTCTGTGTTAATCAGTTGCATGTGTGCATACTGATAACTCTTGTGTACGTCAAGTCTACACACATTCTCCAAGAATGAGAATCCTGTGCGAGTCATAGATTTCGTACGAAACACAGGGTTTCGTACGAAACAAAGAGTATTTCATACGAAACAAGCATTTCGTACGAAACACTAACTCGTACCAAATTCCGGAGATGTGTTTCTTGTGAAATATTGTGTTCAGTATGTCTAGATTCGTGGTTAATACGAAATATCTAGGCAGACACTATATAAGCAGACATGCACCTCTCAGTCAAGAGCTAGTTGGTCTAAGTGAGCCTCTCAGTATTCTCTCTGAAGACGAAGACACAAGAACACAACAAGTTTGTTTGAGTCATACGAGCATTGTGTGTATATGTTTGTACTTGTTCTCAATCATTAATCAAGATAGTGAATCTTTGGTTACCCCGTGTTCTTTACTTTGCTTTGGTTGCATGCACACTTGGATTCCGCACTTGTGTATGTCATTTGAACAAGGAACTGGTATAACACCATCCGCAGGTGGACCTACAAGTGGTATCAGAGCTTTGGCTATTTCCTTGTTCAAAACCGGGCTTAGTTGTGTCTGAGCTAGTTTGAAGATTTTTGAAGTGTTCTTGAATCTCCAGCAGAAAACATAAGTTTTGGATAGATAACTAACTTAAAACTTGGTTAAAATCTGTTGCATGCAGAAAATTTTGTGGTAAAATTTTTCTGAAGAACACCCTTGAAGAAGAAATCTGCAAAAATTTGAATCTGATTAGTTTTTGGTAGGGTTGACATTTTCTAACTTGGATCTGGACTTGGACTGTTCACTGATATAACTGTTAAAATATGTGTTTTAACTAAAAGTGGGTAAGACAACAGGTATTTTCGAAAAAGCAGGTCTACACAAGAAAGGAAATCTCTCACCAAACCATTTCTGAAAAGATTCCACTGAAAAACACTGAACCAAAACAGTTTGTGCGACTGAAAAATTTCGTACGAATCATCTTGACCTGCACGAAACAAGCGTCTTGCACGAAACATCATGTTTCGCACGAAACAGCTGTCTCGCACGAAACAGTTGTTGTTTGTTTTTCGTGTTTTTCAAAGCTTTGTGATTTTAAGAAATTGTCATATTTTCAGATTTGTGAATTTTTAAAACAGTAATTAAAATTGTGAAACTTTAAAGCCTTTAAATATTCATAAAACAAGAAAATATAATGAGTTCTAACCCGTGGGATTGGAGTTGTTCAAGCTTAAATCAGGAGTCTTCGCAAAGATCCGCAACATCATGGGTAAAATCTTTGATGCCACAACATACAACAATGATCTCTGCAAATCAATGGGCGTGTGTTGCGAATCAGAATCAAAGCATCCAAACGCTGTTAATGAGCGAAAGTGAAACAGGGAGTAACACCGTCCGCCCAAGCTAAATCATATGAACGATTATCCTTCCTGGAAAAGTCGTTTTCATACATACATTCTTAGACAGAACGTAGAATTGTGGACGTGTTTCACTACCCCCTACAATGAAGCACTTGAAGAAGCTGGATCAAATCCAACCTCATTGGCCAATCTAGTCGAAAGTGACAAGAAAGCTTACGATCTAGAGAAAAAGGCATTTGCTATCCTCACACAAGCTCTGCATAAAGACATTTATCATCAGTTTGTGTATTGTACTACAACGAAAAATTTGTGGGACACTCTGGAAGCAAAAGGTGAAGGTAACGCTGCTACCAGGAAGATTCGGCATGATCTGCTCAAGAAAGAGTTTGAAGGTTTCATGTTCATGGAGAACGAAACTTTGAATGATATGACCACTCGGTTTATCATCTTCTCAGTGAAATGTACTCGTATAAAGTGTTAGCAGCACCACAAGAAATTGCGATGCGATTTGCTGATGCTTTACCACCGAAATGGGATCTTTTAAAACATACAGGTGTTTTGGACTCAATTAGTATTTATGAATTTGTGCAGAAACTGGAGAACAAGAATGAAGAAGAACTCCGGAAGGCACAACGATTCTCTGCTCCACAAAACCCTGAAATGTATTTTGGAGGTATAAATGCAGGTACAAGCTCAAGTCAGCAACCAAAGCTGCAGACCGCGTTTGTGTCAAACGTGAACCCTTTTCTACCCCAACCAGTTCAATCAAGTCGGTCTACAGGTTCAAGTAATTAAGCCTATGGACAGAATTTTGATCCGAAAGCATTCCTTCCACAACCAAGGGATTTAGAGCATAAAGCTCCACAGCAAGCTCCTCAACAAGCTTTCTATGGAAACAACAGTCAATCGGCAAATCCCAACACTGTCAAACTTGACACGTCAAATCTCTCTAAAATCAACGTAGAAGTTGCACAGGAACATGCAGAACTTCTAAATACCATGGTCAGTGCGTATTGTGGTTTAGTTGCAGGTCAAATAGGGAACATCAATTTGACAAACGAAGACTATGAACAAATTGACCGAGATGAAATGGAGCTGATGGACATCAAGTGGGCATTTGCAAGTGCTATGAGAAGAGCGAAGGATTATATGAGAAGAACGGGTAGAACCAGTTTGGAAAGCAAGAAGGATACAATACAGCTTTGACAAAACCGCCGTCACTTGCTTCAACTGTGGAGAAAGAGGTTACTTCAAGCGGGAATGCACAAGACCCAGCAAGGAAGGAAATCACAACCCCTTTCGAAATCAGTCTCAACCATCCAATACAGCACAGTACAACAACGAAAGAAGAATAGTAGCTGTTGGCAACTCTAACAATACCAATCAATCAGGACCTTCAAACACGCATAGAGCTTTGGTAGTTCAATCTGATGAAGGATACGATTGGTCAGTACAATTGGGAACTGAGAACAACGGAAGAACTGCATGCTATGCGAAGATCGTGGATTAAATCAAGCATGATCACAACATCAATACTCCAAATAACGATGATATCTGGGGATGCTGGTAGTTCTGATGAAGAATGTTCAAGTTCAGATGGTTATGGATCTGATTCCGATGTGAAGAAAGGAAGTGATCCTAAGGTTGAAGAATTGCTGAGTGAAGCTGAGATGTTGAAGAGTGAAAAGGTAAGTATTATGAGGAATGCAGAAGCTGCGGAAAAAGAGACAGAAACACTCTCTACAGATGGTCCAGCTTTTCCTCATCACACTTCCTTTATGGCAAATGTTGAAGGTTCTTCAAAACAGGTAAATTCTGACCATCCTACTGTTTGCAATGACTGTGTTGAGTTGAAAATAAAATATAAAACCGTCAACAGTCATAATCAGAATTTAGTTGTTGAACTATCAAAATGCAGAGGTGAATTTGGCGCTAACTAGAAATGAAAAAGAATTCAAATCTGTAATAGAAACCCTTAAGAAAAATGTTTCTGAATTGACAAAAACAGTTTTGAATAAAAAGACAGGAATTAATAATTACATTAATCTCCTAGAAGAAACAAAGAAAGAGTTAGCCATCGCCAAATGCTAATATGATTCGATCAAACGCAAATTGGAAAGTTATTCTAACTCCCAATATGTGCTTGATCATATTATTGAATTTAAAAACTAAAGGGAGATGCTCAATGCATATGGTATAAGTCGTGTCCACCCCCAATGAAACACAACTATACCAAAATGCCTGATGAAGAGGAGATGCCTCGTTTTGAACCCTCTGTACCTTTGAATCCTGAGGAATTCGCAACAGGGTTAGGGTTCAAACTAGGCAATTCCTCTCAAGAACCACGCAAGCCAGAAAGTTCATCATCTGATGAAGAAGAGGATGATACTTCAGATGATGAATCAAGAAATGATGATCAAGATCAGCCTCTTGATGAAAGGAAAAGAGTAGAATCTTCTGCTACTCCTAGTACTCAATCTGTTGAGAATCAAGAGACTGTTCCTAAGAAATCTGTGAAGACAAGTGTGTCTACACAAGAAGTAGATAATGTGTTGTATACTTTGGTTGGAGATAAGAAAATCTATTCAAACAATGATTTTCCAATTAAAAACATAAATCCAATCTCTATAGATCAGGTTTTTGAAAAGTCAACAACCAAACCTGTAGAAAAGAAAAGGCCGACCAAATCACAACCATTATCCGCTTCAAAAGAAAAACAATGGAAGCGAGTTGAAAAGTCTACAATTTCTCAACCGAAGGTTGAATCAAAAGGCACTCGCCACCAGAAAAAGGCCAAAACTGTTAAATTTGTGAGATCTAAAGGTACCGATAAACTCAAAACTTTTCAAGGAAAATCTAACGTTGATTTAGTAAAGAAAGTTAAGATTTTGAAAAGAAATAGTCAAAACTATTACACCCAACACACTGATGGATGTAATGAAAATGAACCCAGTACCTCAGGATCCACAAGTTCAACATCAAGCCGAGAAACACGATCTCCTAGTTTTGTTGAAAGGAGAACTTGTTTCAAAAGTGGAGAATTTGGCCACATTATAAAGGATTGTCAAAATCTAGCCAAATCAAGATGTATAGAGAAAATCCCTCATGAACCAACTTGCAAACGTAAATCTGTTTCTCCGACTCAAGATAAACGAATAATTAAGGATCAAAAAGAGATACAAAAACGTAAACAAGAAAAAGCAGTTGAGAAAGCTTTAAAATCGGTTTCTTCGAAAAAGGATCAAAGATCTTCAAAGTCAATAAAACCAGACACTGTTAAAACTGTAAATAATAGTAAATCTTGTAATAAACAAGGATCTTGGAAACAGAAGACCGGTAATGGTTCAAAAGGAGTTTCTCAGTTTGTTAATCATCAAGAAATCAAGATTACATTTCTCGATGATAAGGGACGACCCAAGACCACTAAGGCTTGGGTCCCCATCTTAAACTAATCTTGTTTGTGCAATGTGCAGGGTGTTCTAGGAGGAACTGTAAATAGTCATTGGATTGTTGACAGTGGAGCATTAAGGCACATGACCGGTGACTTGCGGCTCCTGTATGATGTGAAAAGCATTAGGGGTGGTTATGTTGCTTTTGCTGGTGACAAAGGTGGATACAGCACTGGAGAAGGAATGGTCTCCAATGGTGTTGTGAGCTTCGACAAGATCAATTATGTGCGGCAAATTGATCACAATCTTCTTAGCGTTTCTCAAATCTGCGACAAGAAGTTCACGGTACATTTTGATGATGCCGGATGTTATGTGCTGAAGCCTGGATTCAAAATCCCTAAGGAATGGATTCTCCTGTCGGCTCCAAGAATTAATGATTTGTATATTCTTGATATGAGCCAAGCTATTACAACATCTGCACAAGTCACATGTTTTGTCTCTAAAGCCACCGAGAAGGAATCAATCTCCTGGCACAGACGTATGGGACACATTCACCTGAGGAAAATGAACTATTTGGTGAAGAACAATCTAGTGAATGGTGTACCAGTGAAGAACTTTCATCTTCAAGACGTTTGTGTATCATGCCAGAAAGGGAAGCAAGCAAGAAAGTCCCATCCCGTGAAGAAGATCAACACTGTGAATATGCCACTGGAACGTCTTCATATGGACCTCTTTGGACCTATGAAACATAAGACAACCTTTGGTGATTCTTATTGTTTGGTAGTTACTGATGACTATTACAGATTTTCATGGGTAAACATGTTGGCACACAAGAGTGAAGTTCCTACTATCCTCAAGAATCTCCCGACTCTGTTAGAAAATTTGTACAATCTGAAAGTAAGGAGAATCAGAAGCGACAATGGCACGAAATTTAAGAATCAAGTTATGGATGAGTACTGTTCCTCAAAGGTATTCTGCATGAGTAAAGTTCTCGATACACTCCACAACAAAATAGCGTCGCTGAGAGGAAAAATAGAACTCTTATTGAAACTGCAAGAACCATGTTAGTAGAATCAGAACTTCCCGTTCAATTTTGGGGAGAAGCTGTTGCTACTACGTGCTACACGATGAATAGAGTTCTAATGGTGAAGAAATATGGGAAGACATGCTTTGAGTTATTACATAAAAGGAAACCGGACATTTCTTTCTTAGAACCTTTTGGAGCTCCATGCACTATGATCGACCCACATGGAAAGTTTGGTCCCAAGGCTATCGAAGGTTTCTTTCTTGGATATGCTACTCCAAATTTCCGGGTGTGGAATTTATCTTCGAAGAAGATTGAAGAATGGGGTGAAGTCAAGGTTCAGAGATATACAGAAGCTACAAGAGCTCCGGGTACTTCTTGGATGTTTGACTACGATGGGCTGTTTGACTCCTTTAATTTGCCAACTTTTGATGATGCAACAGCTGCTGCTCAGATGTTATTTGAAAGTGATACTGCAGTAGACTCATCATTAGTTCGACCAATTATTGTTAACCTTCAAGTGTCGACTTCGGTTAACAATCTTGTTCAAAATGAAGAATTCGAAGACGCTGCGGATTATAATGTTTCATCAGAAGATGATGAGTTTCATGATGCAAATGAAGCTGCCTCTGGTGCGGTTCCTAGATTTTCAAATGATACATCAAATATTCAACCTCAAGGAACGACTGAAGGTCAGGCATCTACAACGTCATCAAATCCAGCTCTCGATTTAACTGTTGATCTGAATATCAACAATTTGGGTATAAATTCTCGAGTTCCCGATGTGCCAGAAACTCGAATTCATAATACCCATCCTCAGCAGAATATTATTGGAGATGTCCAGAGTGGTGTGCAGACTCGTAATCAGCTGCGAAACAACCTGAATGCTGGATTGTATTCGGAAATCAGGGGATCAGGGGAGCAGAATGATTGGTCTTTTGCCTGCTATATGTGCCAAGTAGAACCAAAATCTTGGAAGGAGGCAATAAAAGAAGACTCTTGGGTTGAAGCCATGCAGGAAGAACTTCAGCAATTTCAGAAGTTAGGCGTCTGGAAATTGGTTGACAGGCCTGATGGCTACAAGAAGATTGGTACACGATGGGTGTACAAGTGCAAGAAGGATGACCGAGGTATTGTTGTGAGAAACAAAGCGCGATTGGTTGTTCAAGGTTTTAATCAGGTCGAAGGGATCGATTATAATGAAGTTTATGCACCGGTTGCACGACTTGAGGCCATAAGAATCTTTTTGGCTTATGCGTCCTTCAAGAATTCACCATTTATCAGATGGATGTGAAGAGTGCATTTCTTAATGGTGTGGTAGAAGAGGAAGTATATGTTGAGCAACCGCCAGGTTTTGAAGATCCTCTCCATCCTGACAAGGTTTGGCTTCTCAACAAGGCGTTATATGGTCTTCATCAACCTCCGAGAGCTTGGTATGAAACGTTGTCTACCTATCTGTTGAAGAATGGTTTTCGACGAGGCCTGATCGACTATACTCTCTTCATCCAGGAATGGGACGAGGATTTACTGTTAGTACAGGTTTATGTTGATGATATTTTTTTTGGGTCTACTAACACTCGAATGTGCAAAGAATTCGAACAGGTTATGCAGTTCGAGATGAGTGCTATGGGAGAAATAACTTTCTTTTTAGGTTTGCAGGTTCAGCAATCAAAGGAAGGGATTTTTCTCCATCAAACCAAGTACGTCGGAGATATTCTCAAGCGATTTCAGATGGATGACTCAAAACCTTTGGGAACTCCATTAGCTCAAAATCATGGGATTACTCCAGATGGAATGGGTGAACATGTAGAACCATCTCTCTATCGTGCAATGATCGGATCTCTCATGTATCTTACTGCCTCAAGACCCGACATAATGTACCCAACATGCCTTCTGGCGTGTTATCAGTCTAGTCCGAAGGTTTCTCATTTGATGGCTGTGAAAAGGATCTTTCGTTATTTGAAGGGACGTCCTGACACTGGTCTATGGTACCCTAAGGATGATAACTTTGATCTGGCAGCATTCAGTGATTCTGATCATGGCGGCTGTAAAATCGATACAAAATCAACAACAGCAGGATGTCAGTTCTTGGGAAATCGCCTAGTCACGTGGCAATGCAAAACGCAGACTTGTGTAGCTACATCAACATGTGAGGCTGAGTGTATTTCTGTAACATCCGTCAAAAAACGGATTTACCAAACCCGCTCCGTTTATTAACCGAACAATCAGTTAAAATTTTCGTTGCGAATTAAATGCCCAAAATAATTTTAAACGATACATAATCAATTATTATATGGGATTATATAATTAGTTTTTGAAAATCTGTCAAAAATAAGAAAAAAAAATAGTTTGGTTCTGCCGGGTCTTTCGAACTCGGGTCAGTAACCGGTTCATCAAACAACTTAACACACAACACTTGAACCACTGCGCCACTGATGCTACTTGTTAAATGTTGGAATCATTTATTTCATAAACGCGTCTTTCCGAATTCAAAACCGGCGCCCAAAGTTCAGTCGTCGGAAATCCGGGCGATCTCGCCAAGAATTAACGACATCTTCAGTTATAACGTAAAACTTAAATGCTACATCGGTTATAACCGACGTCTGAGTCCGCGAAACCATCTATAACCGCCGGAGAAATTACAACCGATGAATCAAGTCGGAAATCGGACCAAATCCATCGACGACTTGCCCTATAAATACCCCCTCGAACCTCTGCAAACCTTTTCGCTCAAAACCGCACCTTTTCTCGGCGAAAACTCACTCGCCGGAAATATTCTGCTCGTCGCCGGAAAACCGGGTTCTTCATTTCTGAGCCTTACTGAACCCTCTGAACTTATACCGAAGTCACCCACATACTTTGTAAGCTTTCTGAAGACTCTCTGCTGCAAGACACTCGTCGCCGGAAGTGATTGCTGTCGCCGGAGTTACGCCGGAAAAACATAGGAAGCCAGTCGGTATACCTCACGCCTAATTTCCTTTCTTTTTACTTATATCTCATCTGTAATTAACCTAAAAACGCTAAAGAATCCTGATTAAAACTTCGAACCAGATTGTCATCGTTCCTGGTTAAAATCTAACGAAGAAGACGATGTTGCAGTAACATATAAGTATAATTTAAATCAAGAAATTACTCGGGTTAGACACACAGTCCAGTGGTGGACTGTGTGCACATTAAACACACAAACGTCTCGAGTTCGAATCCTGTTCCACACACGCTGCCTTAATAAAAACGATTTTTTTTTGTTAACCGAACCGGAGTCACACTGTTATATGTTAAGTATATTAATAATCGGAATAATAACCAAGTTAGACACACAGTCCAGTGGTGGACTGTGTGTATGTTTAATCAAAGCGCACGAGTTCGAGTCCGGTCTACTACATCGACCCGGACAATTATTCAAACTTTTAAATACGGCATAAATGAAAAGGTTTAGTTTGTATTTAAGAATAATAAAAATCAGTTTAGTTAACAAGTTGGACACACAGTCCAGCGGTGGACTGTGTGTTAGCATAAGCCACAGGTCCCGGGTTCGAGACCTGTGGAGCGCACCGAGTCTTGGATTAAAATCGTTTTTAGAAAATAAAGGATTTTCTGTTTAACATAATTAATATATAAATATAATTAAAAACAGAAATATTTCGGGTTAGACACGTAGCTCAGTTGGTAGAGCTGCGTGCACGCGTACGGGAGGTCTCAGGTTCGAGCCTCACTCAGCGCATAATTTCTCGCATACGAACCGGTCAAGGTCAAGGTCAACGGTCAAAGTCAAAGTCAACGGTCAAAAAAGTCAAAATTTTTTATTATTTTTATTTATTTATTTTAATTAAAAATCAATTAAAAATACTAAAAAATAACATTTTTAAGGTTAGAAAATAGCCTTAAACTCACAAAAATACACCCAACAATCCTACTAAAATGGATTAATAAAATCCGTTTACTTACCAAACCATAATGCTATCTATCTAGGTTAATTTCACTCGTGGTTAAAACCACTTCGCGTGCATTCAACATCATCAACCGAACGCACCCACTGTGAGTGAATCTTACAACTCCCCCTTTTTAATTACACGTTTTGGGGTGTGTCATGTGTCACAAATTAATTAACTCGTTTATTTAAACTTGTGCCATACCATATCGTGATCTAAACTTAGATTGTTTATATTGCTGTGATTACTTATTTCATTTTGTCAATTCATTCTTTAAGCCCATCAGTTCCTCGTGGGAGACGAGTTGAACAACGCGTGCCTCAAAACCAATTCATCATTGTTCATGTGTATATCATTGAGTTTATATTGTTTGTAGTTTTGTCTTTCATATTATCATGTTTATGCAATTCATTCATTAGGCCCATCAGTTCCACGTGAGAGACGAGTAGAGCGACGCGTGCCTCTAAATGTTCCATTATTGTTCATGTGTGCTTTATTTAATATCTAATGATTGTTGAATAAGTTTACATCTATTTTTACTCATGTGTGGTTGTGCACTCATTTCATAATCAATTAAATAAACTTGTTCAATGTTTTCCATAGGGTTCACTCGCCAACTTTATGTTGATCCAAAAACCTTTTTACACATGATACAGGTGAACAGGTTGAAGCAAGGAAAACATAGGAAATGCCTTAGAAGAGAATAAAGAAGCTTAGATTGATAGTTAGAACATGTTGTAATATTTATTGTAAATTTCCATTAAATTGTATTAAATGAATATGAAATGCATAATAAATGTCATGAGCTTTGATGATAACCCAATCATGCCCCGATCACCTTTTCCGCTGCGGGTCGGGGTGTTACAATTTCAGCTTCTAGTTGCTGCTCTCAAGTTCTATGAATTCAACAGCAAATGCGCGATTACAGTTTTGAATTTCTTACTACTCCTATTTTTGTTGATAATGAAGCTTCTTTACAGATCACTCGGAATCCTGTACAGCATTAAAAAACAAAACACATTGAGATTAAGTATCATTTTAACGAGATTGTTATGAAAAGAGACTTATTGATGTTGTTAAAATCCACACTGATTACCAACGTGCCGACCTTTTTACCAAAGCCTTTGATAAATCATGTTTTGATTATCTACTTTTGGTCAATGGCATCAAGGTGAAACCCGAGTAACTCAACCATGGCTAACTATTTTTGTATATACTTTTCTAAAAATCTAAAACTACAAAAAGATTTTTAGTTTTACATTTTAGGGGGAGTAAATTTCAAGAAATTACAAAAATATGTCTTTTATTTACCTTCTTTGTTTAAGGAGGAGAAAATTCAGAATAATACAAAAACATTAGAAAAATAAAAAATGAGTTTCTTGGATAAGTTGAAGATGATGAAATTCACCGGTAAATCTGTCAGATATGGTTAAAAGCATAGAAAGAAGATTGATAAGTAGCTTTTACTAATGATGTATTGGTAGGCTCACAATCAGGCTAAAATGTGCAGGTTTATATAAACTTAACAAACAGAACGCCAGGTGGGAACCATTCATTGATATAAGGTCTTGGTACCAAAATTTCGTTTGATTGAGTGCCGAGGTTCTAAGATACACGGTCTTTATGCTGGCTTATCATCTGGGTGTCATGGTTGAATCTTTTGCCGAAAAATAATGGTGACACAAGTCTAGAACTTCCATGATATCATACATACGTGTACATACTGCATACGACCATCAAATAAGTGATAAAAATATCACATCCCCAAAATAAGTGATAAAATATCACAACTTTATGTTGGAGCTAAGTTTGTCTCTTTGTCGGTACGATGGTACTAACCTGTTCACGGACTTACTCCTGTGCCCTGCATTCATATGAAAATCAAGTTCCTCATCAATAAGTGATTAAATCACAAAGGGCTTGTTTTCAATCAAAATAAGTGAGTATCTCACATCATTCATATACGTAAAAACAGATGATAAAGCAGTATACTCACCGGTAAGATTTTCTCTCGTGCATATCTTGATACGGGAATGTGTCGTGATGTGGTTGAACACTGGCTAGTAAGTATAATCCATACCTTAATCATATCTTCCAATCATGATTACATCTGATAAGTCTGAGCTTACGTGGACAACAATACCGATAATCATAGTTAAATACTTATCTGTTTAATTTTGAAAACCAAATACCGTTTTTGACAAAGATTAAAATGCTTGTATGATTCCTTTACCTTGAAACTCGAAAAAAAATTGTAGTTTATCTGTGTATTTTGATTTTATGTCTAGTTTACTTAGTTGATTATGTAATTACTTTTAGAAAGTTAGCCAAAGTTGATACTCGAGAGTTTCTACCAAGTTACGCCAGAAAACCATCTGTTTGATATCACAACTTCATAAAGTAATATCTTGCAACAACTAATCCATCAAATAAACCCAAAATCTGAAATTCGTTTGAGTGTGTGTATCTCATACGAATGAACCTAGTCATTTGATTTGACTTGGTCACTTGTTTTTCTCAAATCTGCTGCTGGAATTCATACGAGTGTATGTATCTCGTTCAGGGAATACAATCATACGAAGAATTTATGATAAGTCTTTCATGTGTATTCCCTGAGAAATTTGTGTTCTAATTATATTTGTCTATTGAGTACAGATTGATACAAAAGAACATGAACAAAGACCAGCAACGAAGAACTCTGACAAGTCAGAGGAGGAAGTAAGAAAGATTTGAAGTTTCTTAGAAGTTCGAAGACCTGATGCTCTAATCATTGGATAGCAGATCTATCAATGGATAATAGATCTTCAGGGGGAGTTTGTTGATACTCAAAACCATTCAAAATGAAGACCAAAGACCGAAGACCGAACACCAAGCAACATCCAAGGGGGAGTTTGTTGATACAGTTTTATGTCTGTCGCTTGTTCTTAATTACAGTTGTAATTGTACGGTCTTTGCTCGAGTGTCTGTATAGGTTTGGTCGTGTCGAATAGATCGATATATCCTTCTATCTTGATCTAGTATAACATCTTAGCTTGTCTGTGTTAATCAGTTGCATGTGTGCATACTGATAAGTCTTGTGTACGTCAAGTCTACACACATTCTCCAAGAATGAGAATCCTGTGCGAGTCATAGATTTCGTACAAAACACAGGGTTTCGTACGAAGCAAAGAGTATTTCATACGAAATAAGCATTTCGTACGAAACACTGACTCGTACCAAATTCCGGAGATGTGTTTCTTGTGAAATATTGTGTTCAGTATGTCTAGATTCGTGGTTCGTACGAAATATCTAGGCAGACACTATATAAGCAGACATGCACCTCTCAGTCAAGAGCTAGTTGGTCTAAGTGAGCCTCTCAGTATTCTCTCTGTAGACGAAGACACAAGAACATAGCAAGTTTGTTTGAGTCATACGAGCATTGTGTATATGTTTGTACTTGTTCTCAATCATTAATCAAGATAGTGAATCTTTGGTTACCCGTGTTCTTTACTTTGCTTTGGTTGCATACACACTTGGATTCCGCACTTGTGTGTATGTCATTTGAACAAGGAACTGGTTTAACACCATCCGCAGGTGGACCTACATTACTTCCTACGGTGTGTTGCCAATTAATCATAAAGACTATAAACACAAGTGCAAATAATCTAACACGAATCTATTCTTTGAAAGACATTCATCAAGATATGTGTGGAAGCAATAATATGAAATCAAACAAATAAAGATAGTCAAACACATCAAGCTTGTATTACCAAGTCTTTTAGGAAGTTAATTATCCATAGAAAATAGTCACGAATAATAAAAATTCAAACTTTGTTAATCAATCATCCTAATCTAGGTAGTTATTGGTTTTTAGCCAATAATCATCTTCATAACAAAATTAAAGAATGAAACATGGTAAAAACAACAAAAGTAAAGAACGAGGGAACCCGGTTGATTAATTACAAGTAGCCTTGATCCCAGACCTTCAAATCTTCAACCGGAGCTTCAAAACCTTCAAATTCAGCTTCTTGATCCCCAAATTTCGTTCGAAGCAATCTTCAATTCGTAGTGTTATGGTTTTACAAATTTTTTAATGTTTGTATTACAATACCCAGCTCAAAACTCTGAAACAGATCGAATTATTCTACGAAAATAGCCACCTGCTGTGACAAATGGCAAAATACCCGGTAAATTGCGTACAACTTAATTCACTATTTAATTTATTTAATTCGCATTAGACTTAATTTTTATTTGATTAAGTCTCAAAAGTCTAGGAATATACAGTTTCAAATCATGTAAGGATATCGAGTTCCCTGCGTTGCGAAAGCAATAAACTATATTCTAGACAGGTTAGTGAAAATGCGAACACACTATTCATGTCAGGATAGTCACGGTACAGCCCGAAATGACAAAAACAGGATATGAAAACATATCCACCACAATTTATTCATAAAAAAACATTATTTGAAAACAACTTAGACATCATATTTTCGAAAAAATACATAAACAATAAAATTGCAACCAGAACTAGGAAATCAACAAAATTCAGCCACTAGTAATGTTAACAAGAACCATTGATAATAGTAATTATCATAAATGGCATAAAAATGTCTCAAAATACTTATGTATACATCACCGTACAAGTTACACAATTTATTCGATAGTGTCAAGTTTATTATCAACACAACAATTTAACTAGTCTAGTGAACTAGTTAACAATTTTTTAATATCATGAACTATGTTTAGTTCATTAATTAACTACAGTTATCAAACAACACAAAGTATCCAAAAATTTATAAACTTAACATTTTATAAAAACCAAACCAATACCCCCCATGTGGGCCTCACAAGCCCTATGTTTATAAAAAAAAAAATCCATGGTTTTGAGGATATCTAGTTAATTATTCAGTACAATTTTGGATGAAAGTTTAAGTCTATAATCACATGCAAAAGGACCTCACCTCTTTCATTTTCCTCATTACATCAAAAACTCAAAACACCCACTACTTTTTCTTCTCTCAAAATCGGCCATAACCACCTCCAAACACCTTCCATTTTCTCTATCAATCACCTAATTTTTATACCATGCATGGCTACTTTATGAAGATCTAAGAATACTTTCAAGTGAGGAAGACTCTTTGAAGCTTGATTCTTGGTGTTGGGACTTATCATGTTCATCTTATCTTCATCACACTTGTTTTAGTGCAAGTAGTAAGCTTCAAACTCTAGTATTTTCATTCTACTTTTATGTTTAAACATAAAAATACAAGTGTTCATCTTGAAGCTCATCTAAAAACTACATATATCTTAACAAAAACAAATAAAAATCCAACATATTATGTGTTACATGATGATTTTTTATGTTAGTTTACTAGTAGTTTGATGTAGTTAGTTAGGTTTTGCAAATTATGCTTAAAAGTGAGATCTCATGTTTAGATCTAGCAAGATCTACGACACTAAATATTATGAACTTAATTTTATACTTAAAAATGATTTATTAAAAATAACAAGTATAGTTTTTATATAAAAACTCATGTACAAGATTTATCTTGAAAAAGTGTAATTAAAGTTTACATAAACTTGTTGTAAAAAAAATAAAGATGACAAAATCTTAAATATGATTTTTGAAATGTATAAGAGTACATACAAGTTCATAAGTATTATTGTTGATATTATGGTTAATATTGAGTTTTGTAAGACTTGGAAAATTATTGAAGTTGAAAAGTGTATAAAAAATTGATATGCGTCAAATGCAACATATAAATTGTATCAAACACGGTATAAAATCAACCCTTTTTAGTAGTGATGTTGGAAAAAGTGTGCTTCTTTGTACACTTTTGATTTTCAGGATAAAAAGAGCTTAAATATACAAAAGAAACAAATTATCGACAAAAACAACAAGCTTCATCCCAAGACTAAAAACAACAAATCAGAAGTTTGGCACGGGCCCATGCCTTGTCGGCATAAGGTTGTGCCCCTTCAAGATTCTAGATCAGAAGAAGACAAACAGAAGCAAACAAGAGACACGAGGCCATGTCCTTTAGACACGAGTCATGGTCAACTTCCAGATTTTCATATATGGGATAGTACAGCAAGTACAATGGCCATGGGGTTGTGCCGTTGACACACGGGGCCGTGTAGCAGACTGACCTGACATACTCATTAAATGAAGACATAGAAAAAGGAAGACACGGGGCCGTGTGAAGGGTCTGTTTCCAGCTATAAATTGGGGTGCTTAGCTTTATTTCAACTCATCCCTTGGCAAACCACTTCTCTCACACCTGCCATCACTCCATCACCACAATACCACCATCATCCACTACATTCATCCATCATCCATCTTAGAATGTGTGTAGTAGTAGTCTCGGGATCCAAGATTGATCGTAAGAGTTTTTGTCAAACAAAGGCCATGCTTGGCTAATCTCTTACATCACTTGGTGAAAACAAGTTATTTATGTATTACTTTTGATTTCCTAGCTTTGGTTAACTTTCTAAAAATATATCTGAAAATCACCCACACTGCATAAATAGTGTCGTTTGATATATCTAAAAATCACCCACACTGCATAAATAGTGTCTCAATAGCAGTTCCTAAAAAATAGTGTCGTTTGATCCTGATGGTTAAAATCTAATCTGGCAATCATGGATGTTAATGATTATTTTTACCCCTGCCACTCTTATGGTGAATGGTGTCAATTATGTGGTGGAGTTCATAAAGATTTAGAATGTCTCATTCTAAAAATTATTCCCCACTATTTAGACCCATCGTTCTCCTGTGATGATCACCTTAATATGGGTGGGAGTAAAAACAATAACTACCATTCTCCTCCTGAATTCCATCAAACCTCGTCTATAAGAGACATATGTTCGGAAGAATTATGTCAAATAGAAAAGAGGATTCTCCAAAAACTCAAAGAAATAGAATCCATGATGAAGGCGCGATATTCATCAAGGAACAAGAGCATCGAAGAATCGATGAAAACACATTCAGGAATAAACAATGCAGAGGCCATCAAATCTACCCTAATTCTGTGCGGAAACAAAAACGATAGTCATCCCTGTATCAACCCCGCAATGAAGGACTCCATAACGGCTTGTGAACTTCATACCAACGGTTTAGACTAGAGCGAGTCGAATCACACCTTCTTTAACAAGAGCTCGAAAACGGTAAATAAAGGATGGTTTCGCTCTCCTATTTTTAGCATAGAGTTCCACCTTTCCGACAACATCTTGTGTTTTAGTATATCTCGCCGGAACCTAAGGTAAATAAAAACTTCGATGTTGTTCCAACAGTAAGGAACCACCCGATAAAACACGGTTCCATAAAAACTCTAACAAAACTTCATAAAAACCTTAAGGACACGGGGTCGTGCCCCTTCTATCCTCCAAACACGAGGGCGTGTTAAAAAGACACGGGGCCGTGCCATCCTACCTTTTTAACATCGGGTCGTGTCTCCTTCGACATGGCCTGTGTCTCACTAACAGACAATGTTCTCTAACTCATGCAGAAGACACGGGACCGTGTCAACATGCTGTCACTTTCTTTAAAGTCAGCCATGATAAGAATATTTGGACTCATTCCTAAAAGACCAAGATCCTGCATGATCTCTCACACATACCTGAAAAGGTAGTTTCTTAAAAAGGCTTCCTCAAACCTTCTTGTCTTTGCCACTTTTAGTCATTTCTCCTTCTTCAACCTCCAAACCTCCATTAAAGCTTGAAACTTTAAGCTTCAAAAGCTTTAATTGTTAGGTTAAGAGCATGGTTTTAAGCCCAAATTTTTACAAAACTACTATTATACAACAATGTTTAGAGTTTCCTACGTTCAGAAAAGTAAAAATCAAACATGTTTAAACTTAAAACGCAGATTCATAAGGCTAAAATACCAGAACTATTGAAACAATATGGGGTCGTACTCCTTGAGCATGGGGATGTGTAACTCTTCTGTAACTCTTAAACTTTAAGGGTTTGTCATTTTTGACTAGCATGTTGAGTTAGAAAAGGGCACGTCTTCAACCAGTTCAAGGAACAACCGAAGGGGGAGGAGGCTCTCGCTTGAAGCTACTCTCGTCCGCTACGTTTGCGCTTTGCGAGAATCCATCAAAGAAATGACAACTGTGGAGGAGGTCCTTGTGGATAGGGTGAACTACCTCAGTCTTGCCTTGGAGGATAGCTTTAGGGAGCTCAACATCCTTCACCAAAGGTTGAACATCTTGGTGATGCCCCCGATGGAGCCAATCTTACCCTAAGTTGATTGGAACAATACTAACAAGGTAATTAACCCCACCGGGTAGGATGCGATACCCCCGGAACCTCCCAGCAATGCCTACCTTGAGGTTTCGATAAACCCCGCTCCTCTTCCACCAGAGGAAGCCGATGACGAACCCTTCATCTTCCTTCTAAGGGATATTGAGGAAATGCTCAATGACCTCTAAAGGAGCATTTCCCGGGAATAGCTTAAAGCCCTTATTTTCCGAAAACTATCTTTGGGTTTCACTAATCTTTCATAGATTTATCTAGGGAAAGCTATTTGGGTCTAATAATCTCGTAGGACAGCCACCTATCTATCTATCTATCTATCTATCTATCTATCTATCTATCTATCTATCTATCTATCTATCTATCTATCTATCTATCTATCTATCTATCTATCTATCTATCTATCTATCTATCTATCTATCTTAGGACCTTAATCTTCTTGTAACTTTTATTTTCTTTTTAGTTGTACTGATGAATGGATGGAATGAATTATGTTGTTTTGAAAATAATAAAAGTGTGAGAAAACATGAAAATGGCCAAAGGGACACTGAAACAACACCCCATGCACGAAAACAGACACTTCCCAAAGCAAAATCTTCAAACAGTAAGTGTAGCATGGGGCCGTGTATGTTAAGTACGCCTCCATGCCTCAAGTCAGTAATTTTTTTTTGAATCTGGAACACTTACATGGACCGCCCCATAGACACACCCTTGTGCCTGGCTTTTGGAATATTTTCATTACTAGCACTTTTGACACGGGGCCGTGCCCCTCCAAACACACCCCCGTGTCTGCCTTCTGAATATCAGAAATCTGGTACTAGCACTTTTGACACGAGTTCATGTCCCTCAAACACGCCCCCATGTCCAGTGTTTGGTTTTTGAAAAAAAATGTTGTTTTTAACCCACGTGTACAAATTTAATCAATTTAAACCAATTTTGGACACATTAAGGACAATGTGTAATTTAAGTGTGGGGGAGGGGAAGCTTAATTTGAAATTGTTTGTCCTAAAAAAAGGACTTACATAAAACTCTACTTGGAAGCTAAAACATCTCAAATCTTTTTCAAAAACAATTTTTTTAGTTTGTTTTTCTCTTGTTTATAGTTTAAGTTAGAAACCAAGATCTAAAAATTTTCAAGTTTTTATAAAGTTTGCAACCGATAGCGCCGTGATAACAAGAACCATATAAGAAAAACTTGTAAAAAGGCATGACAATTCTTTGTAAAATTTGATTGTATATATAATTTCACACTATTACCCCTTTTCCCACAAAAATGTGAGTTTTGAGCCTTTACCGAGCATTCAAATTAATATCTTACTAAATGCTCATTTTCATTTCTTGTGTGAATAGTCGTGTGGTTCTTACGATTCTAGAACTTGACCCGACAATACATTACCGGTCCTTACCAACTAATCTAACTTAGTGTATGATGGAGACATTAGGATTTTTAAACCCATTTTTCATTTTCAGCTTTATTTTCTTTTTTCTCCCCACCAAAAACAAAAAAAAATATTCCCCTAGTTAAACCCCTTTGAGCCTAAACCTATTGTTTCGAAACCCGCAAAACACCTGACTTTATGTTTCTAATCTGTGACTAGGATACTGAACCAAGATATTGGTAACATCCTACAGAAGTATCTTGCTCGTTACTAATGGTTTGTTTGTATACTTTAGTTGCAAGGGACCAACGTTAATGAAGACTAGGTCTACCCGAAGACTCACTCAAAGTGGTTGAAAGGTGAACTTTAATAGCAGAAGAAGAGGTCTACAACGGTCATAAGGGGATATTCTCCGTATCTCGGAATTGTAGGATATTTAGTTAGAATTTAAAAACTATATAAATGGATGCCAGATCATTAGAAAAACACATGTAATCTCGTACACACACCAATTACTCGCTATATTCACAATCATTCACTCACATTTCACAATCATTATAAAACTTAGAGTTGATCCGTGCATTTTCCTAAAGTTGTATCCTGATTTTCAATCAATAAGAAGAACAAAGGCATCTGGCAGTTGTCAGCTCCCGAGGTTTTGTGCCGACGATCTAGATAGATCAAGGGCTTTCCTCGTACATCCCGCGTCAATCCTTACTTTTATTGTTCATTACTTGATAATTGATATAGTTTCTTATCCTGAAATTGTTTTCTTTATTAATCAACTTGACACATTTTTTCAAATCTCTATAGCACACTACCTCACAAACTAAATTTGATCACTTAATTGCTTTGGTAATTTTTGACCAAAACAATTTGGCGCCTACCGTGGGGCAAGTGGTGCTATTCTTATTCAAAACTTTGTTAAAATAATTAATCAGTTTTTTGTTCTCAAAATTTTTACAAAACTATTTTCAATGGCCTCTCAATCAAATTTGAGCTCTTCTTCGATGCTTGTTTCAACTTCTGCTGTGACTGGTTCATTGCCCCTCCACCTCCACAAGTTCAAGCTTTCTAAAGGAGAAATGAAAGCCATACACCTCGAGATACTTCTGTTGCTTAGAATGTTTCCAGATCTGGAGTTTCAGGGAGAACTATTGTCCTTGCATACAGGATCAAATGAAAAAGCAGCAAGAAACCAACTAGGTTATAATGAAAGAGATATAACTCTTGAAGTCAAACTCCAAGAAACCTGCTTAGGATGCAGCTACTCCTTTATAGCCCAAGATGTTGAACTTTAGTTCGGCAGCATTCACCAAAGATAATCAAGGCAACATGATACCGAGTCATTCCCGGAGCAATATACTGGAAATATCCCCAACGGCCAGGATATCGACCGCGAGGGATCTAGGATATGGTCTGGGATATGGCCAAAATCGCCAGGCTGGTAATGCATCTATTAACTCCAGAATCTGTAACGCCTCGCTTTTCGCAGCTTACCGTTTTTAGAAAGAATGTATCATCCGAGGCTTTGATTTTAATTGAGTTGATCATTTATATGAAATTCGCATCCTTTATACACATTTATACGTATACTTGTACACATAGTCGTTACATGATTTATAAACTTAAGTTAACTCGCAAATCCTTATTGTGTATTCATAATTCTTAAACGTTTCATTCAAGCAAGACATATATGAAACTTATAATTATTTAGCACCACATTAAATGATTCACGCTTATTATACACTTTGTTTCATTTAAACTCTTAAAACCGTGTTCTTTTTACGAAGGAATAGTTAGATTATAATGTCCGTATGCTTAAGATATCAAGCCACCTGTTAATATACGCCACGTATATATAAAATACACATCAATTAACCTTACAATATCAATTAATTAACAAAAAAATAAAAATAAAAAGGGGCTGCCATATGTTGATGTTTTGGGCTTGTTTCAAGTTTAAACACCCACTAATCATGTCTAAAGCCCAACCCATTGAAACCTTAATCCCTTCCCTAAATAAACCACCTTTCCCCCATCCATTTCCCACTTTTACAAGTCTCCAAACACTTCAAAAACACTCTCAAAGTCCCTAAGATATTCAGAAAACGCAGTAGCCATATTTGAGTTTTTTTTTTGTGAGTTCTAACTCACTTCTTCAACTAATTCTTCCTTGTTTCTTCTTCTAAAACACTTGGATAACCTCTAGGAAGGTTTTCACAAGTTTTCTTTGGCAAACTAAGGTGAAACCTCACATTTTTGAAGTCCAAAGTGTCATAAATTTTCTGCCATTTTTATCTTCTTATAACTTTAATAATTTCAAGTTTTCTTCACGTTTTCTTCCTCAACAAGAGTTGTAATGCCTTTAGGGATATTACCATAGGTTTTCCATGGACAACCAAGGTGGAACAATACTATTTTTAAGGCTAAACTTTCTATTTTGGAAGATGAACTTATAAACTTTATTCAGACTTGTTTTCTCTAAACAAACTTATGCTACTTGTGCCTCTAATCAAACCCATGGTTAGTGAGCTAGCTAGAGTTGTTTCATACAAAGTAGGAGGTGTAAAATAACTCTAAACTTGCTATTTTAAAAAGGGTTTTAACCCACAAGTGTTAGAACCATCCAAGCTTAACAAAGCTTGTGTTTTGGTAAAGGTGTGATTACATGGAGGCCCTGGCTATCCTACTTTCAATCCACCACCTCACTTGATGATTTCTAAGTATAACCACTAAGCTATGTTCAACCTTCAATTGAGTAACTAGGCTACGACACATCCCCAAACATTTCCATGTTCAGGATGCACGCACTTAGCTTGCTTACTTGATCGATACATAGTTTAGTGAAGTATTTTTCTTCTATTTCATTCATGACCATCCGAATTGTCCTTGTGACAGTTTGTGTGTTTGTGAATCTTACGAAACAGGTTAGAGGACGGTTATCATCCTACCTCCATGCATGACTTCTATGACTTCCATGAAATATATGATTTATATGATAAACTTGATAATATAATATATACCATATATATGCAAGTAATATATATATAACCGAACAATGATCATATGGTTACTTGTCCTAACATTAGGTTATTTTATCTAGGACTTAACCTCTTGTTACGATTCTAATGGGCATGACCCATGAAACCACAAACACCATACAGGGTTTATAGTGTCAAAAACGAACGTTAACGTCTAGATAAATACTTTCAACAATACATACTTTTGCATAATTTAAACACCTAATCTAAAACCTCCATTTTCATTCCAATACTCACACGACTATGTTTCCTTGTGTAGGATAACTCGGTGTTCTGTTCCCAAATCAACCAAACACTTCACGGATTTAAGCTTTGCAAAACTGTGAGTACACTCGACACCCTTTTACGTTTTACACTTTTGGGTGCAATATGTTAGTCTATCAAAATCTCACTAAATCACACTTATACCTTATGCAATCACATAAACAATCCATCAACATGCTATAGTTACGTGATACCCGGTTTGTATACTTGGAACATTCTTATATGATATTAGTTGTCATTAACTTTGTACGAACCTCCCCTTAACATATATAGCGCTATAGGAGTAACGCACCGCTCGGATTCTTGTGGTCATGTTAAGTTTAATCTATTTTGCGGTGACACTTGAGGATTGACTTGTAGATCACATGCCATGTTTATATTAATCTTGTATGCTAGCTTAACATGTGGGTTTGTTTAAATGGATTTTATTACTTATGCTATATTTAAACTTGTGTACTCGCCAATACTTTTGTATTGAACTACACTTTTAATATGTTGCAGGTTGAGGATGTTGGAATTATGAAAACTTAGTAGGAATGGCATAGAAACACACCTAAAATGCTAAGTTACTTGTTATGTTTTGTTGAACTAGTCCTATTTGAATTAACGTTCTATTTGAAATTGTGTTGTACTTGACATTTTTATAAATTAAATGAAATGGATTGTTTAAATTAATATTGTTGCATATAGTGTTATGATGTCTCGAGCAATCTTTTTCGTCTCATTCTGATGTTTCTGCCATCGGTTGGGGTGTGACAGTATCCCTGCTACTAATAATTTTAAATCATTGCAGAATGAAGGTGTAACATCAACATTAACTTGAGAACTTAAAAATTGAAGGATATGATATCGAGTGTGCCTGGGTAGTGCAACCTATACTAGAAGTATCCCAGGATAGCCACAAGATATCCTGATTTGCTTACCCTATTTGTAATGCAGAAATCCCAAAGAGATTCCAGACTCCCAACATGAAGCTATATGATGGGACCACGGATCCTAAGGAGCATGTTGCCCAGTATAGGGAAATGATGGAAATAAATCCAATCTCACCAGAACTCAAAGAGGCATGCTTATGCAAAGGCTTTGGTTCGACTTTGACAATATCAGCCTTAAAATGGCTTTTAAATGTTCCACCTCATTCTGTTACATCTTTTGCTCATTCAGTTAACTTATTTAACAGTCAATTTTCTTGTAGCAAGAGCTTTGAGAAACTAACGAGTGATCTTTACAGGATAATGCAGGGATCACAAGAATCCCTGAGGGATTATGTTAAGAAATTTAGTAGAAAATCCTTGGATATCCCGAACCTTGATGTTGCCACGGCAGTACAAGCGTTCAAAATGGGATTACAGAAGGATCTCAATTTTACCAAGACCTTCTAATGAATCCTTGCAGGAATCTGGATGAAGCTCGAAATAGGGCCTTGAGATACATAAGGCTCCAAGATGACAGGAAAATGCAGGAAAGGATGAACACATCCTCAACGTATGGATCGATGAATAGGAAGTCAGAATCCTCATACAAACAATACCAATCCAAGCCATATGCTAAGAATGACAACAAAAGAGTGAATGCTACTGAGGATGAGGATGCGGATGAAGAAGAATATCTTAAACTTTCAGAATATTGTTTTTAAGTAAATGTTCCTGAACTAACATATGCTATGAAGGGATTGGGGGATAAAGCAAGATGGCCGAAAAAGAATCCAAAAAATGCTGATTGGAAGGACAAATTAAAGTGGTGTGCCTTTCATGAAGATTTTGGCCACACGACGGAGGATTGTATAGCCTTAAGAAAAAAGATCACTTACTTACTAAGTAAAGGTTTGTTGGAATTGAACCCTACAAAAGAACGGATGATAGAAAGCCAAAATATAATACAATCTCAGATCCTAATAATAATGTAGCATCTGCCCAAGTTAAGCTCTGCTGAAGACTAAGTGTCCAAGGTTTGCCATAGCTAACTCTGCTGAAG
This sequence comes from Scalesia atractyloides, assembly GCA_947069175.1. Classification (NCBI taxonomy): domain Eukaryota; kingdom Viridiplantae; phylum Streptophyta; class Magnoliopsida; order Asterales; family Asteraceae; genus Scalesia; species Scalesia atractyloides. The sequence goes on along the minus strand of CAMTDV010000116.1, from coordinate 13,654,491 downwards.
ATAAAGCTCAGCTGAAGTCTAAAGCTAAAGGTATGCCAAGGGAAAGCTCTGCTAAAGTATAAAGCTAAATGTCTACCAAGGCAAAGGTCTACTAAAGTATATAGCAGTGGTTAGCTTAGTTGATGTTATTATTTTGTTATTTTTGTTAAGTGTCACTTTCATGCTGACATCATCATAAGATGCTCAGTGGTTAGGATTGTAGTATAAATAGAACAGCGCCTGTACTGTTCTATTTGATCACTTTCATCAATTATCAATCTAACATATCTTCCTTGCATTATGTACGAACAAATTAGTGATCTTAGGCTAGGGGTGATTGTGATTTCTATGCATGTGATTACAATTCACTAAAAGCACTATAATGAAAAACAATTTCTCGGCTGTTATGAACTAAAGTTTATCTTTCCGCTGCATGATCATCTGATTTACCTTCTTTCATTTATCAATTTTTGAATGTTCATAAACAATTTCAAACTCAGATCCTAACAATTCGTATCAGAGCTTGGTCAATCGAAATTGATTTAACAATCAATTTGATTAGAATAGGTCAGCTCTCACTACTAATTCGATTTGTTCATTATTATTGAAAAACAGAGTTTAATTACATTCTCAAAGTTTAAAAAAAAAAAAAAACTGTTTATAAACAATCAGAATGTCACACACTTCACAAGATCCTCATAACACCGACACCATGTTTAAACCACTGATTCTTGTCAGATCTGAGTATAATATCTAGCAACGACGGATGGGTCATGTCCTTGCTCAGCAAAACACCGGTTGCTGGAAGTCGGTCATCTTTGGACCTCATGTTCCAATGATACCGAGTACAGAGGACCCTAAAGTCCAAGTACCAAAGAATCCCGAATATTATTCCGAGCAAGATTTCCAAAAAAATAAGCTAGATGTAAAGTCATTTAGAATCGTGGCCTCTGCATTGCCAAAGTTATCTATGTTGGCCTGTTGCATGGAAACAATGCAAAGGAATTATGGGATGCTTTAAAAGAGAAATTCGGTAGGACTGAGGAAGTGATTGAAAACAATAGAGAGGTTCTAAATCAACAATACAAAACATTTTGTCATGTCAAAGTGTAACACCCTGTAAAATCGTGTCCAATAATATAGTGACACGTGTTGTATTTTTAAACATAGTCAATTAAAGACTAATATGGACTAAAATTGACAACATGCTCAAACTGAGCCTCTAAATGACTTTCTGATGTCAACATGCATAAAACCTAGCCTCTGAACGACCATTAGTGTCGTTATGCATAAAACATAGCCTCTGAACGACAACTAGTGTCGCTATGCTTAAACTCGGCCTCTGAGTGACCGTTGTGTCAACATGCCTAGCCTCTGAGTGACATCGGAGTCAACATGCTTATACTGAGCCTCTGAGTGATCCTTTACGTATCCTAACTCTCATATGTCCTGTTTGTTGGACAAGAGTGATTAAGTCCAATAATATATAAAAGTTGGATAATGGAGGGATTAAAAGTATCAACATGTTAATTCTTACCTCTGAGTGACCTTTTAACGAACCGAGAGCTCGACAGTGACCGGGCATATTCCCGGGTATGCCAAGTATTGGCTACGGGAGGGCTAAAAGTGCCAAAAAGGTGTTTAAAAAGGTTTTTAGAATCATTTTATAGTTAAGGGGCTAAAGTGTCAAACTTTGAAACTGGCCATAGGGCGGTCGCGGGCCGCGAAAGACCTGTCCTGGGTCTCTCGCGGGGCGCGAGAAGGGGTCTGCAGCAGAAAGTTTTTCTTTGCTGCCACACAAAGCTCCAAAACCATTAAGATCAAAACCATGTCTTCCCAAACTGCTATGCCATGTTTTGGGACACTTGTAAGCTTCCTCTTACACCCCTAAACACCTGGCTTCACCTCCTTTGAGTTCTCCAAATATAAATAGGTGCTTAAGTTCACATTCCAACTTGCACCTTTCTCGTTTATTCACTCTTCTCCCTCCTCTAGAAGTTCCTAGCTAAAAGGAGCATCCAACATAGTTCTTTTGCACCTTAGGAATCACTGGAAAGTGTTCCTTCTTTGTGCATTTTCGTTTATAGGCTTTTATAGCCAAAAGACAAGCGTTTTCGGAAAACGCTTGGAATTTTGGTTAAGACCATTATGGTCTAGCCATTGTTGGAAATGAACATGGCTAAGTGATCGTAGTAAGGTAGGTGTTAGTCCCTATAAAGGGCATCTCCTGAAGATCAAGTTTGCTAGACCAATTGACGGGCCAAAGTTATGATATTTAAAAGTTAAACATGCTATTTTTCGGAAAAATCATAAATTAATCTTACATACGTAATGAAACCTGTTTTGACACTTAAACAAGTTGGTAATAATTATTAGAACAAGTGAGAACATGTTCAGCTCGTCAATTTCAGTTCTAGGGTCGGTTCGCAACCAAAAGTCGCAAAGTTTGACTTCTGCTTTGACTTTCAATTCTGACCCGATTTAGATTAGTTACCTACTGATCTAAAGTTGCATTATGATCATAATATAATATAGCATAACCCTCTGAGGTTATATTACATGATCATAATCAGAATCTAAGTTTATGCGCAAGTTCCATAATTATGTCATCTTTGACCAAAATGACCTTTTTGCATAAAACAAGGTTTTGAATGGTAATGAACTTGAAAATGAGTTTCCTACTGATTTATATTTCAAGTTCATTACCATTTAAACCTTGTTTTATGCAAAAATGGCATTTTTGTAAAAGATGGCATAATTATGGTACTTGCGCATAAACTTAGATTCTGATTATGATCATGTAATATAGCCTCAGAGGGTTATGCTATATTATATTATGATCATAATGCAACTTTAGATCAGTAGGTAACTAATCTAAATCGGGTCAGAATCGAAAGTCAAAGCAGAAGTCAAACTTTGCGACTTTCGGTTGCGAACCGACCCTAGAACTGAAATTGACGTGCTGACATGTTCTCACATGTTCTAATAATTATTACCAACTTGTTTAAGTGTCAAAACAGGTTTCATAATGTATATAAGATTAATTTATGATTTTTCCAAAAAATAGCCTGTTTGACTTTTTAATATCATAACTTTGACCCGTCAATTGGTCTAGCAAACGTGATCTTCAGGAGGTGCCCTTTATAGTGACTAACACCTACCATATTACAATCACTTAGCCATGTTCATTTCGAACAATGGATGGACCATAATGGTCTCAATCGAAAGTCAAATCGTTTTCTGAAAACGCTTGACTTTTGGCTATAAAAGCCTATAAACGAAAATGCACAAAGAAGGAACACTTACCAGTGATTCCTAAGGTGCAAAAGAACTATGTTGGATGCTCCTTTTAGCTAGGAACTTCCAGAGGAGGGAGAAGAGTCAATAAATGAGAAAGGTGCAAGTTGGAATGTGAACTTAAGCAACTATTTATAGTTGGAGAACTCAAATGAGGTGAAGCCAGGTGTTTAGGGGTGTAAGGGGAAGCATACAAGTGTCCCAAAACATAGCATAGCAGTTTGGGAAGCCATGTTTTTGATCTTAATGGTTTTGGAGCTTTGTGTGGCAGCCAAGAAAAACTTTCTGCTGTAGACCCCTTCTCGCTCCCCGCGAGAGACCCAGGTCAGGTCTCTCGCAGTCCGCGACCGCCCCATGACCAGTTTCAAAGTTTGACACTTTAGCCCCTTAACTTTAAAAAGCTTCTAAAAACCTTTTTAAACACCTTTTTGGCACTTTTAGCCCTTCGTAGCCAATACTTGGCATACCAGGGATTATGCCCGGTCACTGTTGAGCTCTCGGTTCGTTAAAAGGTCACTCAGAGGTAAGAATTAACATGTTGATACTTTTGATCCCTCCATTATCCAACTTTATATATTATTGGATTTAATCACTCTTGTCCAACAAACAGGACATATGAGAGTTAGGACTACGTAAAGGATCACTCAGAGGCTCAGTATAAGCATGTTGACTCCGATGTCACTCAGAGGCTAGGCATGTTGACACAACGGTCACTCAGAGGCCTAGTTTAAGCATAACGACACTAATGGTCGTTCAGAGGCTACGTTTTATGCATAACGACACTAATGGTCGTTCAGAGGCTAGGTTTTTATGCATGTTGACATCAGAAAGTCATTTAGAGGCTCAGTTTGAGCATGTTGTCACTTTTAGTCCATATTAGTCTTTAATTGACTATATTTAAAATACAACACGTGTCACTATATTATTGGACACGATTTTACAGGGTGTTACACTTTGACATGACAAAATGTTTCATATTGTTGATTTAGAACCTCTCTGTTGTTTTCAATCACTTACTCAGTCCCACCGATTTTCTCTTTTAAAGCATCCCATAATTCCTTTGCATTGTTGCCATGCAACATGCCATCAAAGATATCTTTGGCAGTGCAGAGGCACGATTCTAAATGCCTTTACATCTAGCTCATTTTTTTTTGGAAATCTTGCTCGGAATAATTTTCGGGATTCTTTGGTACTTGGACTTTAGGGTCCTCTGTACTCAGTATCATTGGAACATGAGGTCCAAAGATGACCGACTTCCAGCAACCGGTGTTTTGCTGAGCAAGGACATGACCCATCCGTTGTTGCCAGATATTATACTCAGATCTAACAAGAATCAGTGGTTTAAACATGGTGTGGGTGTTATGAGGATCTTGTGAAGTGTGTGACATTCTGATTGTTTACAAACAGTTTTTGTTTAAAAACCTTGAGAATGTAATTAAACTCTATTTTTCAATAAAAACGAACAAATCGAATTAGTAGTGAGAGCTGACCTATTCTAATCAAATTGATTGTTAAATCAATTTCGATTGACCAAGCTCTGATACGAATTGTTAGGATCTGAGTTTGAAATTTTTTATGAACATTCTAAAATTGATAAGTGAAAGAAGGTAAATCAGATGATCATGCAGCGGAAAGATGAACGTTAGTTCATAAAAGCCGAGAAATTGTTTTTCATTATAGTGCTTTTAGTGAATTGTAATCACATGCATAGAAATCACAATCTCCCCCAGCCTAAGATCACTAATTTGTTCGTACATAATGTAAGGAAGATATGTTAGATTGATAATTGATGAAAGTGATCAAATAGAACAGTACATGCGCTGTTCTATTTATACTACAATCCTAACCACTGAGCATCTTATGATGATGTCAGCATGAAAGTGACACTTAACAAAAATAACAAAATAATAACATCAGCTAAGCTAACCACTGCTATAGACTTTAGTAGAGCTTTGCCTTGCCAGACATTTAGCTTTATATAGCTTTCCCTTGGCAGACCTTTAGCTTTAGCTCAGCTGAACTTTATCTTCAGCAGAGTTTAGCTATGGCAAACCTTGGACACTTAGTCTTCAGCAGAGCTTGACTTGGGCAGATGCTACATTATTATTAGGATCAGAGATTGTATTATATTTTGGCTTTCTATCATCCGTTCTTTTGTAGGGTTCAATTCCAACAAACCTTTACTTAGTAAGTAACTAATCTCTTTTCTTAAGGCTATACAATCCTCCGTCGTGTGGCCAAAATCTTCATGAAAGGCACACCACTTTAATTTGTCCTTCCAATCAGCATTTTTTTGGATTCTTTTTTGGCCATCTTGCTCTGTCCCCCAATCTCTTCATAGCATACATTAGTTCAGGAACATTTACTGAAAAACAATATTCTAAAAGTTTAAGATATTCTTCTTCATCCGCATCCTCATCCTCAGTAGCATTCACTCTTTTGTTGTCATTCTTAGCATATGGCTTGGATCGGTATTGTTTGTATGAGGATTCTGACTTCCTATTCGTCGATCCATACGTTGAGGATGTGTTCATCCTTTCCTACATTTTCCTGTCATCTTCGAGCCTTATGTATCTCAAGGCCCTATTTCGAGCTTCATCCAGATTCCTTCAAGGATTCATTAGAAGGTCTTGGTAAAACTGAGATCCCTCTGTAATCCCATTTTGAACGCTTGTACTGCCGTGGCAACATCAAGGTTCGGGATATCTAAGGATTCTCTACTAAATTTGTTAACATAATCCCTCGGGGATTCTTCTGATCCTTGCGTTATCCTGTAAAGATCACTCGTTAGTTTCTCAAAGCTTCTGCTACAAGAAAATTGATTGTTAAATAAGTTAACTGAATGAACAAAAGATGTAATAGAATGAGGTAGAACATTTAAAAGCCATTTTAAGGCTGATCTTGTCAAAGTGGAACCAAAGCCTTTGCATAAGCATGCCTCTTTGAGTTCTGGTGAGATTTGATTTATTTCCATCCTTTCCCTATACTAGGCAACATGCTCCTTAGGATCCATGGTCCCATCATATAGCTTCATGTTGGGAGTCTGGAATCTCTTTGGGATTTCTGCATTACAAATAGGGTATGCAAATCAGGATATCTTGTGGCTATCCTGGGATACTTCTAGTATAGGCTGCACTGCCCCAGGTACACTCGATATCATATCCTTCAATTTTTAAGTTATCTAGTTAATGCTGATGTTACACCTGCATCAGGCAATGATTTAAAATTATTAGTAGCAGGGATACTGTCACACCCCAACCGATGGCGGAAATATCAGAATGAGACAAAATAGATTGCTCGAGACATCATAACACTATATGCAACAATTAAATTAAACAATCCATTTTATTTCATTTATAAAAATGTCAAGTACAACACAATTTCAAATAGAACATGAATTCAAATAGGACTCGTTCAACAAAACATAACAAGTAACTTAGCATTCTAGGTTGTTTCTATACCATTCCTACTAAGTTTTCATCATTCCAACATCCTCAACCTGCAACATGTTAAAAGCATAGTTCAATACAAAAGTATTGGTGAGTACACAAGTTTAAATATAACATAAGTAATAAAATCCGTTTAAACAAACCCACATGTTAAGCTAGCATACGAGATTAATGTAAACATGGCATGTGATCTACAAGTCAATCCTCAAGTGTCACCGCAAAATAGATTAAACTTAACATGACCACAAGAATCCGAGTGGTGCGTTACTCCTATAGCGCTATACATGTTAAGGGGAGGCTCGAATGACAACTAGTATCACATAAGAATGATCCAAGTATACAAATCGGTATCACGTAACTATAGCATATATGATGGATTGTTTGTGTGATTGCATAAAGTATAAGTGTGATTTAGTGAGATTTTGATAGACTAACATATTGCACCCAAAAGTGTAAAACGTAAAAGGGTGTCGAGTGTACTCACAGTTTTGCAAAGCTTAAATCCGTGAAGTGTTTGGTTGATTTGGGAACGGAACACCGAGTTATCCTACACAAGGAAACATAGTCGTGTGAGTATTGGAATGAAAATGGAGGTTTTAGATTAAGTGTTTAAAGTATGCAAAAGTATGTATTATTGAAAGTATTAATCTAGACGTTAATGTTCGTTTTGGACACTATAAACCCTGTGGGGTGTTTGTGGTTTCATGGGTCATGCCCATTAGAATCGTAACGAGAGGTTAAGTCCTAGATAAAATAACCTAATGTTAGGACAAGTAACCATACGATCATTGTCAAAAGTTTGGTTATATATATATTACTTACGTATATATATTATTTATTATATTATCAAGTTTAACATATAAATCATAGAATTCATGGAAGTCATAGAAGTCATGCATGGAGGTAGGAGGATAACCGTCCTCTAACCTCTTTCATAAGATTCACAAACACACAAATTGTCACAAGGACAATTCGGATGGTCATGTATGAAATAGAAGAAAAATACTTCACTAAACTATGTATCGACCAAGTAAGCAAGCGAGGTGCGTGCATCCCGAACATGGCAATGTTTGGGGACGTGTCGTAGCCTAGTTACTCAATTGAAGGTTGAAATTACCCAAGAAGTTAGGGATAATTCCTTCGTGAATTCTAAGTGGTGTTTATTTAATCATGTCTCGGTTTGTGTACTGGGCCCTGTATGTATTAACAAACATGTGAATCTGTTACAAGGTTGCAAAGTCAACTTTCCCAAGTTAATAAAAGATTTTGTGCCGTTTTGCACTTCAAAATTATTTTAAAGTTTTCAAAATGAGTCAGTTGGGTGTATTTACCAGCGAAAGCTGACGTATCGTCCAAAGACTAAACTGCAGGTACAATACGAAATAGGCCGGAAGCTGCTCGGTAGTGAATAAGAGGATCTTGCAAATCCTTAGATCTACCCTAAAGTCTGTTTTATATTCTTTCTTGTACATTTTATGATCCGCATGTGGATCTTCTATTACAAGATTGCATATTATTTTCTATTTTCAAACATTCGGTTTGTAATAGTAATTTTACTCCAAGACTTCCGTTGTGCCGTGTTTAATTGACAATGATGTTATCAACTGACGTCACGATACTCCCTACCGGGGCCCATTGGTGTATGGATTTCGGGTTAGAAATCCGGGGTGTGATAGGTTGGTATCAGAGCCAACGTTTGATAGAATTAAACACTAGCCTTTTGTGTTTAATCTCAAACTTACACGAGCACATTCCTTAGACTTCCGAGTCTAGGCATTGACCTAGGATTACTCATTTCATTATTAAGTTATTAGTATTGTTTTGAATTGAATTCTAACAGGAAAATGCCGCCACGTGTACGAGGACAAAGTGAAGAGGAAAAGGTCCAATAAGGGGAGGACCATCGGGGCGCATTCCCCCTCAACCTCACAACTCAGATGCCTACTAAGAATCAGGAGATTCGTCTCCTTGGCAACCAGCGAGACGTTCTGTCTCTAATAGACACTCGCCTCACATTCCCAAAATTCTTACCACTCTTATCATTCACACCATTCTCACCATTCCCATTCTCATCACTCTTACTATGAAGAATTTAACCCTAACCATTACTTTAACACACCTCCAGCCGATCAAAATCAGTTGGACTAGCCGAACCCAATGGACGAAGACTCCAACCTAGAGATGCCGCCATCAGGATCGAACGCACATACCATTGAAATATCAAGCAATTCGAACTCTTATGCCGGATCGCCTTACAGGGGTCCTAATGAGTGGGACCAATATTGGAACCAATTTACCTTCGCCCACACTCCTTCTCATCACTCTCAACCACCCCCAGTACAAGAAGATGTCCACATGGAACCGGTGGACCAACCTTAACCAACAACTAAACCACCAAGAAGGAAGCGTGGAGCACGTATGTCGGTATGTGCCGGACAAAGGTCGGGATCGCTGCCACCTTTGCCCAATTCCTACCCTACAATTCAAGAGGACCCACAAATGGGTGACCCTCTAATGTTTCACCTATAGTAGAACCAACTCTAACACCTGTTGTTCAACCACCACCATCGGGTTCTGCTAACCCAATCCCCACATATCCAGACACGTCTAGATATGACCCTTTAAACCCGTCTATACCGGTAGACTATCAAGCATGGTCGCAAGACCCCTACATGCAGGCAGTTATGCACGACGCACTTTACCCGTCTACTTTCCCACCTACTTATCCACCGATTGGATATCCAACTTATGGGTACTAGTATCCGGTTATGCCACAACCACAACCACAACCTCTGCCACCACTTGAGGCCATAATGAAGCCTTGGAATGGATGAAAGATATTCAGCAGCAAGCGGAGAAAACGGAGAAGAAGACAAACAAGTTCTTCAAGAAACTCTCCAAGTTGGTCAAAGGAAAGAAGGACGAGTGAAGTCTCTTCTAATTATATGTAGTCCCTGCGAGGACATTGTTATTTCTTTAGTCCCTACGTGGACATGTTTATTTCTTTAAAGTCCTTGCATGGACAATTTATTTCATTTTCTAGTATTGTAATTTCTAATTTAAAATTTAATGAAGTATTTGGAATTATATATATGTATTCATCCTTTTCAAAACGAGTGTCTCGATTTTATTCGAAATTTATGCTCTGCGATATAATTCCAAAAAGATATTAATGGTTTTGATTTAGCTAAGTGGCACAGACCACATATTTGGCAAAAATATATATAATGATAGTTAAGAACGAAAGGGTCTTCTATCATGATAGTTAAGGGAAGTTATCCTTCTATCTAAAGGTGGTGAACTAAGTTCAAGCCTCCAAGTCATTAAGGTCAATGCGATCGGGACTATTAATCAACCATTAAGGTCCTCTTATGTTAACATTCAACTAATGTTCATAGTCATGATAGTGTGACTTGAGGAATCACACTAGCCTTCAAGGTAATGGACTATGTCCTAACCTTATATAGCCCATATGATCTGTTTGATCCCGGCTAAATATCACTGGTGTGGTGATGAATAAAACATCCATTAGTGATGTATTACCCTTTCGGGTTATGATTAATTTTATATAGCCCATGTGATCTATTTGATCCCGGATAAATAGCACCAGTGCGGTGATGAATAAAACATCCATTATGATGTATTACCCTTTCGGGTTATGGTTAATTTTATATAGCCTATGTGATCTAATTGATCCCGGCTAAATATCACCAGTGCGGTGATAAATAAAAACATCCATTAGTGATGTATTACCCTTTCGGGTTATGATTAATTTTGTATAGCCTATGTGATCTAATTAATCCCGGCTAAATATCACCAGTGTAGTGATAAATAAATAAAACATCCATTAGTAATGTATTGCCCTTGTGGCTATGATTTATTTCATATAGCCCATGTGATCTAGTTGATCCCGGCTTATAAACACCAGTGCGGTGATAAATAAAACATCCATTAGTAATGTATTGCCCTTGTGGCTGTGATTTATTTTATATAGCCCATGTGATCTAGTTGATCCCGGCTTATAAACACCAGTGCGGTGATAAATAAAACATCCATTAGTAATGTATTGCCCTTGTGGCTGTGATTTATTTTATATAGCCCATGTGATCTAGTTGATCCCGGCTAATAAACACCAGTGTGGTGATAAATAAAACATCCATTAGTAATGTATTGCCCTTGTGGCTATGATTTATTTTATGTAGCCCATATGATCTAGTTGATCACAGCTAATAAACACCAGTGCGGTGATAAATAAAACATCTATTAGTGATGTATTACCTTTATATAGCCAAGTGTCAACATGTTAAGTCTTACCTCTGAGTGACCTTTTAACGAACATAGAGCTCGACAGTGACCGGGCATAATCCCGGGTATGCCAAGTATTGGCTACGAAGGGCTAAAAGTGCCAAAAAGGTGTTTAAAAAGGTTTTTAGAATCTTTTTAAAGTTAAGGGGCTAAAGTGTCAAACTTTGAAACTGGCCATGGGGCGGTCGCGGGCCGCGAGAGACCTGGCCTGGGTCTCTCGCGGGGCGCGAGAAGGGGTCTGCAGCAGAAAGTTTTTCTTGGCTTCCACACAAAGCTCCAAAACCATTAAAATCAAAACCATGGCTTCCCAAACTGCTATGCTTTGTTTTGGGACACTTGTATGCTTCCTCTTACACTCCTAAACACCTGGCTTCACCTCCTTTGAGTTCTCCAACTATAAATAGGTGCTTAAGTTCACATTCCAAATTGTACCTTTCTCATTTATTGACTCTTCTCCCTCCTCTGGAAGTTCCTAGCTAAAAGGAGCATCCAACATAGTTCTTTTGCACCTTAGGAATCACTGGTAAGTGTTCCTTCTTTGTGCATTTTCGTTTATAGACTTTTATAGCCAAAAGTCAATTGTTTTCGGAAAACGCTTTGACTTTCGGTTAAGACCAGTATGGTCCATCCATTGTTCGAAATGCACATGGCTAAGTGATCGTAACAAGGTAGGTGTTAGTCCCGATAAAGGGAACCTCCTGAAGATCACGTTTGCTAGACCAATTGACGGGTCAAAGTTATGATATTAAAAAATCAAACAGGCCATTTTTCAGAAAAATCATAAATTAATCTTATATACGTTATGAAACCTGTTTTGACACTTAAACAAGTTGGTAATAATTATTAGAACATGTGAGAATATGTTCAGCTCGTCAATTTCAGTTCTAGGGTCGGTTCGCAACCGAAAGTCGCAAAGTTTGACTTCTGCTTTGACTTTCGATTCTGACCCAATTTAGATTAGTTACCTACTGATATAAAGTTGCATTATGATCATAATATAATATAGCATAACCCTCTGAGGTTATATTACATGATCATAATCAGAATCTAAGTTTATGCGCAAGTTCCATAATTATGCCATCTTTGACCAAAATGCCCTTTTTGCATAAAACAAGGTTTAAATGGTAATGAACTTGAAAATGAGTTTCCTACTGATGTAATATTACAAGTAGGATTATTTGGGATGTTAAACTAAGTTATAAACTGAGTTTTCAAACAGGTCCTTAAACTATGTCGATAAATGACGATTTTAGCCCTTGTGGCTTATAAAATGATTTTAATCAAATCTTTTCAAGGTAAATCATTTACCTGCATAATGTCTATTGCCTACGTCTAGGATATATCCGTAATGTTTATAAAGATTACAAGTTAATGTTTAAATAAGAAAATGTAAAATTTATATATGTTACACTGTGATTCGCACGAAACCGGAGAGTGTTTCATACGAAATCAGTCACTCGTACGAAATACAATATCGTACGAATCATAGTTGTTTGTTTGTTAGTACACGCACTTCAGTACGAGTCATGTCGACCTATAAATATGGAAGTGTTGTGTTAGAGCTAAGTAGGGATTTGTCATTTCATACAGCGAAGCTCTGTCAGTTTGTTTACTTGCGTCTGTAACTTGAACGTCTTTAATAGATCAGAAGCAGTTAAACAGTAAGTTCTGTCTTGTTTGTCATATCTACCTCTCTAGCAATGAATTCCGCCTCTGCTAGTTGAGCGAGATCAGATCGATTGCTCATTTCGGGAGCTCGATCCCCGTTCACAAGTGGTATCAGAGCCATGAGATCTGATCTACAGATAGACAACAAGTAGTTACTGTTCAGACTTGGACATATCTTCATCTTCATCATTTTTCTGGCCTTTGCTGGATTTTTGGACAAATTTCGGACAAATTCATGTACAAAATGGACTAGGATTTTAGTAATTTAAGTTAATCTTCAATCTAATCAATCCATACCATAATTCGGATATAAAATTGAACTAAATCATGTTGAAAGCGATAAAATTTGGTCAGTTTGAAGTTTAAATCAGTTTTCGTACGAGTTTCGCACGAAATTAAGTTGTTCTTGAGTTTGGTACGAATCCGTTTAAATTTCATACGGATCAGTTTAAATTTCATACGGATCAGTTAAAATTTCATAAATCTTACAATTTTTAGAATTTCAACTTGATTCGCACAAAAATATTTGATTCGTACAAAATTCGTTCATCCAAAATTTACTTAGTTAAAAAAAACTTGATTCGTACAAAATTTCAATCGTACAAAATTTTACTTAGTAAAAAACACTTGTTTCGCACAAAATTGAATTGATTTGTACGAAAACTTAGTGTTTGTAATAAACTTGAATCGTACAAAAATTCTGTTTCGTGTAAAATTCTTATTTCGTACGAAACCTCTTGATCACACAAAAATCTGTCTAATCTGATCTGTTTAATTTCAAGAAGTGTGTTCTAACTTTTTTGCAGGAAAAAAATGTCTGAGGAAATTTACAATGCGTTTGCCACATCGGTTGTTACCACTGCAGCAACTCAAACCATCAATTTAGAGAATGAAATGGGAACACTGACTAAACCTCCAAAGCTTATGAATCTGGAAGACTTTGATAGTTGGAGCGAGAGGTTTATGAACTGGGTGCAAGCTAACCATTTTACTTGCTGGTTTGCAATCGAGGCAAAATACATCGCACCAGTTGGCGAAAGTGGGCTTGAAAAGACCCTTGCCCAATTCTCTGATGTTGAACGAGAAAGATTTATCAACGAAAAGAAGATGATGAATATTCTTCAGCAATCGATCAAAGAAGACATCTTGGCTTTATTGCAGCATGATGATGATGCGCAATCTTTATGGAATGCTCTTCGACTCAAATTTCAAGGTAGTGCTCAACTTCGCAAAAGTAAAAGGGCATTATTAAGCAAAGAGTTTGATGTATTCACATTGATCAAAGGAGAAACGGTTAAGCAGCAAATTGAGCGATACTGTCATCTGGTAGTTCATATGAAGAGAATGGGAATTATGAAGACAAATGAAGAGCTTGTTGGTAAGTTAGCTGATTCTCTGCCACAAGGTGAATGGTCAACTTACTGAACCATCTTGAATAAGGAGTTGAATACAGTAATTTCTCGTTGCCTCGCTTTATCGAAAGATTGGAAGGTCATGAATTAGAGATGCAAAAGATGGCCAAAAACAAGACTGTTCAAATGCAACAAGATCTTAATCTTTATTTCAAAAACAGTTCTACTGCTCAAATCCAAGCGCCAAAGATTTAAACTGCATTCAGTGCATATAGCTCACCAAGTACACCTCAAACTCAGTCAAGTGTTTTTCAATCATACCCTATAGTTGATCCAAATACACCTTCTAGTCAACAGTCTTCTTTCGGATCAAAACAATCTCAGAACAATTAAGCCACTCCATCATCTAATGAAAGTCAAAGAATTCTGCAATGCAACATTGCCATTGACTTTCAGAACGCACAAAAGTTTGATGAAAAGACGGTAAAACAACATATATCTCTACTTGCTTCAGTTCTTGAGTCATATGATAGTCTTGTTGCTGGAAAGATTGGTAATTCTGAAATGACACGAGAAGACTATGATCAAATTGATCCAGTTGAAATGGAGTTCATAGATATAAAATGGTGCATGGTTTCGATCGTTCGACGAGCACATCGATTTATGGAAATCACTGGTAAAGAAAATTTTGGAGGTTTGGATGGGAAACTTGGATTTGATAAATCTAAAGTTACTTGTTTCAAGTGTCGGGAGGAAGGTCACTTTAAAAGAGAATGTCAAAACCGAGAGGTTCAAGTGAATCAGAATCCTTTCCAAGATGACTATTACAAAAGAGAGATCTATCACCGACCACAACCGAGAACAAGAATCGTGCCGATTGAAGACAAGCAACCTGAAACTAAACAAAAGGCTTTGGTTGTTACACAAGAAGATGAAGGGTTTAACTGGAACAAGTTTATTTCGAAAGGAGAAAGTTTGGAATTGGTGGCTGAAATTATTGATGAACCGGAATAAGAATCGGAGGCATCATTTGATGAAGGACCTGAGGATGATGATTATTACTATCATATTTCATCAGAGGAAGAGGAGCTGTTGAATGGTCCATTCAAACATCTTTTGCCTAACGATGTTTTAAAAACTTTTGCAGGATATTTCGCACCTACTCAACATTCAACAAATGAAGTGCAAAAGAAACCGGTTGAAGATATCAAAGTAGATGAGAAAAAGGAATTGTTGAAAGAAACATCATTAAGCGTGCATGGCAAATGGAACTGAGGTAAACAAGTCATCTGAGAATGAAAAATCTTGTTCAAAGTGTGATGAACCATGTGGTGAGTGTCTTGTGAAAGACAAAAGATTTGCGGAATTGCAAAGTTTAACAGACAATTTGTCAAGCGATTACAAAACCACAAAGGAAGCATATGACAAATTGAGTGCGTCTGTTAAACAATATAATAAAGCACTCAGAGAAAATGACGCAACACTTATGATGCTTAAAGAAACAGTGATGGATAAACAAATGGCAATTAATATTCATCTAAACACTATTGCTGAGCTCAAAAGTGAGCTTGAGAAAATGAGAATTGAAACCGAACGAGTTAACAAACTGTTAATTAGTTATTCCACAAGCTCATACGTCATAGATCACATTTAACAAAAATTGAAAATACTGAGGAATCTAAAAATGGTAAAACAAAGAGTGGAAGTTATGATCGAGTTCCTCCACCCATGTGGAACAGTTATGCTTGCAAAAAACCATCTGGGGTGGAAAAGGCGCTAAATCTTAAATTGAAAACCGAACAGTTGCCTGAGGATATCGATATAACTTACACTAAAAATGATGATGAATGTGATTCTGAAGTGGTAGAAAATGTGATTGAAAAAGTGTTAACAAATGAATCTGAAGTGGCTGAGTCTGAAAAGTCCGAGAAGTCAAAATCTGATGACAAATCAGAAAATAGTTTAAATGATGATCCTAATGTCATAGTTTATAAAATGAAAGGATCTGATAAACTATTTTCGGATGAGGATTTTCCCATCAAGAATGTGAAAAGAGGTTGTGTTGATAAAATGTTCAAGCTGATGGAGGTAAGTCATGATGATTTGGATAAACATGATTCATCTTTCTATTCTAAATCAAAAACTGAAAACCGACCTTACTATCGAAAAAATGGAGAATATCCGGAAAACAAGCATGCAGGGTTGGGTTTTCAGAAGCAACATAAAACCAACAGGTCCCAAAAATTGGATTTTACAAAGAAAATTAATTTTGTATTTGGGACAACAACCAAGAAGGAAAAGGAAATCATTGGTACTCAATCAAATGATGATTTTCTTAAAGAAAAAGAGAAACAAAAACAGAAACAGGTTTTGAATACCTCTGTTCATAAGAACAGCAGGACATGCTTTAAATGCAAGAAAGTTGGACACATCGCACGATATTGTTCACACAAAAGTTCAAAATCAGTTTCTTCTCCGAAAAAGTCACCAAGGATGAAAATCAAAAAACACCCATGGTTATGCCGAAACAAATTCTTAAAAGAAAAACTGGATCTAATCAAAATGTTAAACCAATTATTAAATCTCAATCTAAATTTGAAATTGGTGAAACATCATACAAAGTTCAACAAAAAGATTCAAAATTTTATGTTAAACAGGCTAAACCACAAACACAGAAATGGGTTGCTAAAATTGTTAACACTAAATCATTAAAGGTTGAACTCAAACCTTCTGTTCCAAACAACATTGAGCTTAAAAAGATTGAAAAGAACAAAGTGGGTCCAAAGTTCGACATTCCAAACCCACCCAAGACCAAACAGGCTTGGGTCTCTTTGTTTAAATAAATTTTGTTAATCATGTGTGCAGGGCTCCAACGTTCGATATTGTCAAAATGGATCATGGATAGCGGAGCGTCTCGTCACATGACAGGAATGCTTGTATTGCTCAATGATGTTAGAGCTATTCAAGGAGGATATGTTGGATTTGCTGGAACGCAGGGAGGTAGGATTGTCGGAGAAGGGATTTTCTCGAACGGTTTTATATCGTTTGATAAAGTGAACTATATCGCTGAACTTGAGAACAATCTGCTTAGTATCTCGCAAATTTGTGACAAGAAGTTCACGACACATTTCAATGATAAAGAATATGTAATTCTAAAACCCGGTTTCAAGATTCCAGAAGAATGGATTCTGATGCGAGCTCCACGAGAAAATGATTTATATGTCCTTGACATGAGCATCGCTTCTACCACATCAAAGAAAGTTCAATGCTTTGTTTCCAAAGCTACCGAAAAAGAGTCAATTTTATGGCACAGAAAAATGGGGCACATTCATTTTCTAAAGATTAATTTTCTTGTGCATAACAACTTAGTGGAGGGTGTCAATTTGAAAAGTTTTCATTTATCAGATGATTGTCTTAGCTGCAAAAAGGGGAAGCAGTATAAGAAATCACATCCAAGAAAGCTGTTAAATTTGATAAAGCTACCACTAGAAAGACTACACATGGATCTCTTTGGACCAATCAATGTTAAAAGCATCTCTGGAGATCTATACTGTCTTGTCGTTACAAATGATTATTCTCGATTTTCATGGGTATTCTTTCTGGAAACCAAGGATGAAACGTTTGAAACTCTTATGATCCTTTTCAGAAAGCTCGAGAATTTATATCATTTGCCCATTAAGAGAATTCGCAGTGATAATGGAACGGAGTTTAAGAACAAGAAGATGCAAGAGTTCTGCAATGAAAAGGGGATTCTTCATGAATTCAGTGCCCAATATACTCTACAACAAAACAGAGTAGCTGAACGAAAGAATCGCACGTTGATAGAAATTGCTAGAACAATGGTAGCTGATTCGAAATTACCGATCAATTTCTGGAGTGAAGCAGTGGCATCAGCATGCTATACCCTAAATCGTGTGTTGATAGTTAAGCCTCACAAAAAGACATGTTTTGAGTTGCTAAATCAGCGAAAGCCTAACTTAGCTTTTTTGGAACCTTTTGGATCACCGTGTACCGTATTGGACCCGGCTGGTAAATTTATAGCCAAATCTTTGGAGGGTTTCTTTGTTGGTTATGCTACTCCTCAAAAACGTGTTTTCTTGTCGAGTCTGAACTAGGTAGTTCTAGCACAACACGTAGATTGTCAAAGATATACAACGCCTACACAGAAGCCTGGGGATTCGTGGATGTTTAACTACGATGGATTGTGGGATTCGTTTGATCTTCAGATGTGCCAACTGAAGACGAACTTGTTTTGTTATTTCAACAACATCAGTTATCTAATCAACAACAAGTTCCTCGACCGTTAGTGATTTCTACATCTTTACCAGTTAACACGTTTGATGTTGATCAAAGCTCTTCTGTTCTAAATCCGGTTCCTGCTACAAATGTCAGTGCTGCTGAATCTTCTGTCCAGCCAAATGAAGATGATGACTCTAATCGGGAACCAACTTTCGACGATGGAGGATCCAGTTCTGATGAAGGATCTGAACAGATTGAAGACTTTCTGAACCAACAGGCTGATCAGTTTAATGCTAGGAATAAAGCTTCTTCATCTTTACCGGTGTCGATGAAAATATCTCAAATTTGCAATCACAAGTAGATGTCCAACTGAAGTGATGCCAAGGACACTTTCATATCATCCATCAGAGAACATTATAGGCAGCTTACAATCAGGTGTGCAAACTCGCAATCAGATTAATAAAGATCTAAGTTGTTTCTATACCAGTATTGCTCCACTTCAAGTCCGACTTTCTCACAGTTGTTTTGTTTCTCAGGTTGAACCGGGAAACTGGAAAGACGCGTTGAAAGAAGAAAGTTGGGTGGATGCGATGCAAGAAGAGTTACTGCAATTCCAGAAACTTGGCGTCTGGACACTTGTTGACCTACCAGATCATCACAAAAAGATTAATACAAGATGGGTCTTCAAGTGTAAAAGAGATGATAGAGGAGTTATCGTGCGCAACAAAGCTCGACTGGTGGTTCAAGGATTTCATCAGCAAGAAGGGATAGACTATACTGAAGTCTACGCCCCAGTTGCACGTCTTGAAGCAATTCGCATATTCTTGGCCTTTGCCTCATGGAAAGGGTTCAAGGTGTACCACTTGGATGTTAAATCTGCTTTCCTTTACCGAAAAGTGAAAGAGGAGGTGTACGTCAGCCAACCACCAGGGTTCGTTGATCCAGTGCACAAAATAAAGTCTACCTCTTGAATAAAGCCTTATGTGGTCTTCATCAAGCCTCGAGAGCTTAGTATGAAACATTATCGAACCATCTTTTGGATAATGGCTTTATCAGGGGAATAGTAGATTCAACTCTCTTCACGAAGGAAGTAGATGGACATCTAATATGTGGATGATATTATCTTCGGATCGACAAATGACAAGCTGTGTAAAGACTTTGAAGAAGTCATGAAACGCAAATTCAAAATGAGCGCAATGGGGGAGATGAAGTTCTTTCTAGGACTTTAGGTTGATCAGTTTCCTGATGGTATCTTCATTTATCAGACGAATATGTTCATGACATATTGGGGAAATTAAATATGACAGGGACTAAACTAGCATCGACCTCGTTAGCTCCAAATCACGGCATCCGCCCAGATCTTAACGGCGAAAAAGTTGATGAAACTTTATATCGCTCCATGATCGGATCCTTGATGTATCTTATTGCTTCACGACCAGATATCATGTATCCAACGTGCCTTTGCTCCTGTTATGAGTCTAATCCAAAAAAGTCACACCTGCTTATCGTTAAATGCATAATGAGATATCTGAAGGGTTTTCCAAGCACCGGCTTGTGGTACCCTAGACATGATGATTTTAATCTTGCAGGTTACTCAGATTCTGATTTCGGATGCTGCAAACTGAATACAAAATCTACAACGGTCGGCTGCCAAATCTTCAGAACCCGTTTGGTAACGTGGCAATGCAAGAAACAAACCGCGGTCGCTCTCTCTACCTGTGAGGCTGAATACGTTTCGGCATCCAGTTGTTGTGCTCAGATTCTCTGGATACAGCAACAGATGAGAAATTTCGGTTTGCAATTTCTTGATACGCCTATGTATTTAGATAACCAGGCCAAGATCGATATCACTAAAAACTCATGTCAACACTCACATACTAAACATATCGAGATTCGACACCACTTTATCCGTGATTGTTACGAGAAAAAGTTGGTATGAATTGAGAAAATCCACACTGATGACCAAAAAGCAGATTTTTATACCAAAGCTTTTGATAAAACAAAGTTTAAAAATTTATTAAAGCTTAACGGTTTAAAAAATATGATCTCAGGGGATGTGTTTGAGGTTGAGTTTGAGGATGATGACGATTCGATGTGAATTTGTCATCGGTTAAACGTTTTTGGTACATTCTTTCTTCTAATTTCTTAAAAATCCAAAAATATGTTTTTGATTTTAGGGGGAGAATATTTGAGGAAAATAAAAAAACATTTTAAAAAACCAAAAAGAGTTTTGTGTAAAAAGAGTGATCATAGTAAATAAAAAATGATAGTCACTATATGCTAAAGAATTGTATTGTTTTAAAGTGTTTAAGCAAGTCTTACTATGGATATGCTAATAGTCTTCACTCGTTCAGTAGATTGTTATCGAGATATAAATCTAAGACACAAAAACTGATTAACTTGTGGGTTAACATCTCTCGGATATATAGACTTAGTACTCTGAAATTTCGTTTGAGAGAATGCCAGATTCTGCGATAATAGGTCTTTATATTTGATTGATATCTGGGGTATTATTCGAGTT
Source organism: Scalesia atractyloides (assembly GCA_947069175.1). Taxonomy (NCBI): domain Eukaryota; kingdom Viridiplantae; phylum Streptophyta; class Magnoliopsida; order Asterales; family Asteraceae; genus Scalesia; species Scalesia atractyloides. The sequence goes on along the minus strand of CAMTDV010000116.1, from coordinate 13,633,681 downwards.
CTTCTGATTTTGCGGAAGCAATGGCCTAGAACTCATATAATACTTTCGTATTATTTCCCCAAATGCTGCATAAAATGATTATGTCTTAAGTAATTATGACATTTGCAGTACAAAAGATTCCTTAATGGAACACCACCTAAAGACGAGCCTTCATCTCTTTGTTTGTACGGTAGTACTAACCTGAGCTCTCAAGGTCTCGCATTCACCCTATATACAGATATCAATTCGATATATTCACCTGTAAAATGACATTCCGGGAACCTCGATACGGGAGTATATTCTGAGATGGGAAACACAGTTATTTCATGTTTCTAATAATACCTTAACATATCTTGAAACAGTTGAGAAACGAGAAGAGGTTTAAATGGACAAATATATTGGCAATCTAGGTAAATTTGTTTAAAAGCTTAAAAGGTGTGTCTAGACTAACGGTACTGATGACTTATATGAATGCTTGAAATGATCCTCTGAAAACGCAAAATTCACAAAAAATGATGTTTTTTTGAAAAAAATTCTAAAAAAAAACAACCAAAAAGATTTTTAGTTTTCTTAGCTTGATAGTTTTATTTTTGTTTACCGATGATAAAAACACTGATGGTTGGATTCATAGCAACATTTTGCTGAAGAAAGCTTGGAATCATGGGTTGGGAGCTAATTTTTAACAAAGTTTACTCAAATGTCAAGAAAGTTCATTAATTTGAAACTTTACATGTTAAAATAAATCTGTTTGGTCAAATATGGTCAACCAAGGTCATTAACTTGGACTTGGAAGGAAAATTGGATAACCAGGGTCATTAACTTGTACTTGGTTAGTCAAGTGGATTTTTGAAACAAATAAAATTTTTGATAAAATGAATGAAAAATACAAAAACAAAAATTGAAATTGAAACAGGGAAAGTATAAATACCCTTTTGGTTCGCACGGAAATGAGATTTCTGTTCTTTGAGCACTATTGAGCGATTCAGAGAGTTTTTTGTGCGATTCATTTCTAAAACTTCATTTCTTGATTCTTGTGCTTGCTATTCACATTGTTGAGGTTGATTTTCACACTTCGTACAATGGGCAAGGTAATTTTGTTACGATCTAACTGTTATAATGTCAAAATTTCGTATGATTCGGACTAAAACTTAGATCTATGGAAATTGGACCGGTAGAACTTAAAATTGATCACAAAATCGTTAATATCGGCTCTAATAACCTGAAAATCAACTATCAATTTGCTAAAAACAACAATTTTTAGGATAGGATACTTGGACAAATTTTGGGACGAAGTAGATTTGATACGAATGACCTGTTACATACAAAATGAGATTTCAAAGAAAATTGTTTAAGTAAAGAATTTTGTGCGAAACAAATGAATCGTATGAATAACATAACTTCAACTTTCAAATGGTTTGAGAATATGAAGTTTTTGTACGAAACAAAGATTTCGTATGAAACAGAGAAAAATGTTTAAATGTTCAAAATTTTTTGATCAAATGGAAATTTCGTGCGAAAAAAAAAGATTTTGTACGAAACAAGAAATAGAAATTTTGAAAGTTTAACACTTTTGTTTAACTGTGTATTTCGTACGAAATTGAGAGTTCTGTACGAATCAGTGAAGAATTTTTTGAAAGTTTGAAAATTTCTAACGGTTGAATATTTTTCTTGAATAGGCAAAGAGATCCGGGTTTTCGCCAATACATAACATATGCTGTATCACAGATGCTAAAATCCCAGAAATAGCTGTGTACCGAAGTACCTTGGATTTTCTGACAATAATTAAAGTGACTAAGGCGATTACAGAAATACATACTATATATTTGTCACATGTTGAGTATTTCTAGAATGCTGTGGAATATAGTCTTGACGACAATGCCATTATATCAGCAGTGAAGATTAACGATGTGGATATTCAAGTAAAGATTACTGAAGATTTGATTCAGAAAGTGTTAGTTTAAAGATAACAAGGATGATCCAACGGGCTTTACTGAATATATGGTGAAAGGATGTTTTTAAAGGATGGGATATTCAGGTTTCGTAAATGTTGCTCCTTTCAAAAAGGGAAATCTAAGCGTGCCGTTTCGATATCTGGCACATGTTATTATTCATTGTTTAGGTCACAGGAAGGGTGTATTTGATGACTTAGTAGATTATTAGATGTGCATGATTACCACGCTGGTGCTGAATCTTCCTTATAACTTTTCGAAAGTTATTTTTACTCAGATGATCCAAAACATATAGAAGGAGAGATTTTTGCAGTACCCGAGGTTTATACAGATGATATTAGATTATTTACATCCGGGCTTGAAGAAATCTTCTGATGATGTGCTTAAACTTGAGCATATGAATGTTCAGTCTCTGTGAAAGATGAACGTACATTTGAAGTCCGCTCCCGCCGCTAAACCGATGTTTGGTGCTATTCTGAATAAAGATTACATCTCATCCACACCTGGAAAATGCAGGAAAGACGATAGTGGTGACGATGAGGATGAAGTGAATTCTTTATCTTTGTTTGTGGCAAAGCGAAGTCCATGGTTTGTGAAAGACGGAGATAAAGGAGGTAAGGCTACATAAAAAGGAAGAAAGAGAAAAGCTGCATCTACTGCTAATAGATCAGGATTGAGGGATGAACCTGAGATTGAAGAAACAGTTGAAAAAATGGCAGAAGATATAGAATGTCAGGCTTTTGGAGCTGACACGACAGCAGCTGAAGAAGTACTATCTTCTAGTACCGATTCAGAGGACAGGCGTGCAAGAGAAAAGAGAAGAGCGGGGAAATTGGAAAAGAAACATCAAGATGAGCTGAAGCGAAAAGCCAAAGAACGAAAAAGAAAGGCAGCAGGAGAAGACGATGCTACTTACGTTCCGTCTGAATCCGAGCTTGAATCTGGTTTTAGAACTCCAGTTAAGAAAAGACCGAGAAGGATGAAAAGATCTGCAGCTCACATATCTCCGATTGTTAATCCAACAGAAGCTGATGCTGAGCAAACTACTGAAGCAAATGTGGAGGAACAAACATAGAGTATTCCATCTCCACTACATTATATGCATCCCAAGCCAGATCAACCACATATTGAACCAGAGATATCTTCGCAACAACCACCAGTTCCTGAACAAGAATCTGAACAGCAACAACCAACACCCCAACCGTTTGTGCCAGAACCTGTTCAACAACCTATGCCTGATCCAAAGTCTGTCGAGCAACCAGCACCATAACCGTCGGCTCAACAACAGTCTCAACCATCTCATGCTCAGCAATCTCGTCCTACATCACAACCGTTTAGCTCACAAGCGTTCTTTGACGAGATTAATTTAGATGATCTACCTGGAGGAGATGAGTTTCGATTTGATGATCCTAGAATTGATGATTTGCAGAAACAAGTGAATGTGAATGTTGTGCGCATCGCTGAATTACCAGAGCAGATAAACTTGCTAACGACAGAGAAGTTTGATATGATTGAAAGAATTGGAGGTTTAATCGTTGATAAACAACAACTTGAAGCGATGATGGCAAGTATTATTTCTGAAAATGAAAGGCTGTGTTTGCGAATGACAGAGTACGAAGAAGAAAGGTTGAGAAATAATCGAAGGATGGATATATTTGAGAAGATTCTTGAGAAGAAGTTTGGTTTGAGTATATCTGCAGCGATTGATGAGATTGAACGTACCGAAGCTAGAGAAAGGGTTGAAGAACGAGAACGATTGGCTAAGCAACAATCTGATGCGTTAGGAAAAGGTAAGGTTAAGATTGTAGAGGATTCTGTGACTGAAGAAGCTTTGCCAGAAGCTGAATCTGGGCCAGTACAGTGTTGGGATATTGTAGTGTATGAGGAACCGAAGAATTTTATTCTGATAGGAAAGCCGGTTGATGTTGATATAGCTTTTCTGAATATTTCCCAACGACATCGAGAGTGGTTGATGAAAAAGATGGGAAAAGATAGTAAAGAATCGGTTGAAGAAAAAGAAAAGGAGGAAGAGATAGAAGATACTGAAGAAGTTGATGTTGATGATAAAGATTCTAGTGATTCGGATGATGGTAATGATGATGATAATGTGGGTGGATCGGGTGTTCGTGTAATGGATTCAAACATTAATGAATTAGTTGATCTTTCCGAGTATTTTGATGATTCTGAGAACCAAATTGATGAAGAGGAAGGGTTAAAGAAAGTTGACGATTCGATTGATGCTCAACAAGCAGGAATCTTCACAGAGAATGTTACATTTCCTATTCCTGTTGTGCAAAAGCCATTTGTTTTATACCTTGAGCATGATGTAGAAGAGGGAGAGTTTGTACATAGTTACTCAAAAGAAGAGATAGCTGAAATACTTGGAATTAGTCGAGAAAAGTTCAAGTTTGACTTTGAAGATGAGCTAAACAAGATAGATGTGTTCGAACCGAATGATTATGTTTTTGAGGAAATTGAAGACGCAAATGTTTATGATAACGTTTTCGTTGAAAGTGACTCTGATGAAGATACTAATGATGCCATTCAGGGTACAGAGGATTTACCAACGTTTATCGATTTATTCACAGCAGAGAATTCTGAAGCATTACAAAGGAAAGTTTCGGAAGCTGTTAAAGAAGGAACGAATCCAGAAAAGATGTCTACAGCTGAGATTATCGAACAAAAGAAGAAGTGGATTAGAGAGAGTCTAGCTAAACGAAAGTTTAAATGACCCCTGGCATTTTTTACTAGAGATGCTGATATTTCTTTGGGAGATATTTTGAGTAGGGGTTGGATTGAAGAGCTGGATGTTTATGCTATTAAGAGAGAATTTGCGATTCAATACTTCCGATATCTAAATGACATCAAAACTCTGGCAAATTGGGACATTAAGGAACTTGTGCAAACAAATATGATAAACCTAAAGATGAAGTTCCATGATAAAAAATTGTGGAGATTGATTAAATTTGAAGCGAAGCATGGTTTTGTTCACTGGAAACCACATTATCCGCGTCGTATTACTAAAGAAGATCCAGTGACAAAAGGGAAAGATATTACGTTGATAGTGAAGAAACCACGGGTGTTGAAAAACATGCCGATGATTAAAATGGAGCAAGATTTCTATACGATCTTCAAGTGGTGGCATTACGATTCTAATACAGGTGAGGCTGTTATTTGTGTTCACCCTGATGAAGATGCGTAGAAGATAATTGAGGAATTAACCGAAGCCGTCATAGCACACAAAAGAATATTTGGGTTGTGGCGAGGCATTCGAGTACTAGACCCCATGTGGCTAGTAAATTGTTCGAAGAAAGACATTGAATGTTTATTTTATAGCAAGATCAGTTTTGAAGAAAAGGATCAGGAGCAAGCACTTCAATTTCAAAAGGTTGTAAATGTGTGCTTTGCAAATGATATTCATTCGGGATCGAATTGGAAGACAACATGGAGAAAGATTGAGAAGAAGGAATCGAGGAAAACTGAAGAAAAAGAAGCTCGGATTGCTGAACGTTCAAGAGTAGCATCGTTAAGGAGTTTTCAGTTTTTGAAGCGACGTCCTCTTACCGATCAAACGCCTATTGCTTTTGAGGAACGTCAAAAACTGTTAAAGAGATTTTTGGGAGTTAAAGTCAAATCAAATTGAAGTTTTGAAGATTATCCAGACTACGGCAACATCCAAGGGGGAGTTTGTTGGTGCATAATGTCTATTGCCTACATCTAGGATATATCCATAATGTTTATAAAGATTATAAGTTAATGTTTAAATAAGAAAATGTAAAATTTATATATGTTACACTGTGATTCGCACGAAACAGGAGAGTGTTTCGTACGAAATCAGTCACTCGTACGAAAACAATTTCGTACGTACATAGTTGTTTGTTTGTTAGTACACACACTTCAGTACGAGTCATGTCGACCTATAAATAGGGAAGTGTTGTGTTAGAGCTAAGTAGGGATTTGTCATTTCATACAGCGAAGCTCTGTCAGTAGGGATTTGTCATTTCATACAGCGAATCTCTGTCAGTTTGTTTACTTGCATCTGTAACTTGAACGTCTTTAATAGATCAGAAGCAGTTAAACAGTAAGTTTTGTCTTGTTTGTCATATCTACCTCTCTAGCAATGAATTCCGCCTCTGCTAGTTGAGCGAGATCAGATCGATTGGTCATTTCGGTAGCTCGATCCCCGTTCACAATGTGTAAAATGACTAAAATGCCCCTTCGGTGCATAGTTTGGTCATAAAAGATAAAACAAACATATAATTTATATCCTACTGGTATTATATCATAAATAAAATATTTTTCCAGAATACTCATGATTATAAACTCAAAATATGTTCAAGTTCCTTTATTACGGTATATAATTACCGAAATGCCCTTATGAGGCATGATTTCGTTTTAAAACCATAACTGGCATACAAGTTGATATCCTACTGATATCTTAACTTATTTAAAATATAATGGCATATAGAACTTGTCCATGACTTATCCGGTTACCTATTATCGCTTATAAGCATGCAGTTGATCATACGTAACTAGTTTACGGAATATAACCGAAACGGGTTTAACCTATTCATTTTAATCTCAAAATCCAGAATGTTAATTGTTTACCCATATTATGCAAGTCAAAGTACTTGTCGGGTTTAAACTACATTCTATCCGATCACCGTTTAATCAAGCGTTATACGTCTTAATTATGTACACTACTCGGTCTAAGTCTATGACTTAAATAAAGACCGATAGTATTTAATTGGTTAGCTTATGGCATAATCCAGACTAGAGCCTTGCTGGTAAATGCTATCTACAGTTGGTACTTTTGTATACGGCTAAGTTATTAAAATTTAAAAGAAGACTAGCTCAGGTAAATACTCTCGACCTATTTTCCATATATGGGCTTGGGATACGGTAAATTATTACCGCTTGATCCGAAATGGGGTCAATCAAATGCCCGTTTGTGGCTAGTAAACCCGCATATTCCATTTTAATCAGTTTTGTTTGATAACTTAAACATTGGGGGTTAAATTACCGTGTCCTGGATATCCTCGGCTCCATACATTAGTTATTGGCCACGACCTTAGCGCGGGGTGTAGGCATACACCTGACAGACGCTCATCTGCAAATTACCCAAGACGTTGGGGATAACTCCTTCGTGAGTTCTAAGTGGTGTGTATTTAATCAATATGCAAATTACCCAAGACGTTGGGGATAACTCCTTCGTGAGTTCTAAGTGGTGTGTTTTTAATCATGTCTCGGTTTCTGTACTGGGCCCTGTATGTATTGACAAATATGTGAATCTGTTACAAGGTTGCAAAGTCAACTTTCCCAAGTTAATAGAAGATTTTGTGCCGTTTTGCACTTAAAAATTATTTAAAGTTTTCAAAATGAGTCAGTTGGGTGTATTTACCAGCGAAAGCTGACGTATCGTCCAAAGACTAAACTGCAGGTACAATACGAAATAGGCCGGAAGCTGCTCGGTAGTGAATAAGAGGATCTTGCAAATCCTTAGATCTGCCCTAAAGTCTGTTTTAGATTCGTTCTTGTACATTTTATGATCCGCCTGTGGATCTTCTATTACAAGCTTGTATATTATTTTGTATTTTCAAACATTCGGTTTGTAATAGTAATTTTACTCCAAGACTTCCGCTATGCCGTGTTTAATTGACAATGATGTTATCAACTGATGTCACGATACTCCCCACCCGGGCCCACCGGTGTATGGATTTCGGGTTGGAAATCCGGGGTGTGACACAAAGGAGAGTCACTAACCCAACAGTTCGAAAGATTTAGCTGTCTCATTATTGAACTTAAACTCGTGAATGTTACACTTGCAAATTCGACTCTAAATAGTCGTTTTCTTAGATCATTACCAGACAAGTGGGACAGTATAGCTTTCATAACTAGAAATCCAGTTGGGTTCAAAGAAAAGTCTTACTCAGCTTCATGGTAGGCTCCTCACTTATCAAAGAGAGTTGAACCAGAAAAAGAAGCTACAAGAGTCTGGCAAAGTGGCCAATGACTATGCATTCGGTAGTATAGCTCTCTTTGGCCAAAAAGAAGTCACTAGTTGTAAGGATTAGAGTTATAATCATTTCATTGATATAACTTCTGGTTTCAACTCTGATCCTTACAAACCTAGTTGTGCATTTGCTGCTAATGGGGAAAGCCAAACTTCTGACAACTTATACTTTGAGATGAGTGACCTTCAACATTTTGATCCATCAGATTTGGAAAAGATGGACATTTTGCACCAGTTGGCTCTGTTAAGTGTCAGGGCTAACAAATATTACAAGAGAGCTGGTAGAAAATTTCCAGGGTTGCATGGGGGGACAAAAGTTGGGTTGGATAAGTTAAATATTAAGTGTTATAAATCTATTGGACCAATTGTCACACATCCTAGCCCTATACCTTAAAATATTGTGCATTATTCCCAATATACTCCTGCTCCTCATATGCAAAACACTGCTCATTTTGCACACCCTGCTACCATTGTTCCAGTGCCATATGTTCAAACCACTATTCATCAAATTCAATATGTTCAAGCACTAGCTCCTCAGGTTCAAAGGCATACCTGCACAACAAGTTACTCAAACCACTGCTCAGGCAGAGGTTAATCAACAGAGCTTTTTTACTCAGGGTTTTGTTGATTGGAGTAGTTTGCCTGAGGATCTGACTGATGAAAACTTTGCTCTAATTGCTGACATTGAAAAGAAACAAAATGAATTTTGCTTTATGGCATTAGAGTCTAAAGTTGAGGGTATTGAATTTGAGGAGGTGGGGTCTAAATCTGTTGAATCTAATGTTCATGATGAAATAGTGGTTACAAGAGAAAGTGTTGATGAAGATGTGAAACTTTGTCTGACCCATGGGAAGCTAGTGTGTGTGAAGGTGAATGTGATTGTGCTATGATGGTTGCTACTAAGGTATCTCCTCAGGTCTTAAAAGATCTATGTTCAGATAAATGTATCATAGCTTTTTCTAACATACAAGAGGTGAATGAAAACCTTAGGAATAAGATTTTGGATGATGATACTTTGAAAAGCTTTCAAAAGAGTTAAAATCAAAATTGCTTTAAAAAGAATATGAAATCAGCAACTTAAAACATGAAGCAAACATAACCAAGGATCAACTCCAAACCATGATAGAAAAATATCATGTTTGCAAAAAGGAGTTGGAATTCACCCAAATCACTTGTGAAAAATGGGTGGAATCCTGTAAAGGTTATGAGATTTTACTAGAAAACTAGGTCAAAGGTAACATAAAATTTGGCATAGGATTCAAGAAAAATGACCAAGTTTCTGAAAATGTTAATGAAAAGGATTCTGGTGTGGTTGAAATTGTTCCTACAAACTTGGCTGGTCAAGAAATCAAAGTCACTGATAAAAATGGAAATAAAATTGTTTTAGAAAGACATGAGGGATCCTCAACTTTTGAGGAGATTGAGAAATATCAATTCAAACCCACATGGTTTGATGAATGTCACATTCTTGAAAATTTCAAGCCAATGGATTTTTCAACCATTGAAGGTGTCAAAGCACCAAAGGCTAGAATCATTCACATAACAGATTTACTAGCAGATATTACAACATAGGCTGACAAAATGTCTGAGAAAGGGAAAAAGAAAGAAAAGATCAAAAACTTGTTTTGTGATTTTTGTGAAAAAAAGAACCATGTTACTAAATCTGTCTTCTTCTAAAAGCTTATGACATCAACAAAACAGGTGAGATCATTGATTCTCCAAATTGCACAATTTGTAATAAAACAAATAATAAAACTCAAGAGTGTGTTTATCGCAAAAACTTTGATGTGAAAAAGAATGAGTATAAATCCAAACATTGGAGAGTTCAAAGATAAGTACTTCAAAAGGAAAGTCTAAACAGACCTTTGTGCCAGTTGAAACATCTATTACCAAAGTACTGAACAAAACCTCTGTTCCCAGAGAGGTACAGGTAACAGATGCTCCACCTGCCAACCAGTACCCAAGAGGATGTGGCCAATGAATTTACCAAAAGGTACCTCTTAGTTATGAAGGTTACAAAAAGCCCTCAAAACCAAGAATGAATAGACATCCTCATGGTTACTATCATCTAATCGGAGATGGGCCTCAACAGATGTTAAAAGATCTGTTCAAACCTCTGCTCAATCTTCCAAATTTGAGACTGACATGTTTCTGACCCCTTCCAAATCCATTTTGGCTTTGGAAACCCACCTAAACTAATTATTTACCTTTGTGCATGGAGCTTCTTCTTGCCTTGATAGTTTAAGGTATGTAGATAGTGGAGGCTCCAGGCATATGACAGGATGTAGAACCCTTCTCAAAGACTTCATGGCTCATGGAGGGGGTGATATATCTTTTGGTAATAATTCAAAAGTGAAGGTGCTTGGGTCAGGAACAGTGCAGGCTGGGAAACTCAAATGTGAAAATGTCAATCTTATTGACAATCTGAAATTTAATCTTCTTAGTGTTTCACAAATGAGTGACAAAGTCTATGGGCAAGAAGTGGTTAAAAAGATTGATCAAATCATAGCCGAGAGCAAAGCACAACTTGTTGCTCATAGGAGTGGCAATGTGTATGTGGTTGATATGTTGAAGGATAATTCAATGACTGATGCCTGTCTGTTCTCAGTTGCCTCTAACAAAGAGACAGAACTATGGCACAGAAGACTTGGACACACAAATCTGACAACTATCACTACACTATCTAAACAAGGCCTTGTAAGAGGTCTACCACAAAATTTTTTCACAAAGAAGAACATTGTGTTTCCTGTTTAAAAGGAAAACAACATAAAAGTTCTTACAAACCAATTGGTGAGTCCAAAACAAGTCAATGTTTACAATTGTTACACATGGACTTGTTTGACCTTGTAAAAGCATGAGTCTAAGTAAAAAGAGATATTGTCTTGTCATAGTTGATGATTTTTCAAGGTTTACATGGAGTTAATTTTTGCACTCCAAGGATGAGACTGCATGTATCTTGCAAGGATTTGTGAAACAAGTTGAAAAGCAATTTGACCTGCCAGTAAAAGTCTTCAGGATTGATAATGGCACAGAGTTCAAAAATAAGGAGTTGGATGAGTTTTGTATGTTAAAAGGAATTGTAAGGCAGTGCAACATTCCAAGAACACCAGAACAAAATGGGGTGGTTGAAAGGAAAAACAGGCTATTAATTGAAGCTGCTAGAACCATGCTTGCAGACTCTGGTTTACCCTTGTCCTTTTGGGCAGAGGCTGTAAACACTGCTTGCTATGTTCAGGACAGAGTTTTAATCAACCCCAGGCATCAATCCACTGTTTATGAAATTCTGTTGAAGATCAAACCATTGATCTCATATTTTAATATCTTTGGCTACCGATGCTTCATCTTAAATCTAAAAGATTCTATTTCAAAATTTGCAGCCAAAGTAGATTGTGGTTATATTCTGGGATACTCAACCACTGCTAAAGCCGGCAGAGTCTTAATTCAAGGACTAGGTGCGTGGAAGAGACTTTGAATGTAAAGTTCAATGAACTTTCTTCATCAAAAATCCCAACAAATCCTGCTGAACTGTTTGATTTAGACAAATTCACATTTGAATATGTGTCTGTTAAGACTGACCCTGCAGGTACACCACAGTCTCCACAACAAGATTATGGATATGGCATTGTGATTCCACAATATAAAGCCACATCCACCACCAGAGGAACAGATGCTATCAAAAATTGTGAAAACTCTGCCACTGCTGATCCTCAATCCTCTGCCATCTCATCAACTATAACCTCTGTTGATAAAGTCAACCACTGTGGATTCATGTTCTCACACCTCTCTTACCTATACCTCCATCTCCATTCTAGACAGATGTTGGCTCTTCAAAATTGTCAACAGATGTTAGCTCAAACACTTCACATCTGCAGCCTTCACTTCAAAATGCCATCATTCCATATAACAGAGATCTAATCTACCTTAAAAACCATCCATTTAACCTTATTATTGGCAACGTTAATGAAGGGGTGCTTACTAGGAGTCAATCCCAAAACATTTGTCTTTTTGCTAGTTTCCTATCTCTCATACAACATGTCAAGTACCAAGAGGCACTAAAAGACAACAGTTAGGTAGAAGCTATGCAAGAAGAGCTCCTTTAGCTTAAAGGCAACAAGTATGGGAACTTGTACCATTGCCAAAGGATGTATGTCCAATTGGCATAAAATGGGTATTCAAAAACAAAACTGTTGAAAGGGGTATTGTTGTCAAGAATAAAGCTATGCTTGTGGTTCAAGGTTACAGACAAGAAGAAGGCATTGATTATGATGAAACCTTTGCTCCTGTAGCAAGATTAGAAGCCATCAGATTGTTCTTAGCGTTTGTTGCAAACCACAACATCAAGGAGTTTCAAGTGGATATAAAAAGTGCATTCTTGTATGGTAAGATCAAAGAAGAGGTATATGTTTGTCAACCTCTTGGCTTTGAAGATGCATTTTATCCTAATCATGTCTACAAGCTCAATAAAGCTTTGTATGGCTTGAAACAAGCACCAAGAGCCTGGTATGAAACTCTTTCAACCTTTCTCTTATCCATTGGTTTTTCAAGGGGTAAAATTGACAAAACCTTATTTTTGAAATGGAAAGGAAAGGATTTGATGCTTGTCCAAATTTATGTGGATGCCATCAGTTTTGGATCCACATGCACTGCCATGTGTGAAGAGTTAGCAAAGTTTGAAATGAGTGCAATGGGTGAGCTCCAATGTTTTCTTGGTCTCCAAGTAAAACAATTGCAAAAGGGTACATTCATTCACCAAAGTAAGTATGCCAAAGAACTACTTAAAATATTGATATGAATGATTGTAAACCATGTAGTTCATCCATGGCAACCACAAAGCTAGTCACTATTGATAAAAGATGACTTGGTTGATCAAACTCTTTATAGAAGCATGATAGGTTCTTTATTGTACCTAACTACATCAAGGCCGGACATCATGTTTGCAACATGTGTATGTGCCAGATCCCATTCAGCACCTAGGAAGTCCAATCTCATTGCTTTAAAAAGGATATTCAGATACATAAAAGGTGCTCTCCACTTGGTATCTAGTATCAAAATAATGGAAATGTTGAGCTTTCAGGTTTTTCAGAAAGTGATTTTGCTGGATGTCACACCACAAGGAAGTCCACTTCAGGAGGCTGTTAATTCCTAGACAATTACTTAGTCTCTTGGCAAAGCAAAAAGCAAGTTGCAGTATCAACATCCACAGCAGAGGCTGAGTATATTGTTGCTGCAAGCTGCCCTGCTCAACTCCTATGGCTTCAAAATCAATTGCTGGATTTTTTTGTAACTGCTTTAAAGACTTCTCTCATGCTGGATTTTTTTGTAACTGCTTTAAAGACTTCTCTCATGTTAGATAGTCAAGCAGCTGAAAACATCATTAAAAATCTAGTATCTCATTCTACCACAAAGAACATTGACATCAGACATCACTTTGTGAGAGATTGTTATGAAAAAGGTTTGATTTCTCTGCATCATGTTCCAACTAAAGATCAACTGGCAGATGTTCTAACAAAAGCATTAGATACATCTACCTTTGAAAGTTTGATCTCTAGGATTGGTATGCTAAACATGGAATAAAGATAAACTTTTGTTCTCCATGTATAAATAGCATCAAAATGTTTTCATAAAATCAAAAAAAATCCATCCTTAAAAATAGTTAAAAATTGATATTTTTCAATAAATCTCTAAAGTCTGTTCACAACCACTTTTTCTCAAAACCTCTGCTTGGCATGAAAATCTATTCGTTGTTGAAAGTGTATCTCTGTTCTACTTCCACTGTTGGTGAAACCACTGTTTTCCCAATCCACTGATAATCTATCCTCTGAATAGTGTACACTCACCACTTATCATTCATCTGTTCAAAACCACTGCTGGTCTCCAGCAGAGGTTTCCAAACAACTGTCATCCATTATCCAACAGAGTTTACACGTGCACAGATGATAGCCATCAGATCTTTGGAAACCACTTCCACGTCAGCATTCACTTTTTCCTTTATAAACCCTGTTTCATCCAAACAAAGTTTCCACTTGCCGTTTCAATTTCAAAAACAAAAATTCTCCATAAAAATCTCCACTACTCTCATCTTCTTCCAAACCCTAACTATTCACTCTTTCACCATGAATCTCATCATCAAAACTCCCCACAACTACCTTCCAATATTCGAAAAAACCAATAATAATATTGCGTTTCACTCCATATTGATGTTCTACAAACATCATCATACAAAGATGTGTTACTCACAAAAGCACCGATCTATATTGACACCCTCCGCCAATTTTGGACAAATGCTGAACTTCAAGTTCAGAACAACAAGCCCTTTGCCACCACTTCCAAGATTAGACAGTCACTTGTTTAAATCTCTCCATCTATATCTCTACCACTTTTGGTCTTAATGACTTTGATGACCCCACATCTTTCTCAAAGAATGATTTACATGCAGAATTCATTGAGCGTGGATATGAAGGTCAGTTGTCATGTATTACCATCTTCAAACCTGAATTTTCCGCTGACATGAAATTCTTTTTCCACACCTTTTTACTATGCTTGTCAGCCAAAACAACTGCTTTCAACCTGTAAATATTGCTATTTTAACCAAATCAAACTTTTCTCAGGTGTTGTATTCTGATCTGGTTGCAAATTTTAATAATCTTAAAAAGGGTAAAGTTTTTTGATACATCCTAGGTTGCTGAGTTTCTGTTTACAAAAAACAAGTTTTTGAGTCTGATTCAACAAGGTATCATCTGTGAAGTTGCAGCCTTAAACATGAAACTTTTACTAGACTCTCAACAAAAAAACCTAAGGTGTTGAAAACTAAAGCAACAGAGACTGAGCAAATTTTGACTACTTCTACAACCACTGCTCCTTCCTCTATTGCTGAGCCCACTGCTCCTGGTGACCACAACACTATAACCAATGATGTGCAACCCCCACCAATTAAACCCAAAAAGAAACCCACCAAATCCACCAAGCCCACCAAACACCCCAAAAAGGTAGTTCTAGATGATGAGATCCCAGATGTCTTACCTGTGACAACACCAAAGTCACTTACAACCATTGCTGCTACTTCCTCACAACAGATAGTTCAAAGATCTCCACCATCACAAGCTCCTCTTGTTTCCTCACAAAAGGAACAAGTTGTAAGCACATGGACACCACACTATGAGGCTGATGATTCAATTGAACATTTGTTCTTCAACCCCTCTCCCAGGGCTATGCCTCTTTCTACTCCCTTACCCACTACTCCAATTCCACCGACATTTATACCCTTTCTTGAGGCAATAGAGAAAACTCAGACACTCATCAGTCCCTCTCACTCACCCACTAAAGAGAGTCAACTTCAACATTTGACCGAGTTTGAGAAAACTCTATCTGGTAACCCACAAGCAACTGAGGAGGTTATACCCCAAGTGTTACATGTAACTCTTGGTGGTAGTTCAAGTGAAGCAACTACTACAACTGCTGCTACAATAGTGGCTCAGTGTGGTTCCATACTTAAGACTTCCTTGAAGGCAACAACTGCTGACGCTACAGCTGTATTCTTTAAGCCAGTTGGAAGTCCCCAGAACCAAGAACAAGGGGCATTTGGTTCTGATACTATGGAGTTTAGATGATCCAAATACAACTACCACTGTTAGGAATTCAGATAATCCTATTAAATTAGGTGATGAATTAAGATATAAAGAATTGACGGAGAGGATGTCTTCCATGGAATCATCTATTGATGACCTTAAAACCATGATGAAGCATGTCCTACAAAACTCTCAACCTCAACCATGTCCCACACAAAATGCTGATGAGCTATGGAAGGTTGTTAAACCAATCATCCTAGCTCAGAGACAACTAGCCGATATTCAACATGAAACTCAAATGAAACTAATCACAAGCTGACATAAAAGCCATCAAAGACCACTTGCTCAAAACTACTAGCTCTGACCCGATTATCATTCTTCAAGATGACAAAGAAGAAGATGCCAAAAAGGGGGAGAAAGATTCCATGAGAAAGTTGCAACCTGATTCAAAAGTTAAATCACAGGTGCAACAACAGCCAGAAACCACTACAACCACTGCTGAAGCATCCAAAGCTACTTTGGGTAAAGAAATTGATGAGACATTAAACCAAGAAGCTGAAAGGATTGCAAATGAAAAGCAACAAAGACAAGATACACTCGAAGAAAAAGCTTTGAGGCTCATAAAAGAAGAAAAGGCTAAGCAATCGGAAAAGGAAGATGTTGGAATTTCAAGGCAAAGAAGGTCTGCTAGAAAAGCAAGACAACCAACTCCCATCTATTCTACAACCACTGTTGCAGCCACTCCTAATGTATCCTCTGTCACTCTACCTACAGCAGATGTTAGGGCAGATGTTGTGACAGCAGATGCTAGAACAACAGATGTTGCTCAAACCACTGCCTTAATCACATTTCCAACCTTAACTAAAGCCTTATCCACACCATCCCGTATTCCTACACATCCACCATCTCCAAAAATTAAATTCCAATGCAAAAGGAAAACTTTTGTTGTTGAAGAGAGCCAATCACCACTTCCTACTTCATCACAGTGCATATCACAACCATCCTCATCACTCCCACATTCTGAAACACCACTTCCCCCTATTTCCAATCATGCACCTATCCTCTTCATTCCTTCCTATGAGTGCATTATACCCTTTGGAAATTTTTGCAGTCAAAGAAGAGATTGAAGCTTTCTATAAGATAGAGGATCCGAAAAAAAGAGAATTTCCTTCCTTGCTGGGTATCAAAAGCCTAAGAACCTTGACGAATATCTTAAGCTAAAGGCTAGATAGGCTGAATACATTGCAAAAGACAAATCAAAATATAAGATGACAGGGCTTTATAAATCTCCTTGCAATACCAACTCATCAAAGTGAGAAGCATTGAAGAATTTGATAAGGAGTTAAGTAAGTCTATGTCTGAACAGCCAACCATTAATGATCCTGAATTGAAAGAAGATTATCTTGATCATGTCATGAAGCATAAACCTTCCAAAGCAACAAGAGCACAATTTAAAGACTGGTCGCCAATGAGCTAAAGGAAGAAATTGAAAGAATTCATTCTATGCTCAAGGATCCTTCAAAGAAGCCTACTCCTCCTGCTTGGAAAAAGTCCAAAATTGAAAGACAAGACCATGCTCTCAAAATTAAAAGAATGCAAGCCGAACTTGTTGATGCTTTATATGGAACAACAAGGCAGATTGCTAGATGGCAAGAATATAAAGTGGTAGATACCTACAGAAGGTTGAAAGTGTTAAGGAAGAAAGATCCTTCTATTCCAAGAAAGCCAATCTATGATCAATCAACCGCTGCCCCTAAACAGACCCTTGCTCCTAAAAGATCAACTTCAACCTCTAGCTTATCCACCATTGCCTTGAATCAAGCAAAGAGGCAAAAGCGGATGGAAGAAGAAGATCATAGGATGCATGAAGAATTGAGAAAGGAGGGCATAAAAAATCAAATTTTGTTTCACACAGATGCTGCAAGTGACAAGCTTAGAGCCTCAAATTCTACACCTGTACGCAGACCAACCTCACCCAACTCATCAAAAATAACCCTACTCCCAAGAAAACCATCTGACTCAAAAATTCTAAAATGGAAGTCTAAAAAAGACAACCATGAATTAACATTGCTCAGGTCAGATGGTAGAGTTCAAAGGATAAAGATGGAGGATGCATATGGTCTGGATGTAGCTGATCTCCAAGACTTGTTGAATCTTGAACTTGAAAGGGATGTAGAGGATATGATTGCCCTGGACTTTGAGGGAATCATTGATGCGAAATAAGGGAGTCATTGATGCGAAATAAAGATATGATTGCCCTAGACTTAAGTTCAAAGGCGAAATAAGGGATGTAGAAGATATGATTGCCCTAGACTTAAGTTCAAAGGCGAAATAAGGGAATCATTGATGCGAAATAAAGATTAGAAATAAAGTTTTTGTTTTGGCATCATCTGTTCTAGGGAGATTGTTGGAAATGAACCCTACAATAGAACAGATGATAGAAAACCAAAATACACTA
Source organism: Scalesia atractyloides (assembly GCA_947069175.1). Taxonomy (NCBI): domain Eukaryota; kingdom Viridiplantae; phylum Streptophyta; class Magnoliopsida; order Asterales; family Asteraceae; genus Scalesia; species Scalesia atractyloides. Next base: position 13,615,717 of record CAMTDV010000116.1, on the reverse strand, counting down.
CAACCTCTGATCCTAATAATAATGTAACTTCTGCCCTATTCAAGCTCTACTGAAGACTAACTGTCCAAGGTCTACCTTAGCTAAACTCTGGTGAAGACAAAGCTCTGCTAAAGTCTAAAGCTAAAGGTCTACCAAGGCAAAGCTCAGCTAAAGTCTAAAGCTAAAGGTCTGCCAAGGCAAAGCTCTGCTAAAGATTAAAGTTGAAGGTTTGCCAAGGCAAAGCTCTGCTAAAGACCAACAGAGGATGTCTCATCAGTGTTTTCTATCAGTCCTTGTAATGTTTAGTTTATAGCAGTGATTAGCTTAGCAGATGTTATTAGTTTGTTATTTTTGTTAAATGTCACTTTCATGCTGACATCATCATCATAAGATGCTCAGTGGTTAGGATTGTAGTATAAATAGAACAGTGCCTGTACTGTTCTATTTGATCACTTTCATCAATTATCAATCAAACATATCTTCCTTACATTTTGTACGAACAAATCAGTGATCTTAGGCTGAGGGGGAGATTGTGATTATATGCATGTGATTACAATTCACTAAAAGCACTATAATGAAAAACAATTTATTGGCTGTTATGAACTAAATTTCATCTTTCCACTACATGATCATCTGATTTACCTTCTTTCACTTATCAATTTTAGAATGTTCATAAATAGTTTCAAACTCAGATCCTAACAAGGTTATCTAAAGGAACTTCTTGGCAAAAAGAAGAACAAGACTCAGGATACTTATAGGAATCCTGAAAGAGCTACATCTCCACCACCCGATGCAAAGATAAGCAACTTCATCTCCGGAGGATCCGACATATGTGGAACTTCTTACTCTGCGGCCAAAAGACATGCTAAAGAGGCCAAAGCATAAAGGGGAATAAGCCGACAAGAATGATAATGCTCACGGATGATAAAGTGATAACTTTTGAAAGTGATGATCAGGATAACATCCAGGATTGCCATCATGATGGGTTGGTAATTACTTTATATGTTGCTAATCATTTTGTCCTACTGGTAGATAACGGAAGCTCAGTCAATATCCTCCAGTTGGAGACATTGAAGAGGATGAATATCCTGGAAGATGAGATTACTTCAAAATCCACTGTATTTGTAGGATTCAGTGGGGAAATGAAGAACACTGTTGGGGAAATCAAGCTACTTATCTATGTTGAAGGGAAGAACTCGTTACAACACTTCTGTGTTATGGATTCATTATCCTGCTACAACATAATATTAGGCAGGCCTTGGATTCAGGACATGAAAGCCGTACTCTCCACTTACCACCAATGTGTTAAGATACCTACTCCTTGGGGAGTGGTGAAGGTTGAAAGTGATCAGCAGGAAGCAAATGAGTGTTACTCTTCCTCGATGAAGGCATCAGCAAAATCCCGAGAATGATAGCTATCAAAGATACAAGCACAGGATATTATGGAAGCTTCTGAACGGGATGTCAAGAAACTCATCCTTGATGAAGATAATCCAGATATTTCAGTGCTTATAGGAGTTAATATCCCTGAGGATATTGAGAAACAACTTATTACTTTTTAAAATGCAGGATGTTTACATTTTCCTGGAAGCATGAGGATATGACAGGTATATCAAAGGATATTATAATCCATAAACTTGGAATTTATAAATCTTTCAGGCCTATTCAACAAAAAAGAAGAAAGTTCGCTCCTGAAAGGAATGTTATCATCCAAGAAGAAGCGGAGAGGCTGTTAAAACCAAATGACAAGGGAGGTTAAGTTCCCAAAGTGGTTAGCAAATGTAGTGGTAGTGCAAAAGAAGAATGGGAAATGGAGAGTCTGTGTTGATTACACATACCTTAACAAAGCATGTCCGAAGGATCCATTCCCATTACCTCACATTGATTCCATTGTAGATGCAACTACTGGACACAAAATACTGACTTTCATGGATGCATCCTCAGGATTTCAATAAATCCAAATGGAGCCATCCGACCAGGAGGATACAACATTTTTGACACCTACAGGTATATATTGTTATACTGCTATACCATTTGGTTTGAAAAATGTAGGTGCACCATATTAGAGGCTAGTCAACATGATGTTCAAGGATAAATTGGGGGATACTATGGAAGTATACATCGATGATATGGTGGTGAAATCTAGGAAAGCTGAGAATCATCTCCAAGACTTGGAAAGTGCCTTCAATATCCTGGACCAGTATAACATGAAACTGAATCCTACAAAATGCCACTTTGGAGTAGGGGTAGGAAAGTTCTTGGGATATATGGTAACCAAAAGAGGAATAGAAGCAAGCCCGGAGCAGATCAGAGCTATTCTAGATCTCAAATCCCCATCTAATATGAAAGATGTTGAAAGATTAACTAGAAGGGTAGCAGCATTAAACAGATTCATATCAAGATCCTCTGAAAAATGTAAAGAATTCTATGATATCCTGAAAAAGAACAAGAAATTCGAATGGGGAGAAAAACATGAAGTTGTTCTAAAGCAATAAAGCAATATCTCTTAAGTGCACCCCTTCTAATGAAGCTTGAAGATGGTGAACCCCTATCTCTATATCTTGCAGTGTCAGGAAATGTAGTAATTGAAGTCCTGGTTAAAGATCATGAAGGTCAGCAGTATGCTGTCTATTATGTTAGTAAATGTTTATTAGATGTTGAGACTAGATACTCTCATCTAGAAAAATTAATATTAGCTTTAGTTATGGCATCAACTAAACCTAGACACTACTTTGAAACACATAGGATACATAAATCCAACTATCCTATTAAAATTTACTTTAAAAACCCGAGATGTCTGGTAGAATGGCAAAGTGGTCTGTGAAACTAAGTGCTTATGATTTAGTGTATGAACCTAGGAATGCTATAAAGTCTCAGGTCTTATCAGACTTTGTGGATAATTCTAGTAGCGATATACAAGAAGAAGTTGATCTAGAAGTATAACAACTAGGTGAGAGCTCAGAATTTTGGATACTACATACTGATGGTGCATCCAATGTAAGAGGTATAAGATTAGGAATTCTACTAAAATCGCCACAGGGGGACATATTACCCCGGTCCATTAGATGTGAGTTTACTGCTACGAATAATGAAGTTGAGTACGAAGCTTTAATAGCAGGATTAGAAGTAGCCAAGGATATGAATATTAAATGTTTACAAGTATATGTTGATTTATTGTTAATTACCAACAATTCAATGGATCTTATGCAGTAAAGGCGAAAAATTAGACGGATATCTTGAAATTGTTAAAAAATTAGCAGGATATTTCGAAATATTTTCACTTGAACATGTACCAAGGGAAGAGAATGCTAAAGCAGATGCTTTAGCAACCTTTGGATCTACTATCAGGATAGCGGAAGGAACTCGAATACCAATAGTTCATATCTTGCACCCTGCGATGGAATATTTCAAATCTCAGGATAAACAAGTATCGAGTATCCAGGACCCTGATGATGGCTATCCTAAGAAGTATCTTGAATCTGGATGACTCCAATCGTTAAGTACCTACAAGAGGGAGATATCCCAAAGGATGAAAACCCTAGAGCTTTCAGAATGAAGGTATCTCATTTTACTTTAATAAATATTATCTTGTATAAGAAATCTCTTGTAGGACCATACTTGAGGTGCTTTGAGGATCCCGAAACTAAAGAAGTACTCCAGGATATACATGAAGGGGACTGCGACAACCATACTGGGGGCAGAGCTTTATTTCAAAGGTACTGAGAACAGGATATTATTGGCCAACTATGAGAAAGGATGCTATGGAATATACTCAGAATTTTGATGCATGTTACAGACATAGCAACATACTACATCAACCTGCAGAACCATTATATCCTATTACATCCACATGGCCATATATGAAACGGGGGATGGATATAGTGGGAAAGCTTCCTAAGGCTCAAGGAAGAAAAGTTTTTATGTTAGGAATGTGATGTATTGAATAATACATGCATTTATCATGTAGAGTTTGTAAAGTTTTAACACGTTTTCTTTTCGGTTTGTCAAGAATTTATCTACTTTTATTCCAAATGCGTTTTGCAGGTCTTGGTTCGTGAAAACGGTTGGAAGGATGGGAAAAACGAGCTAAAATGGTAAAGAGAACCGAGCCAGAATGTAATTGGATTGAAAAAGAGGAAACGAATCAAAATTAGGGGTTTTTCACCCTCTGGCGGGCCGCAACCGAATGGACTTAATCCTCTCACGGGGCGCGAGAAGTTGATAATTATCTCCAGAGAAGTATCTCGGTCGCGGGGCGCGACCGGCTACTTAAATCCCTCTCGTGGCCGGCGAGAGGGTGTTTATCCAGAAAGTTTCGAAACTAAGTTGATTTTGGATTTGTTTGTTATTTATTGAGTCATTATGCAATTGAAACACATATTGGATCAAGCTTGGATGAACTTAGGCCTTTTAGAGCATATTTTCTGGAGAATCTGAGCTAGAAGAAGGAGATCTAGGCTGCATGAATCGTTCGGGTTATCAAGGAGTTTCGAGGCAGGAGCTTTAACGGTTTTATTGCAACATTCTTGATCCTTATACTTCTTTGTTTAAATTGATTATGCATTCTTGTTCTAAACCTTGTATATTTAGTTTTACAAACATGATACTTGGCTAGATTTAATTCAGTTTCCTAGGTTTGGATGATTGATTTTATAAAAGTTCGATTTATTTTAGTTTAATTGTGGTTTGAATGTGTAATTGGTAAAGTTCACAACTTTAATTTTCTAGTTTGGTGTATTTGCATGATCTTAATTGATTTGTGTTTGTTTAATTGTTTTACATTAATCTAGGTGGATGTCTTCCATAGAATAGGTTTGTGTTGCTTTTTCGTGTCTTTAGGGATTCGGGAAGTTGTCAGTAAATTGGCCAATAAAACGGGAAAATAATTAAATGGAATATAAAATCAGCTTTGTCATTATACCTAAATTAGTTATTGAGAAATAGTAAGTAGCTAACTGAATTAATTAGATAAATTGTTAGGTTTAGGTTTTGAGAAATCCCAAAATCTAATTTACTTGTCATAATTAAGTCGGTTAAGCTAAACTAGAAGTTGTAGTTGGTCTAGGTTAATTATTGAGAAGTAGTTAAGTAATTAGACACTTTACTAAATTAAAAGATAACTGAAAAGAAATCTTTAAAACTGGTAAACAAATAATAATTGTAGGTTTTCATAGGTGTCTTCCTGAGAAGGGTCGAGGGTCCTGTTCGGTAAACCTACAATTAATATTTTAAGATCCTGGTAAATCATTCAACCTAATAAAGTTATTATCAAATCAAATGAGTAGTAATCTAAAAATCCAACATAGGTAACCAGTTCAATATTCCTGATTTAATTCCCAATTTTCTAAAAAGTCAAAGTTTGATTTGTTTCAATTAAATAGTTTTAGTTTAATTAATAATTTAGAATTAGTAGAACCCCCCCCCCCCTAAAATATATAAAGTGTTTTAATCGAGTCTAAGTTAAGTAGTCATAGTAATTAGAGAGTCTCGTGGGTTCAATAATCCGGATTTACTTAAGCTAATCTGCAATTGATCGGTCCACTTGCCGGTTAGTTGTTTAGTATAATTTAGGAGTCTAGAGTTTAAATTTGAGTCTAGAATTAGGTAAATTTGCTTTGTTTTTAATTAACTACATTTTGAACATCAAGTTTTTGGCGCCGTTGCCGGGGACTCTCTCATTGGCAATTGCGTTGATTACTCGATTTAGGCTTCGTTATTAGACTTGTGTTTAATTTTTATTTTTCGTTTGCGTCGTAGGAGTCTAAATTATTTAATTACTTTAAAATTTATTTTCGTTAATATATATTTTAATTGTTTTTTTCTAAATTATTGTGTGTGTCGTGTTTCCGGTTTAGTGGATGCCCCATACGCGTTCGCAAGGACCTCCACCTAAGCCGCTGACGGATACACCTTTCTCTCCCGCACCAAAGGTTAGTGCTTCTTCCTCCACTTTTTCAAGTTCATCCCGTCCCTTTATACCGCCCGATTTCGATTTTACACCAAAGCCTTTACCACCGGGTTCCCCATCACCCCGCGTAGTTCATAGAAACATAAGCCCACCACCGCCAACACCTAACTTTCACATGGCCAATAATAATCAAACCGTTTACCAACAGGCCACCACCGGTTTCACCGGTGCGAACTCACCCATCACCCTACCCCCGATGAACAATGATAGAGCTAGGCAAATCCCTTCCTATATCATGACTGCTATTAGTAACTCTTGCCTCGTGATGACAAAGGATGCGTCCGCACATATTAACCGCCTCACCCGTCTCTGTCACACGTTCAATATGGAAGGTGCGGGCAATGATGCCTGTTTCCTCCAAGTTTTTCCCTTTTCTCTTGGGGGTCGAGTCGCCATCTGGCTTGACTCTCAACCACCCGATACTTTTTCCACTTGGGTTGTTGTACGAGATGCTTTCCTAAAAAGTAGTTCCCACCTACTAAAGCATCTTGCCTTTGTGATCAGATCCATTCGTTCCGAATGGAACCTGACGAGCCCTACCATCTAGCTTGGGAGTGTTTCCAAACTTTAGTGTCCCGCTGCTCTCAACATGGTCTGTCGGACTGGGCACTTGTAGAGAAATTCTACAACGGTCTCACCCCTGAGACCCGCGCGCAATTCGACACTTCTGTTGGAGGACACCTGATGGGAAAGAAAATAGTAGCCGAGTGTAACGACGTTTTCGAAAGCTTTGCCCATTCCGACGTAGATTACAGCACTACAGGCAGGAATTCAATTCCTGATTCTCGTACGCTTCCGGTTAACCAAGGTCTACACCAAGTTAGCTTGGAAACTACGGTAGCGGCTGCCTTAGATAGCTTTAAGAGGGAGGTCACTAATAAAATTCTGGAGCTGAAGAAGAAGGTAGATTAGTGTGAGGTGTGTCAAGAGGGTTATGACACGCTAGAGTGTCCTACGCTCATTGTGGAGCAGGTAGAGTTCATCACTGGTCAGAGTCGAGGTCCGACAAATCCCTTCAATAATAGTACTTCCAATTAATACTTTCGGTAACCCCCCTGGTTTCCAATCAGGTTCTTATCAAAACAGGGGCAGGGTCACTACACTAGTGGAGGGTCAAGTCATTCTAGTCAGTTTAAGTGAGGGAGTTCGAATCAGGATGGTCAGACTAGGAGTGGAGGTTCAGGGGGCAGTCTAGATAGGATTGAAGAGTTATTATCTCAATTAGTTGCTAAGGATAAGGCTACCCAGAAAACTCTCGCGGAACACGATCTTCTCTTGAAGAATCAACAGTCTGCACTCTTAGATCTGCAGAGGTCGGAAGGTAGTATCGCTAAGCAGCTGCAAGAGCAGTCACACAGCCAGTTCACGGGTAATACCCAACCTAACCCAGCGAACCAGCACACGAAAGCGATCACTACACGTAGTGGTAGGAGTTTGAAAGAAGTGTGTAGAGAGGGGTAGAGGTAGAGGAGCAGGATGAGGAGGTGGATGAGAAAATAGAGATGGAGGCTCCACCTAGGGTGCCCACCAGGCTAGACCCAGCAATTACTGCACCAATCAGTGGACCTTCAGTTGAGTGCAGGGGAGAGAAGAGGCCGGTAGAGGTTAGGCCATTACCACTCGTAGATTCTTCAGGCCTACCCTACCCAACGCGTCTGAAACAGCAAAAATATGTCAAGGAATACGGGAATTTTCTTGACATGTTTACTCAGTTAAAAATCAATCTCTCGTTCATCGAGGCCCTCCAGCATATGCCTAAATATGCCAAGTTTTTGAAGGATCTTCTAAAACGTAAAGATAGGCTGGGGGAGCTCTCGAATGTCCTGTTGACTGGAGGAAGCTTCACCGTGGTTTTAAACAAGTTACCCAAAAAACTGGCTGATCTGGGTTGCTTTACGATTCCATGCCTATTCGGCGGCGCCATTGCTCCAGCTCATGCTTTAGCCGATCTCGGGGCGAGCATAAATCTGATGCCTTTCTCACTCTATGAGAGATTAGGTTTAGGGGAGCTCATCCCTACTCGTATGTCACTGTCATTAACCGATAGGTCTGTTAAGTATCCGAGGGGAATTGTAGAGAACTTATTGGTTAAGGTTGATAGATTTGTCTTTCCCATGGATTTCGTCATCCTCGATATGGAGGCCGACGAGAAGGTACCCATCATCCTAGGTCGCCCATTCTTTCGCACCACGAAAGCACTAATTGATGTTCGTGATGGAAAATCACCCTTCGCGTCGGGGATGAGAACGTCACTTTCGAAATCGCAAGGTCGATGCAACACCCAAGCGGTGGAGACAGCGTGGCCCTTGTCACTCCGTATACTTTCTGAATTCATTCATGTCGTGCATTGATCACTGTCTAGAGTATATTAGCGGAGCCGACCTAGTGAATGAGAGTTTAGTAGCTGAGGAGAGCGACAACGAGGATATAGGGGACGACCTCCTAAGGGTTCCCGAGACCCTAGATTTCTATGAGGTTAGTGCAGCTAGTGAGAGTACACCTTTAGAGACCCCAACAACCGTAGAGCTTAAGGTCCTCCCGTCCCCTTAGAATGCGTGTTCCTAGGCGACAATTCGAGCTTACCCGTTATCATTTCTTCAAAATTGTCGACGGAAGAGAAGGAGTGTTTGATAGAGGTCCTAAAATCCAATAAGGAGGCCATCGCGTGGAAACTGTTTGATATCAAGGGAATTAGCCCTACCTTCTGTACGCATAGGATCCTCATGGAGGACGTCTTTAAGCTTGTAGTGCAGCCTCAGCGCTGTCTAAACCCAAATATGCAAGAAGTTTTGAAGAAAGAGGTGCTCAAGCTGATGGAAGCTGGTCTCATCTACCCGATCTCCGATTCGGCATGGGTAAGCCCCACTCAGGTTGTTCCCAAGAAGGGGGGAATGACAGTGGTCATGAACGAGAAGAAGGAGCTCATCCCATCGCGAACAGTCATGGGCTGGTGGGTGTGTATTGACTATCGAAAATTAAATGACGCCACCCGCAAGGACCACTTCCTGCTCCCGTTTATCGATCAGATGCTGGAGTGACTCGCAGGACAGCAATTTTATTGTTTTCTTGACAGGTTCTCAGGTTACTTCCTGATCCCAATTGCTCCCGAGGATCAAGAGAAGACAATCTTCACATGCCCGTACGGTACTTACGCGTATCGCCGCATGCCGTTCGGGTTATGTAACGCTCCGGATACTTTTCAGCGATGCATGGTCGCTATCTTTCAGGACATGATCGAGACCTCAATGGAGGTTTTCATGGACGATTTCTCTGTCTATGGAAACACTTTCGATCAATGTCTTACTCACCTAGATGCGATGATGAAACGATGTGTCGAAACACGATTGATGCTGAACTGGGAGAAATGTCACTTTATGGTGACAGAGGGAATAGTGCTAGGGCACAAGATCTTGTGGGTAGGTATAGAGGTCGATCGGGCGAAGATAGATACTATCATCAGACCCCCTCCATCGACTAGCATCAAATCTATCCATAGCTTTCTCAGTCATGCGGGCTTCTACAGACGGTTTATTAGAGATTTCTCGAAGATCACCCGCCCCATGACATGACTTCTCGAAAAGGATGTACCCTTCGTTTTTTATGCCGACTGCTTGAAAGCCTTCACGATCCTTAAAGAGAAACTGGTGAGTGGTCCCATTCTCGTCTCACCCGACTGGAGCTTGCCCTTCGAGCTCATGTGTGATGCGAGCGACTATGCGGTCGGTGGCGTTTTGGGTTAGCGACGTGATAAACATTTCATCCTATTTACTACGCTAGTAAAACCCTTAATGACGCTTAGGAGAACTACACCACTACAGAAAAGGAGCTCTTAGTAGTAGTATTCACGTTTGATAATTCCGCTGCTACCTCGTCCTTTCTAAAACCATCGTCTTTACTGACCATGCGGCTCTGCGCTTCCTTTTCCAAAAGAAGGACGCAAAGCCTCGTCTCATTCGGTGGATTCTCTTGCTTTCCAAGTTCGACATAGAGATTAGAGATAAGAAGGGAGCAGAGAATGTGGCCGCTGACCATCTATCCCGATTAGAGGATCCCAGTAGAGAAGAAATCCAAGAAGAAGAGATCGGTGATAGATTTCCCCATGAGTCAATGGAGTTTGTGGCAGCGGAAAAGGAGGGGATGCCGTGGTTTTCCGATTTTGCGAATTATCTCGCAAATGGAGTGGTACTGAAGGGATGACCACTCAGCAGAAGAAAAAAATCTTCCGCGATGTGAGGCGACACATCTGGGATGACCCATTTCTATTTCGAGTAGGGGGAGATAGGATTCTCAGGCGCTGCATTAGTAGAGAAGAGGGGGCGGAGATTCTTCCGCACGTGCACGAGGGACTGACAGGAGGTCATCATGGTCCCCACGTCACCGCACAGAAGGTTTTCGATAGCGGTTTTTATTGGCCATCAGTAGTTAAGGATGCTCTAGAGTTCGTTTAGACTTGTGATCGTTGCCAGCGCACCGGCAACATCTCATCCAAGGACGAGATGCCCCAACATCCAATCCAAATTCTTGAAGTTTTCGATGTATGGGGGAGTGACTTCATGGGACCGTTTCCCGTCTCTAGTGGGAATCGGTACATCCTTGTGGCTATTGATTATGTTTCCGAGTGGGTTGAAGCTAAAGCTTTACCCACTAATGATGCCCGAGTGATGGTGAGATTTTTGAAGAAGCTATTCACCCATTTCGGTACCCCACGAGCTATTATTAGTGACTGTGGCACACACTTCTGCTATGCCATCATGAAAAGGCATTGGCACGCTACGGTGTCACTCATCACCTCTCCACCGCTTATCATCCTTAGACGAGCGGCCAAGTGGAGAATGTGGACAGGGGGTGAAACGGATCCTCGAGAAGACGGTAGGCAAAAGTCAGAAGGACTGGTCCGATAAGTTAGATGATGCTTTATGGGCGTTTCGAACCGCCTATAAGACACCGCTAGGCACCACTCCCTTCATGATCGTTATGGTAAAGCCTGCCATCTCCCGGTTGAACTTGAGCATAGGGCGTTGTTGGCCTTGAAGACCTTGAATTTGGACCTCACTGAAGCTGCCAAGAGATGATACTTCCAAATTCACGAGTTGGAGGCACTTCGGGATGCGGCGTATGAGCGTTCACGGAGCATAAAGGTGAAGACGAAGGCGCTGCATGATAGGAGATTGAAAGGTGTGAAAGAGTTTCAATTCAACGACAGAGTGCTCTTATATAACTCAAGATTGAAACTATTCACTGGTAAGTTGAAGTCAAAATGGTCCGGCCAGTATGTGGTAAATGAGGTATTCCCGTATGGAACAATCGAGCTGAAAGATGAAGCTAACGGAGGGACGTGGAAGGTCAGTGGGCATCGATTGAAGCACTATTTAGGAGGACCACTAGATTCCACCGAGACGGAGGAAATTCCTCTCGAAGTTCCACCTCATACCGCATAGGTTCTTGGGTATCGGCTCAAGTGTAGAGTATGTACATTTTGGTATTTCATTGCATTTCATGTTTTTAGTTTTTAATTCTTGTTTTTCGTACTCTGTGTGTTTTGTTTGTTCGTGGGTCGATTTAGCTGTTTTTGCAGGTTATATCACACTACCATCGATGGGAAGCTGGAATATGAAGGTACGTTTTGTTCGTATCAGATTGCGAGCGGGGTGTTTCATTAAGTTATAATAGACAAATGAAAATTTTCAAAAATTTTTTATGGCACAAACCAGAAAACTTTTCAAAACTTTCTGTGAAAACACCCCTCTCGCAGGGCACGAGAGGAATAAGCAACCTCGGTCGTGGCCGGCGAGAGGCTTTCAAATCCGGAGAATCTAGTTCGGTCGCGAGGCGCGAGAGGATTAAACTCCTCTCTTGCGGCTGTCGAGAGGCCCTATCTGCAGTTTTCAAACCCTAAAAGCACTTTTCCCCATTTTCAACACCATTTGTTCTTTTTTCCCCTACGGTTTTCCTCTCTTCTCCACCAAAATCCACCATTTTTTCACCTACATTCACTAAAATCTTTGCCCTTTGCTTCCGTACATCAACCTTTACCCACTTTCAAGTGCAAACCTGCATTTTCACCTTTTAACCGAGCTCTTTAACTATGTTGCAACTTTTCCATTATTTGCTTACTAATTCTTATAGATCGGCGCCAAGGTATGTTTTTCTTTATGCTTTCATTTTCATAATATATCTGGTTGCTGCATATATTTTGGTGATTGGTATGGTGATAGTTGCATGTTAGGTTATTTTGCGGGTTGGGATACACTTGGTTTGGTTTGAGTTTTGATGGTGATGGTTTTTAATTTCTGTGGGTAGATTAAGTGTAAGCAGGGTATATCTTGGTGGGTTTGGTGAGAGCCAACATTGAGTGTGGGGATTCGGGTTGGTTAATATTGGTACTAAAAATCAGATTTTGAAGATCTTCAGCCCATTGTTTCTGCAATGTTCATACAATTTTTATCTTTAGACTTACACTCAATGTTAGCTCATTTTTCGGCACCTCGGATTTTAATTGAGGGCAATCAAAGTGCCGGAAGGGGGGGGGGGTAGTTGTATGGTTTTGGATACATTTTGGGGGTTAGTAACATTTGGGTGTTCATGCATAGAAAATCTTTCTCGCTCGTACTCAATCTCTATTCGGGCGAGATTCGGTCTAATTAATTAGTAATTTTACACACCTGCTAAAATATATCTAATATTATTTGGTAAATTGTTTATCTTTTTCAGACCATGACCGCAAATTAAATGCTATATGGTTATTTGTTCTATGCGGTTGCCTCTTTCTAATGTTAAACTTGTCTTACTTGTGCTTTATGCAGATGTCCGGGGAAGGTAGTTCAAGCCGTGCAGAAGAAAGAGGAGAGGGCCAACACCTCGCCAGAGAGGTGACCCAGCTGATGCACCACAGCAACCTTCGAAATTTGGTCGACGCAGAATCAGGTACGCGGATAGCGGACAGTCCCCTTCTTCAGTTTGATCTAGACTCCCACGAGTGGGACAGGCTTTCTAACCTAATCGCATGTAATATGCTGCCCTATAGACGGATCGAATGGGATATGATTGACCATCTAGGTCAAAGGGGTAGAATTGAACAGTTGTTGGGCGACAAGTTTAGGAGGGTATTGGATCGCGGAGCCAGACAGTATAAAGAGATTACCTTCGAATTTCACTCTACGTTTGAATACCAGCAGGGCAAATGTAATGAGAGTGATGCTATCTTGTTCGCTTGGGGGAGGCAGGTTTATGAAATGACGGTTCCACAGTTCGCGGTGGCCTCGCAGATATACTCATTAGAGGATGTTCAGGCACCGGACTTCTCCACCAGTCTTCAGGGGGTCTTCAAAAGGAGGCACCCCCACAGTGTTCAGACGGATGAACTAGCCAGGTTCTGGGGTACTATCTCTTCTGCTCCATATTCAAACAATATGGTAGCAAGCGACATTATTGATCTGGTCTACCGGTTTATCCACAAGATTTTTGCTGCTACACTGGTTGGAAGAGGGCAGGGGGATAACAAAGTAAATTAGGTAAGTTTATTCTGTTTGATGTGCATGGTGGAAGGACGGCCGGCAAACCTGGCTACTATATTTGCATGGTCGATGAAGCGGTTGTGGAGGGGAGGCCCAGAGGCAAGGGTGTATTGTGGGCCCTTGATTACGTGCTTAGCTGAGAGTTTAGGGGTGTTCGACAGATATCCCCAAGACAGGATGAGAGAAGGCCCAGCCCCATGCGTCATGAGTATTCGAGACCTCCAGGCTGCCAGGATTCTGACTACCCAAGACCCTGTTAGCTGGGAGCCAGTCCGCTAGGGACCTCAGGTGCAACCGCCTGCAGGATCTGAAGCTGCATCATCTATGCAGGCTGGTGTGCCCACTCGATATCAGCGGCCGATCATGCGTCAGGAGCCGCCTGACAGTATCCTCTCTGTCACACCCCGACCCGCAGCGGAAATGGTAGTCGGGGCATGATTGGGTTTTCATCAAAGCTCATGACATTTACTATAAAGTTTCATATTTATTATTTCTCTTTAAATAAGAAGTTACAACAAACATACAAGCATAACATGTTCAAACACACTTTCATTACAAACAAAAGTATTAAACAAGATCATACAATTACAAAGGGAAACTAAACTAAATGTCCATTCCAAAGCATTAACTTGTTTATTCTTCTAGGCCATCCTACGTGTTTCTTTTCTCAACTGGATCACCTGTAACATGTGTAAAAATAGGGTTTTTGGGTTAAAAAAAGTTGGCGAGTGAATCTTATTTAAATATTTGAAAGGATTAGTTATGTTGGTTATTTGAATAAAATTGTGCATAACCAAATATGAATAAACGTAAATGTAAATTCAACCATAAACACATAATGTCAAATAATGCACACGCACACACCAAATGATGAACAATGAGATCAAGGCTCAATCAAACGGAGCTGACCGAATGAGGCACCTGATGGTCAACTCGTCTCCCACGAGGAACTGATGGGCCTAATGAATGATTTGCACGCAACTTGACAAGAATATAAACACACATTACAACAAACAATATTTACATCACAAGTTTAGGTCATATAATGGTAATAGCACAAGTTTGAATAAACGAAATAATTAAAGCGACACATGATACACCCCAAAACATGAATAAAAAGGGGAATGTGTAAGGATTCACTCACAGTGGGTGCGTTCCTTGATGACGATGAATGCGCAAGAATATTATGATTCAACCGACGAGGGACAAACTAACCTAAATAATAACGAAATGATTCGGAAAATAAATAAACTTTATTTGAGATTAATATTTTTAATTAGTGCTCTTAATGGGATTGTTAGATTTATTTTTGTGTGTTTAAGGAAATTTTCTAACTTTAAAAATCTTATTTTTAAGTATTTTTAAATAAATAAATAAAAAGAAAATAAAAAGGTTGAATTTTTACCGTTGACTGTTGACCGTTGACCGTTGACCGGTCGGACTGTGTTTATTCTATGTGCTGAGTGAGGTTCGAACTCGGGACCTCTCGTATACGTGCACGCAGCTCTACCAACTGAGCTACGTGTCTAACCCGAAATATTTCTGATTTTAATTATATTTATATACTGTTTAGATTATTCAGAATTTTATTTATTTTAAAAAGGTTTTAAATATCATCTGACCAGCTGGGCATAGCGAGGATCGAACCTGCGCCTTCGACTTGTTTGGCACCCAGCCCAACCAGTTGGGGCTGGGTGTCTAACCCATCTATTATATGATTTATATTAAATTTAACAATGAACTGTGAGAGTTCTGTTTAGTTTAAAAAAAACGTTTTAATGGAGTTGGAACCCGACACATATGCGAATCGAACTCATGACTAGTGTTTTAAAATTGCACACAGTCCACCACTGGACTATGTGTCTAACCCATTTAAAAACCCACGATTAAGTATATATATATATATATATATACTCTGATTATCTTCATCTTCTTCATACGTTTAAACCCAGAAACTGGAATCTGATTGTTAAGATTTTTAACAGTTCTGAGTTACCTATTCGAAATCTAGAATGTATTAAACATAAGATATAAGAAGGTTTAGGGGTTTATACCAACTAGAAGTAGAATCTCGGTTTTCCGGTGCTAATCTCTGGCGAGGGCACCAAATTCCGGCGATGTATAACTTGCGACAGAGGCTCTACAGGGAGTTTGAGATGAGTGTGGGTGACTTCTATCGGAGCTCTAAAAGTCCTATTTTAGAGTAAGGTAATAAAGGAATGGATTCTTCGGTTTTTCCGGCGGGATGCCGGTAAGTGCAGATTTTCCGACAAGTGTTTCTGGTGAACAGAGAGTTGCAAGAAGATTTAAGAGTGTGTGTGTGCATTCTAAAGAGTTCTAGAGGTCCTATTTACAGATAAGGAGGTCGCACAATTTAAGTTTCGGTTTCGGTCAAAATTGGGTTATGGCGGATTGATTGTATAGTTAATTGGACGTATTTTGACTCGATTTGAGTCTTGGTTCAAGACTGGAAGCATTTTTTCGGTTATTTGCGAAGAATTCGCAATCTTGGTGATTGCCGGGGATTACAGCCGTTACTGGGTGGAAACTTTGAATCAGTCAAGGAGATAAGTGATACATAAATGATTGTTTGATTAAATCATTTCAGATGTTGAGGTGTGGTGTAGCGGTGTGTTGTGTGCTTGGATTCGTGGGTGACCCGGGTTCGAAACTCGGCGTCTCCAATTTTTTTTAATTCATTACTTTTTTTGTTATTTAATAATTATTTTAAAATTCTAATATATATATTAATTATGTATTGTTTAAAATTCATTTAAGCAATAAATACGCAACGGAAATTTATAACTGAATATTCGATTAATAAACGAAGCGGGTTTTGGAAAAACCCGTTTTTCGACGAATGTTACAGTATCCCCTACTTTTAGAAATTTCGTCCCGAAATTTAAGTAGTAGTGGTATATTTGACTTGAAGGAGGGGTGTTTTAATTTACATAATTAGAAGAGGGTGAGAGTTTAAATCTTATTTGAGGCGGTAACGTTCCTAGTAAGGGTTGAATACCCTTCTACAGGAATCGCTTTTTGATGCCTAAAGTATAAGAATGCGGAACATGGATAAACAAAGTTGATTGACTAAGCATGATTTTATGCATAAGGTTTTTGAGGGAATTGATACGTTTGGAAAGATAAGGTTATATCATAAAACAAAACTTCAACCATGACGATACTAAAACCTACACGGAACTTTTCATAACCGCCTGACAACGCTTTTGATCCTTTGACAAGAATACTTATATATAGGAAGTACCAGCGGCGTATCCACCATATTCTTGTCAAATTTTCATTGGCTTTGTCAGTAAGTTATAATTAGTTCTATGTGACTCTAAAATTTACAAAACAAACACAACAGCCAAAGCTTGAGTTTCAAATCTGAAAGGGTACATGACTGAATGTTGACAGTACCTCTCTCGTTTGTTATGATGAAGGGGTCAGTCTATGTAAAAGTGAGACACAACCCAACTTCTTTAAATGATGAGATTGAGATACGTCGAGATGTATGATGATATGAATGTTAAATCAGTGAGTATAAAACAAAACTGAAATAGTAATTCGCATTAAGATTCTTGGATACATAAATTTCCAATTTATAACTGAGATACGTAAAGATTGAGATAACATAAGAAAACATAAAAACTAAACGGTTAGAGTTGAGTCTTGATTCTTGGTGAAGGAAGGCTAGTTGGGTTGTTCGTTTGGGTCGTTATTATCTTCAATAGGATTGGCGTTGATGTTGTAAGCTCTTCCTCTTGCTGATGGTAGTGCTGGGTTGGCTTGATTTGCTTGGTTAACTGGATTTGCTTGAGCTTGAGCGTTTATGATGTTAACCAATCGGGGGCACGTGTTTCTAAAGTGGGTAGGGTCGCCACAATTAAAACAAGCTCGAACATATGGAAACATGGGGTATTGGGGTTGTTGATATGTTTGGATCATGTTTTGAGTAGGGGGTGAAGCTTGGTTTTGAGAGGCGCGACAAGTCTTGCTCAAATGACTATAACGCCCACAATTAGCACATAGTCGACAAGGTAAGGTAGATGGATGGTGATAAAAACAGGTGTTGCATTGAGGGTGAGGTCCAATGTAAGGTTTCTTATTTGGGTAAGTAGAGTTGGGTGCTACTTGAGTGATTGGGATAGCTTAGAGGGGTACAACTTGTGAAGCTGGTTGATTGTGTTGGGTGATAGCGAAATTTTGCCCATCTCGTTTTCTCTTAGGAGTGGTTTGGGGAAGGGATTCGGTCTGGGTTGGGTTGGAGGTTTCGGTTGATGCTTTATCCTTCTTCTTCCCCTCCGTGAAGTCTTTATTTCGTATGCGGTTTTCGGTGAGCTCTGTAGCTAACTACACTGCTGCTTCCAAAGTTGCAGGTGTGGTACTTATTACAGGGTCTTGAATTTTTGAAGGAAGACCTCGAATGTAGTGCTCGATCAAACGGTAGAGGGGAGTGAACAAGTTGGGGACCATCTGGTTTAACTCAAGGAATCTCTTGTTGTATGTGGTGTGGTCGCCCTCTTTTTGTTTCAAAGGATAGAACTCATCTTCCAATTTCTTGATTTCGCTTCTTGGACAGAACCGTCTTGTCATGATTTCCTTCAACTTTTCCCAAGTCAAAGTCATAGCATTCTCAGCACCTCGCTTGGCCTTCTCTGTATTCCACCATGTAAGTGCTACTCCGAACAAACGATCGGTAGCATATCGCACCTTGCGATCATCGGGGCAGTCGCAATTGAGAAAAGTGTTTTCCATTTCCTCAAACCAATGTAGGAGAGCGATGACACCTTCAGTCCCTTCGTATTTTGGAGGGTCGCAGGATTTGAAATGCTTGAAGGTGCATTTAGTGGCTTTTGGGGGAGGATTGACAATGTTTTGATCTTCTTGGTTGATTGGGTTGACGGGATTAGCGGTAAGGGCCTGTTGTACTTGAATTACGATGTTGGGTATTATGGCAGCCATTTGTTGAGCGATTTGGGCAGCCATGCGCTCGCGGGATTTTCCTGATCTCATTTTTCTACGAGAGAGACTGGAAGACATCTACAGGGAATACGTATCAAGAGTATGTGTTTGACGTTTTAGGTGTCATGTGTCGTATTTAGAAATGAACATTCATAAAACAAATGAAGAATAATAAATTTACTACATCCATAGGATGTCTTGGGCTTTGCTCGTAATTGGGCCTTGCATGCCGCCATACTTCACCTTCGTAATCATGTGGGCCCCCATGATTACCGGGCTTTCATATGGTTCGCATGTGTTAGCCTGGTAACGTACACTAAAACCCGGGGAAAATCGTGAAATATGAATGTAACGTATAAAATTCGGAGTGCATCCAGGGGTGGACACTGTGACACCTTAAAGTGGGGTTAGTCCGAACGACGTTTGGTGTGGCATGCTTTGGCCTAATAGGTCCTTCGTACTCTCATCGTTAGTCCCCAGGTAGGCAAACTGGTCCGTTATATTGGATTTATATGAATGCCAACCTAGACAGGACGTTCCGACTACCGGTACCTGTACCCTTACAGTTACTACATGCCCGTCGTAGAACTCACTTTGATGAGATTGAAAAACGAAAAATTGCGACAAAATCTTGAATAAAGGAAATATGAGGATGATTTGAATATGTGAACATTGAAATATACGTGATGAATGTATATGTAAGTTTGTTATGTTTGACAATAAGTATAACTCATTAAATATCACATAATATGATAGTGGAAGTGTTTGCATGCAGTTGTGTGTGTAATAAATACGAAACAAATAAATATCATGAGTTTGCATGTAACCACATAAACAATTAAAATCTAATCAACTATAGTATAGGCTCTAAGGGTCTAATAACCTATCCTATATCCCTATAGTCAAAAGCTCTGATACCAATCTGTCACACCCCGACCCGCAGCGGAAATGGTAGTCGGGGCATGATTGGGTTTTCATCAAAACTCATGACATTTACTATAAAGTTGCATATTTATTATTTCTCTTTAAAGAAGAAGTTACAATAAACATACAAGCATAACATGTTAAAATACACTTTCACTACAAACAAAAGTATTAAACAAGATCATACAATTACAAAGGGAAACTAAACTAAATGTCCCTTCCAAAGCATTAACTTGTTTATTCTTCTAGGCCATCCTACGTGTTTCTTTTCTCAACTGGATCACCTGTATCATGTGTAAAAATAGGGTTTTTGGGTCAAGAAGTTGGTGAGTGAATCTTATTTAAATATTTGAAAGGGTTAGTTATGTTGGTTATTTGAATAAAATTGTGCATAACCAAATATGAATAAATGTAAATGTAAATCAACCATAAACACATAATGTCAAATAATGCACACGCACACACCAAATGATGAACAATGAGATCAAGGCTCAATCAAACGGAGCCGATCGAATGAGGCACCTGATGCTCAACTCGTCTCCCACGAGGAACTGATGGGCCTAATGAATGATTTGCACGCAACTTGACAAGAATATAAACACACATTACAACAAACAATATTTACATCACAAGTTTAGGTCATATAATGGTAATAGCACAAGTTTGAATAAACGAAATAATTAAAGAGACACATGATACACCCCAAAACATGAATAAAAAGGGGAATCTGTAAGGATTCACTCACAATGGGTGCGTTCCTTGATGACGATGAATGCGCACGAATATTATGATTCAACCGACAAGGGACAAACTAACCTAAATAATAACGAAATGATTCGGTAAATAAATAAACATTATTTGAGATTAATATTTTTAATTAGTGCTCTTAATGGGATTGTTAGATTATTTGTGTGTTTAAGGAAATTTTCTAACTTTAAAAATCTTATTTTTAAGTATTTTTAAATAATTTTCCAATTAAATAAATAAATAAAAAGAAAATAAAAAGGTTGACTTTTTGACCGTTGACCGGTCGGACTGTGTTTATTCTATGCGCTGAGTGAGGTTCGAACTCGGGACCTCTCGTATACGTGCACGCAGCTCTACCAACTGAGCTACGTGTCTAACCCGAAATATTTCTGATTTTAATTATATTTATATACTAGATTATTCAGAATTTTATTTATTCTAAAAAGGTTTTCAAATATCATCTGACCGGCTGGGCATAGCGAGGATCGAACCTGCGCCTTCGACTTGTTTGGCACCCAGCCCAACCAGTTGGGCTGGGTGTCTAACCCATCTATTATATGATTTATATTAAATTTAACAATGAACTGTGAGAGTTCTGTTTAGTTTAAAAAAACGTTTTAATGGAGTTGGAACCCGACACATACGCGAATCGAACTCATGACCAGTGTTTTAAAATTGCACACAGTCCACCACTGGACTATTTGTCTAACCCATTTAAAAACCCACGATTAAGTATATATATATATATATATACATACTCTGATTATCTTCATCTTCTTCATACGTTTAAACCCAGAAACTGGAATCTGATTGTTAAGATTTTTAACAGTTCTGAGTTACCTATTCGAAATCTAGAATGTATTAAACATAAGATATAAGAAGGTTTAGGGGTTTATACCAACTAGATGTAGAATCTCGGTTTTCCGGTGCTAATCTCTGGCGAGGGCACCAAATTCCAGCGATGTATAACTTGCGACAGAGGCTCTACAGGGAGTTTGAGATGAGTGTGGGTGACTTCTGTCGGCGCTCTAAAAGTCCTATTTTAGAGTAAGGAAATAAGGGAATGGATTCTTCGGTTTTTCCGGCGGGATTCCGGTAAGTGCAGATTTTCCGACAAGTGTTTCTGGTGAACAGAGAGTTGCAAGAAGATTTAAGAGTGTGTGTGTGCATTCTAAAGAGTTCTAGAGCTCCTATTTACAGATAAGGAGGTCGCACAATTTAAGTTTCGGTTTCGGTCAAAATTGGGTTATGGCGGATTGATTGTATAGTTAATTGGACGTATTTTGACTCGATTTGAGTCTTGGTTCAAGACTTGAAGCATTTTCTTCGGTTATTTGCGAAGAATTCGCAATCTTGGTGATTGCCGGGGATTACAGCCGTTACTGGGTGGAAACTTTGAATCAGTCAAGGAGATAAGTGATACATAAAAGATTGTTTGATTAAATCATTTCAGATGTTGAGGTGTGGTGTAGCGGTGTGTTGTGTGCTTGGATTCGTGGGTGACCCGGGTTCGAAACCCGGCGTCTCCAATTTTTTTTAATTCATTAGTTTTTTTGTTATTTAATAATTATGTTTTAAAATTCTAATATATATATTAATTATGTATTGTTTAAAATTCATTTAAGCAATAAATACGCAACGGAAATTTATAACTGAATATTCGATTAATAAACGAAGCGGGTTTTGGAAAAACTCGTTTTTCGACTAATGTTACACTCTCCGTCAGCCTCGCCCAGACCCACTGACTTTGGATTCTTTGTATGATAGGATGGAGACTAGGTTTGGGGACCTGCGAGGCTATGTCGACCAGCAGTTTGGTGGTGTTCGCCAGACCATGATGGAGAGTAGGCGTATGCATGAGGCTAGCCAGTGAAGGCTGGAAGATGGGATGAGGTACATGATGCAGAATTTGAATATGGGGGTTCCATCGTACTTTCAGCATCAAGGTGGTCAGCCGGGGTCAAGTCAGTTTGCTGGTATGGAGGACGTTCAACCGTACCAAGTCTTCGAGGCGTCGGAAGAATCGGAGGAGGATGATTAAAGCAGCAGTGGAGTTCTATCTTTATTTTTTTCTTTTATGTTGTTTTAATTTCTTAAATGGTCTGTAATTTAAACAATTTACTTTGTGGGGGTGTTGAATGTTTTGGGTATCATGGTGGACAATCTTCAAAACAATATATTTATTTGCTTTATCATATTATATTTTTGGAAGTGTATGGTGATAGGTCGATGTTGTGTGGTGCTTTCGTTCGTATGTGAGTTCTGAGAGTGGTACGCTGAGCGGGTTCGGATTGGAGAGCATGAATGGACTGGCTGGCACTTGACAGTCTTGCATTACTAGCTAAGTCACTTCACTTTTGTATTATGTTTTTCTTTATTTATTTTGTTTTGTTTTATTTTGAGTGGTAGGTTGTCTCATCCTTGCATTGGGGACAATGCAAAATTTAAGGTGGGGATGAGATAGGATAGTAGAGTATTTATTTTAGTTAAAAAAACAAAAAAAAAACAAAAAATTTTTAAAAATTCGAAAATGTCTTTTTGAAAAAGAAGTTTGCATAAAATTAAAAGGGAAATGATAAAAAATTAAATTTTTATTCAGTTTTGAATAATAATAATATGAGAAATAAAAGGGTGAGTTTGTGTCTAACTTAGGATATGTGAGTAGGCTTGATTCGGTTCTTATGTTCTTTGAGAATAATATACGTTAATTGTCGGTCTACTAGTGGGTACTCATCTAGGAAAAATGGGAAATTGAAACCGCCAAAAATACTATAAAGAATGCCGTTATAAGCTAAAATCTTTAGAATTTTTAATCATGTAAAAGAAAAAAAAAAAATAGAAAAAATGAGCTTGATTGAAAAGTAGACGAGGCCTATGGAATCTCCCTTAAGGATGGTGACTCTGATCGAAGCCCACGTTGTCGCTCTCGGGGATGGTGACTCTGGTTGAGACAGCCTCTAGGTTAGGTATGCAAAAAGAAATCAAATACTCGAAAGAAAGAAGAAAAAAAGAAAAAGAAAGTTACTTGATTTTAAATTATTTATATTTTGATATAAAACGGTTAGGAAATGGATTAAATAATTTGTTCCTTTTGTTCTATAAGCTTGAGGTGGGATTAGGTGTACTGTGGATTCTAGTGTGAGACCCTAGGTAGATTGACCGCACTTCAACTAATTCGCATGATAAGAGGTTTGAACAGAATTTTGAGTTTAAGTGGATCTAATACTTGCAATCGTGGTTAACATAAATCTCATTCCCTAATGAAAATGACCTTAATCTTTGAAATCGAATAATTGTTTGGTTATGATTCCGTTTGTGCATAAATCTTTTTCGAGGGTGAAAGAAAAGGGCAAATGTGGGGATATTTGATGTATTGGATAATACATGCATTTATCATGTAGGTTTGTAAAGTTTTAACACGCTTTTGTTTTGGTTTGTCAAGAATTTATCTACTTTTAATCCTAATGCGTTTTGCAGGTCTTGGTTCATGAAAACGGTTGGAAGGATGGGAAAAACAAGATAAAATGGTAAATAGAACGGAGCCGGAACGTAATTGGATCGAAAAAGAGGAAACAGATCAAAATTAGGGGTATTTCACCCTCTGGCGGGCCGCGACCGATAAGACCTAATCCTCTCGTGGGGCGCGAGAGGTTGATAATTATCTCTGGAGAAGTAACTCGGTCGCGGGGCGCGACCGGCCACTTAAATCCCTCTCGCGGCCGGCGAGAGGGTGTTTTATCCAGAAAGTTTCGAATCTGAGTTGATTTGGGATTTGTTTGTTATTTATTGAGTCATTATGCAATTGAAACACATCTTGGATCAAGCTTGGACGAACTTAGGCCTTTTGGAGCATATTTCTTTGAGAATCTGAGCTAGAAGAAAGAGATCTAGGCTGCAGGAATCGTTATGGTTATCAAGGAGTTTCGAGGCAGGAGCTTTAACGGTTTTATTGCAACATTCTTGATCCTTATACTTCTTTGTTTAACTTGATTATGCATTCTTTTTCTAAACCTTGTATATTGAGTTTTACAAACATGATACTTGGCTAGATTTAATTCAGTTACCTAAGTTTGGATGATTGATTTTATGAAAGTTTGATTTATTTTAGTTTAATTGTGGTTTGAATGTGTAATTGGTGAAGTTCAACTTTAATTTTCTAGTTTGGTGTATTTTCATGATCTTAATTTATTTGTGTTCGTTTAATTATTTTACATGAATCTAGGTGGATGTCTTCTATAGAATAGGTTTGTGTTGCTTTTTCGTGTCTTTAGGGATTCGGGAAGTTGTCGGTAAATTGGCCAATAAAACCTGGAAAACAATTAAATGGAATATAAAATCAGCTTTGTCATTATACCTAAATTAGTTATTGAGAAATAGTAATTAGTTGACTGAATTAATTAGATAAATTGTTAGGTTTAGGTTTTGAGAAAATCCCCAAATCTAATTTACTTGTCATAATTAAGTCGGTTAAGCTAAACTAGAAGTTGTAGTTGGTCTAGGTTAATTATTGAGAAGTAGTTAAGTAATTAGAAACTTTACTAAATTAAAAGATAACTGAAAGGAAATCTTTAAAACCGGTAAACAAATAATAATTGTAGGTTATCATAGGTGTCTTCCTGAGAAGGGTCGGGGTTATCCCTTGTGAAACACAAGATTTTGGATAATCCCAAGAGTATCTTAAAAAAAATTATGTTTAAATGTATTTCTCTTGATGGAAGAAAATTGTAAAGCTCAATTACCAAGTGAAGGATTACATATATCCTAATGCAACATGCTGATCCTTTACAGACAGGGGGCATCTATGCTAGGGCTAAATGTAATAAATGCTGTCGGGGACATTACAAATGATCCTAAGATTTATCACAAACTTTCTACTTAAACGTCTCTGGTATGGATTCTTTTTTTTAAGTTTAAAGGCCTTATCTAAATAAATGGGATTTATTAACTATAAAAATTTTTCCTACAAAATTTTATAAAGCATTTTTCGAAACATAAATGGAAAGGAATATATATACCACTAATATCCTGACCAAGATACTTAGTCTAACTTTTTGCAAACAAAATATAACACAAAGATAAGGCCAAAAGATTAGATTCATATTAACATGTCAAAATGTTACACCCTTGGCTTCGTTTCAAACCAAAACCCATCCACCAAGGGTGTAAGCTGTCCGAAAGCATATTAACATTAATGATTGAAGGCTTCGTCCTGAAACACCAGGATCCCTCCACCTCCGATCGTTATATTGTTCTAAAATCTAAAGTATAGGAAAAGTAAATTGTTCAGCATGCAGAAAAGGTAAATTGTTCAACAGATATTAACCATCAGAATTAAAAAAGTGAGCTCCGGCCTAAGTAATAACATTCATCATTGCCCACTTTGCTGCCCACTCACGAGGTAGCACCGACCACACCATCATCTCCACTAGCACTGGCGCCTGCTCCACCATCTTCACCAGCCTTGCCACTTGCCTCCGCTGCTGCCTCAACCGCCTTAGAACACTTGCCAGCCCCAGGTTTAGCAGGATACTCTATAGGGATGCCTCCCAGATCCTTCAGCTTGGCCACCCAGGCATCTACAGTCTAGGATGGGCATTCAAAGCCTGCTTCCTTGGCCCCATAAGCCATCTTGATCCTGACCTGGAGAAACGAGAGCAGAGCTGAATTTTTGAGGCCCTCCCTGAAGGAGACCATCTCCTGCTCATGGTGAACCTGGATGGTGGCTAGCTTGAGTTCAGTATCCTCAGTCACCTTCTTCAGCTTATCCTTGTAGTGCTGGGTTTTAGCGGCAGCGATCTTCCCCTAATCCTCAATGGTGACCTTGGTTTTCTTCAACTTGGCCTCTAGAAACTTGACTGCTTCACAAGCCTCGTTGTGAAGAAGTGCTAGGCAGTCCAGACCCTACAAAACAAAATGCAGGTATTAATAAATATAATCTACACCAGGATACAGGTTCAACATACATGTGTAGGATACATGATACAAGATATGGATATTCACCTGGTTGAGGGATGTGGTCATGGAATCAATGGACTCCATGAAGCCAAGACCCTCATAGGAAAAGGCTACGGTAGCAGTAGCAGGGAAATCAAAACCATTGCTCTTCTTGGATCCTGAGGCTCGGGACCTTGTCAGTGGAGAAGGTTTAGGAGCAGAAGAGGGCTTAGAGCGGTGGTAACAGAGGGTTCGTTTTCACCGAGACAGGCTTGGAGAAGCTATTAAGCTCCTCAAGATCAAAAGTAGTAGGGACCTTGGTGGAATCTTCATCCTAAAGGGAGTAATTCCAATTCTATCACATAATAATATCCTGATTAACCAAACATCTGCAGGAATATTCAAAGCAGATATCCTTACCAGACATGATGGAAGTAGAATGTTGGCTGGAACTTGGATAGCTAAGCAGAAAGGTTCTTTCGATCTCCGACAACTTGTAAATAGCCTTAATACGTGTCTCTGACTCTAGAGTTGGGGGAACTAGTTTCCTGAAATCCGCTACACAAAGAACAAGGATATAAGTTCGGGATGTCAAAGCAGGATACATTTGGGGATATTCCTAAAACCCTAAATCCTACCCTTGGTCAACCACTCCACTGGGGAATCATCGACATTGACGATGGAGTCCCTTTTAACAAAGAAGAACTTGCACTTCCACTCATCCCCATTCTTTGTAGCTCGGAGAATGAAAGGACTGTTGGAGGTGGGGAACAAAAAGAACCGGCTAGATCCATGGGACCTCAAACGGAAGGCCAAAGGTAACTCCTCGATACAATGATCAGGAGCGTGGTTGGTTTTGATCCGGACAAGCACAAGTAAGATCCTCCAAACCATGGGCATAGTTTGGGAAAAGCTCAGACGAGTGACACGAAATAACTCCATGATAAACTCAGGGAACGGGAACCTAAGACCTAAGGAAAAAGGGTGTTCCAAGAAACAAAGCCATTCAGTCAAAGTCACGTCCGTCAAAGATTCCAATCATATGGTCGGATGAGGGCGTCCTCCGTGAAAGCACCTGAGGATCGGAGAGCAGCTATGTTGACATTATCAAAGCTACAAACCTCCTACTCAGGATTTTTTAGTAGGTTCTGTGCAACAAATGTTGGAATGGAATCACTGGTAAGAGATCTTATGCGTTTGTCCATGGAAAACTAATGGAGAAGAAGACGAAATGCAAAGGAAAAAGTTTAAAGGGGAGAGAGAAGAATACCTGAAATTATGATGCAATGAGATAGAAGAAGGATTTGGGGAGAAGATATAGGGAAGAGACTAGCTAATTATGAGAAAATATTGCCTTGGAAGTTGCACCAAATCACGTCAACATCTCTATCCTTTAAAGATTTCAGACAACAAAAAATATATCCGTTGGAATCAGGATATCCAACAGCTATATTTTGGGGACAATTGTTACGGGTGGAATTTTGAACCTGTATCCTGATAATATATCCTGACTTTATGTTTCTAATCTGCGACCAGGATACTGAACTAGGATATTGGTAACATCCTGCAGAAGTATCTTGCTCGTTACTAATGGTTTGTTTGTATACTTCAGTTGCAAGTGATCAACATTAAAAAGGACTAGGTCTACCCGAAGACTCGCTCAAAGTGGTTGAAAAGTGAATGTTGATAGCGGAAGAAAGAGTCTACAATGGTCACAAAAGGATATTCTCCGTATCTTGGAATTGTATGATATTCAGTTAAAATTTAAAAACTATATAAGGAGATGTCGGATCATTAAAAAAACACATGTAATCTCCTACACACACCAATTACTCGTTTATTCACAATCATTCACTCACATTTCACAATCAGTGTAACACTTAGAGCTAATCCGTGCATTATCCTGAAGCTGTATCCTGATATTTCAATCAATAAGAAGAACAAAGGCAGCTGGCAGTTATCAGCTCCCGAGGTTTTGTGCCAGTGATCTAGATAGATCAAGGGCTTTCCTCGTACATCCCGTGCCAATCTTTACTTTTATTATTCATTGCTTGATAATTGATATAGTTTGTTATCCTGAAACTGTATCCTGAATTTCTTTATTCATCAACTTAACACATTTTAGCAAATCTCTATAGCACACTACCTGACAAACGAAATTTGATCACTTAATTGCTTCGGTAATTTTTGACCAAAACACTACCCATCACCCAAAACCAATTTTTGTTTTTACACCCCTTTGTTTTAGTAAAAAACGGTTCTTTTGAAATGTATTTAAAAAGTGACTTTGTTTCTTTTTATTCAAAAAAATCTCTCTAGTTACTTGAAATAAATAAGCAAAATTATTGTTTATAAACCTGTAGTTTATACCTAAGTCACAAATAAATAAAATTTCAAAAGAAAACCGACATTTTACGTTTTTGCCACTTTTTAATAAAACCACGGTACCCCTAGCCAACAACCTACCCTTTTCAAAAGTTCCTCTTAATATTTACAAAGATTTTGTTAAAAAGGAGGAGGTTTGATTACTTGTCAAGCATATGGTAGGAATAAGTTCCATATTGGTATCGAGCGTTTCACTTATACATTTTCGGTTGAGTGATCCCTTGTGAGGTGTGTGAATTTTTATATAGCTAAATGAAATTTTATAAATGCATGTTATGCCGAAAAATATATATTTTTTTTAAAAAGTGTTCTAAATAAATTATGTCGAATAGGATTGTAAATAGTATAAAAACAAGAATAAAAAAAACTTGGATTCCCGACACTCTACAAAAATACCCAAAAACTTCTTCACTACCTATTTCATTTGTGTGTGTAAGAAAATATTAAAGAGTTTTGCTTGAGGACAAGAAAATATTTAAGTGTGGGTGTATTTGATATGCATGAAATGCAACATATAAATTGTATCAAATATGATATAAAATCAGCCATTTTTTAATACTAATGTTGGAAAAAGTGTGTTTCTTTGTACAACTTTTGATTTTTAGTATAAAAAGAGCTTAAATACACAAAATAAACAAATTAACGAAAAAATCCAGCATAAGTATAGAAGACGGGAAGACAACACACTATACCAGCCCTCCGAGCTTCACCCTAAGACTAAAAACCCAAATCAGAAGTTTGGCACGGGGTCGTGTCTTGTCGGCATGGGGTCGTGCCCTTTCAAGATTCCAGATCAGAAGAAGACAAAAAGAAGCAGACAAGAGACACGGGGTCGTGTCCTTTGGACACGGGTCATGGTCAACTTCCAGATTTGCATATCTGGGATTGTATAGCAAGTACAGTGGCCACAGGGCCATGCCGTTGACACACAGGGCCGTGTAGCAGACTGATTTGACATACTCGTTAAATGAAGAAAGAGAAGAAGGAAGACACAGGGTCGTGCCTTACGGGCATGGGGCCGTGTGAAGGTTCTGTTCCCAACTATAAATAGGGGTGCTTGATTTCATTTCAACTCATCCCTTGGAAAACCACTTCTCTCATACCTGCCACCACTCCACCACCATAATACTGTTAGGGATTAATTTTTAATACTATGGATCACATATCCTTATCTTGGCCTGGATCACCGATCCCTAACAGGTAGTGTAGGACGTCTGAGGATCACAGATCCTTATTATTGTTTACATTAACTAATAATTGTATCCTCTATATGAAACTTGTATTCGCAGGCACATAACGAATTAGGCTTGGTCAAGCTGGAATCTCGGGGAATATGCTCCCTAATTCGCACGAGTTTGGAAGCATGTAGCCGTTATGGAGAACGTGGGACACTTGCATCATTTTTGGATTGTTTGTTACTTAGTTATTTCCAATTTTATAAGGGGATAATCAAGCTCATTTTAGGCACGGTCACTCATAAGAACACTCTCTCTCTCTCTCTCTTGCAACTCTCAAACTATTCTTTACACTAACACTAGATTCCATTGTTTTGAGCTTATTATCTTCCAAAGTTGTATTGAATTCTAGTTTATTTTGTTCAATATAGTTGATGATTTGTACTTGCCATCACCCGAGGTTTTTTGTCGGGGATCTTCTTACGATCAAGGGCTTTTTCCTCGTATAAATCATTGTGTTCATGAACATTTACATTTCATATATGTTTACACAATTGTTCATCACATTAGCACTCTACCTCAAAATCAAAGTTTGGTTACATTATCTTTAAACCGATATTTGACCGAAACAAATACCACCATCATCCACCACATTCATCCATCATCCATCTTTGAGTGTGTGTAGTATTCTTGGGATCCAAGATTGATAGCAAGAGTTTTTGTCAAACAAAAGTCATGCTTGGCTAATCTCTTACATCACTTGGTGAAAATAAGTTATTTTGGTTAACTTCTTAATTGGGTATGTATTAATGACTTTAATAACTAGTTTTTATATTGAAGGTGAACTTTATTCTATCATCCTTCATGTTTCGTTAATTCACTAATTCATGTCTTTATGGTCTATAAGTGCGCTAACTACCTAGAAGGGGGTTAGAAGGGTGATATGGGTAAAGTTTTTGTTTCGTTCAGTGTATAGATCCTGCGAGGACTTGGTTCAAGCTTATTAGGACTTCCCTTGATGCAGATAGCATCAAATCGGGGGAAGTAAGAACGGCTTGAACCCTTTATAAATAAACTACTATTAAAACTTTAACCCGGCCTTGCGGGACGGTATCCCTACTGACTCAGACCAATATGGCCGACGGTAGCATTGCCTCCAAAAGAGGGACATGCCACATTTTGAATTAATAACTTACTTAATAATCTTCCATATTTCGTCTTGTAGGACTGTATTCCTACTAACTCAGACCAATATGGCTGAGGGTAGCATTGTCTTCAAAAGAGGGACATGCCACTTTAACTAAGATAATCTCTTAAAAATCCCAAAGCGTGGAAATCATCAAAGGATACGTAAATAATGAGTCGGAACCAAATTCTATCTTGTCTATTTGTTTCTTTTATTACTTTAGTTATTTCTTTATTTATCAAAAACCTTTCTGAAGGGGGTATGGTCCCAAAAACCATGCGCCCGCGCATGGAACCATACCCTCAACATCATAACTACAAGGATAACCTTGCGCGCAATGTGCAATGGTGCGCCTTCCTTAACACCATATGGTTATACAATGAACCTTGCGCACTCAGCACAATGGTAAATTAGACCAAACACCAAATGGTCATACAATGAACCTTGCGCATCCAGAGCAACAGCAAATTAGACCAAACATCCATAGTTCATACAATGAACCTTGCGCACTCAGTCCAACGGTAAATTAGACCAACACCAATAAGTCACAAAACGAGCCTTGTGTACTTGGCGCAACGACAAGTTAGACTTACAGCGCAGGCTACTAGACCTTGCGCGGAACATACAACCCTTTAGTCAAGAATCCTAAAACCTTGCAAAGACAAGACAAACATGAGAGCACCTCATAGTCTTGCGGATAAAAGGATTTATCCCTGCTACTCTGCGTTGGCGGGAAAATAAGGGCAGCCTCGCAGAAGGGGTAACTACTAAGAGGTGTTGACCATACTCAAGGGTATAGAGTGGCAGAACTGTGACGAATGGTTGCTCGGCAGGTTGCGTCTGACAGCTTCAAATGAACTGCAAGGCAGACGCCAGATTATGCACCAACCATATCTATGCAAGTGACTGTTCCATCTTCTCCACTTTCGGCTGGTACAGGTCTGACGCCAAAGATATCCACCCTTACTGTCTTTACACGTGGCACCATTCAGCGCCCGGCAGACCACATCTCCTTACAAAGACATTAATTCCCCTACAAGGGACATTTTATGCCTGACACAGAGGGACAAAAGGGATGTCTCTAGTCGCTTGGGCCAGGCCCAAGGCCCATCAGCCCATTTCGTAAACCCACTTACTTTCGGCTATAAAATAAGTATCATACTACAAGGTAAATCATCTACATCCACAACTACCTACTATCACACTGACAAGCACTTGCGCTTATTACTTGTAATCAACCAATACTAATTCTCACGCCGGAGTGTGGTCACGGAGGAAACCACCTGTGACATCCCGGCTTTCCAGGTATCTTAAACGCGCTACGTTACAGTTATTCATTCCTACGCTAATTTAATTCGGAGAATTAAATTACACGCTCGCAATAAGTACGCTAACTTTGTGAATTTATTGGGTGAATTACGTGCTATGTGTTATTAGTCGTTTGTATATTATGTAGATTATTGTATCACGCCTTGATTTCGCGATTATTAGTTATAAAAAAATAATAATAATAATAAATAAATAGCCGAACCGAACCGAGCCGCAAAATGTGTCGACCTCACCTCCTTGCGGCCCAAGGAACTAACCTAAACTTGAGACCCAAGCCATTTACCCAAACCCCCCCCCCACCCTTTTCTTTTCCCTTGTGCTATATAATTGTATGTATGCATGAGTTGTGTTTAAAAAAAAAACCAACAAACCCTAGCACATAGAGGAAGGCGACGGCAGCCCCCCCTCCCCTCTCACGATCGCAAAGCCCTACAACTCCCGGATTGATTCCAATCTTGTCCCGGTTCGCTAATCATCATCGTTTCAAGGTTAGGGTTTAATTGTTTTACGATTCACATTAGGGTTTGTATAATCTTGATCATGATTGTGTGTAATGGTAGGATTATTAGTAAGAAAAGTGTTGTGATTTATGATTAGTTCGGATGATTGTGCGAATCTTTGCGATTTTGATGTTATGTGGAATACTAAAATCCTAAGCTGCGTTTTGGCGATAAAGATCATGTTATATAATTAGGGTTTGCATGAATATTGATATACATGATGATATTTGACAAATAAACCTGTTGTTAATCATTGTTATTAAGAGTCATGATCGTTTAAGTATGTTCTAATGCGATAAAAGTCGAAAACTGTTTGCTGAATGACATTTACAGCCAAATTCAATTGGCTGTAACCTGACCATTATTTATCAAAAAGTGAATTTTCTAAAGCCTAAAACGTGTATTTTTGAAAAACACTTCTAATGGCACCGGATTCATATTTTTCTGAGGTCATTTGCTATTTTTAAGTGGTTATTTAGTGCAGCATCTGAAGCTGCGTAAATTCTGCAAAATTTGCTAGTTGTTTATTGAGTCAGATCTCATAGTCTGTAGGGTGTTGGGTCACGAAATTTATACAGTAACTGGAGACGGGAATTTCCGGAAAACTCCCACTGGAATTTTGTTAATTGAATGAACGATTATTTTTAAATAATTTTTCCCGTGGACTGCAGTCAGAAAGCGACGAATCTGACTGCAGCCTAGTATATAAATTTTTATAAATAATTGGTAAAGCGTTAGGACTTGAAAAGTTTACATAAAATTCTACAGTTTATTTGACACTTCGTGTAAAAATATTGGAATTTTTGGAACGATGGAACTATTTTATAAAAATCCTCGAAAACAGCCCAGTTATGAGCGTACAAGCTGAAACATGATAACTCGTGTTTGTGTGTACCAAAGTGTTGTATGAGTTAATCTGTGTTTATGACAAGTTGGTTTGATCGTTATTTTGGTATGATGATACTTTGCATTCATGATTGTGTTTTCGAATTGGTTATTACGTGTGCCGCACTGTGTGTTAGTTATGCGTAGGGTTTTGTATCAGTGTGTTCACACACTAACTTTAAATCGGTTGACATGTTAGGACGCGATTATCGGTCCCATCATTTGCTACTTTTGTGTTACTCTAACCGAGCAATTTAAGGTGAGTTCACGGCCCCTATTTTATCCGGTTTTAAACAACAGGGGGAGAAACATGTATACACTCTATAACTCTATCTTTTACGTTATGCGAAATTAACGTCGTTAAACTACTCGGTAACTAAGTTAATGTTAATGTATGTTATGGTTACTAAGTAGCTATATCACGGAAGTCCTCAACAAACTCACGGATCGTTAGTATTGGGTTAGATAGCGGGGAAATTATAAGTAGTACTACTGGGCCCGACAAGCCCTACCCGAGCTAGTCGCGCTAGCCGACCGGGTATGGTCAACGGGTGATTACTTTAGCCTAACTTTCGCCATGGTCAGTGATAGGCCTGGCAACACTGAGGCAACAACAGTCAGCTTCGATCGCGAACTCTTATGTGACGTAACTTTAGGCTCGCTACCTACATGTTAACATTGAACTTAATTACGAACCAACATTATTATTTCGGGGTAGGAATGATGGAACTATATCGTTATCCCGTGTTAGGGATAACGGGGGAAAACAAACTTTTAACCGAACTTGTGAACTTATAAAAACCTGTGAACTCACTCTTCTTTAATGTTGACACTTGTTTCTTTACATGTTTCTCAGGACGCTAGGAGCGCTAGGTGCACTCACTTGCATTTGATCAAGACATTTTTATCGAGTCTTATTTACGAATATTGTTTGGGATTTTTGGTTTTGGCGTTTATGTTGGCGCCCGTTACTTTACTTTACTCTAATGCTTCCGCTAAACTTTGAAACTAATGCTTCCGCTAAACTTTGGAACTAAGACAATTTGAAAATAACTATGAATGGTTAAACAAATGTTTTTGGAAAACGTTTAAATAAATCATTTAGAGTCGTTCGATATTACTAGTGTCTCAGATTCTGGTTTGATCACACGTCTCGCGGTAAAACTCCTCAAGTGGAAATTGAGGGTGTGACAGATTGGTATCAGAGCCTCTAGCTATAGAGAACCAGGTTTGCATTAAAAGTAGACCTAAACTATAGCTGTTACACGACACTAGACTTAGTTGGCACCGAACTGTGATATCTTGTTATGTGTTATACTACAACTGTTTTATGTAAGATATATATGTATATTGTGATGCACGCAACTCGTAACTAACTACACCAACCCATCAGGCAATGTCATCATCATCATCTGACAAATCTCGCAATCAAGGGCACTGGGGAAGGCACCCATGGTCGAACCCTCACCACCTCATGGCGTGGAGACACGCTCAGCTGCTAGGAAAAGACTCGCTCTAGGAGGGGAGTCGTCCTCCCGTCCGACCACCGCTATACCAGTCGAACCGGTCAACTCGTTAGGAGTAGGGGACGATCTACTTAGGGATATGTTAAGGAAACAACTAGAGAGAATGCAGGAGACTATCGAAGCACAAGGATGGATGATACGTCAACTAACTGGTAAAACTGGAAGGCTCGAGGAAGAGCAACATGAGAATAGGAAAGTTCGAAACATTTTAGCTAAGGATCTTCGTGCTGAGCAGCTGAGGGCTGACTGGCTTGAAGACAGTTCTTGAGTCCAGTTGGAGGATTCAAGAACTGGAGCAAAATCAAGCACCTGTCCCAGTACCCGCACCAGCACCGGCCCCTCCAGCGCCGGTAGAGGACAAAGAGGAGGATTCAGAGGAAGACCCGGAGGAGGATCCGGAGAAGAAGAGCCGGAACAGGACCCGACTGTTGAAGCTGAAAATGCCGCAGAGGATGACGGCAATGATAGTGACTTGGGAGATGGAGACGTAGAAGACTAACTCGTCTCGCCAATCCCCGTTTTGTTTTCCTTTAGTTTGTTTGTTTCCACTTATGTTTGAACTCGAAATTTTATAATTAAACTGAGATGTTTGGTTGGTATTTTGTGAGACATTGCAATTTATTTAATCGAAATTTCCTTTTGATTGTTTAAATTGTCGGGTTGACATAAATTGTGTGATTGAAGTGTGGAATATGATAACTATATTGGATATATATACTTATCGGTGTGTGTTTGTGTTGTCTTGCGAAGATCTGAAATGGCAACTGGTCGTCGCGGAAACCTCAACATGTCACCTGAAGAATTGGCCGAATTGATCCAAGAACACGTGAATGCTGCTCTGGCAGGTGTTCAAAACCCACCAGCAGGAGGGGGTCTTAACCCCTACAAGATGTTCCTTGATGCAAAACCGAGCAAGTTCACGGGTGCGGAAGGACCCATAGGACTGGTCCGTTGGATTGAAAAGTCTGAATCAGTGTTCGAGATGTGCAATTGCCTTGAATTCAATAAGGTCAAGTATGCTGCCTCAACGTTGGAAGATGGGGCATTAACATGGTGGAACACACAAGTCCAACCGCGTGGACTTGTTGCGGCGAACGCAATGGCCTGGATCGAGTTTAAGGCCCTAATCAAGGAGGAATAGTGTTCGCGGGATAGAGTTCAGCAGTTGGAGCAAGCATTATGGAACCACA
The DNA here is from genome assembly GCA_947069175.1 of Scalesia atractyloides. Lineage (NCBI taxonomy): Eukaryota > Viridiplantae > Streptophyta > Magnoliopsida > Asterales > Asteraceae > Scalesia > Scalesia atractyloides. Next base: position 13,579,510 of record CAMTDV010000116.1, on the reverse strand, counting down.
AGATGGTAGGGTCTGAAATTGAAGCGTATACGGAAAAACATCATGATCTGGTGTTCCTATGTCCCTATCTGGCTAACACCATCGAAAAACGACTTGAGTTTTATCTTGGGGGTCTGGTCCCTGAGATCCAGGGCATGGTAATGTCTAGCAACCCTACGACGGAGCATCAAGCGATTAGGCTGGCGCATAAACTCACCGATAAGGCGGTGGAGCAAAGGAAGTTGCCACCTCGGGGTGCAACTGAAGTTGTCCCTGATAATAAAAGAAAATTTGAAGACTCACCTGCTCGACAGTCTTCGTCAGCCCAGCCACAACAAGGAAACTAGAAGCGGTCCAACAATTTCAACAACAATCGGGGTCACAATAATCAGTCTGTCAACAACACCCAGAACTCAAGCGGCTATGCGGGTCGAAAGCCGCAATGTAATCGTTGTAACCTCCATCATCACGGCCCTTGCGCCGGGAATCGCTGCCAACGATGTGGCAAAGCGGGACACGCGGCAAAGGATTGTCGCGGGGAAATCATGGCTCGACAAAATCAGAATCAGCACCAGGGTCAAGAGCAAGGTAATAACCGGGGATGCTATCAGTGCGGTAGCACTGCCCATTTCAAGCGAGACTGCCCGCAGCTTCGCAACAACAATGGTGGGAACAACAACAACAACAACAACAACAACAATAACAACAATGGCAACAATGGAAATGGTGGCACAGGAGGTGCCAAAGGTCGTGCATTCACGCTGGGCCGTGGAGAGGCCAGAAACGACTCGAATGTGGTCACTGGTAAGTTTCCCCTTAACGATCATTTTGCTACTATACTTTTTGATACGGGTGCGGATAAGAGTTTTATATCTGAGTCTTTTAGGAAGAACCTAAATCTCACACCTAAACCCCTAGAGACCCCTTACGTCATAGAACTAGCCGATGGTAAATCTGTAGATATGACCCATTTAGTAACCGGCTGTCAACTTAAACTCACGGGTCACACATTTACCATTGATCTGATGACAACTACCCTGGGTAGTTTTGACGTGGTAGCCGGAATGGACTGGCTATCCAACGTCCGAGCTGAAGTTCTCTGTTACGAGAAAGCTATCTGTATTCCGCTCTCTAACGACGAAGTCTTGATGGTGCAAGGCGAGAAGGCAGGCGCTGTCACAAACATCATCTCTTACATGCAAGCTCAGAAGTATCTTCGGAGAAGGAACTCCTTCGCTTTGCTCGCACTGGTCACCGAGCAGCCTAAGGACGAGAAGCGGATTGAAGATATCCCTGTCATCCATGACTTTTCTAATGTGTTTAAAGAGGAGTTACCTGGTCTTCCACCACGTCGACAAGTGGAGTTTGAAATCGAATTTGCGAACCATGCGACTCCTATCGCCAAGGCCCTGTACCGCCTAGCTCTAGCAGAGCTGAAAGAGCTGTCTACCCAATTTCAGGAATTGTTGGAAAAGGGATTTATCCGACCCAGTACTTCGCCATGGGGAGCTCCGGTCCTTTTTGTCAAGAAGAAGGACGGGACCTTCCGCATGTGCATCGACTACAGGGAACTCAATAAGGTTACCGTCAAGAACCGATACCCATTACCCGCATCGACGATCTCTTCGACCAACTTCAAGGGTCAAGCTACTACTCCAAGATTGATCTACGGTCCGGTTATCACCAGTTACGCGTCAGGGAGAAGGATATCTCCAAGACGGCATTTCGTACTCGGTATGGCCATTATGTGTTCTTGGTCATGCCCTTCGGCCTCACCAATGCACCCGCGGTGTTCATGGACCTCATGAACCGCGTGTGTAAGCCGTATCTCGACAAGTTTGTCATCGTGTTCATCGATGATATACTCGTCTACTCTAAGGGTGAAGAAGAACATGCTGAGCATCTACGATTATTGCTGGAACTACTTCAACAGGAGAAACTATATGCCAAGCTTTCGAAGTGTGATTTCTGGATTCGGGAAGTTCAGTTCCTCGGGCATAACGTGAATGAAAAGGGTATACACGTTGATCCCGCCAAGATCGATGCTATCAAGAACTGGAAGCACCTAGGACCCCGACAGAGATCCGCCAATTTTTGGGTTTGGCTGGTTACTACAGACGTTTCATCGAGGGATTCTCAAAGATCGCACAACTGCTTACCACTCTCACCCAGAAAGGCACCAAGTATGCTTGGGGTGACAAACAGGAAGCAGCATTTCAATTGCTGAAGCAGAAACTTTGCAGTGCACCCATTTTGTCCTTGCCGGAAGGGACAGATGATTTTATGGTATATTGTGACGCTTCCATTCAGGGATTGGGATGCGTACTCATGCAACGTGATAAGGTCATCGCGTATGCATCCCGACAGTTGAAGGTTCACGAGAAAAACTACACAACACATGACCTGGAATTGGGAGCAGTTGTGTTTGCACTTAAGATTTGGAGACACTATCTATATGGAACAAAGTGTACAATCTACATGGATCACAAGAGCCTCCAGCATATCTTTGACCAGAAGGAGTTGAACATGCGACAGCGTCGCTGGGTCGAACTCCTGAACGATTATGAATGTGCCATTCGGTATCACCCGGGTAAAGCTAACGTGGTAGCTGATGCCCTCAATAGGAAGGAGCACTTGAAACCTCATCGGGTACAAGCACTACAGTTCACCATTCATTCGGGGTTACCCGAACAGATACGCGACGCGCAGCTAGAAGCAGTTAAGGAAGAAAACATCAAGGCCGAATATGTGGGAAAGATGGAACGCGATTGGGAAGTGAAACCCAATGGTGCCTGGTATTTCATGAATCGTATATGGGTACCTCTCTACGGAGATCTCAGGAAGCTAGTTATGGACGAAGCTCAAAAATCCCGATACTTTGTCCATCCTTGTTCGGATAAGATGTATCAAGACCTTAAAGCCGCGTACTGGTGGCCCAACATGAAAGCGGATATAGCCACCTACGTGAGCAAGTGTTTGACTTGTGCGAAAGTCAAGGTGGAATACCAGAAGCCATCGGGGCTACTTCAACAACCTGAGATCCTAGTGTGGAAATGGGATCAGATCTCGATGGACTTTATCACTAAACTCCCGCGAACTCCGGGTGGTTGCGATACCATCCGGGTAATCGTGGATCGTTTAACTAAGTCTGCACACTTCCTAGCGATCAAAGAAACATATAAGATGGATAAGTTGACTCGCATCTACATTAAGGAAGTAGTTTCTCGGCACGGGGTACCAACGTCCATCATCTCAGACAGAGATGCTCGTTTCACGTCCAACTTTTGGCAGTCACTTCAGAAAGCGTTGGGTACACGCTTAGATATGAGCACAGCTTATCACCCTCAGACGGATGGTCAAAATGAAAGGACAATTCAGACCTTGAAGACATGCTTAGGGCATGTGTGGTAGACTTCGGGAACAGTTGGGAAATTCATCTGCCTTTAGTGGAATTCTCGTATAACAACAGTTACCATACGAGTATTCAAGCGGCACCGTTTGAAGCATTATACGGTCGCAAATATAGATCACCGGTCTGTTGGGCTGAAGTCGGTGACAGTCAACTCACAGGTCCTGAGTTAATACTTGAGGCTACTGAAAAGATTATGCAAATCAGAAACCGCATGGCAGCGGCACGAGATCGACAGAAAAGCTACGCTGATCAACGACGCAAACCACTCGAATTTCAAGTAGGTGACCGCGTCCTACTGAAGGTGTCACCCTGGAAGGGTGTAATCCGTTTTGGGAAACGAGGCAAACTAAACCCACGGTACGTAGGCCCATTCATGATCTCGAAGCGTATCGGGCCCATAGCTTATCAGTTAGACCTTCCTACCGAACTCAGGGGAGTTCACAACGTTTTTCATGTGTCCAATCTGAAGAAGTGCCTATCAGATGAGACCCTAGTCATTCCATTGGATGAGATTCAAGTGGATGAGCAACTGCATTTTGTGGAACATCCTATCGAGATCATGGATCGTGAGGTTAAGACTCGAAGGGCACAGCAAGATACCGATTGTCAAGGTTCGTTGGGACTCTAAGCATGGACCGGAGTTCACGTGGGAAAGAGAGGACCAAATGAAAAGCAAATACCCACATCTTTTTGCAGCTGAGTAGCAATCTGACGTTACCACCAACTAAATTTCGGGACAAAATTCTTTCAACATGGGGATGATGTGACAGCCTGGGAATTTCTTGTACCATTGCTAACAAACTGAATCTTTGTGCGTTGTATTCTAAACCACGTTTACTCAATTTTCGGGACGAAAATTCTTTCAACATGGGGATAATGTGACATCCCGGCTTTCCAGGTATCTTAAACGCGCTACTTTACGGTTATTCATTCCTACGCTAATTTAATTCGGAGAATTAAATTACACACTCGCAATAACTACGCTAACTTTGTGAATTTATTGGGTGAATTATGTGCTATGTGTTATTAGACGTTTGTATATTTTGTAGATTATTGTATCACGCCTTGATTTCGCGATTATTAGTTATAAAAAAATAATAATAATAATAAATAAATAGCCGAACCGAACCGATCCGCGAAACGTGTCGACCTCACCTCCTTGCGGCCCAAGGAACTAACCTAAACTTGAGACCCAAGCCATTTACCCAAACCCCCCCCCCCCCCCTTTTCTTTTCCCTTGTGCTATATAATTGTATGTATGCATGAGTTATGTTTAAAAAAAAACCAACAAACCCTAGCACATAGAGGAAGGCGACGACAGCCCCCCCCTCTCACGATCGCAAAGCCCTACAACTCCCGGATTGATTCCAATCTTGTCCCGGTTCGCTAATCATCATCGTTTCAAGGTTAGGGTTTAATTGTTTTACGATTCACATTAGGGTTTGTATAATCTTGATCATGATTGTGTGTAATGGTAGGATTATTAGTATGAAAAGTGTTGTGATTTATGATTAGTTCGGATGATTGTGCGAATCTTTGCGATTTTGATGTTATGTGGAATACTAAAATCATAAGCTGTGTTTTGGCGATAAAGATCATGTTATATAATTAGGGTTTGCATGAATATTGATATACATGATGATATTTGACAAATAAACCTGTTGTTAATCATTGTTATTAAGAGTCATGATCGTTTAAGCATGTTCTAATGCGATAAAAGTCGAAAACTGTTTGCTGAATGACATTTACAGCCAAATTCAATTGGCTGTAACCTGACCATTATTTATCGAAAAGTGGATTTTCTAAAGCCTAAAACGTGTATTTTTGAAAAACGCTTCTAATGGCGCCGGATTCATATTTTTCTGAGGTCGTTTGCTATTTTTAAGTGGTTATTTAGTGCAGCATCTGAAGCTGCGTAAATTCTGCAAAATTTGCTAGTTGTTTATTGAGTCGGATCTCATAGTCTGTAGGGTGTTGGGTCACGAAATTTATACAGTAACTGGAGACGGGAATTTTTGGAAAACTCCCACTGGAATTTTGTTAATTGGATGAACGATTATTTTTAAATAATTTTTCCCGTGGACTGCAGTCAGAAAGCGACGAATCTGACTGCAGCCTAGTATATAAATTTTTATAAATAATTGGTAAAGCTTTAGGACTTGAAAAGTTTACATAAAATTCTACAGTTTATTTGACACCTCGTGTAAAAATATTGGAATTTTTGGAACGATGGAACTATTTTATAAACATCTTCGAAAACAGCCCAGTTATGAGCGTACAAGCTGAAACATGATAACTCGTGTTTGTGTGTACCAAAGTGTTTTATGAGTTAATCTGTGTTTATGACAAGTTGGTTTGATCGTTATTTTGGTATGATGATACTTTGCATGCATGATTGTGTTTTCGAATTGGTTATTACGTGTGCCGCACTGTGTGTTAGTTATGCGTAGGGTTTTGTATCAGTGTGTTCACACACTAACTTTAAATCGGTTGACATGTTAGGACGCGATTAGCGGTCCCATCATTTGCTACTTTTGTGTTACTCTAACCGAGCAATTTAAGGTGAGTTCACGGCCCCTATTTTATCCGGTTTTAAACTACAGGGGGAGAAACATGTATACACTCTATAACTCTATCTTTTACGTTATGCGAAATTAACGTCGTTAAACTACTCGGTAACTAAGTTAATGTTAATGTACGTTATGGTCACTAAGTAGCTATATCACGGAAGTCCTCAACAAACTCACGGATCGTTAGTATTGGGTTAGATAGCGGGGAAATTATAAGTAGTACTACTGGGCCCGACAAGCCCTACCCGAGCTAGTCGCGCTAGCCGACCGGTATGGTCAACGGGTGATTAATTTGGCCTAACTTTCGCCATGGTCAGTGATAGGCCTGGCAACACTGAGGCAACAACAGTCAGTTTCGATCGCGAACTCTTATGTGACGTAACTTTAAGCTCGCTACCTACATGTTAACATTGAACTTAATTACGAACCAAAATTATTATTCCGGGTTAGGAATAATGGAACTATATCGTTATCCCGGGTTAGGGATAACGGGGGAAAACAAACTTTTAACCGAACTTGTGAACTTATAAAAACCTGTGAACTCACTCTTCTTTAATGTTGACACTTGTTTCTTTACATGTTTCTCAGGACGCTAGGAGCGCTAGGTGCACTCACTTGCATTTGGTTTTGGCGTTTATGTTGGCGCCCGTTACTTTACTTTACTCTAATGCTTCCGCTAAACTTCGAAACTAATCCTTCCGCTAAACTTTGGAACTAAGACGATTTGAAAATAACTATGAATGGTTAAATAAATGTTTTTGGAAAACGTTTAAATAAATCATATAGAGTCGTTCGATATTACTAGTGTCTCAGATTCTGGTTTGATCACACGCCTCGCGGTAAAACTCCGCAAGTGGAAATTGAGGGTGTAACACCACCCTTTCCCCGTGACGAGACTAACGGCACTGCTAGTTTTTCAGATTAGTCTGAGTGAGAACACCCTGAAGAACGAGCGAAGAGGCAACCTTTTTATGAAGAAGCCCCTTGGTTTTAACTTATATATCCCCGGATATCCCTTGGTTCAACCAATGTTTCTTCATTGGTGCCATCCGCTATTTCCTTTCTCTTTCTCATCAGCTCTTTCGATTTTGGTTTTTCCATAAACCTCACGTCCAAATGGCTTATTTCTCATCCAACACTCCACGAGGTCCTCGAGCCGAAGGCAAGAACCCGATTCATGCTTCTCGAGTCGACAGACTAGTGGAAGAAGATTCTTCTGAGAATGTCGGAGCTCGCCACGACTCTGGTCGAGTAAACGTTCCGATTACCCCAGAGCTCAACTGGAGACTCCTTTCATACCAATCACATCGGTCTTATCCAAGGTGAGACCCTGATGTCTTGGTACATTAAGTCTCATACGGCCCTAAACGCCATCTACGGGCAGCTCTGCGCACAAACAAACACTCCTGCTGCCCAGTGTAGCCCGCTGCTCAGGTGCATGTTTCACCTGCACCAAGAATACTGAGTTACGACTCGCCAGCTGGGGTGAGCATACCATATGAGCTCCATACCTAAGAGACGGAGTATACTCAACCGCCGCCTAAACCTGAGTCTCATTCTCAGAGGCGAGCATCTGTCCACACGCGTTTGGGCCCCACCCCCTTGGGGATCGGTATACCCAACGAGAGGAGGACAAGACATATGGCGAGGGTGACAGCGCCAGTGTATTTCACCGGCTGTCAAAGGGTCATGCTGCATACAGATCTGCTCCATGGGGTGGCTACAACCCGGAAGCAGAGCATAACTATAACTTGATCTACAGGCTGGCTGAAGCCGCCGAACACTCAAAATTTATCAACGAGATCGCGCTCGCATCATTTGACGCGCAAAACTTCCCTCCAATGTTGGGAAGTACGATGGGTTGACAGACCCAGACGACCACTTGCGTCTCTTCACGGGCGCAGGACTGATCGGAGGCTGGACGCTGCCTATGTGGTGTCACCTGTTTGTCCAAACTCTCACAGGCGTTGCGCCTCTATGGTTCGACAACTTGCCCACATGCAAGCTCGCGTTGTGGAATGATTCAAAAGACAAGTTCCTAACGCACTTTAGCCAACAACAGTGTTACATCAGAGATTCTTCTGACGTAATGAACATCTGGCGGGTGAGATGATGAAAGTCTGGAGGACTTCATCACCCGCTAAAATAAAAGGTGCTAGAGATAGGGGATATGCATGAAGACCTGATTCGTGCACGGTTCAAACACGTCGTACGTTGTGACGAGATGATCAAATTCTTGTCAGGAACTATAGGTTTCCCCAAAAGATGGGAAAAACTCATGGCAGCGGCAAAGGTCTACGCGCAGACAGAGCGCAATCTCAATGATAGTAGACCTCCCTACCTCAGCACCACCCCCAAGACATGAGCAGAGGTTTTGGGAAGAAGAATAAAGGGTGGAGGGACCATAACCAGAACCCTTCCCACTCACGGTCGACACACGAGTGACCATCAATAAACTCGCTACCCAGCGAGCAATAAAGCATGATAATCACAATCGCCAATGGACTCCACTGACGAAGACACCGGCAGAGGTCTTCAGCACTGAAGACCATCAGTTCAAACAATCGGCACTGATGCGCAATAAGAAAGGTCAAGACCCCAACCTTTTCTATGATATGGGGCACACAACTGATAACTGCATCTCCTTGCGTATGGAGATCAAAAAAACGCTCAAAAGTGGGAAGCTCACCCACTTATTACAAAATGTGCACAAGGAGGTGCGCTAATCACTCGAGGCGGCGAGGGCCCGAGTAATTAAAAAGTGAATTCTGTTCATATGATCCAGGGTGGCCCGTCGCGCAAGCGCGAGCACCAGAAGAGCTGCATGCCTCATTGGCGTGAACAGCAGGTCATCTTCCCCGTAGTTCCCGGGGTCCCACAAGAAGACCAACCGGTCGTGGTAACTGGCATCTTCGGCCATTATCGCACTGACTATATTTTCATAGACCCTGGGAGCTCTATGGACATAATCTATGAACAGTGCTTCCATCTTATAGACCCGAGGACAAGACGCACCTATAGTCGGTGGATTTCCCATTCACTGGCTTTTGAAACGAGGCCGTTTTTCCTCACGGCCAAATTTCTTTTCCGGTGACTCTTTCTGACGGGAGACACTCCCGCACAGTCTCGGTAAATTTCATGGTCATGCCCGCAACCTCACGCCATGACGTATTACCGGGCCGGCGCGCTCAACGAGAGTTCAGCATGACACTCCCACTCCCCACGCCGCCTACGGTTTCTCCACAGAAACCGGGGTGGCAATCATGTACGCAAGGAAGGAAATCATGTCTGTTGAAGAGGAAACACCGACAAAGAAACCAAATCCATCATCCAACGGTGACCCAGGAAAGTGGGTACTAAACAACAAGTACCCGGAGCAAACAGTCCTATTAGGACCCGCCATGACTCCCGCAGTCAAGGCGGGGTTAAACAACTGTTGTTCCGCAACGTAGATATTTTTGCATGGTCACCGGTGAATATGACTTGAGTGTCAAGGGAAATCGTTGAGCATGCATTGCACACATTCCCTTCAGTTTAGCCCATAGTTCAGAAGAAGCGCAATTCGGTGAAAAGACCTGCGCCCTGAACGAGCAAGTTTCAGAGCTTCTCCATGCATGAATCATCCGAGAGGTACGCTATCAAACATGGGTAGCCAACCCGGTCATGGTCCAAAAGTCCAACGGTTGTTGGCGCATGTGCGTCGATTTCAAGGATCTCAACAAGGCATGTCCTAAGGACTGCTACGCCTTACCTGAAATTGATAAAAAGGTGGATTCACTCACTTCATTCAGGTGGAAATGTTTCCTTGATTGCTACAAAAGTTACCACCAAATCCAAATGAAGAGAGAGGATGAAGACAAGACCGCTTTCTGAACCGACAAAGGGATTTTTTGTTACACAAAAATGCCTTTCGGACTGCGTAACGCTGGAGCCACCTACCAACGTTTAATGGACCATGTCTTCGGGGATGATATTGGCGAAACCGTGGAGGTTACATCGATAACCTCGTTATCATGAGCTCGGATGAGGAGAAGATGCTGGCAAACGTCCAAAAGACGTTTTCATCCTTGCGCAAGGAAAAATTGAAGCTGAACCCCGCAAGTGTTCTTTTGGAATGGAAGAAGGCAAATTTCTGGGATTCATCATCACGCGCGATGGCTTCAAGGTGAATCCCGATAAAGTGGAAGCAATTCAACGTACGCCATCACCCTCAACTATCAAAGAAATGCAACAGTTGGCGGGGCGACTGGTTGCGCTTAACAGGTTCCTGGCCAACCACACGATGAAGTCCTTTCCATTCATCAGCACTTTGCAGAACTGTATGAAGCAAAACAAGTTTCAGTGGACTCCGGATGCGGAGAAAGCCTTCTCCCAAATGAAGGAGTGCTTAATTCAGCTACCAACGCTCACCACACCATAGAAGAATGAGCCCCTGATACTTTACCTTTCCGCATCAGATATCGCTCTGGGAGCAGTCCTGCTAGTAGAGCGCGCAGGAGTTCAAACTCCGATCTACTATGTCAGCAAGATGCTTACTGATCCAGAGACACGATATCCCATGATGGAAAAGCTTTCTCTAGCTTTGGTCCATGCCTCTCGACGGTTGTGTCGGTATTTTTCTGGCCATGTGATAACAGTTCTCTCGAACTATCATTTGGGCCAAATTTTGTCAAAACTAGACATCTCTGGCCGTCTAGCAAAATGGGCGATTGAGCTTGGTGGACACAATATTGTGTATAAACCATGCCCAACAATAAAAGGCCAGATTTTAGCAGATTTCATTGCGGAAGTACCACAAAATAAAGCGTAGGAGTGTGAAGCTGTACAGAACCCAACGTCGGTTACGGATGACCGCGCATGGATACTTCACACAAACGGCGCATCCAATATTGATGGCGCAGGGGCAGGCCATCGCCAAATAAGCCCGATAATCAAGAATTCACATACGCCATCAGATTGGATTTCAAAAGTACCAATTACAAAGCTGAGTACGAAGCATTCCTGGCAGGCCTTCGGTTAGCAATCAAAATGGGTTCACAGAATTTGGAAGCAAATGTCGACTCTCTCCTAGTCGCAGGACAGGTCAACGACCTATACGATGCAAAGGGCGAGACGATGGCATTGTATCTAGAACAGGCGCAAGCCTTAATAACCAAATTCAAACATTTCAAGATAACCCATGTCAACCGAAATGAGAATAAACATGCCAACGCGCTCAGCAAACTAGCCGCTACAAGCTTCAAGCAACTCACGCGTGAAGTGCGCATTGAGGTACTTAAAAACCCTTCTGTTCTTTTGCGCCAAGTCAACATCATTGAAGTGGGAAATCCGTCCTGGATGTATCCCATGATCATATTCTTGCAACACATGATCCTCCCGAAAACAAAGCGGAAGCAAGGAAGGTCCAGAATAAGGCTCTCAATTACGAAATGGCAGACGGTATCCTATACCGGAAGTTATATTTTGGACCTCTCCTCCGGTGCGCTGATCCACAAGATGCGAAGTACTTGATCCGATAAATACATGAAGGGTTATGCAGAATTCATGCCGGTTCGTGCATGGTCGTAGCAAAGATCATGAACACCGGCTACTATTGGCCTGGCATGCACCTTGATACGATCAAAACACTGCGAAAGTGCACATCATGCCAGCGTCATGCTCCGAAAACATTGCACCTGAAGAATCCTTTGAACCCTGTCACAACAGCTTAGCCCTTCCAGGAATGGGCAATCGACATGGTGGGACCCTTCCCAGATGCCCTAGGCATGGTGAAGTTCATAATCGTCGCAGTCGATTATTTCACCAAATGGGTTGAAGCCTAACCCCTTGCCCCCACCACTACAACTATAGTTCGGAAATTCATTTGGGAACACATCATTTGTCGTTTTGGGTTACCCCTGCGCATAGTTAGTGACAATGGCCCCAATTCCCCGGCTGAAGAACTATAGCAATGGATGAATGAAATGCATATCGACCATGTCTTCACTTGGGTTGCGTATCCCCAAGGAAATGGCCAAGTGGAAAGCATAAACAAAAGCATCATCGAAGGGATCAAGACGAGATTGGGTACGGCGCGAAGAGGTTCGGTAGATGAGTTACCAAGCATCCTTTGGGCTCATAGAACCATGCCAAAGACTAGCACAGGTGAAACTCCTTTTAGCCTTGTGTATGGGACGGAGGCAATAATTCTTGAAGAGATAGGCCTCCCATCACCATGCATGCTAGCTGCGTAAAGCCAGAACAATGAGGATGGGCGCAGACATGATTTGGACCTACTAGAAGAAAGGCGCAAAAATGCCGCTATCAACGATGCAAAATACAAGTCTAAACTCGAGAAATACTACAACGCGCTAGTCCACATATGTACCTTCTTACCCGGTGATTTTGTTCTACGCGACAACGAAGCGTCTAACGATGAACGTCCTGGAAAACTTGCACCCAAATGGGAAGGTCCTTACATTATGCATGAAGTTCTAGGAAAGGGCGCTTACACCCTTAAACACTTAGATGGCACAAATCTACCTAGGACATGGAATGCGTAGCAGCTAAGACGATGCTACATGTAAATCAATAACTTCAGTATCCTATTGTCTATCTTGTACATGGCTCTTACGCCTTATTCATTAATAAAGACAAGGGTTGCACGAATTATTTTATCTTAATGTTTCGTTACAAATGCGCGAAGCCACTTTGGATCTACGCGAAAACTCCTTGGTATACAATGACTCTTGAACTAAAATTCATTACCTACTGCTTGCGCATGGGAGTGGATGTTCATTTACGAGTTCACTACCAGTTTTATTCGCTATACCCATACAAAGTTGGTCTCTTTTCGCACAAATATTGTAACAAGAAAGAAACATTCCATTAAAAGATAAAATTATTTACAAAGTTGTGCAACGTGTAGTACAGTCAAAGATCCCACAAAGATATTACATTAAGGATCCTACTCTACTCTTCATCCATAGTGGCCTTGGCTTCTTCTGGGAATATGTCTCTTAGGTGATCAACGAAGTCGTCATGGGTAAGCGCCTCGCACACCAATTCCAAAGCTGGGATGTCAAGATGGTCATACTCTTGTTGTGCCAGATCGAAAGCAGCTCCGGTATTGACTCCATAAGTAGCAGCGCGACTAGAATCCCATTGAACATCCAGAGCACGAGTGACATGTTGCGCACACTCAGCATAGCCTTGCGCATGCCCATCATGGCGCGCAGCAACCACTAGCTTAGCCACTGCGCCATCCAACTCCGCAGATATCAGAATGGAATTTGCAATCTGCAAATTCAAGGATAAAATCAGAACCAGCACAAAATGATCAGGAAACAAGCGGAGTACTTACATTGACAACTCCATGCTGTTGCATCTACAGCATGTTGTTGGTCAGTGACTCCACCAACGACTCGGAGATGGCGCAGGCGTCTTCAGAATTCTCCAATTTCTTCTCGCTCGCCACCACCTTGGCTTCCGCCAATCATAGCCGCTCTTTATCTTCCAGGTGCCTACGATGGATTTCAGCTTTCTCCACTAAGGCCACCTGGAGATCTTTCTTCGCAGTCTCCAGAGTAGCATGAGCAGCGACCTAATAATATATAAGGTTAGCATAACAATTTTGCAACACATACAAACAAAACACAAGGAGAAGATAGAAGCAAGGTAAACTTCTTACCTCTCTCTGCTCACTGAGTTCACGATCTGCCCTGGACGCCACAACTGCAGCAGCTGCTGCCTCCTTCTCCTTTTTCTCTCGCGCTACCTCAGCGCGCAACCGGGCCGGTTCATCCCTCAAGGATTTTTTTCTCCTTTTTATCCCTTTCACAAGCCTCTTTCCACAACCTGCACTCCTCCGCAAGTTTGGCATCAGAGGCTTCGGCCCTTCTCTTCCACCCCAGCACGGCCCATTCTTCAACCCGTTGGCTATCGGCATAGGTAGTTTCCCTAGTCGCTACCTCAGCTTCTCGCGCAGCCACTTGGGCTCGCTCTTTACCTAGGACCGCTTGGGCAGCTTCAATATCTTTCTTCTCCTTCAGCAAGCCCCCCCCCCCCCATTCACGAACAATCTTGTAAGAGGCCGAGGTGGAGCTCGCAGCTGCCTGGGAGGAAGGTGCGGTATGTGTTTTTTCCTCATCTTCAGCAAGTTTCCGCACCTCCGCTGGGGGAAGGCCCCCTTAAACCACTCACGGCACTCCGGCCAGTGAGAGAAGTCATCTCCTTTCTTCACTTTCCACACAGGGGTGTGGATCTCTTCAGCTTGAGCGGAGGAGTATGACCTGTAATAATAATCACCCGGGGTTTCGTCCGGGCGGATTGGAGACCCTTCGGCGGAAGGGCTTTTACCAGAACCCCCAGCTTCACCCCTGGGTGCCGGCTCTTCCACATGTACCCCCTATGGGACATCAGCCTGCGCACCATCAACGGAAGCCGTTCCCAACGGCTCCGTCCTTTCAACAAAACTCGCGCTAGCAGCCGGCGCGCGTTCTACCTCCACCAGCATGAGTTCTTCCACCACCACCACCCGTGCTTCTTCCATAACCACCGACGGTGATTCCACCACCACTCGTGGTTCTCCTACACCCCGCACGCGTTCTTCCACCACCAAGTGCGGCCCCTCCTCCACCGGCGCGCGTTCTTCCACCACCAAAGAACCCGCCTTAATACCCTTACCGGAACCTTCCACCACCACGTGAGACCCTTCCCTCACCATTTCAGGTTCCGCTGCCCCAGCAGCAGACTCCTCGCCTTGACCAATAGGCGGGGACATTGGAGTATCCGTGGGCGCGGCGCATGTGCTGGATTCCACAAAAACCGGCTCATCGCCCACTGCACGATAGCAAAAAAGTCAGTTATACATTGTATAAAGAATGGAAGAATAAACATAAGTTACAAACTTACCTAGGGAGATCTTGGCAATAACCGCTCCTAGACTCACCCTCTTCCGTATCACTTTCCGCGCAACCTTCTTAGGGGGCTGCGCGGAGAAGTCCTTTTTTGGACGCCTCTTCCGCTTAAGAGGCACCTCCGGGGTGGACTCAGCGTCCAGCAGGACTAGCAGGTTTGGCGGTCGAGATACCCGCCACCGGACTAGCAGGTTTGGCGGTAGGGATAATCACCGGTTTTGGCACGGGCTTCTTCATACCTACAGGATCAAGACCCTCCCATGAGTAAGAGACTACTACATATGTTTTCCAACGGTCAGACACAATGTGCTTACGTTTGGGAGGGCCTGCCCCGGGTTGAGTCACCTCCTACTCAACCGCTACGCCCGGCCCCGCGCTTCGCTTTTACTTATGATCTGGGCCAATACCCAAGATTTTCAAAGCGCCTGCAACACGGCGCAACAATAGATAAGTCATCTGCAGAGTTACCAACATTCAACAACATAAACTTACAGGTTGAAGGCGCGGGGGCATCCAAATCCGCAGCCCTGGAAGTGCAAAATTGCCCACGACCTGCATATACAGGTGGGCTCATCCGGGCCCAGGGCGAGCCTCTCAATCCACCCTCCTTTCTCTCGAAGGCGGCCAAAAACAATGGGGCCCCTGCAAAACAGAAATGCATGTTAGCCTTCAAACAAAGCAAAATCAAGAAACACAGCAAGAAAGTAAGAACACTTACTCTGATGCCCCTCCATGTACACCAGTCGATACCAACTATTTGGTTTCCTAACCAAACTCATACCGGCCGCCACCAATATCCTCTCCAGCAGCTGAATCGCCAGTTTCTCCTTCAAATCTGTATACCAGGGGTCCAACACTGGTATAGGGAGGGTTGCCGTTGGAATCTCCTTCGGCCCTCGGAACTGCATCGAGAAGAGAACAACGCCAGACTTCACAAAAAAGAATTTTGCCTTCCAATCATGGAAGGACATGAAGGGAGAGAGCAAAATTTTATGTGCTTGCGCACGGTGCTGGAAAGAATAAAACCCCATTGAACAATGTAGTTGGTAAAAAAAATGCGTAAACGGTCTACGGTTGGAACAGACCCCGTCGACCGACTCAAAAACTCAAAATGCTTAATCCTCACCATCTCCATCAGACTCAACTAGGAGAGGTGGAAGCCGTAAAACTGCAAAACCTCGAGAAAAAATTTTGTTACAGGCATCTTGAAGTTGTCCTCCCCGAAAAAATCTCGGAAAATGGTGATGTAGCCAGCCAGAGCATCGGCGGCTGTTTCACCTTCCTCCGGAAGCCGGGCATCCCAGCTCTGGGCGAATCGAAAACCGGAGACCAGGCAGTCAAAAGTGGGCTGGCTCATCTTACATGCCAGCAGAGAGGTTAAAGCCTCAGCGGCAAAGGCAGTCTCGGACCCCTAGACGCCATCAGAATCAGAAAAAGAAGGAAAGTTTGAAAAATCTTTGAAGACAAGAGAACTCAAGAACACAAGAAAATTCAGAGAGAATTTGAAAAAAAAGTTGAGTGAATGAAGGAAACCCCAGCAGTTACTTCTATTTATAGTGTTTGCATTTAATGCAGTTGGGATGCGTGATATGCGCGTGCTAATAACAGCCAACCAGCAACGGGCGCGTGGCAGACGGGTTGCTACTGACGGTTAATATGCGCGCGTGGCCACCACCCTCTCTGCCAATTCATTAATGAATGGCAGGCGATACGGCTGACAGCACGCAACAGTTGTCAGATGTCTTTCAAATTCTCCTTTTTCTCACCAACCCACCTGCAACGTCAGATTGGCAGAGTTTTAAATTTCAAACTCAAGATGACAAAGCGTTTCTTTCACACAAACATGTTCCTCTAACCTTTGTTGAATTTTTGCCACTACAATAATGGCGCATACAATAATTCTTTTAGTCCATCACTCCTCCTACTTACCAACATGCACATAGGAGCAGCACCGGACTGGGGGACTTAGAGGGGTATGGTCCCAAAAACCATGCGCCTGCGCATGGAACCATACCCCCAATATCATAACTACAAGGATAACCTTGCACGCAATGTGCAATGGTGCGCCTTCCTTAACACCATATGGTCATACAATGAACCTTGCGCACTCAGCACAACAGTAAATTAGACCAAACACCAAATGGTCATACAATGAACCTTGCGCACTCAGCGAAAAGGCAAGTTAGACTTACACACGCAGGCTACTAGACCCTGTGCGGAACATACAACCCTTTAGTCAAGAATCCTAAAACCTTGCAAAGATAAGACAAACATGAGAGCACCTCATAGTCTTGCGGATAAAAGGATTTATCCCTGGTACTCTGCGATAGCGGGAAAATACTGACAGCCTCGCAGAAGGGGTAAGCACTAAGAGGTGTTGACCATACTCAAAGGTACATAGTGGCAGAACTGTGACGAATGGTTGCTCGGCAAGTTGCGTCTGATAGCGTCAAATGAACAATAAGGCAGACGCCAGATTGTACACCAACCATATCTACGCCAGTGACTGTTCCACCTTCTCCACTTTCGGCCGGTAGCAAGTCTGACGCCAGAGATATCCACCCTTACTGTCTTTACACGTGGCACTATTCAGCGCTCGACAGACCACACCTCCTGACAGAAGACATTAATTCCCCTGCAAGGGACATTTTATGTCTGACGCAGAGGGACAAAAGGGATGTCTCTGGTCGCCTGGGCGGGGCCCAAGGCCCATCAGCCCATCTCCTAAGCCCACTCACTTTCGGTTATAAAATAAGTATCAGACCACAAGGTAAATCATCTACATCCACAACTACCTACTATCACACTGACAAGTACTTGCGCTTATTATTTGTAATCAACCAATACTTATTCTCATGCCGGGGTGTGGTCACGGAGAAACCGCCCTTTTCCCTGTGGCGAGACTAACGGCGTTGCTAGTTTTGCAGATTAGTCTGAGTGAGATCACCCTGAAGAACGAGCGAAGAGGCAACCTTTTATGCAGAAGCCCCTTGGTTGTAACTAATATCTCCTCGGATATCCCTAGGTTCAATCGGTGATTCTTCACTTTCCTAAAAATTTGATTAAATTAGACGTCGACTATATCCCGGTATTAAAGCTCTTGTATCTTACCATCACTATACTACGTCAACGGGGTACACTTGCCCTAGCGTGTTGTAGGGAGTGATAGTTGCATATCGTGTTTCTATAAATTTAAAATTTGAATAAACGAGTGAAAAGTACTTATCTAAAAATCACTCACGCTCGCATCACATCAAAAATCATGTTTTAAAACATGAGAAAACTCCATAGTTTAAGGAAACTATGACAAAAATTTTATAAAACCTAATCATGATTAAGGTGTAATTAACAACGATTTTATTGGCTAAAAATAAGACTAACAACCTTAATCATGATTATACAAAATTTTAGGTGAAAAGTTTAAGTTAAAATTACTAGATTTTTGTTAAACTAAAATTGGTTAGTTAGACCACCAAATTATGTGTATATAATTTTGTGTATTTATTTGTATGTATTTAGAAAGTTTTGGAAACATACATAATAAACTAAATACTTACAAAAGTACAAAACATAAAAATACTTATAACTTGACAAGTATAAAAAAATGTGCATGCCAAACTTGGACAAAACAAACAATTCAGACAAAACAGACAAATCGGACGAAACGGGTGAAACGAACAAAACGGAGAAATCGAATGAAACGAATGACAACAAACATACAGACTGACACGAGATATATATATATATATATATATATATATATTAGTTAGTCTTAAAAATATACAATATATATAAGTACATAATATATGTATTTTTACTATATAATAAAATCTGGAAAGTTATTTATAAAAACCACTAAGTATAAAATACAAGTGTACAAAGTATACTTATACATATAAATACGTACACCTATATACTTAGTGAAATACAAAGAATTACAAGTAAATACATGTATAACTGTATATGTACAAATACGGTATTATACCTAACTTAAAAGAGTTCAAGAAATAAGCATACAAAGGTGCATGAATACGTATAAATACATATGTACATAAGGCATGATGTACAAATACTAGAATCTTATACATGTATATCTATACACAAGTACGGAGTTAAAGTTATTGAATTTTAACAATTCATATATCTAGTAAAGATATACTAAAATATATTTTTGAATAAATATATAAAATCGATAAATATATATGTAAAGATATTTATATATATATATAAAATGTTTGGTTATATATTATGAAAATATGTATCTACGGAATCATAACCTCAAATGCCTCGTGTAAGGTACGATTATATATGAAGGGCTAGGCCCATTCATACATAACGAAAACATATAAATATATATATGAAAGATATATGTTATCCAACATTACAAAACGATTAAAAGTCTAACTAATATTCAAGATGAGAGACTTGTACAAAAAAACGTAGTCCTAAGTGACTAACAAGATTAGAACACTTGTAGGTTATGTCACAAACGTAGAACCAGACATCATCTAGAGATTTGCATGGAGCGCAAATATGTGAGTTCATGTTTCCCCTTTTCTTTAAATGTTTTATAATTTAAACTCTCGAGGAATGATATATGTTACATATGGTATGGTTAAGCTAGATAATGAATATCATAGATCACATGCAATAGGATGCGAGTAACCATTAATTACTAATTAAACCAGGGAGCAAAAAGGATTGATCTATGGAGTGTGACAAGTTCCACTCTAAACGGACAGTCATCTAGATTGTTATAGTGCTTTTGCGTCCTGTCTCGAAGCATGCATAGAAATTTGTTTAGGCTTGGTTACTACCTATGTCGGCACACATATTAATGTCCTTGCAAAACATTAATGATCTTTCAGGTTTCATTGACACTTTACATACCGGGTTTTCATTACAATACTTCAAATGTTTTAAAGATTCATTTGATTCAAATTAAACACATAAATTCACCAACTTTTGTTGACGTTTTTCAAAATTAACCTGTATTTCAGGTTACTATTGGACAACATTGAATATCAAGTTATGGGTTAAGAAGTTATGTGTAGATGTCATCCATTTTTGCAAGGGTTTGGTTCACATGTCTTACCTTCGTGCGAAACATGGAATGCAAAGCTTTGATGGTTTCTAAACTATGTTTTGTAAACTCATGTTACTTTCAAACAATGTATTTCGTAATTTGTCTTTTCTTTTGAAACAACTTGTAGTTTGTAAACTTGTCTTAAATTAAATGTATGGATGAATGTTGGGCTTATATTACTAAAGGTTTAGTCATTAGGGATTTATTTGGGCTTTTTGAGGTTTGTGGGCTTCCTAGTGCCTAATGGGCCTAGGGTTGTAATTATAGGCTTAATAGTGCTTATAAATAGAGGGACTAGGTTATTGAGAAGGGGTTAGAGAGTTGAAAGCAAGGAACTTGTATCAGACATCTATTGGTGTATGCAAGTTAAAGTTATTCAAAGTTGTTCTTCTTCCTAATCATTATTTCTTCTTTTGATTAGGTTAGTGATACCTGTTTGATCCGTTTACGGGACTTACAATTGGTATCAGAGCTTGCTGTTCAAATAAAGGCTCCGGGTATTACTGATTGAAGAAGTTTTTGAAGTGCGTTGCTGCTGTTTGGATCGTTTTTATGTTCCGGATCACTGTTCATCATCGAAAGGGCTACTGTTCCGAAGAACTCGAAGAATTTTTAAAGAATTCAGATCTGGTACTATTCCAGATTCTGAAGGACACGAAGAAGGTTCTCACAATTCAGATCAACCACTATTCCGGATTCTGAAGAACACGAAGGTGATCATCCATCTCGGATTGATCCCGGACTGTTGCTCAATCCGGATTGCCATCCGAGTTACTTTTGCGGTTTAGAATTCCATGGATCTCAGAATTCAGTTGCAGGAAAAGCGGGTTTACTGTTACGGATAAGGATAACTATTCCGGATTCATCAGATAAGACAAGCGTTCCGGACTCTCCATTCCGGATTCACATTCAGAGTTGGTTATTCCGGATCATACATCTCGGATTCTCCATTTCGGATTCGTAATTCTGTCTTCTCATTTCGGATCCATCTCATTTCGGGTTTCCATTTCGGGTTTTTCAAGTCGGGCTTTTCAAGTCGGATTCGCTATTTCGGATTCATCAATCCGGATCACCATCAATCCGAATAATCTTTCCGGATTTGACCATCATTGACTTCAGGATTGCCATTTCGAATTGGATTCGGATTTCAGATTTGACCATCATTGACTTCAGGATTGACCATTTCGGATTTCGTACTGTTCATCTGAGACACTTAAAAATTAATTTTAAATCGATTTGGTAAATTTTTAATCAATTTAATTATGATGGCTGGATTCATAACCGCACAAGATCTGACAAATGCCACTCTGGTTACCCTGCAATCGCAAACACTGGCCCTCCATCAAGAGCTGGATCAAGTAATTGGCAATTCCACCAAAGTGCCACGTTTGTTGTATGGGGATGAATATTACGAGTGGAAGTTCTGTTTTGAACAGTACTGCAAGGCTAAAGAGCCCAGTGTGTGGAGATGCATCATGAATGGTCCAAGAACTATAGTTTACAGCACAGAGCAAGATCCAGAAACGAAAATTCCTAAGCCCATGCACCTATGGACTCTAGAGGATATCAAGATTATAGAGGAAGATGAGAAGGCTTCGGCAACTCTGACCATGGCCCTAGGACCTGATATCTCTATCGCGGTTAGAAACTGTAAGACAACAAAGGAGGTTTGGAGTGAGCTGCAAAATCTCTACGAGGGAAATGCAGACATGAAGGCAAGCAGGGTGAATCAGCTGAATCAGCATTTCAGCTCGTTCAATCACATCTATGGGGAAACTATTGAAAGCAAGATTCGTTGCTATGTCAAGCTCGCTTCCCAGATGATCTCAGCTGAGATTACCCTTACCAATAGTGCCATGAACAGACAGTTATTAAACTGACTGCCCAAGAGTTGGGATGCGGATGTGGGCATGATTAAAAAGACCAAAAACTTGAATGATGTCACTCTCACCGAGATGATAGCTACTATCAAATCATGTGAGATTGACAACAAGCAGAGGGAAATCAATCACCAAAGCAGTTTGATGGTCACAGGGATGACAGGGCAAAACGCGGTTCTAATGTCACAGAATCTTATCTATAGTCCTCTACAAGGAAACTCACAAGCACCGGGTGGCTCTAACATGGTTTATAGTCCTATAGCCATGCCTCAAAACATTCAGTACGTGTATGGTCTTCAATCTCAGAATCCCACGATGGTTTCAGCTGCTCAAGTTCACACTCAGTACCATGCTCAGTATCCCAACATGGTGTTCAGTCCTGCAATTCCTCAAACCGTGCAACAAGGCAACATTCCTCAAGCTGCTGCACCAGCGCCTGCACCTGCTCAACCGGCGTCCAACTCTGCGTTTCTCACTAAAGAAAACAAAGAGAAACTGGCTATTGCGGTGTCAATGATCAAAAGCTTAAACGCCTTTCTGGCAGGTGATCTAACTCCTCTATCTATTCTTCCAACCGAAGTTGATCTGATCATGGAGGAGGACCTGGATGAGATCGATGTTTCTTGGAATTTAGAAATGGCTGTCTTTTGGGTGAACAAGTTTCATAAGAAATATGGAAGGCAACCCCTGTCAAATTTGAAGAGTGGTCTCACCAAGGACAAACTTAGATGTTACCGATGTCATGAACCAGGACACTTCGTCAGGGAATGCAAGAAGCCACCTTTAGGGTATGTATCATCCAGGGTCGCTGATATACAGAGCAGTGACAGACAGCTGGTTCCTGTCTCTCCCTCCAAGTCCACTACGAGTCCATCAAGCAGCTCGGGCGGGAAGTCAACAGCATTGGTGGCCCAACAGCATGAAGGTTTCAACTGGGCAGATGTTGCAGCTCAAATGGAAACGTTGAATCTATCTAAGAACAGCAACCACTGCATGATGGCGCAGACAACTGAGACGCCCGATCTTTCGGAAACGGTAAAACGAATTCTCTGTTCTGATAGTTGTTGTTTTAAATTATCACAAATGCGCGCCCATAATTCAAATCTAGTGGCTGAATATCAACAAGATGCATCACAGAACGTCGCCCTTAAACATAAGAACAAGCTTCTTATGGAGAAGGTCGAAGCTCAAAAACAGGATGTAGCTCAGCTAAAGCTAGACTTGAACCAACAGTAATGTTGGGTCTACGACTACAAGCTAAAACTAGCTGAAAAGGACATAGAACTTCAAGCAGTCTTAGCCAAGCTGAATTCCTTGACAGGGAAGCTTCACGAAAATGAAATAGACATTATAAAATTTGAAACTTCCAGTAAACTTGTCAAGGACCTATGTGACCTCTAGCTTAACTATCAAAAGAATTTTACCAAAGGCCTTGGGTATAATAGGGCGCCTCCACCATATAATCATAACTATACTAGAATGCCTGAATCTGAGGAAGAGTTAGAAAATGCAGAAAAATTGATTTATGGTAAACCTTCAGATTATTTATCCAAACTATGGACGCCCTATTACCTAAAGTTCTCCAAACCCACTGAACTCAAGAGGGATGATGTCTTTGTGGCCTCTACACCACTTTCTCATGAAACTGGTAATCATCCCTCTGGAAGTACAGATGGCTTAGAGAAAGAAGTGCCTGAGGCAGAAACATCCACATCCTCCACAGAATCAAACGGAAAAGAATCTTGTGATACTGAAACTGAATTCGTGAATGATACTAATGTGTCTAACTCATGTGCAAAAGAAATTTTAGTTGAGGATATCACAAAGAGTGATTAAGAAGAATGTCTGAATACAAATTCAGACAATTCGGCTGCTGACTATGCGTTTTATAAGCCAGCTTTTGACATTTTAAATCAATTTCTTATTGAACAATTTACTTGCTCAAACAATGTTGGTTGTGTTGAGAATTTAGACAGTTTTAATTCGGGTTTTTCATCAAATACTGATGTTTGAATGATGCTACTAATTGTGATAACTCTTGTGATGAGAAAATGAATTTACCTGCAGGTTCTGCATCAACAGATGATTCGGTTTCATCAGTTTCAGCTGAGGATACCGAAAGTCTTTCTCCAGAGGCTACGTTTGTTGGTGCATCTCCTAGGGTTGACAGTGTGAAAGTAGACCAACCAACCGATTCTGTAAAAGTTGATAATGACATATTTCTGGAAGACTCGGGAGACTCAACACAAGGGACTGATTCTGAAATGACAGAAGATGAACACACTTTTCCTCATGATTCAAATGAAAATCTTAAAACTGACTCTGAATCGGAATCTCAAACTTTTCAAAATTGCAAGATTCCACATTCATCTTCTGAAATATCAGAACAAGATGTCCCTGTAGAGCCACTCGTGTCCTCCACAGAATCTGTCAAAGTGTGATTTGAAGAGTAAGACCAAGAAGCGGAGAACACGCCGATCTAAAAAGAAGAAAACAAAACAGGCATCTTCAAAAACTGAAAACAGCAACTGCTGGGTCTCCTCATCAAACTGAGGAATTAACTCAGCAATCACAAACTGAATCTGTTAAGCAACCAGCTGAACAGATATCAGTTAAAATTTTGCCAAAATCTCCATCTTGAAAACCTTGAATTCAAATCACAAAACTAACAAGTATGCTGATGGTTGTGCAGGACACCGTCAAGACCAAGAACGTGCATCAGCCGTCAGTACCCGCCAGCAAGAAACTGACAGACAAATTGCCCAGAATTTCCCAAGCTGAACGGATTGTTTTCTTCCAGAAGAGGCAGACCTACAATTATGGATCCCGGGCACATTGTTCGAAATTGTCAAAAGACCTTTACCTCTTTCAAAACTTTGTATTCCAGACATCAGAAGACTATACCTAATCGGCCACCTGAGGCTCGATTTGTGGCTAAGTCTTCTGATCAAGACTGGAACTTGGCAAAGAAATAATCTTTCAAACCCTTAAGACCTTCAGTTTCCCAGAATCCCTCTAGCACTCCAAGGATTGTGCAGAGGTCTGATTCGGTAACCTGGAGGCCTAAGTTAGTGGCCAAGACTCAGTCTTCTACCCCATTATCTAATAAATCAAAAGCATCATCAACCTCATCCTCAACTAATTGGATCTTTCGTGAGGTTACTTATGTTGATGCTAAAGGCAAACCCAGATCTTCAATGGCATGGGTTCCCGTTTCTAACTAAAACCTGTTGAAATGTGTAGGAACAGCACTGGCGCATTCTTGTTAGACTATGGTACATTGACAGTAGCTGTTCCAGGCACATGACCGGAGACATCTTGCAGTTGAATGACATTTAGGTTTTCAATGGCGGGTTTGTTTCCTTCGCAGGTGGAGAAACAGGGAAAATTACCATGAGAGGAACTGTTTGCAATGGAGCCCTCAGCTTTAAGCATGTTAATTACGTACCAGAATTGAAGCACAGTCTGTTGAGTGTGTCTCACCTCTGCGACAATCATTTGGATGTTCTCTTCACCAAGAAAGGATGTTATATGCTTAAACCCGGTTTAATTATTCCAGATGATTGGATTCTTCTTAAAGCTGCACGTAAAGGCAATGCGTATGTTATTGATATGAACCAGGCTCCTTCTGACAAGCTCACTTGCCTCTTCTCATCGACAGCCGAACATGACGCCATGCTATGGCATAGCAGACTGGGTCACATCAACATGAAGAATTTAAATCGTCTTGCAAAAGGTGGTTTAGTCAGAGATCTACCAGTTCGTGACTTCATGCAGATCGAAAAGTGTGAATCATGCGCGCGTGGGAAACAACATCGACAGCCGCACAAAACTAAAGTCGTTCCCTCCACTTCTCAAGTCTTAGAACTGCTACATATGGATCTCATCGGTCCAACAAACATACACAACATTGGTGGGAAGGCTTACTTTCTAGTTATTATTGATGACTACTCTCGATTCACCTGGGTTTTCTTTCTCACACATAAAAGTGAAACCAATGAGTTAGTCAAACAATTTTTCACGCTTATAGAAAACCAGACAGATTCTATGGTGAAGGCTATTCGGTGTGATAATGGGACAGAGTTTAAGAATATTACCTTAAACTCTTTCTGCTCCTCCAAGGGAATTGACCGACAGTTTAGTGCAGTAAGAACCCCACAACAAAATGGATGCAATGCACGAGGAACTCAATCAATTTGAGAAGCTTGGTGTCTGGCAATTGGAGTTATCGTTCGGAATAAAGCTAGACTGGTGGTTCAGGGGTTTCGACAGATTGAAGGATTAGATTATGATGAGGTCTATGCACCTGTCGCGCGTTTGGAGGCTATACGCATTTTATTGGCATATTCTTACATGGATTTACTGTATATCAAATGGATGTCAAGACTGCGTTTCTATACGGCAAGGTGAAAGAAGAAATCTACGTGGCACAACCACCAAGCTTTACTGATCCTGACAAGCCAGATTATGCTTACAAACTCGACAAAGCTTTGTATGGGTTGCATCAAGCGCCTCGCGCATGGTACGCTAATTCATCAAGGAAAATATGTCCATGACGTTCTTGCCAAATTCAAGCTTATAGATTCCAAGCCTATGGCTTCACCTATAACAGAACGGCCTCTACTAAATGAAGATGCTAAAGGAACGCTTGTTAATTCGATTATGTATCGCTCCATGATTGGATCACTCATGTATCTCACTGCTAGCTGGCCAAATATCATGTTTACCGTCTGCCAGTGTGCTCGTTATCAGGCTACTCCTAAACTTTCTCATTTACATACTGTTAAATGAATTTTTAGGTACCTCAAAGGGGCTCCATCACTGGGCCTCTGGTATCCTAAAAATTCTGAATTTGAACTGTTTGCTTTCTCTTACAGTAATCTTGGAGGTACAGATAGGGACATGCGCTCAACTTTGGCTGGTTGCCAATTTCTGGGAGATCGCTTAATCTCGTGGCAATGCAAGAAGCAACAGACGATTTCGCTTTCTACTCTAGAAGCAGAATATGTCGCAGCCTCGGCTTGCTGCTCCCAGGTTTTATGGATGCAACATCAGCTTGCGGATTACGGTTTGACTTTTCTAAACACAAAAATCTATTTTGATAATGATGCCGCTATCCAAATAGTTAAAAACCCTGTTTTTCACTCCAAAACCAAGCACATAAATATTAAAGTTCATTATCTGTGATTGCTATGAAATGGGTCTCGTAAAGCTCGAGCAAATCCACGCTGATGCAAATGTGGCGGATTTGTTCATGAAACCCGTTAGCAACGCGCGTTTTCAAGTGCTTGTGGATCTTCTCAAAATGATTCGGTTTTCTACCCAGGCATCCTCTGTCTTTGTGTTTTGTTAACTGTTCTTCTTTTCTTTTCATTGCTTCATAAATTTGTTCATATGTATGCACAAATTTAGGGGGAGAAATCTAAAAAAAATAGTTTTTGCAAGGATAGGAAATGAAATACTTTTTCATGATAAAATGTTTGACTAACACATGTAAGTGTCGAAGCGGGAAAAGATTTGGATCGAAAGTGATGTGTCGGTAGGTCTAAAACTCAACCGGATGGGGAAAGTCAAATGATATAAGCATAACGAACTATGTACTCAGTGGGTCACTTACTATAGGCGTATGATTTCATGGTCTTAAATCTTGCGTTGATAGATAGCCAACATCTGAGGTTTCGGGTCTTTATGTTGTTGAGTCATCCGGGGATAACTTGACTGCCCTTCTGTTGCATCCAGATTATATGCAAACCTAGGCACAGTCAGTATATCTTTGTAAAAGAGCCAAAATGGAAAGGCCAAAATCTAAGCGAACAGAAGTTTCTTCATAAGTTCTTACGTACCACATACGGTATTTGCCTAACCCTCGTCAGTCACTATTGGTCTCTCTGTTGTACGGAAGTACTGACCTGTTCACCAATAGCCTGATGTTGTAAAATATAAAGGATAACCACAGTATACTCACCTGCTACGATGAATTGTTGTGCTTACCTTGATCGTGGGGGTATGTCATGGTATGAGACACACGAGTATCATAGTATAATACTACCTTAAGCGTATCATAATGCCTGAACCACAAGGGTTGAGTTTTAGATTTAAATGGACAAGCATATTGATAATCGCTTAGACCAATTGAATCTGCTCATACAAAAAATGTTCCTTAGTTAGCTTTTGAAACTATTTGATCCCTTAGCAAGGCTGTGTTAAATATTTATGTTTGTCTTAAATTGTTCTTCTTTGTAAAATGTTAAAAGGTGGTTGGATGCTTGGTTAGTCTACTTGATGAATTTTGGTGAGATGGTTTCTGTCAAGAGATATTGGACTGGCCCAGTGTGCTTTGGGATTTGGGCCAGTCTAATAAAATTGGTTAAAAGTCTTAAAATTGGACACCCAAGTTACTATTCCGGATTGGGCTTCTTTGGGCCCAAAAGGTTACTGTTCCGGATTGGGCTTTTCTGGAAAGGCCCATTTGGACTTTTCCTGATAGGCCCACTGTGTTACTGTTCCGGATTGGGCCTGTCACAAGCCCAATCCGGATTCAAAATCTCAGGCCCAAGCCCATTTTGGAAGTATATAGCTATCTCTGATTTCTCATTTCGGATTATCCACATATTCTGAAATCTTATTTCTTCTCTGATTCTCTCCATTTCAAACTGGGCATCTCGGATAATTCATTCCAGATTAGGTATAACTTCATTAAACATATTCATTCCGGATGAAAATATTCATATTTAAAGCATTCCGGATTGTGTCTCGGATTGATCTTCAAAGGTTTTAGGCATTTCGGATTTCATTCCGGATTGATATCCATCCGAAATGATGAACTCGGATTTCATCTCGGATTGGATCTTGATCCGGAATGATATTCCATCCGAGATACTAGGGGTAATCCGGATTGCAATTTTTGTCTGAACTGTTTGACCTACTTCTAATTCGGATTGGTGAAAGGGTTCATCCGGATTAACATTGAACTGTTAGTAATCCGGATTTGAGTTTTTGAACCTTTCATCTGGTTTGAACCTTTTCAACTGTTGAACCCTATAATTAACTTGAACTCTTGTTAATTTGAACCTTGACATCTGATTGACCTATCCAGTTAGTTTTAACTGCCATACTGGTAAACTCCGTTAACTTCTGTTAGTTGGGATTTAACTTAGTTGATGTTTCTGACAGATATGGTTGAGGAAGCATTTGATGTGGTGATGTTGGTTGAGAAGCAATTCCACAACCAAGCGGGGTAAATTTCAGACCCGCCAGCAGAGTTCTTCCAGGAATTTCAGTCTATGATTGTGGGGCTCAACGCATGTAAGATTGCATATGCCCTCCGAGCTAACCCGATTATCTACAGAGACCTAGTACATTCGTTATGGAAAAGAGCACGATTTCAGCCAAGAGGTGAAGAGGGAAGACTGTTTATCCGTTCACATATACAAGGTAAAGAGATAGTGGTCAACGAGGCATGTGTGAGAGAGGTATTGCAGATTGCGGATACTTTTAGTGATCTAACTATCTACGCTAAGGAGAAGGTGCTTCCTGTGCTGATGGAGATGGGATATGAGGGTTCGTATCCACCACCACTGAAGAAAATGTTTCCAGCTTATTGGCGGTTGCTTGTCCACATGTTTAATGCAGTGTATGTCGGAAAACAAAGGCGGTTTGGATCAGCCAAATCAAGCCCAGATATTTGCTATAGTTTCGTTGGTTATGGACTGAAGTATAACTATTCTGGTTATATCTTCGAGAACATGAAGAAAATCCTAGAACAGTCCAAGAAGCGAATGTTTTTGTTGTACCCACGCTTCGTCCAGCTAATTCTAGATGCCCGATACCCTGATTTGGCAAAGGACGCGACAGATGCCAACTTGCTTAACATGAAGCCGATGGGGCCTACTATTTTCGGTACAATGAAGAAGAACCGCTCTACGTTTAAGACAGTGTTTGTGGGTCATTTTGCTTTGAAGAAGTTCGGGAAGTCTTCTGAAGTTGTTGGTTTCGATATTCCACCACCTCCTCCGCCTCCAGTTAATGCTATAGTGGCCGAAGAACACGATATACCTGTCAAAGAGAAAGTGATAGAGATCGAGGACTTAGTTACTGATGACAAGGCTGATGTTGGGCAAGCCTTTTCTTGACGATCTCGCAGAATTCAATGCCACTTTGACTCCCGTGTTACCAGAGTTATTATCAGAGAATTTAGAAGCTTTGATTGCTCACTTGAAAGATATTCAGGAGAAACAAGGTGATCCTCCACTCAACATTCCATCTATTGCTGCACCGACTGCTCAGGTTGAAGAAGATGACGAAGATGAAGAAGATGAGGTGCCATTGATTAAAAGGAGAAGAATCGATCCGAGCATTCCATCCAGTGAACCTGAAGCTCCTTTTGTTTTTGCTATTGCTGAATCTGAGTTGATCACTTCTACTGTTGCTGAGTCAACAGTTGCTGAATCTATTGCTCATACTTCAATGCTTGACACACCTGTTTTATCTGCATAGCCAACCGCTCCTATTATTACACAGTCTACTATTGTGTCGATTCCTGCTGACACGGTTCTACAAATGATGGAGTTTGGAGGAAGCTCATCAGGGGCTGGTGGTTGTGGAGTTGGTCATACTGATGATGTTGTTGAAGATTATTTGCACAAATCAGAGAAAAGGGCATTCGAATTCGGAGGAATGGATAGTGACGATGATGATGCAGAAGTTGATGTGGTGGTCTTAAGAAACGGGTGGTCGTATTGGAACAAGAGGTTATTCTGAAGGATGCTCAGATTGCCTCTCTATAGAATCGTTTAGACGTCAAAGATCAGACTACTGATCAGCTGCAGGGAGATGTCACAATGCTTATGACTCTGGTTTTTTATTTGAAGGGCAAGCTGGAAACAAATTCGGAAAGGAGTTCAGTGATCCTACAGACGACCCGATGAATATTGAGACCAGTCATCGTGCAGCGCAACAGCGAATGGCTGAAGAAACAGAGGAACAAAGATTGGCAGCTAAGTAGTTGGCAGCTGAACGCCAAGCTGGTTTGGATGATTATATGAGCGATCCACGCAGGAAGTTTACTGCTAGTCAGAAACGTGCCGCTGGTCAGAAGAAGAAGCAAATGGTGTTAATGAAGAATGTCAACGTGAATCCACTTGATGAGAATTTCAGCTTAAGGATCCAACAAATCAGTCAGAGAGATATATGATGGAGTTGGGGTAGAGTTACTACAGTAAAGTGGGAAACAAGTCAAAGGTGCTCAGTTGGATGTGCGATCACGTCAAAAATATGTGGATTATCGTGCGTCAGATGGAACACGTTAATATTATTCCAAGGAATCACAAATTGAGACGTGGACTAAGGTTGCTTTGACTGATCTATTGAGAGCTCCGTACACTGATGATGACACTACAGAGCGTGGACCCGGATGGAGATTCTTCAAAAAGCTTGAACGTGAGGTTAAGAGTGGATTCAAGACTAGGAAGACTGCTGAACCATCTTTGAGAGCGACTAAAGGAGTTCGTGATGCACACACTGGCAAGAGATTCAAATAGGTGATGTGGCCGCCAACCGAAAAAGAATTAGTTATCCCAATTGCTCTTACCTTTTCTCGGGGGATTCCGAAGAATTTCAACTTTTGGTTATACGATCCTAAAGTCGGAATTGTTGCGATTGTGACTAAGGAGAAGGCGCTCAGAGTCAACGATGTGGTAGATTTGGTAAGCTTTCATAGCGAAGACTTGTAGGTTATGCGTCAAATCAAATTCGAACTGCTGAGCTGTATGAGGTTTGTGCAAAGGATTGGGCTGCTGCGATTGCTGGAATCATCGCTGGAAGACTCGGTGTTGATGCTCAACCAAAAGACTAATGAAGTAAACCTAGGGGGAGATTATTGGGCTTAGATTACTAAAGGTTTACTCACTAGGGATTTATTTGGACTTTTTGGGGTTTGTGGGCTTCCTGGTGCCTAATGGGCCTAGGGTTGTAATTATGGGCTTAATAGTGCTTATAAATAGAGGGGCTAGGTTATTGAGAAGGGGTTAGAGAGTTGAAAGCAAGGAACTTGTATCAGACATCTATTGGTGTATGCAAGTTAAAGTTATTCAAAGTTATTCAAAGTTGTTCTTCTTCCTAATCATTATTTCCGCTTTTGGTTAGGTTAGTGATACCTGTTTGATCCGTTTATGGGACTTACAATGAACATCTATATACTTTTATTCATTTAGTTGTTCACATGTGAATGCAATGATTACTTCTCCGATCACACCTCGCGCTTCCGCTACGAGTGGGTGTGACACTCGTGTCGCGCGGGGAGCGTATGATCTTCAGAAGACGCAACACGGTGTGTTATATTTGCTCTGGACCAATTACATCTCCTTGCATCCTGCAGGGAGATGGCTCTCATGGAACACGTGTCGCGAGCACATACTTTTTCTAGATTTTTGTGCCAGTTTAGTTCTTGTGTTTTATTTTCTTTGGACCAATTAAATCTCCCTGCACGGGGAGATGGCCTTCATGGAACGTGCGACGTGAGCACATACTTTTTCTCGATTTTTGTGCCACTTTAGCTCTTGTGCTCCTGAATTTGACTCAATACTCGATTTTTGACATATAAGACTCGTTTTTCAACCTTCTCAGCTATTCTTCACTCCTGGAATCGCAATTCAGTCAATAGAACACATATTCTACTAAAAATTATTCTAAAAATTAAAAACTATACAAACTGTATACGGAAAAGAGATGTATTTTGCAATACATCAAATATCCCCACAGTTATTGTTTTTTCGTTCCTGAAAAGAAAATTATGCTAATGGAATTATAATCAGGTTAAAATCCGGTTTCGAAAATATAAAGTACTTAATTAAAATATACTCACATATTAACCATGATTGCAGGTATACAATCCTTTTAAACCCAACACTAGTTCCAAGCCTCTTATCATGTTTATTTAAGTTCAAGTTATGTTAGTCAACCTAGGGTCTCATACTAAAAAGTCACAGTTCCACCTAATCCCGCCTCAAGCTTATGAAACAAAAGGAACAGTCAGTGGACTAATTCCTATTTTATGCTGAAACCAAGAGATATTAACATCAATTTTTTTCTTCCTTATTTTTTTCATTAGCGCATATTTAAAACTAACCTAGAGGTTGTCCAAACCAAAGTCACCATCCCCAGTAACGATAACATGAGCTTCGGCTTTTCATATTTATTCAACTCAACCTTGGGGAAATCTAAATCAGAGTCACCATCCCCAATAAGATTACATAGACCTTGTCATATCTACAGTTCATTTGTTATATTCTTTATTTCCATTTTTTTCAGGATAAAAAATTCTAAAAGTTTTAACTTACAAGAACATTTGTTATACTATTTTTGACGGTTTCGGTTTCCCCACTTCTCCTAGATGAGAACCCACTGGCATCTTTACATTATTAAGTAAATTCAGCTCAGTAGATCCTATCACTTGCTGGACCTATCCGCATATCCCGAATCAGACACCTTTTCAACTATTTATTGGTCTATTATTATTATTATTATTATTATTATTATTATTATTATTATTATTATTATTATTATTATTATTATTATTATTATTATTATTCGAAAACCAGATAAAACCCAACTGTACTATCATTTTCCGTATTTTATATGCAAACTTCAAAAATAGGGACATTTTCATACTTTTTTGGATTATTGGATTTTTTTATTTTTAAATTTTTTTGTATTTTTTTTATGACTCAACTTACACTATGACTCAATATCCCATCCCCACACTTTAATTTTGCATTGTCCCCAATGCAGGAATGAGAACTAAACCAAAAGAAAAACAACACTAAAATAAATAACTAAATATACAAAAATATACAATGGAAAAGACTTAGTTGATAATTTGCGAGACTGTCAAAATTGCAGTCATTTCCACAAATGCCCTCCACTTCAAACGTGCTCAGCAAACAATACCTCCACCATTGTATATTTTTATATATATTTTTGTATATTTAGTTATTTATTTCTTTATTTATTTTTAGTGTTGTTTTTCTTTTTGTTTGAGTCAGTTCTTGTTCCTACATTGGGGACAATGCATAATTAAAATGTAGGGATGAGATATTGAGTCATAGCGTATGTTGAGTCATAAAAATTTAATAAGAATACAAAAAATATTTAAAAGTCAAAAATAATAATCCCAAAAAGAATGAAAATGTCCTTGTTTTTTAATTTTGCATAATAAAATACGAAAAATGATAGTACAGTTGGGTTTTAACTGGTTTTCGAACACATGAACGAAAGCGGCAAGATCACATCAACCTAAAAATAATGAACACAATACCACAAAGACACTACCAATAAAATATTCGAACAAACCACAACAACCCCTAACCAACCAACCCAAAGTTTCAACATATCATATCAGTATAGACTGTTGAGATTAAAACAACATAAAAGAAATATAAAGATAAAAGATATGACAACAGCTGCATCATCCCCATACTAGTCTTCATCTTCGTCTTCACTCTCGCTCGAAGCCTGAAAAACCTAAAACTCTGGACCTAAATGCCCGGCTGACCACCATATCCGCCATACTATCCGTACATACCATAACCCCCATAGGGTCCATAACCACCACCCTGCTTACTCTGGTGCCCAAACTGACCACCACCTGTACAAGTAGCTATGAAAAAACTCGGAACATTCATGTTCAAATGTCCCATCATGCTCCTCAATGCCTCTTCCTACCTTTACTACCTAGTAGAAATCAGCTCTCTGATCTGGTTATGACAAGTAGTCATCATACCATGTAATTCTTCAAAACCCGTATCCATCAACTCATATAACAACTCCAGAATGAGCGTATCTAGTGGTGGCTGACGAAGAGGATGCTACAGTTAAGGCATCTCAAACCTACGTAAAGGTCTCTAAAAACGCATGGGTATCCCCACCTACATAGCATCAACGCCTCCGTACCTGCTGCGGATGAACCTGCGGGCCCTGGTTAAATGGCTCCCACTCTATAGTCTCCGTAAGCGTCAAAATACCAGCCATGAAAGACATGAAACACGAGTGAAAATAATCTAATACGAACCTATTCTATGAAAGACATTCATCAAGATATGTGTGGAAGCAATACCATTAAATCAAACAAGTAAAGATGGTAAAACACATCAAACTAGTATTACCATGTCTTTACAAAGTTAATTATCCATAGAAAATAGTCAAGGACAATAAAAATTCAAACTTTGTTAATCAATCATCGTAATCTAGATAGTTTTTAGCCAACAATAATTTTCATAACAAAATCAAAAAAATGAATATAAAGATTGAGAGTCTAGGATCCAGCGGTTCTAGACGAAAGTTTGGGTAGAAATAGAACTAATCCGGTAGAGTGTTATTAAGAAAAGAGTAGAAGCAACGGAAGTCATATGATTCATTCATACCAAAAGAGTATACATCTTGTCAAGCTTGCGAAATCCTTGAGAAATTTCGCCAACGTTTCCCCTCCGGGCACTCCAAAACTTATCTAACAATGAACACACAACACCTATATATAGACTTGCTCACCTCGTGCGAAGTGAGTGATTGACTTCGTACGAAGTGACTTCACTTTGTACAAAGTGAGCTTCTCTTCATATGAAGTGAATTTACACACCTCTCACGTTCGCACTTAGGTTATGTGTTTGTGTCCAATCTATCTAATATTCAACACACGCTCTATCTAGCATATTCGTATAGTGACGGACATAAAATGCACCAACAATTTCCCCGTGGACATCACTGTCGAAACTTGATCTTGAAATTATGAGAGTCGTGTCTGAATATTCTACAACTTCAATCAGGTATATGTTGATGTCGTAGAACGCGTCAACAAATTCCCCCTTGATTGATGATTCAGGTTTGCATTATCTTCATAAAACACAAATTCCTCCTGAAAATAATTCCTCCATAAAGTAATCTTCAGGTCTTTGTTTGCACGGTTCTTGACCTTCTCTGATTTGCTTAACTGACAAATTTCCTTGAATAATCACCAACTTGAAATTGTTTGACGACGCATCTCCGTTTCAACTTTAACCACATCCGCGTTTGGTTTTAGTGAACTCCTCCTATGTTCGATCCTCTGTTCTTCAAAAACCCAACCGACAATTGATAGAAACTTCGAATTACCACAACGGTAAACTTTAAATCAATGAATACCTGCGACAATCTGAAACCGTAATCACGTTTAAGCATACTTCTGAATTATTGATCAGCAAATCAGTAATCTTCTCAATCAGCAAATCTTCATTGGATCCAAATCATCTGGAACACATTCAGATCTGAGAAACATTCTTCCGTGATCAAAATCACATTCTTCCTCTTCAGTCACAATAAAAGATATATAGTTATATCCGCCAGACAGGCGCAACTTAATCAGTAAACATCATCGTTCAACGGCGGTTAGTCCAATAAGAACAATTCATCTGCTTGAAGACTAATAATACTAGCACCTAAGACCATCATTGATCATTCATGTATGCAATATAACTTGAATGGCCTCAGATCTCCTCCGTAATTTTTGAGACAGCTAGCCTTGTTAACACCTAAAACCATCACCGAAAATTCGTGTATGCAATATAACTTGAACATCCTCATATCCTCTGGGTATCAACAAAACTACTAATCCTTCTAAGTCATCGCACGATGAAGATCAGGACTCTAACACTTAAGCATCAATCTGTAGCACGATCTGAAAATTCTGAACCTCCTATGATCACGAACTAATGAAACTAGATCTTCAGCATTCCTGGATAATCTGGATTCCGAACCACCCGAATAATGTTGCATAGTCACGAATTTTAAAAAGGCCGGAATTTCAATATATTCACATGAAATTTTTATTCCATCTCATTTTTGCAAATTCTGACCGTACCACTGAATTTCCCCCTCAACTCTTGAAATTTAGTTTTTCAACAATGCGGATTTTACGTTAAGGCCCATTAGTAGTCACTATACCAAAAATATAATCTTTCTGCATCGGTATCAATAACTACCTCGTAATCTTCAACCTACCGTGATCGTGTCATCAAATTTGTTCTCTGAAGCCTTTGACGGTGTCCCCGAACAGCTCGTATTTGTCGTTAAAATCTCGAAAAATTTTCAATCACAAAATTTTTTCTAAATATTCATCTCGTGACCACGGTCAATTTTTTTAGGCATTTTGGTTTCACTTCGTACGAGGTGGATCCTCAGTTCATGCGAGGTGACTCTTTTTCACACTTTTCGATCCAAAATATTTATTTCTTCAAATTTCATGATAATTGTGGCACATATTTGGTCGAAAATCAGTTTCTAACAATCCTATCGTCTCAATTTTACTTTTTGTCCATGGATTGTTCGTTTATTTGATGATTTACGTCTAAAACCCTCCTAAGTCCATAATCCATGATTGTAGGCGATTCAATCAACTATTAGATCGATTGAATCAATACCATAGCTCTTATACCAATTGAAAGTCCAGGATCCGTTAGTTCTAGACAGAAGTTTGGGTAGAAATAGAACTGATCAGGTAGACTTTTATTAAGAATGAAGTAGAAACAGCGGAAGTCATATGTTTCATTCATACCGAAAGAGTATACACATTGTCAAGCTGGCGAAATCTTGGAGAAATTTTGCCAGCGTTTCCCTCGGGGAACTCCCAAACTTATCTAATAATGAACACACAACACCTATATATAGACTTGCTCACCTCATACGAAGTGAGCTTCTCTTCGTACGAAGTGAACTTTACACACCTCTCACGTTCGCACTTAGGTCATGTGTTTGTATCTAATCTGTATAATATTCAACACACGCTCTATCTACCCTATTTCTACAGTGACAGACATAAAATGCACCAACAAGAATGAAACATGGTAAAAACAACAGAAGTTAAGAACGAAGGAGCCTGGTTGATTAATCACGAGCAGCTTTGATCCCCGACCTTCGAATCTTCAACCAGAGCTTCAAAACCTTCAAATTCCGCTTCTTGATCCCCAAATTTCATGCAAAGCAATCTTCAATTCCTAGGGTTATGGTTTTACAAAGTTTATGATGTTTTTATAACAATAACTAGCTCAAAACCCTGAAACAGATCGAATTATTCAGTGAAACAGCCTCCCCGCGTCATGCGGGGAGCCTATGATCCTCAGAACACGCGACACAACGTGTTAATTTGCTTTGGACCAATTACATCTCCTCGCGTCACGTGGGAAGATGGCCTTCATGGAACGTGCAACACGAGCACATACTTTTTCTTGATTTTTGTGCTAGTTTAGTTCTTGTGCTTCTGAATTTGACCCGGTACTCGGTTTTTGACATATAAGACTCGTTTTTCGACCTCTTCGGCTATTTTTCACTCCCGAGACCTGGAAATCACAATTCAGTCAGTAGTACGCATATTCTACTAAAAATTAATCTAAAACACTAAAAACTATACAAACTGTACACATAAAAGAGATGTATTTTGCAATACATCAACTGTCCACTAGGAGGAGCTGGAGACGGAGGCCAAAAATCTGTTTCCCTTTCCATCTTCCAATCCAAGATCCAGATGTATGAAGAGGCAAAAGGTATTGGATTTGACATCAACATTTGGGATGTCATAAGTGGATGGTAGTGGTGATGAAGCTGGAAGGACAGGCTGAGGTTCCTAGATAGGAGGCGGACATAGTTGAGGAGGCTAAGGCAAACAAGGGTGGCGAGGATCCAGAGGGTGAAGCTACAGGTGGTGCGGTGAGTAGGAATGGGTGGTTATGGGGCGATGATGGATATTGATGACTAGGCTGGAGCCCCATTTTTTAGATCCTTGTGGTTGTGTAATTGTTCAACAATTTACTTTTTATTTGTTTCTTTTGATGGTTCCCCGGAATAGGGCTTGAACAATGGTAGATGGATATCCTTAGTGGATGGGCTTAGGTTTGGGTGAAGCTCGGGTCACCTTTAGGTTTAACAGTGGATGATTTGGGTGGAGGGATCCCCGTTTGGGGATAAAGCCTAAATCATCCTCTCTATTTCCTAAAAAAATAATCATAGTACATATGCTTTTGACAATTCGCCATGACTTAATTTGCTTATGATGTTTTATTTTGTTTTGAGATGTGAACTTTTAGGTGTGAACTCAATATTTTGAAATTTTAGTTTAGGATCCTCACTGATAATCCTAAATCAAAATGATTGTTTATAAGTTTTATCTTTTAAAACGTATATTTTCCAAATAAGCTACCATGAGATAGTCATTTTTATCCAGTCAACTTGGATAGGTTCAAAATAAAAGGAAAACAATTGGACTTAGAATACAGCTAACTCTCTACACATTGCCCCATGTCTGCTCTTAAAATCCTGATATCGCCAAGGCTTGTGAGGATCCTGATTTCAACCAGAATCCTTAGTAGTTCTTGCTTAAAATTCCTGAGGATACGTAAGATTAAACAATAACTTGGGAGAATCCAGAAACATTAGATACTATAGAAAGAATGTAAATGTTATAGCCTTAAGATAGCATGAAAATGCTATAGCCATTTGATAGCATAAAATGTTATAAACTTGGGTTAAACCACTTGGGACTAGCCAAACTGTGATAGCATGTAAATGATATGATCATGGGACAAGCCTGGTGTGTAACATGTCCATGTTATTCCATTGATAAATTCTTAAGAATCCTAAACATAACCAACATTAACAAAATTGTCAGCCACATATTTCTACATGACTCCCGTTACCTTGAACTATGTCTAGACAGCATGCGCTCCTGACGGGTGTTTAAACCCAATCTCGTAAGGAAGGCCGAAAAGTAGCTTCAACCTCAGGAGGGATTAGATACCTTATACGTAGAAGAGATGGAAAATATCTAACTTTGACTGAGGATCCTCGAGGATTTCCGTCTACAAAACACTTCGAAACCTTTGTGAATGTGGGTGTTAGCTTGGCTAACACCCCTCCGATGCTTTAGTCAGTAATTTTGATATAAAATGATAATAAGATAATAAAAAGAATGAAATTGAAATTAGGTGAGAAAACATACGAGGGAGATCCTAAGGATTTGGGATCCTTAACATACCGAGCCACGATCTTGCAGTTAACTCACATGAAATAGGCTTTGAAATGAATTGCATTCTATTGGTAAGCTTCTGAATTTATAAGGTATGGTCCTTCCCGTTTTGGAGCAAACTTCCCATCACTAGGATTGATAGCATTCTAGAATGCCTTCCTTAGGACCATATCACCAACTTGGAATCTACAGATCCTGATATTCTAATTGTATGCCTTCGTTATTTTTTGCTTGTATGTTGCGATCCTGACTTTAGCGTAGTTTCTGAGCTCCTCTACTACTTCAAGATCCTTAGACAAGGATTGGTCATTAGTTTCCTTAGATCATGGACAGGATCTTGCAGTATGAATCACCATTTCTGTTGGGGTTACATCTTCAGTTCCAAAAATCAAAGAGAAAGGACTCTGGCAAGTAGCATTCTTTGTTATTGTTATATCAGCCCCAAGAACAAAGGGTAACTCTTCTGGCTATCTTCCTTTCTTTGTTCCTAATCTCTTTTTGAGGTTGTTGATGATGATCTTATTGCTTGATTCTCCTTGACGATTAGCTTGAGGATAAACTAGTGTTGAAGTAATCATCTTGATCCCCCATGTTTCACAAAAGTTGGTTGTTCTTTTCCCAATGAATTGGGATCCATTATCACATATGATATCCTCCAGGATCCCAAATCTAGTTAAGATTTTACGTTGAAGGATATAATTTCTTTTTCTCTAACTTGAACAAAAGCTTCAGCTTTTATCCACTTGGAGAAGTAGTCTGTCATTGCCAACATAAACATTTTCCTTTGGATTCCTTAAGAAGTTTGCCAACAATATCCATTCCCCATTTCATAAACGGCCAAGGAGAAATTATACGGTGCATTGGCTCGGCAGGCTGATGGAGGATATCGTTATGTCTTTTACAAGCATCACACTTTTGGGAATACAACCCGGTGCCCCTTACATTCAAGGCACCTTCTATGTATAATGTCCGGTTTTCATCATTTTCTTCAAATGGTTGAACTTCTAAATCAGCTTCCTTTTCAAGATCCTGACTTAAATTAGCCACAAAATCTATTAAAGCTTGTGATTTTATAGCTACCCTCAGATCGTAAACTATATCGAAGTCGCTTAATTTTGCTGACCATTTAGCTAACCTCACTGACATTTCAGGTTTCCTAAGTACAGACTTTATAGGATAGTTAGTTTGAACATGTATCCTATATGTTTGAAAATAATGTCTTTACTTATGGATGCCATTATTAAAGCTAAAATAAGTTTTTCGAATGAGAATACCTAGTTTTGGCATCTTGTAGGCTTTTGCTTACATAATATACGGGATGCTGCTGACCTTCATGATCCTTGACTAAGACAGCACTGACAGCATGCGTTGATACTTCCAAGTAGAGCGTTAAGGGTTATTCCTTTTCGAGTTTCATCAGGAAAGGAGCTGTAGACAAGTATTTTTGTAACTCTTGGAATGCTTCCTCGTGTTTCTCGTTCCACTCAAACTTCTTGTTTTTCCTCAGAATCTCATAGAATTCTCTGCATCTCTCAAAGGATCTTGATTTGAACCTATTATTATCCGATTAGTATTTGGACATTCTTAACATTAGCTGGGGATCCTAAGTTCAAGATCGCCTTAATCTTCTCTGGACTAGATTCGATTCCTCTTTTTGTGACCATGTACCCCAAGAACTTTCCTAAGGATCCTCATCATCCACCGCATTAACCCTATGATTGTCATTTTTTGAATACAATTTAGATTTATAGGATTTCTAAGGAGAATCCCAATTCCTGTTCGGATGATCATAATTAGCAGGGGTATTGATCCTTTGTTGGATCTTCCTATCATCCTCGAGCCTTATGAATCTTAAGGCCATGTTGCTAACTTCATCCAGGTTCCTACATGAATTGATAACAAGATCTTCATAAAATGGGGAATCCTTCTAAAGACCCATCTTAAAAGCTTGGACTATCATAGCAGTATCAAGGTTAGGAATATCTAAAGATTCTCTTCCAAACTTGATAACATAGTCCCTTAAGGACTCATCTTATGTAACATCCCACATTGGTTGTGAAGGAGAACGAAGGCTTCCTTATAAGGGGTTGATACCTTCACCATCATGACGCGGTTTTAAATCCGTGAGGTGATGGTGGTTCGTCCCGGCCAACACAGACAATATCTTGGTGCGGTTACGCTGAGCTATTATAGATGGTATTATAGCCAGGGATCGGAATAGTGTGCCAGCGCGGACGCTGGGCCCCGTAACGAGGGTGGATCGTAACATCCCACATTGGTGGTGAAAGAGAACGAAGGCTTTCTTATAAGGGGCTTGATACCTTCAGCATCATGACGCGTTTTAAATCCGTGAGGCGATGGTGGCTCATCCTGGCCATAAGCGGGCAAGATCATGGTGCTATTACGCTGGGTTGTTACATCTTAACTCTGTGTAATCCTGTAAAGATCACTGGTTAACCTTTCAAAAGTCCTACTGTAAGAAAACTGGTTATTAAATAGATTCACTAAATGAGCAAAGGAAGTTATAGAGTATAAAGGGACATTGAGCAACCATTTCAACGTTGGTCCTGTTAGAGTGGATTCAAATCCTTTACACAAACATGATTCCTTGAGATCAGCCGGGATATGGTTGATCTCCATCCGTTCCCTGTATTGAGCCACGTGTCCCTTGGGATCCATGGTTCCATTGTAAAGCTTCATGTTGGGAGTTTGGAATTTCTTTGAGATCTCCACGTTGCAAATAATCAACCTAGAGATCCTGTGGCTTTCTGGTGATACTTCCGGTATGGGTTGTACCCCCCCCCCCGGGGCACACTAGAGATCATATCCTTCAGCTTCTTCAACTCCCTTCGGGACCAATACATGCAGCTTGCATCAAATTGTTAGTATTCAAAGAATTATTACTGGTAAGGTTACTAGTATAAGGATCCTTAGATGAGGATCCTGGAGTAACTCCGAGATCTTTGTTCGTTGTGATCCTGGTAGCAGGAGTTGGACCAATTGATGTTGATCATGGTTGCATGGTAAGAAGTCTCCTGGGGAACTCTTGAGGATCCTGATGTACTTAAATTCAGGATTCTAGCTTGTAAGGGCGCCGTCGCCTCCACTGATTCACTGGAGTTCTACAATTCCTTGAGCTCCCTGAATCGTGATTGGTCTCTTGCTGCTGACTCATCTGATTTTTCACCGTAGCAAACAGCAACAGGATGTCATCATTGGAAGCCAACACAGGTCCTGTAGCAGATTTCCCGGATCCTGAAAAAGGCATTCCCTACAGCAGCGGTAGTTTTCCTCTGGTTTCCTAGAGCAGGAGGAAGATGGTTGCTGGTTCCGGTGGTTGAAGTAGTGACAAAAGATGTGATTGAAGTGGATTTAGGTTGAGAAGCCATTCCTAAGAATAACTTCGAAAGGATTTGCATTTAAAAAAATTTCAAGGAAATTTTATTATGAAAAACACCACTGGCCCCATGGTGGGAGCCAAATTATTATGCTTAAAAATTGACAATAGGATTTACTTAACCAAATTAAGAAAGTGAGGTGAGGTACTTAGAAAAATGGTTAGATTTACATTCAGGATCCTAAATAGATGATCAGGATCTTAAGTTATAAAAAATTGTTTGTAAAGGATTTGTGAATGTATGCAAGACGAATGTAATAAACGCAACATATATGACACAGAGAAAAACCCTTGATCTTTTTCTTGAAGAGGATCTCCAGCACAAAAAACCTAGGAGCTGGAAACTATGCAGCTCCACTAATATTAAACTCGTAAAAAAAATACAAAAGTGAGACTTAATTGATCAAACTAGGTGTTACAACGATTATGTGAGTGTTTGCGAGTGAAAGCATGATATAAGCAATGTGTCAAAAGTGTTCCTAAACTGATGATCAAGTCTATTTATAGTACAAATCGGAAAATGAATCCTAACTACATTCGACAAATCGGAAAATGAATCCTAACTACATTCCCGAGAATTCTGGGATCATTAGAACTAGCAACCCTCAACTTTATTTCCACACGTTTTCTTGAGCTACTTGTACGATAATTTAGGTGCAAGCCATCTACTAAACGTTAGCATGAGAATGTTCCTATAAAATGTCCCTTAAAAACATGAACAGTTGATTAGTAACAATAATTTTCAGGATCCTAAGACCCATAAGGATCCTGGTACATGTTAACCACATCAGGATCCTACCACAAATTTACAGAATTAAGGATCCTGAATATCGAAATTCTACCGCATCAAACATCAAACATTTTTCAAAACATAATGTAAAAAGATGAAGAGAATCTAATTAGAAGACATAAGTTAATAAAAGAAAACATACACGTTAATAAAAATACGTCAAAAAGAATATTCAAAGATGTAAAAATGAAGCATATACTATTAACTAAATTTTTACTAAATTA
This sequence comes from Scalesia atractyloides, assembly GCA_947069175.1. NCBI lineage: Eukaryota > Viridiplantae > Streptophyta > Magnoliopsida > Asterales > Asteraceae > Scalesia > Scalesia atractyloides. The sequence continues at coordinate 13,535,232 of CAMTDV010000116.1, read as the reverse complement.
TTAAAATAAAGAATAAAAATAAAAATTTAAAAGCATGTAAAATTAATCGGTGTGAGAGTGGACGAGGAAGAATTGAACTAAAAACCACTAGACCGACACCACATTTTCTAATTTTAAGCGTTTCGACAATTACATATAAATCACCTTTGATGGCGGTAAAACAAAAAAATTAGATGGTGTGGTGGTATCCATGCATCGGCTCCGTCACCTAGATCGTCCAATAATAGAAGAACATTATATATCCCCTTGCAAAATCTAATGGTATATAATGTTATAGTATATAATTTTAGGATTTCAAAGTGTAATAACTCGTTTCTTCTACAAATAAAATTAATAAAATAATCGATCTCAATAAAAATTAATTTGAAAGTAAGCAATTACTTATAAATTTAAATTTTAAGTATGATCTTTGATCGCTTTTAGATCATGTAATATTTTTTTTTTCCTTGGGTTGCTTACCTCTCATGCTACACTTGTAACAATACCTCTTATGCCCCCAATTATTTCTGTATAACGATTCTAAAAAGAACAACTAGTTACATGTGATTAATTAGTGGTAGAAAGAGGCCCACTCAATACCCTCATTCTTCTCGGAAAGGGAAGCAAAGACTTACCCTTGCCTATCGCTTGCCACAAGTCATCGCGCGATACAGAGTGGAGTATTCTGGTTTGCCGCATGCTACCACAACTCACCGAGATGGTTTTGCCGAGCCACTACATGTGGCCTTAGAACAACTAACTCACTCACCATCTAAACTTACTTTTAAGCCTACACCATTATTCATTATGTGACTATGATCCTCAACCAATTAGAAATAAACAATTTTAATACACAACTAGATACCATTATGTTAAAAACGTTTTGGTTTTGAAGATATATAATTTTTATATCATAAGAACCTTATTCGCTTTATAAAATTGGTCCAGCCATAGCGGATTCCGTAACTATACATAAAACAAATCGTTTAGGATAGGTTCCCCTTTTAAACACTAAAAAAGAACACATAATGTACTTGGGAAGGTTGGGCAACAATTTTAAGCTTCCGGATTTATAATATATATGCACCGGATCCGGATTATATATAATCTATATGCACCGGATCCAAATCTAAAGATTTTTTCTTTAATTAAATTCTTATTTTCTAATTTTTTTTCAAAGTACTATTAAAGCGTTTGTAGTTTTCAAAGTGTTATTAAAACGTTTGTAGTTTTCAAAAGTGGTGTAACTGGATTCTCTCCACACAAAATCTGAAATGAATTTTTTATCTTTAATTTATGTTGTTTATGATAGTTGAACTCAATAAATACTCATTTCAAATTAATGTATTTAAAAGTTTTGCATTTGTTAATAGACTATGTCCTATTAAAAAAATTATTTAATATATTATTTAGTTTTTCTATCTATATAATTTAATTTCATGATATTATTTTAAGTTTTAATATTTTTAATTTCAACACTATTTATTATATAATCTAAGTACCAAGCTACTAAGGTGTTTGTACAGATTTTTTTACTACTGGTTGAGGGTTGTAGTTTAATAGTGAACTTTGGTGTAAATTTAAAAATAGGTTTAGTGCGTGTATGAGTTACTTTTTGAAAAAAAAATATATAGTTTTTTTAATTAAAATATAACATTGAATAAAGATATAAATATACGATTATATTACTTCTGTCTGTATAATATTCACAAAATTATTATAGGTTGCACACAACTCAATTTTTACTAGAAATAATATCAAAATATAGAGAGAAAAATAAAAAAACCTACATTTTTACTTTCATATTATTATTATTATTATTATTATTATTATTATTATTATTATTACATATACTCTATCATCCACTTCTAATCTATCATCTAAAATCACTATTCTAAGGGTATGGTTATAACTCAAACCACTGTCTTATTTATTTTTTAATATATTTTTATCTCAAAATCATAAAATGGGAGGGTCACGGTAAAAGTGGTTCAATCCACGCGAATCACCATCAATCATGGAGAGGGATGGTGTACACTCGATTAATGGTCTTGTGTAGCAAATAATGTCTCAACCCACGCCCCCACACCCCATAGCCTTACATGTTACATGTCCTTAAAAACACAATTAAATAACAATTAGGTTTATCACCGTCGCCGCGTTGCGGCAAACTTCTTCTGTTATTTAGTATGCATTTACATGTGTTTTGAATGTGTTTACATGTGTTTTGAAATCACTACCAGCGCGTTGCGCATGGAACTACTGACAAGAATAAAACAAAATATAGAAAAAAGAAACACTAAAAGTAACCAAAAGTTTCCCGGTACCGGTTCGCTACAAATTTTTACCTTCGTATACTGGTACCGTGACCGGTATTTTCAATACTAGTACCGATTCGGTATCGGTTGGCACCAAGCTCATCCCTACCCCTGAAACTAATCTTAAAAGTTAAAGAAATCAACAAAAAAAGTTGTATGATACTGTTGTTGTTCATACGGTACCCGTTGTGACAACCGACAAAATTACATGGTAATTTCGTACAACTTAATGACTATTTATACATTTAATTGTGTTCATGTGACTTGATTTATGAATGATTAAGTCGTAAAAAGTCTAGCATTGATAGGACATGTTTAACCATTACAAATTATATTGCTATTTTAGCCATGTCGCGAAAAAGAACAACTATGTCCTAATACGTTGGCGAACAATGCGAATACATTATTCATGCGAACACACTATTCATGCCAGGAGAGTTTAGAAACCGAAACGACAAACAAATGATTTGAAATTATATCATCATAAGCATATTTATAAAAACCCTAATTAGGAGCATCACTTGCATACTTAAACTTTCTGGAAAATACCTAAACTCATAAATTGTCCGATCCGAATAACAAAATAATAAATTCAGCACTTCGCAGCACTTTTTAGCCTTCCGCTGCATCAACAAAGCTATTAGGTAATGTTAATTATCTTAAACAATCTCGAAGATATCAAATATATACGAAAGGTATTACTACCGGTATCGTCATGCATCTTCCGTATCTTGACCGGTAATGACACGGTATCAAAACTAGTAGTATATTGTACACCCTAACATCTAATCTACTAGTCTAATGAACTAATTAAAGTTAAATAACACCCTAAACTATCATTAGTGGCTTAATGATGCAAGAAACACACTAATTGCATAAATGTTTATCCTAAGTGTTATGGGTGGAATTTTGAACCTATATCCCGATAATATATCATGACTTTATGTTTCTAATCTGCGACCAGGATACTGAACCAGGATATTGGTAACATCCAGCAGAAGTATCTTGCTCGTTACTAATGGTTTGTTTGTATACTTCAGTTGCAAGTGATCAACGTTAACAAGGACTAGGTCTACCCGAAGACTCGCTCAAAGTGGTTGAAAGATGAATGTTGATAGCGGAAGAAAGGGTCTACAATGATCACAAAAGGATATTCTCCGTATCTCGGAATTGTAGGATATTCAGTTGGAATTTAAAAACTATATAAGGGGATGTCGGATCATTAGAAAAACACATGTAATCACCTACACACACCAATTACTCGCTATATTCACAATCATTCACTCACATTTCACAATCATTGTAACACTTAGAGCTGATCCGTGCATTATCCTGAAGCTATATCTTGATATTTCAATCAATAAGAAGAAAAAAGGCAGCTGGCAGTTGTCAGCTCCCGGAGTTTTGTGCCGGCGATCTAGATAGATCAAGGGCTTTCCTTGTACATCCCGCTTGAATCCTTACTTTTATTGTTCATTGCTTGATAATTGATATACTTTGTTATCCCGAAACTATATCCTGAAACTGTTTTCTTTATTAATCAACTTAACACATTTTTGCAAATCTCTAAAGCACACTACCTCACAAACTAGATTTGATCACTTAATTGCTTCGGTAATTTTTGACCAAAACACTAAGCATTTTGCATATGCCTATTACATTTTAAAATGAACTAACCATAACCTACATACCCCCCTAAAATCGGTCATGTAACGGGCCCCACAAGCCCCTTACCTAAGTAGATGGTGATGATGGAAGAAGCATGGACATGAGGACATAAGGCCTTGTGTTGACTAAGCGGTGCAAGCTTATAACCATCCTTTACCTCTCATTCTTCCTCACATTTATCACCTTCAAACAACACACCACAACTTTTCTTCCTCTCTCTAAAAAGCTACGGCTCAAGCACCCCTCTTCATTCTATCCATTTTCAACTTCCAAACACTAAATATGAAGCCTCAATCATCTATTTTAAGAAGATTTAAGGTGGTGTAAGGACTTGAAAGATTAGTTGGAACATCACACACCTTCTTGGAGCTTCCAGATCATCTTGGGTACATCATCTTCTTCACCATTGTGCTTCCCTAGCCTTCTGCTAGTTGTAAGATAATCTAACTTCATTTTCATGCTTCTCATACTTAGTAGATCATGAAAGTATACCTTGATCATCTTGAAAATCACTAAACATTATACTTAAAACCCTAATCTAACATAGTCCTACCTATTTATGTGTTGATTATGATGTTTCGTGTAATGTAGCTTGTTTAGATTTAATGATCTTGCATGATGATGCTTAAAAATATGATCTAAACATAAAGATGTTTAGATCTAGCAAGACAACCATCTTCAAAGTTCTTGAACTATATAACATAAGTCTTGGAAATGATTTTTAGAAAATATAAGTTTATCAAGAAGATAGAATCATGATAGTTGAACTAATGATCTTGAAATATAACCTAAACAAGTTTATATAAAGTTGTGAAACTATTAGATGAACATAAAAATTATGATTATTTTTAGTGATTTAGTTAAATATGTAAGAAAAGTTCATTAAATACGAAGATGCATATGTGTTACTTGCATGGAAAGTTGATGTTGAAACTTGATTTGTGTTGATGATGATATTGTGATTAAAAGTGGTTTAAAATACGTTTTTAAAAACATGAAAACGTCCATGATATAGGAGAAACTATGGTGAAATTTTCTAAAATCCTAATCATGATTAAAGTATGGTTTAATAAGTGATTACCTTAGCTAAATGAGATTAGCAACTTTAATCATGATTAGGCAAACTTTGATGTAAAGTTAAACTAAATACTTATGGTTTTTTTTCTAAGCTAATGAAATTATATATATATATATATATATATATATATAGAAAACCATCTTTATGTGTGTATTTATGTGTATGTATTTAGAAGTTAGAAAGCTTGTTAACTAAATACATAAATATCAACACTTGCAAACCTCCAAATACATGAACTTAATCAAGTATAAAAATACAAATGACTATGTATGTATATATATATATATATAATATATATATATAATATATATATATATATACATAGACATGTCTGTATTAGGTGCGACATGTCTGTATCTGTAGTCGTTAACGTGTATCTATTGATTGTTGAAGCCGTTAGTGTGTTATGTTTAGATCATCGTTCATGGATGTTAGGTTACGATCCAAAACACTTAATTGTTATAGAGGAAAAGAGATAAGTGAGTGAGTTTGAATCGAATCAGTGATATAGAACTGATGGTTTATGTGGTTTATATGTGTTTTTACTAGATCTGTTAATGGGTTCAGTTATTTAGAAAAAAATGTTTGGTGATGAAAGTGGTTTGATTGATTCTAGAGTGGAAATATGGTTCTAAAGTTTTTACTCTCTCTTCTTGCTATATACCTGTTTCTTCTTTTTTATTTTATTTGAATTTTTGAAGGTGTTAGAATCATACTTATTCTCGAATGAAAAGTTAATCATTTGAGAATAACAAAATTAAGAGAGCTTATTCAAAATCGATATATTCTTTGAACTAATGTCTTAGTAAGATCTGAATGTTCATTTAGGTTTGTAGAAGTTGTTTTATTTGAGCCTAGGGTGGAAACAACAATATCAAGTGCTTCTGAACTTATTGCTTCTACTCTTCAAATGCGGCTTTGTAAACTCTGAACCTTTTAGAAAAAAGAGTCAGGTTTTTATAGGCCTGTTTGATGATATCTGACTGAATGATTAGTTACTGTTTTAGGTTTGTACCGGGGTTATCGGACACCGTAGCGGCAGCAATGGCGGCTGACCTACGTCGTAGGCGCGGCAATGTTTGTTTTTTTGGGGGGGTTTAACCTCTATACGACCGTCAAACTCATAAACGCCCTAAAGGTTCCATATTATTCCATCAGTTTCTATATGTTTTCATCTGTAGATTCCTTTTCACTTTCTTTTAAGGATGATTTTACAGGATAAGCTTTAGAATCTGGCTGGACAACACTCTGATGTTCTCGAGAATTTGTCTCCAGCCGTGAGGAAGAGAGTTGAGGTTCTCAAAGATATTCAGCTACTTATTATTTGCATATCTTAATTACTCTTATTATTGTTTTTAATTTATGCTTAATTAAATGATTTAGATCTGCTTTTGATGTATTTAGTTGTAGATGTTTACTTATGAGTCATGTGAAATTTGATTTCAAAAAGCCTAAAGATGTGTGGTTGCTTTTTCTTTTTTTGTTACAGTTTACAATTCATGTACACAAACTTCCACTTTTGTTACTCATTAATCTTTTCTTTAATTATTTATTAATGTGAATATGTGATTTTGATGGCGAGATGTTTTTAATTTCATTGCTTAATGCTATTTGGTTTTGATATTTTGTCGTTTGCAGAGCGATGTTTTTTCAAGAGAGAGCCGCATTGGAATTGAAATACCGGAAATTGTATGCGCCATATGCAAAGGTTTGGATATATGATTTTCTCCCATTTGTATATGGCTTGCTCTAAATATTATTAGATAATTTTGTATAATCATAATATTATATTTTTTGTACGTATTGACGCATCATGAACTAATGGTTTACATACATAGTCAAACGACCTTTGAAAGAAAAACATAATTGAGTGAAGGGTCAAATGGTTATATCTGAAGTAAAAAAATATTTTCAGGGGGAAGTGTTAAAATCTCATTGGTAAAATAAGATCGTGCCATTTTACTATTAAGGCCTAAAAGCGCACCATTTACGGTACCGGTACTTACTGTGTGTTTTACTCGTAAATACCGATACCGGTACTGAAATACGGAGAAAATAAGTATCGGTACCGAATACAACCGGTACAGTACCGGTTCGGTACCCGGTGCTAAATAGTGAATCTAAGCGACAAGCCACACATGCTAATGTTGAAGTAGGATTTTCACTACTGGCTAACTAGGGAACTAAGGTTTGATCTAAAGACCTTAATTTGGTAGTGTAAAAGATTGAATTATTATGAGTTTTAAAGATCTTTAAAGACATAATGGTTATAGTATACACATAGAAACGTTGAAGATAGTAGCATTTACATATATATGTAAATTATTAAATCAATAGATTTATAAGCATGGTTTTAAAAGTCGCTAAGCGGTCCCTAGTTGGTCAACCCGGAAGTTGAGAGTACTCGATCTAGACAGAGAGTACTTTAAATTACAAAGAATTAGTTTTCGAAAATTAAATATGTCAAAAACATAAACTTACTAATATTTATAACAAAATACGTGAAAATAATATTCATTCTTTAATTCATTAATATGATAGGCATAAAAATTATGTTTTATTTATTTATTAAGTCAAAATTGGCCCGAATTGACCTACTGAGTCCGATTTTAGTCGAAGTTGACCGCGTTTGATTGATTCCGAGTAATTAGTTAGAGTTGAAGAAAGCCGTCTCGGCAGCATACCTTGTAGCGACTACTCGGAGAATACATTGCCTTGAAGACCTTGTTTTACAACCATGTTTATAAGATGTATTTCCTTTATACAATCCGTCTAACACATAAGGACTTAAACTAGTTTAATATAAAAATAAAAGACAAAACTTGCAATATATACTTTATTAAATCTTCATTGTCGGCACACACAAATAAGAGTGAATGGTAACTCGTCCACAGTTTCATAGGTAGAATAAAAAGCGACAACCCTTAGCAGCAGGTGAAAGGTATATGCATCCCCATCACAAATTTTTTACTAGAAAATTAAAAATCACAAAATTTTTATTAGCAAAATGGTTAAAGTAAAACTTAAGCCTAAGAAAGGTCGGTACCAAACAGAAAGTATTAATCTTGAAAAACACAAGAAGTTGGTACATCTACCGAAAGTGTCCGGTACAGTACCAATATTCTAAGGTAAATCAACCCACAATACCGGGGTAGTTACCATACCAAACCAAAAGTACCGATCTCATAAAATGCAAAACATGGGTACCCACTTGGTACTAAAACTGGCTCGATACCGATACCCAGCACCTGATACCGAATGGCAAATGCTAATCCCTACTAAAAACCCAACCCGCGTACCTAAAACCTGTATCAAACCTACCAATCAACTTTGTCATATAGTGATCCATAAAATGAAATGTTTCATCTCCTGGGCAACCTCAATCTCAGCCCCTTTTATAGCTACAGCCTATGAATCTGTTAGTTTTGAAAAGTGTGAGCCACCCTGGCCGATAGGGTTAACAAAGCCGAGGCAGGCGACGAAAGCACACTATACACGAAGCGCAAGGTACTTATATAGTATTTATTACACTTGTGACAAGTTTCTAACATCAAGTACCTAAATTTAGATGGAGATAACCTCTATATAAAATTTAATATAAATAACCTATATGTACAACCTAAATATCTACATATACAACCTCCTGATGCATAAAATTTGCACATTTACAAAATCTACACAATAACAGGAGCTGCGCCTCATGTACGCCCATCACCTCACACCATGGGAAGCGATGCCTCTCTCACTTGAGTGCGCCTCAGGTAAGATTTAAGCGGAGACTTCAGCCTTGTGAAGAGATCCACTTAAAATCAACACATGGTTTTATTCATGCCATAAAATAACTTGTAAGATAAAGAAGTGTAGCATTTGAGTATGAAAAGGTGGAAGGGACAATAGTTTTGAAAGCAGAACAATTGCAGCAATCAACCCTACCCAAGAATGGTGAGGGTAAAAAACAAAACATATGACTATATAAAAAGGAGATAGAAAGTATTTCCGTTTTCAAAATTATAACTTCAGCAATTGTGTGTTGAAGATTTATCAGTGTCACGGACAATAGTCTTTGAAGGCAGAACAATTGCAGCCACCGGATTTTGTGGGAGTCCACCACCTTCGTCAATAATCAGCCTAAGACCATCCACATGAAGCTTTCCATGGTGACCGCTCACCACAATCGTCCCTGTTTTTCTCAGTTCCTGTTTTTTTTTCAAACAACTCAACTGATTATGACAAGATCAAATCCTGAATATGATAGTGGTGAAGCTTGGTCTTTTAGATTCAGGGGGCACTTACATACGCATAGTGTATGTATAAGAAAGAGATTTAAAAGCAAATGATTAGACCATCTATTATGGCCTTACGCCCGGGTGAGGTGGCAGCCCCGAGGCATGAGAGGATAACACATAGTGAAAAAGAAAGTGAGTGAAAGAAGCTACTTGGTTGCGAAAGCATAACAACACATAGGACATATTAATAGCCTTATACCTCAGGGATGTCCCAAACACTCTTTCTGCCGCTGAGAGGCTCCACCTTAGGAATCCTTGTATCCTTGGCTTTCAAATATTTAATCTGCTCTTCAACATCTTTCCCTCTCTCCAAACCACCATGAACCGCTATCAATTTGCAAAATTCCACTCCTTTCTCTGTGTCTATGGCCACATTATCCTAAACAAGATTTATTAAGGTGTAAGCTAGAGGGTGGTTTTCGGTTTGAAAAAAAAAATTACTTAAATTTACTTTTAAAAGTTTTTTTAACCATTATTTGTTACTAGATTGGGCTGGGATAAATAAGATTGGACTAAAATTTTAGGGGAAATAATAAAACTCAAATAACCATTATTTGTTATGTTGTTTATTCGGTTTGAACCAAATTCAGATACTTGGAACCCATAACCCTTTTAAAACCGAGTATCTTAACAACAAAAAGGATTACCTCTTCACGGATCCACACCAAGTTAGAAAGAAACTTCTTGTGTTCATCAGGAATGACTTTCATCAGTTCTGCATAAACAACATATCAACTGTATTTTGACTTTTGGAGGCCAATTTGTAAAATCCTGATTTTATCTACTAGGGCTAAACAGTTAACCAGGCACTAGGCACAAACTTGAAAATTTGACACCAACACGACCCAGTTAAGTGATTAACCCATATGTTATTTGTTTTTCTCCCTCTTTAACAATTACAGCTTAACTTAAAAATTGCAAATGTGTATAGAAATATTAAATTCTTGACTATAAGATAATATGCCAATTTCGGTTCTATGTTTTATTTTTAAATACCCAACCAATTAGAACTGTAACATAAAAGGCACTTTATAAATACAAGGGAATACGAACACGAACTAAAGTGTTGACCAAAACTATCATATTCATACTAAGCCCAAACCCACTAGTTTGGGTAAATTGATGATACTAGAAGAAGGTAGTGGTTGTTTTATAGAATGGAATGTAGATTATGTTCCTTATATTTCAACAAGATAGATTTAAATCCCTTAATATTATTATTCTCACCAAATAGATTATGAAGAGATTTCAAGGTATTGATGTCATTTTACATTGACAGAATGTGAGATTTCAAGGTATTGATGTCATTTTACATTGACAGAATGTGAGATTTCAAATTAAAATTCCATTCTAGTTCCAATTCCAACACTAGCTTGTATTGAATAACTGAAAAGTTGATAAAAGATACCACTAACCAGGGGATCCGTGGGGAAGGCCATAAGATTCAAAGGTGGTTCCAGCATCATAAATAGAACCCTGATACTGGGTCCCTTTTACAGCATTAAATCTGACAGTAATCTTGCCAGCCCACCTCCTCCCCTGCAGATGCATATTCTGGTACCCATACCCCTATACCACCCTTCTCTCTCTTCGCTTGCCTCAAACTCCGCCCAGGTATCCCGAAACTCCGAGCCGTCGGGGGGCGGCGGGATGGCCCCCACGAAGGCGGCGAAGGCGAAGTCGTGGTTTCCAGCGAGGAAGACGTGGGATTGGTTGGGGTATTTGGAGGGAAGCTCAATTAGGAAATCGAGGACTTTGCGAGTGTCGGGGCCGCGGTCGCAGTAATCCCCCAGGAAGATGATCACTGCCTTGTCGAAATCTGAGGCTGGGATTACACTTTCAAGATTGGACCACAGATTTTGGAGCTTCGTCATGTATCCATGGATGTCGCCTATGCAGATCACAACCCTCCTCGACATCATTTGCTTGCACCAAAATGGGTGGTGACTGCTACCATCAGCTACAGCTTTTTAAAGTATAGTTATCTAGATTTTTTTTTATCAAATTAAAAATTCTTCTTATTTTTCGTTTCTTCTTTTTAGATTTCTTACATCTTTCTCTCAATCCCAATAAATAAAATCATAACTTTCTTGTTGGTTAAACCAAATATCAATCTAAAACCTAGAGTAATAATAAACAAATTCTTTGTCACTAAGGTTTAATGGAATATGCTAGTAAAATAATCAAGCTTACATCTTATCTAAACATGTTTACTCTAGTCACATGAAGTAGACTTAATTTTAGCTTATTCCAGCGCACATGTTTGCATTGGTTGATTGACGTGAAGTCGTAGTCTCACGTAAATTTAACTCAAATACTACTAATAGTAGCGGTAAGTGGGTATCGAACACAGGGAGTTGTGGAATATGTGCTATCTAAAGTTCATACTAAATTGACTAATTTATCTAAAATGCAAGAAAATGAATTCAAGATTTTTAGTGTTTTGGTTTTAAAATTAAACAAATTGCAATTCAACTATTGGTTGTTAAAACGGATTAGAAGCAATTAATCATCCTAAGTTTCTGGTTTCAATTAACACTTGTGTTTTAAATCCAACTAGAAAGAATCACATAGACATGACTCGTGTATGACTATTTATTCGTGATGTAAGGGAACTAAGTACTCGGATTACAAAGACGTGAGGTTGTTACCCGATGACCAATTAACCAATATCCAACCCTAAACCCTCCCGTGATATCTTGATTGTCAATGACACTAAGAACGTACGATTAAGGCTAAGATCAAAACATCAATCAACAGTTTACAAACAAATATTCAAACACCATAATAAACTACAAACATTGCAAGCCTATTATTCTAGAAATTAAGGATAAAAACACAATTGTTTCAAGCAAACCTTCAACCTAGGATGATCACAATGAGTTTAGCCACTCATGGTCTTGCAAATCATCACACCATCAAATATCATGTTCATATGAATCATAAACACCAAACAAATGTTAGAAATTGTTCTTGAACCAAATGGGACACTCAAAATCACCTCTAGAACTCTGCAAAAACGTCTCCAATGATTGACAACCCAAAAGCCTCTTGAAAACCGAATTAAAAACGGCAGTTACACTTTTCTCGCATGCCACCACCGTAAGCTACTGTGGTCAACAATTTCCTTACGGTCCCAAGCTTCTGGCTTACGGTGCATAAAGGGATCAGACTTCACCATAAGCTACGGTGTCCACTGTAGCTTACGGTGGTCAGCATCTTTTCCACTATTCTTTTCTTGTCAATTCTACATGTCTCTACCTTCTTTTGGCTAAGTACAAGCTCCCATCAAAGCACGTTAAAATCGCTCGTTTATGCTTTTCGGTACCTGTAAAGCCATACACACCGTGGTTATCAAATCCTAATAATTAATTCAATTAAGTGCGGAATATTGATCATTTTAAAGCACTTGAGGGTTGTCCAGTGGACCACCCATCACATCCTCACACTTAACCGTTGCTTGCCCCAAGCAACAAATCATAAACATTTCCAAGCTTAAAAGTGATCGAAGTGTAAACCAAACACAAACATATCATCCAATTATTAATTTACCATCATACCAAATGACACGCCCCTCACAATAACTCTCCTCTCGGTGACAAAAAGGTACTAGCAAGATTGTGCTAGATCACTCAATGCGAGTGTGTGATTGTGCAACAATAAGCTTGTGTAATAATCAAATCTCCACCTACAAAATGCCTAACATGCTTACGAATTAAAAGGACTTTCGGGTTCTAACGAGGCTATCTGTAAGGGTGAGAATTTGTGGGATATATATGCATGTAGCTCATTGAATTGACCCGGTTTTATTATTACAAATTAACAAAAACAACCATTACTACTTACACAACTTCACTATCTTTTTCCTTCTTTTTTTCTCTTTTCATATTTTTTTCTTTCTTCTTCTTTTTTTTTTGAACTACAAACATTGAACAAAGAACACATACACATCAACATCAACACTCATACTAAGCTCCTAAACCGAGTCGATTAATAGGTAGAATTTTTGTAGGACATAGGTTTGGGTTACAAATGAATGGTATAAAACTCAATTTTGGCTACTAATGAATAAACCCCCATCCCTCTCACTACCAAGCTCATATATTTATCTTATGAGGTCCAACCCCCAAAACCCACACTCTCACACATCCAGACGAGGCTACCTAAATGCCCTTATCATCTTCACAAGCATGTTACACCTAGGTTTCGACAAGCATATATTACACAAGTTCTATTAACACAAATCACACACTACCACTCAAACCAAAGAATTAAGTTCTAGTAAGCATCCTTGTGGCCAAAAACTCACTAGGAAAGAATAAAAAGGGATACCGATGTGTCATGTGGATTAAGGTTAAATTTTAAATTTGACAATTGTTTTGCTCGGTTTTAAAAATTTTCAAAATCTCAAAATTTTCCCCATCCCCACACTTGCAATACATTGACCCCAATGTATGGCTTTGAAGGAAACGATCACTAAAGCTACCTCAACCTCATTTTCAGCTCAACTCTCAAATCCCAAATTTCTTTTTGTTTTTTTATAAACACAAATGAACACCACCAACACTACCACAACCCGTAACATGAATATCAACCACAATATACCACCCTTCCACCCAACCATAAACAAAACACAATAATGTATACAAAAATATACAAGGAAAGAACACCACCTGACTAGTAGTAGCGCGGCTGAGGAGGTCCAAAGATGGATGCCATCATCTCTGAAAACTCTCCAAATGCAAACGCGCCGCTTCCACTACCGTTTCCACCTTCACCTCCTTCTTGTTGCGCGACGCTCTGCTGCTGACCGTATCCGGGATCCACCCACTGTGAGTGATGTATCAATGGCGTGGGGTAAGAAACTCTACCATCATAAGGTGGCAAAGCCGAGTAGTCCACTGGCGGTGGGTCCACAACAACCGGTCGCCCCACATGCCAATCAGAGTGCATGCACTGGTTTTGATCATCAAGGTACCGATTGTTTATCTCCTATTCAAAGCATAAGCATTGGTGCGATTCCATGATTCTTGTCGGTCGAAATTGTGCCTTAAAGCACGTTCCATGCTTGCACCCATCCACGTCTGGTGATCAAAAAATGTCCTTTCGGACCCACTCCAACTATCGAATATAGGAGGACGTTGACTTTCAATCACCTCCTGCGTTGTTCCTTGATGAGCCCAATTTGGCTCATAAGGATACCTTGAAAAGTCGAAGAAACCCCCAGCATGACCACTACTCGAACCCCCTTGAGCAACATATGGATTATCCATATAATCTTCATCACCACTTGGACCCTCCTCTTCACTTTCGGGCTCGTCATCCTCCCCCGGTCTTAACGGTCGCGCATCGGCTTTCAACACTCTCCATCTTTGACCCTCACTTTTTAGCTTATGATACCTTTCAGATTCTGTATATTTCCACCCAGCCCCTAACTGCTTCACATCAAACGGCTTGAACTTTTTGTAAGACCCCTTGTCGTCCGCACCAATTGCCTCATACATCTTCAACAGTGTTGTGATGAGTCTACAATGTGGAATGATCTTCCGCTGATCACTGTTTCTACTAATCCAAACATTATTCAGCACTAAAAATCGAAACGGAAACAATGGAGCTCCGGTCAACAAAGTGTATAACACCGGCACTTCCAGACGCCGTACCTCTGTAGGTCCACTTGGAGGATCAAGATAAACCTGCTTCCTTGTTTATGTAACACACACATGAGTGCGGAATCCAAGTGTATATGCAAACCAAAGCAAGAGCACAACCAATATAACAAGAGATATATCTTCAAATGTTCACTATATTGATTTGTAGAGAGCCTAGTACATAGACTCTTGAATAAACTGCTTATCTCTCTATACACTCTCAATGTTCTTTCTCAGTGCTCACCCTTAGACTCACTCCAGTCACTTTAGTGTTGCTAACTTTACAAAGAAGTGCATGTCTGTTTATATAGTGCCAACACCTAGCAATAGTACGAAGAATGTTACTAGTCGTACGAAGCACTACACAGACACGAAGAACATTCAGAGATGGTTGCTCGTACGAACAACTTATGGCTCGTACGAATTAGTAAGTCATTCATACGACCAAGCAATGTTCTTGTAAACAGGTTTACTCGTACGAGCATGTAATGACTCGTGTGAACATGTAATGGCTCGTACGAGTAAGCAACTTGCTTGTACAGAGCACCTTTTACTCGCACGAACAAGCTAAACATCGTAGCAAATCAAGATAGGAGGATATCTTGATTTGGTCGTTACGACCAAACTTTACAGACAAAACAAACAAAGACCGTATAATTACTGACGTAACTAAGAACAAACGACAGACACAAAAGTGTATCAACAAACTCCTCCCTTAGATGTTGCTTGTTCTTCAGTCTTCATTTCTAATGGCTTGCTTTGGACTATGAGCTTCCAGCGTGAATAGCGAACTGAATCGAACCAAACCGAACTGAGTCGCATCCACATAAATATGCATCAACAAACTCCCCCTTGGATGCTGCTCGTGATGGTTCGTTCTTCATACTGTCGGATCTTCAGATGGCTTCACGTGTCACAGCCAGGAGGTGCATCAACGAACTCCCCCTTGAATATATCTTTTGGTGTTGATAAGTGGTCAGCTATGAATTGATCTTCTTGATTCACGGCTTGCATTTATGTTGTGTCTTCATTCCCGTAACTTGTTTTCTTCAAACTCGTCCTCTTTACCTTTAGCTTGCTTGAATATTACATCTGCACACACAAAAAAGCTAAACGCGTGATGAGAACATCCGTAGGGATTTAATCAACCTTAGAAAACTGCCATTTGGAAATTTCATGACGGATTGATTTTAAGCATAATTAGCATATGACACACATGAGACCAACTTTTATTCAACCATTAACTGACAATACTTGAAGAGTTTTTAAGATTGTTCAATTTTAATCCATTAAACTTCAAAGCTTGTCAACTTCGTCCATTTATGAAGATGCAATTATTTTCCGGCTTACAATCAGGATTTAGATCGGATAGACTCGAGTTCCAGCCTCGGTCAATCAAAATAAACTAGAAAAAAAATCTTTTTGACTTTTATAAAATTTATATTAAAACTCACCTAAAATATTTTGTTTTTTTAGTTTTAAATGTAAAGACAGAAAGCAATCAAACAAGTAAACATTTGCAGATATTCTTTTGCGAATTTCGAGGGTAAGAGAATCATATTAGTATATGGTCATGTCAAAACACCCTTGTTGTTTGATTAATTAGCATTTAGATAAGTATCCTATATCAGTTATCGGTATTGTTGTCCACATAAGCTCAACTTATCAGATGTACTCGCGGTTGGGGGATAGGGTTAATGTATGATTTATACTTACCGACCGGTGTCCATCACTTCACAACACAATCCCGTATCAAGACATGCACGAGAGGATATCTTACCGGTGAGTATACTGCTTATCATCTGGTTTGACGTATATGATGTGAGATACTCACTTATTTTGATTGAAAACAAGCCCTATGTGATTAAATCACTTATTGATGAGGAACTTGAGTTTCAGATGCATGCAGGGCACAGGAGTAAGTCCGTGAACAGGTTAGTACCATCATACCGACAAAGAGACGAACTTAACTCCCGCATAAAGATGTGATATTATATCACTTATTTTTGGGTGAATGTGATATGTTTATCACTTATTGATAGTCGTATGCAGCATTTACACATATGTATAGGATCATGGAAGTTCTAGACTTGCATTACCGTTGGTAACGTTGTTATTCGGTAAAAGATTCAACCATGATACCCAGAAGATAAGCAAGCATAAAGACCACATATCTCAGAACCTCGGCATACTATCAAATGAAATTTCGGTACCAACACCATATGCCAATGAATGGTTCCCACCTGGTCTTCAGTCGATTATGTTTATAACGCCCTGTGCACACTTTAAAATGATTGTAAGCCTACTGATACATCAAATATAGAGCTACTTATCGTTTTTCATTTTGAAGTTCAAACAGGTTTTGACAGACCACTAATTTACTATTATTTTCTCTTTTTCTTGCCAGGAAACTCATTTTTGTTTTTCTCATGTTTTTATATTTTTCGGATTGAAATTTACTCCCCCAACAAAGCAAAACGTGAATTTAAACTATTAAATATATCTTTTTGGATTGTCCTTAAGAAAAATATTTACACAAAAGATTTCCTGATGTGGATTAACTCATATTTTACCTCAATGCCGTTTACCAAAATTAATTTAATAAAAATTACTTATCAAAGTATTTGAGAAAAGAGTTGGCATGTTGGTAATCGGTGTGGACCACAACAACATTGATGAGTTTCACATTGAAATAATCACGTGTGAGGTGATATTCTAGATTAATGTGTTTGGACTGGAGTGCTTACGAGATTTTAGAAAATTGTAAAGCAGCTTAAATATCGATAGAGAGGGGAGAGATTGGAAATTTAAAACCGTAATCCTGCAATTTCTCCGTGCATTGCTAGGAAACTGTGTGCTCTCCCAACTGAATATCCACCTGGTGTGGATCTCAAGGTCGATTTTGCAGCTACTTCATATAACTGAGAAATCTCTTCACATCAACAAGAACATAAACCTCCGGGTCCGGGTGGTAAGAAGCAAGAGTGCATGTGAAGAAGCTTGTACACATCATCTTTGGACGGTCTATACATGATGTTGTCCACATGTTTTTGCACCAGCAAAGGTCTCCGTCTTTCTCCTTTAGAAGTAGTGTGCATTTGTTCAAACCATGCCAAGGCATTCCCACACCTGGTAGGTTTGTTCAACCAAACACTTTTTCTTCAATCACACCTATGGAGAAATGTACACTGCACGATCATCTTGTAAGCTTTGAACTTCTTGTGGAAGACGTAAGACATGAATTTTTGATAATCTTCTGACGTGCTGCAGGCGCGTACATTTTGATTGAATCTATCATGTGGATCCGATCCAAGCCTTAAACAAACAAGTTGTTGGTCGTTTTTCATCTTGTCGAAGTTATCAACTTCATTCACCAATCTTTCTTCATTCATCAGACATTATCTTTTCTTTCTTTCCAATCAAAGGCAACAACTCCTGGATGTAGCGATGTTTTGGAGCTATATGTCACCGCTCTTGTGCCTGGATGCTCCACTATCAACAAATCTATGATTATCAATAGTTCTTCCTGGAACATCCTGCACACTCGTTAAAGATTAGTTGGAAATAGGGACCCAAGCCTTCATTGACTTGGGTCGCCGACATCATCAAGAATTGGAACTTCATTTTCCCAATTATTTAGAATGTATTGTGCTCCCCTGAAACAATTATCGGTTTTGGTTTCCAAAACTGTTTTTATTTCTCATTTTTATCATTTGATTGTGTTTGGACAACCTTCAGTTTTAAAGCCTTTTCAACAGCTTTTTGTTGTTTCTTTCTCTGTTTCATTTCTTATTGTTTAACAAGACGAGGGTCCTGTTTTGGCGAAACAGATTTTGTATGGTAACGTCTACCATGGGACGCATCAATTTTTGCTTTTCCCTTCGTGAGATATGGACAGTTTTTGATAATGTGTCCATTCTTACCACACTCAAAGCATGATCTCCGCTCAACAAACCTCGGAGTACTATAAGTGTGGCAGCCTGATGATGAACTTCGTGATCTTGAGGTACTTGGTCCTACATTACAACAATTTTTGTGTTGTGTGTAGTTGTTCTTGCTGTTTCTCTTTAAAATTTTATTTTGTTTAACAAAATCCGTGTTTGATTTGTTTTCAAAAGATTCAATTTTATCAGTCCCTCGGGATTTCACGAAGTTCACATTTTGAATTTTCTTCTTGTGTTGGCTCTGTTTGCTTTTTCCATTTCCTTGGTTAGCGTGATTTTGCTTTCGTTGATTGTTTTGAGGTTTCAATTTTTGATTTCCGTATTTCTTTCTAACTTCGGTTTTTAGGAGAGGAGCACACTGAGTCACTACAACTCTTGGCCTCGAATTACCCTAAAACTTACTAGTAGAATCCTCGAAAACTTTATCAATCAATGATTGATTGACATTTTTGATGGGAAAATCTTTGTCTGAGTAAACTTTTTCGGAACCAATCAATGTAAAGCAAGTTCATGCTTTCACAGGTTTCAACATGAGCTTTAGCAAGCTTGACATTGGCAGCCACACATGGTTTCGCTGGAGGATCACAGAGAATGTGATTTTTGTGAGATACATTTTCCTCTTTTATTATCGCATCTGATTGCTTAGGTTTGTCCTCATCCGACTTGTTATCCGAACTATCATAATCCTCAATAATTGGAGGATTCTGATCATTCGTCGACTTTGATTCATTGATGTTAGCCGATTGACCTTGACTTGAAGATGTGCCCTTAGTGAACCCTAGACCAGTTGTAAATTCTTCTAGATCCAATGGGACGGTGGGTTCAAACCGTGGCATATCTTCATCATCTGGCATTTTGGTGTAATTGTGCCTAACCGGAGGAGGACAAGCCTGGTAACCTATGCGTTTCACATCACCTTTCTTCTTTTGAACATCGATGATGTGATCCAAAGCATATCTTGAGTTGGAGTAACTGTCCAACTTGAGTTTGATTGCATCATGTTCACACTTTGCAGAGGCTAACTCCCTTTTTGTTTCTTCAAGCATGTTAATATAATTGTTAATGGATGTTTGTTTTCTCAAAACATTCTTTGTTAATTCAAAAACATCCTTCTTTAAAGTTTCAATTATTGTTTTAAATTCCTTTTCGTTTTTCTTAAGAGCTGTGTTAGCCTCGGTGCACTTTGTCAGATCTACAGTCGAACTCTGATGATGCTTCTTTGTGAGATCAAATTTACCTTCAAGTTCTAAGTATTTACCCTTTAAAGCTATACATTCAAAACACTTAGACACAATAGGTTTATCGAATCTTACCTGACTAGATTAGCAATCCAAACGAGTCATGAATGTTGCACAAAGAGTGGAAGATCCGATTGATTAGAGATGCTTAGAAAATTCATCAGATGGTCCTTCAGTTTCATTCTCCAAATCTTCTTCGCTGTTATCCGTCGATTCAGTTTCAGTGATCACCTCATCTACTTCAACATTAACATCTTTAGAACGTTCTTCACTCGAAGTCGATTTTGCTTCATCTGAACTGCTGCTATCCCATGACCTGTCATCATTTCTGGACGATTCTCCTTTGTTATTATTTTTTGTAATTTCAGCATAGTATGCAGTTCCTCCTCTACCATTGTTTCCTAATTGAACAGACCAATCACAACCCTTATCTGCTTGAACTACTAACGCTCGGTTGGAGTTGTTTGTAGGAACCATTGCTCTTTCGTTGTTAGTAACTTGATTTCTGTTGAAAGGATATTGATTTCCTTGTTGTGGAGGCTTCGTGCATTCTCTTTTAAAATGCCCCTTTTCTCTACAGTTGAAACAAGTAACTTTCCTTTTGTCAAAACCGTATTGAGGATCCTTCTACTTTCCAGATTAGTTCTTCCTGTTTTCTCCATAAAATCTTTTGCCCTTCTCACTGCACTTGCAAACGCCCATTTGATATCAATTAACTCCATCTACTCCTTATCGATTTGTGCATAGTCTTCGCTGGTTAAATTAATGTTACCAATTTGTCCAGCTACTAATCCACAATAGAAACTCACCAAAGTGTTTAGAAGCCCATGTGTTCCCGTGAAACTTCCACACTTACCTTAGAAAGGTTTGATGTATCAAGTCTGACAGTGTTGGAATTTTAGGGTTGAAAGTTTTCACCATAGAAAGCTTGTTGTTGAACTTGAGGTGTAATAATTTGTGGTTGAGGAAGATAAGATTTTGGATCAAATACTTGTTCATAAGCTTGAGGAGTTGGACTAATATCTTGAGGTAGAGGAAGAATGGCTTTTGGATCAAAAACTTGTTCATAAACTTGAGTACTTGAACTAACAGACTGATCTGGTTTAACTTGTGGCAGAAAAGGATTTGAATTTGATGTGAATGCTGTTTGTAGCTTCGGTTGTTGAATTGTACTTATACCTGGGTTAATGCCTCCAAAATACATTTCTCGGTTTTGTGGAATTGGAAATCGTTTTGCTTTGATAATTTCTTCTTCATTTTTGTTTTCTAGTTTCTAAACAAATGCGTAAATGCTGATCACATCCATCACACCTGGATGTTTTAGCAATTCAATAAATTGATTCCACTTAGGTGGTAAGGCATCAGCAAAGCGCATAACAATCTCCTGTTGTGATGCAATGACCTTGTATGAGTACATCTCACTAAGCAAATGATAGAAACGAGTTATCATATCCTTTGGTGTTTCACTTTCTATAAACAGAAGCGCTTCACTCTTTCTTTAAAAGATCAGTCGAATTTTTTCGTTGCTGCATTTCCTTTTCCTCTTGTTTTTAACGAGTCCGATAAGCTCTTCATAGTTGTACAATACATAAATTGATGACAAATATCTTTGTGAAGAGCTTGCGTAAGAATGGAAAAGGCCTTCTTTTCTAGATCAAAGGCTCTTTTATCATTCTCATCCAATTCGGCTAAAGAGGCTGAATTTGATACAACTTCTTCGAGAGATTCTTTGTACGGATAAGTAAAACATGTCCACAACTCAGTATTCTGACCAAGAACATACGTATGAAAACGACTTTTCCATGAAGGATAATTGTTCATATGATTTAACTTTGGAGGACGGTTGTTACTTCCAGTTCCACTTTTGCTAAGGAGAAGAGTTTGAACGCTTTGATTTTGATTTATAACAAAAGCCCATTGACCAGCGATAATCGTTTGTGGGGGTATTAAAGATTTTACCCATGAGGTTGCAGAGTTAGATTGTGATGAATCTTGACTTGTACTTGAACTACACCCCAATCCCAAGGATTTGTACCCATTTTGTTCTTGTTTATGAAAGGTTTAAAGGTTAATTTTTGAAAATAACAGTCTCCTTTTAAAGTTCACAATTTTAAAAACCACTAAGATTTGAAAAACTGAAACACGAAAAACAATCAAAGAAGATGGGTTCTTCGAATGAGTCAATGATTCGTACGAGCCACTGTCTTTCGTACGAACCAAGTTGTTCGTACGAATGACACTCTTTCGTGCGAACAACCTGTGCTTCATGCGAACAAGGTCCTTCGTGCGGATGGGTTATTCCCACGGATGTTTTTTTGCTGAAGTTTGGTTTTTTGCAGAGAGGAATCTTTTTGTAGGGGTTGGTTGGTGAAAATTTCCTTTTCTAACAAAGACGTGTTTCTGAGTTTGTTCGAAAGTGGTCAGTTATCTACACAATTTCGGTTAAAAAGACAAACATTCCATATCAGCTTTTCAGTCAAAACAGTCAAGTCCAGAGATTTGGTCAACCCTATATTCTGGTGAGTTTTCCGACAGTGTTTCACCTGAAAATATGTCCAACTGAACTTTGATAGAAACTTTTAAGAAAAACCAGTCCTAACATGTCTCCATGTATTCTAACAAGGTTTTTATGAAAATTTTCTGGATACAACAAGTTTTAACTAAGTTTTAAGTTGGTTAATTTTTTTAAAACTTAAATTTCCTGTTGAAAGTTCAAGAACACTTCCAGAAGTCCTCACAACTAGCTCAGGCATAACACTAAGCTTGGTTTTAAACAAGGAAGAGAGCCAAAACTCTGATACCAGTTGTAGGTCCACTTGGAGGATCAAGATAAACCTGCTTCCTTGTTTATGTAACACACACACGAGTGCGGAATCCAAGTGTCTATGCAAACCAAAGCAAGAGCACAACCAATATAACAAGAGATATATCTTCAAATGTTCACTATATTGATTTGTAGAGAGACCCAGTACAAAGACTCTTGAATAAACTGCTTATCTCTCTAAACACTCTCAGTGTTCTCTCTCAGTGCTCACCCTTAGAGTCACTCCAGTCACTTTAATGTTGCTAACTTTACAGAGAAATGCATGTCTGTTTATATAGTGCCAACAACTAGCAATAGTACGAAGAATGTTGTTGGTCGTACGAAGCACTACACAGACACGAAGAACATTCAGAGATGGTTTCTCGTACGAACAACTTATGGCTCATAAGAATGAGTAAGTCATTCGTACGACCAAGCAATGTTCTTGTAAACAGGGTTACTCGTACGAGCATGTAATGACTTTTACGAACATGTAATGGCTCGTACGAGTAAGCAACTTGCTCGCACGGAGCACCTTTCACTCGTACGAACAAGCTAAACGTTGTACCAAATCAAGATATATCAAGATAGGAGGATATCTTGATTTGGTCATTACGACCAAACTTTACAGACACAATAAACAAAGACCGTACAATTACTGACGTAACTAAAAACAAGTGGCAGACACAAAATTGTATCAACAACCTCAGCTTTGTCACCCCGCCGTGGAATGACATTCTGTAAACATATCGCCAACATAAACTTCCCTTCAATTTTCAGATTCTTGCTGTAAAGCTTCCCATGGTTGGTACCAGGTAAAAGCAAATAGTCCAACATTGTGTTCCACCTTGGGTGCTTTTCGGGCTGAAAGTACAAATCCTCCAACCTTGGGATCATGTATTGATTCACTGGTTTGCTATCAAAATTCGCCACCCTCCGCAATGAATCGAACGACATCTCCACATCAATGCCAATGACGGTTCCGATCAGCTTCATCTTTGACGCACCCTTGAATGAAGGACATCTTAGAGTGGCCATCCACTCCTGAATTTCGGTGTCATATAAATTTGTTCCCTCATGATCATAGCACTTTAATGCCGCTTCCCAACCTAGAGCTCGGAACTTCTCGGTAATCCCAGACGGACCGAAGTCTACTTCTCTAACCTCTTTTTCGCATATAAAGGCTTCCTTCCGTTGGGCTAACTTGTTGATTTGATCATTAAATAACTCAGCTTGCCATTCAGACGGCTGATTGTGCAAGGGCCCGGATGTCCACTTTGGTTTAGGACCCCTTTCTGGTACTTCTTCTTCATGTTCTTTTTCTATATCACTTTGTAAAACCAGCCTCCTTTTTCTTTGAGTAGGATTACTTGAGGATCCAACCTTCTCTTTGCCTTTACATCCCATGTTAATTCTGCAATGCATAGAAATAAAGAACACAAATCATTCCTGTTCTCATTAACCCACAATATCCCCACACTTGCTTATCACTATGGTTAAGGATAAAAGCTAAATCTCATGTTTATCATTTGCAAAAATTTGAACAAGATTTCCCTAAGTTAGTAAAATTCTGCCCAAAAATCCCATTTTTACCAAATGACTTAGCTTCCATAACCACAACCATTCAAAGCCCATAAAATTCATCTCAACATAAAAACTATAAGCATGTGTGGAATCAAAGGTAACATCACACTTACAATTCTACAATGCATCATCAATAATGTAAGAAAGTGCATACCTTTGCTTTGTAGAAGATAAAAATACTAAGAATTTCAAGATTAACCAAAACCCACCAAGAACCCTAAAATTTTCGGATCCAAATGTCTAAAATCGACCACCCAAACATTGAATTCCTCAAAATGCAAGCACAATTTCAAAATCCTTGCGAAATTTTAGTCAAGATTGACCTAAAAATCACTCGATTTGGTGAAGATATGAAGAATTGGTGAAGTTGTGAAGTGGTGTTCTTGAAAGGGTTTAAGGAAGAAGAAGAATGAAATATGTGGCTAAAAGATGTGCGAGAAGTATGTAGTTTAAGGTTAAAACTCGTATTGCCCTTGCTGTTAAGGCAGACTCACGCCCAGTGGCCACCGTAAGCTACGGTGGTCACCCTAAGCTAAGGTGGCTACTAATATTTTTAAGTCCGTAAGACAGGAGCTTAGCACTGTAAGGAGGTTCAAGTCCACCGTAAGCTACGGCGGGGACCGTAAGCTATGGTGGTATATGGGCATTTTTATTTGAACTTTTTTACGATTTTAAACTACAAACATTATGATACCCCCTCGAAAAACTCGTGTTGTCCTCAACACTATGTTTGAGAAATTCATAAGAACTTCCCCATACTTGTTTCAAACACAAGTCAAAACGAGTTCAGACAATTGCTTGAAAACAAACTAACTAAACCACTAAACTAACTATTTACACTACCAAACCTGGGCCTCTTATGCTTAATCCGCATCCAACGGGCGTAAAATGTAGCCAACTTTGTCAAGCTCGAGATGTTTGATGTCGTTCCCTTCCAAGTACGGTTTGAGCCGATGCCCATTCACCGTTTGCTTCGTGTTAGTATGAACATCTATAATATCTACATCTCCAAACCTGCCCACTCTTGTGATTACATAAGGACTCATCCATTTGCTTTTTAACTTTCCCGCAAACAGCTTCAATCTTAAGTTGTACAACCAAACCTTTCGACCCACTTCAAAAGTTCGTTTCCGGATCTTCGCATCATGGACCTTTTTGAGCTTATCTTTATATGCCGCCTCACACTCAGACGCGTCATCTCGGATTTCTTCTATCTCGCTCAACTGTAATTTCCGGATTTTATCCGCTTCGTCATAATCCGTGTTCACCGTTTTAATCACCCAATGTGCCCTATGCGCTAACTCCATCGGTATATTACATCCTTTCCCATACACTAACCGGTAAGGAATTGTACCAATGGGAGTTTTATAAGCCGTTCGGTATGCCCACAACGCATCATCCAATTTGCTTGCCCAATCTTTCCTATCCATTCATACCGTCTTCATTAGAATTTCTTTGATTTGACGGTTGTAGGTCCCCTGGTCCGTATGGATCTTAACAGAATCGTCTATCTAATCTAGAGTGCGGAATCCCCTAGATCAGATTTCATAGAAACAAGAACCCGAACACGAACAATTTCCTTCAAACTGTGTTCTATTGATTATCCAACACAAAGTGTTTACAATTAATCAAGACTCAACTCTCTCTGAACAACTAAACCAGCAACACAATCAGCAGAACCAGCAACTGAACAACCTAAACCCTAATGCAAACCTCCCTTTATATAGAGATAGGTTATGCAACTGGGCTATGGTTTCCCTACAGGGACTGCTAATGGGTTTAAATCCCAATTCGCCTACCATGTGCTATTTAGTGTCTAGTTCCGCCCAATTACTTCTAGTTCACTATTACAAAACTAACCCGCTAACCGTTTATCATTTTACTTATTAAAAGATATCTAAAGACCAAATCTAAGTTGTTGTCACAAATATGCACCAACAAACTCCCCCTTGACAATAGCTTCATAAAATAACTTAGTCTTCAGTCTTCTTGCAATCTTCAGCATCTTTGAAAAAACGTTTGTCCTTGGATAGCTCCAACTTTAATAGCTTTTGTTAGCAACAGACTCCCCCTAAGCTGATGTATCCAATCACCAAATCTTCTAAATCGTTAGCGTTTGAGTAAACTCCAGTTTAGTCCTTGCATAGCAATCTTCAAACTCTTCAACTTTGACTGCAATGTAGAAAGGAGGTTCTACCATACATCCAAGCAAACTCCTCTCCACCAAATGTCTCAGCAACACACTGCTACTGTATACTATAAAATAAACATCTCGAGAAACCATAACAACACAAGTTAAACAAATTATTATTATTCAAGAGATAGTTAAACTGTATCACAGATTAAGCACTTCTCAACTCAAACCATATACTTAAAATTTTAAACACACTGAACCTGCAAGATCTTAAGAATTTTGAACTTAGCTTCTAACATCGTCTTCCCCTTATCGGTAAGAACTCCTCCATACAAAACCATATTCCGTACATTAAAAATTTACAAGAAAATAAAATATTTTTGGATTTTTATATTTTCTGAAAGCAAGTAAATAACAAAATAATAAACACTCTATATTTGTGAGTATCACCATTAAGAAGATTAGATCAACAACATCAAACTGTTTTCACACTATCTGATAATTCTATATGCAATATTCATGAAAAGCAGTTCAAGACGACTACCAGTATTGTTTATCCACTTAAACAAAATACATGAACATTTCAAGTACTATTACCTAGTGATATGTTTAGATAAATTATACTGATATACTAGTGTGTCCCACTTCAGGACATACCCCCACGATCAAGGTATGCACAAAAATTCCTCGTAGTAGGTGAGTATACCGAAATTCATCCTTTTGAATTACAACGTTAGATAATTGGTGATCAGGTCAGTACTTCCGTACAGCAAAGAGACCAATATCCAACGAGGGTTAGGGCATATACCAAATTTTGGTACGAATAATGCAATTTGCACATTTGAATGACTCTCTAAGAGAGCTTCTTCAATTTTTGGGATTTGGCATTTTAGCTCTTTTAAGATATCCTGGTTGTGCCTAGGTCAGCATATATCTGGATGCAGCAGAAGGACAACATTGATACCCCGGATGAAATAACAATATAAAGACCTAAAACCTCAGATTTTTGGCAATCTATCAACGCAAGATTTAAGGTTATAAAACCATACGCCACTGATATGTTACCCACTCATACAGAATTTATTATATGTGTATCACAAAGGTAAGTTGATTATTTCATGCCTTTTGCCTACTGGTACATCATATGATGAAGCAGCTATCACACTTAAGCAATTTAGTTTTAAGTTCTGTGTGACAGTCTAACTTACTGATGTACTATCATTTCTTCTTTTCCACATAGTGAAAGCTCATTTTTGATTTTCTATTTTTTTTTATGTTTTTGATTTTTGAAAAGCAGTAAATTATTTACAAAATATTTTTTATGGAAAAATGGTTATTCAGGATTCCTCATCCCGTTGAGTTCGACTAAATGTTCAAAACGAGACCTGTCAAATGCTTTTGTGTAAAGATCTGTCAGGTTATCTAGTGTGTCGACTCGATGCAGTTCAATTAATTTCTTTTTAGCACAATCCCGTATAAAATGATGACGAATGTCAATATGTTTTGTGTGACTGTGTTTTACGGGATTGTTGGTGATTGATATAGTGGCATTATTGTCTATCATAATAGGAGTACGAGTGAAATTCAAACCATAATCGCGCATCAGCTATCGGATCCAGAGAACCTGAGAGCAACAACTACCCGCAGCAATATATTCAGCTTCACACGTTGAGGTAGACATGCAAGACTGCTTCTTGCATTGCCATGACACGAGCCTCCCTCCTAAGAACTGACAACCACCTCTGGTAGACTTCCTTGTTGATTTGCATCCTCCAAAGTCCGAATCAGTGAAAGCAACAAACTTCAAATCACTAGCAGCTGGATACCATAACCCAAGTTTAGGTTTCCCCTTCAAGTAACGAAGAATCCGCTTCACCGCTTTCATGTGGGACTCCTTTGGATTCGCTTGATATCTTGCACAAAGACACACTGCGAACATGATGTTAGGTCTTGAAGCAGTCAAGTACATCAGAGAACCAATCATTACCCTGTATTTAGTTGGATCAACATCTTCCATACTCTCATGATCTGGACCAAGATTGTGATTCTCACAGATAGGTGTATTGAAAGTAGCGCAATCTTCCATTTTGAACCGAGACAAAATGTCATACACATACTTCGTCTGATGTATAAACATCCCATCCTTGTTCTGTTCAACTTGTAAACCCAAAAAGTAGGATAATTCACCCATCACACTCATCTCAAACTTGCTCTTCATTACCTCTTCGAAATCATGACACATGTTCTGATCATATGACCCAAAAACGATGTCATCTACGTATACCTGTACCAGCAGAAAGTCTTCCTTCTTCCTTTTAATGAAAACTGTACTATCAATCTGACCTCTTTCAAAACCATTCTTTACCAAATGTGCTGACAGTGTCTCATACCATGCCCTGGGTGCCTGATGCAATCGATACAACGCCTTATCAAGTCGATAGACTCGATCTGGTTAGTCTGGATCAGTAAACCCGTCCGGTTGTGAGACATACACCACTTCTTGGACTTTCCCATAAAGAAATGCACTCTTCATGTCAAGTTGGTAAACTCTAAAGCCCTTGAATGAAGCAAAAGCTAGGAACAAACGTATTGCTTCCAACCTTGCTACTGGTGCAAACACTTCATTATAATCAATCCCTTTTTGCTGATTGAACCCTTTTACCACCAACTGAGCCATATTCCTATTTACGATCCCTCGGTCGTTTTTCTTGCACTTAAACACCCACTTGGTGCCTATTTCTTTCTCTCCTACAGGCAAGTCAACTAGCTCCCAAACTTTCAACTTCTTGAACTGAGCTAGTTCCTCTTGCATAGCTTCAACCCAACAATTGTCTTTTAGAGCCATGTGAACATTCTTCGGCTCCTCTTGGGCAATCAAGCAGCTATACAAACACTCATGAATCAACCCAGTCTTCTGAATCAAAGTAAACAAACAGGAACCTTCGAGCACACCTCTTCTTGTCTGAACACCTGCAGTAGCATCACCAATGATGTTTTCAACTAGATGATATCTGTGTACACGTGTGGTAGCAATGCTGTCAACAACCAGATTATCTCCCATATTAGATCCAACCTCCCCCTGAATGTTAGAATTTGCAAACGGATTAGTGAAATCCTCCCCTTGAATAGGTTCGGACTCACTATCATTGGAGTCCTCTGGAGCTGCACTGGAAGAAGTTTCTGGAGCATCTGTCATCGATATGCTCGATCTAGGCATGAAGTCGCACTCTCCATCTTCACTGCACAGATTGGATCACTTGAGACTCATCTGCATTGGGAAAATCAGGAATATTAAATGATTAAAAAACACTGTTATAATCATATAATATAGGAGGACCACTCGTTGATTGTTGAGGTGAATAACTAGTGATTTCCATGTTAAACACAACCTCAATTTTACCAGTTTTTAGATTAAAAACCCTTAGCCTAGAAAGTAACCCTCATCAGCTACCTCACCGAATTTTTGCTTATCTTTGTTTCGCACAATGGCGCAGGGTAATCCAAATGGTTTAAAGCCTTTTAAGTTTGGTTTTCGGTTAAACAATAGTTCCTGACATGTTTTGTTAAACCGTTTAACTGTCAAAACTTTGTTCAGGACATAGCAAGCTGTGTTCACAGCTTCTCCCCAGAAAAGAACTGGAAGCTTTGAATCAGATAGTATAGTCCTTGCGGCTTCAATCAACGTCCTGTTTTTCCTCTCAGCGACTCCATTCTGTTGAGGTGTATAAGGAGCAGAAAATTGATGTTCAATTCCTTTGTGAAGACAATAGAGATCCAGAATCTGATTCTTGAACTCCGTGCCATTATCACTCATTATCCTCTTGATCTGTGTATCATGGACGTTCTCCAATTTTGTAAAAAGATCTATCAGCATCTCCGCTGTCTCACTTTTGTACCAAAAAAGAAAACCCATGAATATCGTGAGTAATCATCAGTGATAACTAAACAATAGTACTTTCCACCTATGCTACTTACGTTCACAGGACCGAATAGATCCATATAAAGTAATTCATTAGGGGCATCTATGGAATTTACTATTTTAGACTTGTGAGGTTTCTTATATTGTTTTCCTTTTTGACATGGAAGACATTTATCTTCCACGTGAAACCTCTGCACTGGCACCCCTTCCACTAAACCGTTTTTAATAATATAATTCATTTTTCAGTAGTGGATGTGGGCCATACGTCTGTGCCACAACAATGACTCAGCCTCAGATGCTTTTGATAGTAAACACGCCACCACAGTGGAAGAATACTTAGCACCCATGTCCATGATATAAGTGTCGTTTCTCCTTGGTGCTCTCATCACTATCCAGTCATCCGGTATCACCAAACCAGGTTTCAACACCAAAGCTTCAGACTTAGTAAAGTGGACCGAGTGACCCTTGTCACAGACTTGAGACACGCTCATCAGATTGTGCTTCAGCTGCTCAACATAGTTCACTTTGTCCAGTGTGATCTTCCCGTTGGTCACTTTTCCTCGACCGGTAATGTGCCCTCCTTTAGCACCTGCAAAATTCACATAACCACCATCCAAATTCTCAAACTCAGTCAACAGCCTCGCATCCCCCGTTATGTGCCTGGAGCAGCCACTATCAACATACCACAAGTTGATAATCCTCCTTAGCAGCTCATGCACAACCCAACGAAATTAGTTAGATTGGGGGCCCAAGCCTTAATGGTCTTGGGTCTTCTAGATTCATCAACCATAGGAACATCCATCCAGTATCCATCACTCCTAACAGGAGTCTTGGATCTTAGACCTGTTGATGGGAATGGTTTTTGATTTCCACTAGGTCTTTGGTCCTGAGGATTCCTAAACATGTTTGGACTTTGCGACCTTTGGAAATTATGATTTTAGTTCAATGAATTTTGATGATGATAATTTCTAAATCCAGCGTTATAAAAATTTCACCTACCAACATTCTGGTATCGAGTTTGATATTGACCTTGACTTCTGAAATTATTTGTTGACCATTAAAGTTATTCATTCTTGGTGAACTACTTCTAGGTCTTTCATATCTGCCTGATGTAGATGCAGGCTGAAATCTTTGTTGATTTCTTTGAAAGCGAGGAACTTGGTGAGTTCCTTTTTCAGCCTTATCTACATCAACAGCAACACTCTGTTGCCTGGTAGCAGATATCTTTGGTGAGTTAACCTTCTTCTCACCATCACCACTTTTTGCTGGTGACTTTTCTCTTTGTCTCTCACTTACCTTTGCTTCACTCTTTTTCTTAGGACAGCAGCTAGCTACATATCCTTTTTCATGACATTTGAAGCAGGATTTTCTAGCCGAATACTTCTTAATTGAAGCCCCTTGCTTAGATTCATTAGTCGATGATGATGATGATGATGATGCCTTTGAAGGATCTTGTTTAGTTTGCTTAACTTCTGATTTTTCTTTGCTTTTGTTCTTGGCAAACTGCACATTAGAATCTTTTGTAATAACAGTGACCTCTTCTTTCATATCACTCCCTTTAACGAAATCAACCTTTTTAACAAAAAATTGTTTTTGATTCTTAGGGTGTGTATTCTTTGTTTTCAAAACAGTGTCTCTGTTATTATCTCTGTTATTATCCTTCTTGGCATTCTTGGCCATATCAACATCCTCTAATGTGGAACTACCAGGTGTAGTTGACACAAAGTCTGTAAGCTCTTCTTCATCTGGCAAGAAAGAATAGTCATGACCAAGAGGTGGTGGAACTTCATTCAAACCTTTGAATCCCACACATGACTTGTCATTAGTCTTCTTCAGGCCATTCATCATGTGTTTCATAACAAAAGATGAATCTCTGAATGATTTAATTTCTTTTCAAGCTCACAAATTTTAAGTTGTGCTTCCGACAACTCTTTGCATTTTTCAGAAATTTCTTTTGTTTTCTCACTTATCGTATCATGAGCTAAGTCAATAACTTGAAGTTTTTCATTAAGCTTATAGGTTAGAATATTGATTTCTTCTTCATTACCTTTAATTTTCTTCAAGTATAATGACTCATTTCGTTTTACAAAAAAGTTTGATTCTTTTAGGTTCGAGAGCTCATTTACCAGACTTTGGTTTTGATTGTTTAACCTGTCAACCTCACTTTGCAGTTCACGACATTTTAAACAAACAGAACTACCAGAGTTAGAATGTACCTCTTCTGTTGATTTGTTTAGATCGGCCATGAAAGCAGCAAATCAGCAACCATCTTCTTCTCTGTAGCATTCTGTTCTCCATCAGCTTTTTCAGCTACCTTCTCTCGCTCTGCCTCAGCATCAGCTTTCACTTCTTCATCAGCAACTAGGGCTATCTCAGCCATGAACGCCTGTGAGGCATTGTTATCACTCTCCAGATGAACACTCCAATCATAAGAACCCTCTCTAGCAGTAGAGATCAGGGCCTGTGATCCAGTGTTGGTTGATGCATTCCTGTTGCTTAAACCATGACTGGGAGAATCTTGAAAGGATGAGTTAGAACGAGATTCAGTTTTTGGTCGTTGACATTCTCTACCAAAATGTCCATAGTTTTGACAATTGTAACACTTCACTTTCGACTTGTCAAAACCCACACTCTTTCCAACGAACTTCCTGCCCGTTCTGTTCATGAACCTCTTCACTCTTCTAGAGATCATGGACATCTGCCATTGCAAATCCATCTCCTCCAGGTTATCATGGTCGATCTGATCATAATCTTCATCAAACGTAGCAGGATCAGATATTATACCCTGAATGTAGTTCTCGTATAAAGCAACGAAAGAAGCAAGCAATGCCAGGTGATCTTCAGCACTTTTGACACTCAGAGGCATAGACCTAGTACTGCTGTTACTATTACTTGATTGTTGTCTCTTTGCCCTGACGAGCCTCCTGAAGCAGCAACAAAACATACTTCACCCTCAGTGTTTGTCACAATCTGCTCATTCTCACATGAAAGAAACGCAGTTGCAGTGTCACTTGATGCATTATTTGAAGATGAAGGTGCAAGCCCTTTATAAATTCCCGGATCTTGAACCTGATCATAACCCGTTTCCTTCTTCTTCATATTGAGTTCATAAGCTCTCAATTTTCCAACAACCTCTTCCAAGTCTTTCGTTTCATAATCAGCTTCACCCTTTATCATCAAAGCATAGATATCCCACTTTGCAAGTAAAGCATTCAGCAACTTGTTGTTTATCTCCACATCCGTGTATCCCTCTATGACACAATTGTCCATTTCTGACATCAGATCATAATATCGCATGATAGTATCTTCAAGGGACTCACTCCTCATGCCCTTTAAACGCAACAAATTGTTTCTTCAACAGATCAACCTTGTTCTTCTTCACATCAGTATTGCCCTCATACCTTTTCTCTAGGGCATCCCACATCTTCTTCGACGTAGTATAACGCTTGAATGTATGTTTGATGCCATTAGGTAATGACATCTTTATAGCAGATAAGGCTTTCTTCTCAGACTCATACATCCTTTTTTCGGCTTCAGATTCACATAAGCAGTGACACGTTGTCTGCCCTCAAAGTCATGCGTTGGGTTAGCGTATCCATCTTGAATACAGATCCACATCCGTGTGTCCTTGTATTCAATAAAGGAGTGCCTGCTGTTAATCCGAAATCACTGCAGAATCCCTAAAACAGCCACCGAAACCCTAATTCAGCAGTCACAAACTTCAAGAACAGCCTCCAAAACTTCCAAAAACCCAACTTTTTCTGCCGTTACGATTCTGAACCGAGCAAAATCAAGAGCCGAATGCTCTGATACCAATTGTAGGTCCCCTAGTCCGTATGGATCTTAACATAATCGTCTATATAATCTAGAGTCCGGAATCCCCTAGATCAGATTTCACAGAAACAAGAACGCGAACACGAACAATTTCCTTCAAACTGTCTTCTATTGATTATCCAACACAAAGTGTTAACAATCAATTCAAGACTCATTTCTCTCTGAATGACTAAACCAGTAACACAATCAGCAGAACCAGCAACTGAACAACCCAAACCCTAATGCAAACCTCCCTTTATATAGAGATGGGTTATGCAACTGGGCTAGGGTTTCCCTACATGGACTGCTAATAGGTTTAAAGCCCAATTCGCCTACCATGTGCTATTTAGTGTCTAGTTCAGCCCAATTACTTTTAATTCACTATAACAAAACTAAACCCGCTAACCGTTTATCATTTTACTAATTACAAGATATCCAAAGACCAAATCTAAGCTGTTTTCACAAATATGCACCAACAACGGTTAGACACTTCAACTTGTCCACTAGTTTGCGGGTGATATGGTGTGGCAATTTGGTGATTCACATTGTACCGCTTCAACAATTTCTGGAAGTTAAAATTATTGAAATGCGAACCACCATCGCTGATTATAACCCTCGGGCTCCCAAAGTGAGCAAAAATATTTGATTGTACAAACTTACAAACTACCGAATGATCATTAGTTCTTATTAGTATGGCTTCGATCCATTTTGAAACATAATCCACTGCAACCAAAATGTACAAGAACCCATTCGAACTCGGAAAAGGCCCCATAAAATCTATACCCTATACATCAAAAATCTCAACCACCAAAATGAGTTGAATTGGCATCTCGTCCCTTTTCGAAATACTTCCCATCTTTTGGCAATTTAGACAATTCCGAGCAAACTCACATGCATCCTTGAAAATTGTCGGCCATAAAACCCACATGTAAGTACCAGATATCCCGTCTTGTGACCGCTAAAGTGCCCCCCACAAGTGGACGAATGAGCATGAATTAAGATTTCTGACACTTCCGTTTCAGGGATACATCTCCGAATCACTTGATCGGGCCCAATTTTGAAAAGGTCAGGTTCATCCCATATATATTGCTTGACTTGGACCATAAACTGTTGCCTTCTTCTCTTTGTCCAATGATTAGGAATAACACCCGTAGCCAAGTAATTCACATAGTGGGCATACCACGATGCAACAGAAGTAGAAACAGCTAACAGTTGTTCATCGGGAAACCGTTCATTAATTGAACTAGCATCATTGACCCCCTCAATTGGAATTTGGGATAAATGATCCGCCACTACATTTTCACTTCCTTTCTTATCCTGAATTTCCAAGTCGAACTCTTGTAATAAAAGCACCTAACGAATCAATCGGGGCTTTGCATCTTTCTTCTCCATCAAGTAACTAACCGCACTATGGTCCGAATATACAACAACCTTGATTCCCCATATGTATGACCGAAACTTGTCCAAGGTAAACACCACTGCTAACAATTCCTTTTCAGTTGTGGTGTAATTCAGTTGCGCCTCGGACAATGTTTTGCTTGCATAATAAATTGCCACCGGCTTCTTATCAACTCTTTGACCCAAGACCGCTCCAATAGTTGTGTCACTAGCATCATACATAATTTCAAACGGTTTTGACCAATCCGGCGGTTGCAAAATGGGAGCTTTCACCAATTGTTCCTTCAAGACAGTAAAAGCTTGAAAACATTCATCAGTAAAGTCAAAAGGTACATCTTTCAGTAACAAATTATATAAAGGTTTAGTAATAAAACTAAAACCTTTAATAAATCTTTGGTAAAATCCCGCATTTCCCAAAAATGACCTTACCTCTTTTAAATTTTTATGTGGAGGCAAAGATGATATTACCCGAATTTTTGCCTTATCCACCTCCATACCCCTTTCAGAAATAACATGACCCAACACAATACCCTCTTGGACCATGAAATGACTTTTCTCCCAACTAAGCACCAAGTTTTTCTCGACACACCTTTTTAAAATTTTTTTCCAACTCGTCGAGACAAGATTCAAAACTTGTGCCAAAAATGGAGAAACCATCCATGAATACCTCAAGTGACTCCCCAACCATGTCCGAAAAAATACTCATCATACATCGTTGGAAAGTCGCTGGGACATTACACAAACCAAATGGCATTCACCTAAAAGCAAAAGTGCCATACGGACACGTGAAAGTGGTCTTGTGTTGATCATCTGGGTGAATAGAAATTTGGTTATAACCCGAGTACCCATCCAAAAAGCAATAATATTTTGACCCGATAATTTTCAATAATTTGGTCAATGAAAGGAAATGGAAAATGGTCCTTAGAAGTCGCGGCATTCAATTTCCAGTACTCGATATAAACACGCCACCCGGTGACCGGTCGGGTGGCGATTTGTTCACCATTTTCGTCTTTAATTACTTGAATACCAGCCTTTTTAGGCATGACTTAGGTAGGACTTACCCAAGCACTATCTGAAATGGGATAGATTATACCTGCGTCTAACCATCTAATTACCTCCTTTTTTACCACTTCTCGTAGGTTCGGGTTTAATCTTCTTTGAGCTTCTCTAGTCGGCTTTGCATCTTCTGTTGTGATGATTTTATGCATAACAATATATGGGCTAATTCCTTTCAAATCAGCAATCATCTACCCAATAGCCGCCCTATTCGCTTTCAGCACCTTCAACAATTCATGCTCTTGGGTTGTCTCCACGTTAGAGGTAATAATGACCGGTAAAGTGTCATTATCCCCTAAAAATGCGTATTTCAAATGGCCCAGCAGATCTTTCAACTCCAACTTTGGTGGCTCCTCTAATGATGGCTTTGTGTCCGAACTGATTTCCACCGGTAGGTTCTCGAACTGATGGGTCCACGACGGTCGACCCTCTTTAACCACCATAGCATCTTGCTCTTTTTCCTCCATCCTTAACGCACATGCATGTACCTACTTAGAAAAATCACAAACACAAACATCTACACACTCTTCCTCATACTCATGTGGCTCACATCCATCAACCAGATCTGCCATAAAACGCTCATCAACACCAATAGAATTAGAAGTGTTAGTAAAAACATTCAATCTCCTTTTTCTATTGCCAAATGCCATGTCAACCGTACCAAGTTGATAATCAATCACAGCATGAGTGGTGCTAAAAAATGGCCGACCCAAAATAACAGTTTATTTTTGTTTTGGGTCCGTAGATGAGTAATCTAGGACCAAAAAGTCTACCGGATAATAAAACTCGTCAACCTTCACTATGACATCTTGAACCATCCCTCGAGGTAACTTAGGAGATAAATCGGCTAGAACCACCGTTGTCTCAACCTGAGCTAATGGATCAAAGTCATATTGATCATATAAACCCCCGGTAAAATACTTACTCCGGCTCCAAGATCTAATAACGCCTTTGACATTGGAAAATTTCCAACTTGAATGTTTATTAATGGCGTTCCCGGATCTTGGAGTTTGGGAGGAAGATCCCCTTTTAGTACCGCACTTACTTGTCCGGTCAAGTCAACCCGCTTAGGCAATTTTTTCTTTTGTTGCCTCTTTTGGGTGCATAATTTTTTTAAAAATTTTGCATAAGCGGGTACTTGTTTAATTGCATCGAGTAAGAGAAGATTTACCTTGACATGTTTGAAAAAAACCCACAACTCCTCTTTTGGAGGACCCCATGTCGAAATAAAAATTTTCTTACCCGGGTCAACTAAAGCTGACGGAAACGGGACTTGACTTGGTCCCCCTTCCTTATTTTTATCGTTTAAACATTCACCCAACCTTGGTTTTTGAATTACCTTTTCAACATTAGGGTCCTTAGACACAATTGGTGGTGAGACCTCATCCTGATGTCACACCCTGGTCGTAGCGGAAGCGCAAGTGTGTGACTATTAGGTAATCATTGCATCCAATATAGTAAACAATATAAATTAACAACGATGCATGCCATTCATAAGTTTCACTTCATATTTACAACCATCAAAAAGTAAAGTCACATTGTTATCAGTTTCAGATCACTCGTACAAACATAGTTTAAAAGTCATTTTTCCAAAATAGGATAGTGTTTTCATCACAATTTCATGCTAAGGTTTTGACCCTTATATACCCAAACGAAGTTGGGATATAAAAGGCAAGCCCTCCAAAAAAATAATGCATCGTTGTCTTGACAGTTCCCAAACCAGGATCTCATCACCAGCTCAAGTCCTGCGTCCTGAAACACATGTAATTTTAAAAAGTCAACATAAAGTTGGCGAGTTCATGTAGTTTATTGTTTTCGTATCAAAATGTCATCCTTGAAAACCTGTATTGAAATCCAATTATGTTATTAGCATCAATGAGTTAATTTCGGATCTATCAGTGTGTCGCGAGCACCCTGACATACTAGTGCCATAAGTAAGTAACCAAACCGAGACTTCTTTGACATGTTGGGCTCACAAAAGCACTCCAATGGGTATACCAACCAGGAGTAGAGTGGGTCTCAAACTCAATAGATGTACCTCTTTTGCACCTTGGTCACTAAGTGATTAATGGTTACTACTGTTCTTTCCTACTTATGCACAGTGATCTGTTATCTGCTAACTTATAGCTAACATACTGTTTTGACATGACATGTATTTCCCCTCGATAGTTTAAAACAAAACTTAAAATAAGTGAAAGGAGGGACATGAACTCACAGTTTTTGCGTTCCTCTTAAGTCGTATAGTCTAACTCTCGGTGTCTGCAACGTAGGTAACCTACATGCGTATTGATTTCATTAGACTCCTATGTCTCAATGGACCTTGTACACGTTGTTCATCTTGAATCCTTGTTATTTGTTTACCTGTTATGATTGAACAACTTAGAATGTTATTTTAGTGTTGATAGTTTGTTTGTTCCATGAATATTGTTATATATATTTCTTAAAAATATATATATTATTCAAACAATGTGTGGACTGGGCCTTGCCCTTCACAAGTCATTGGGCCTAGCCCATGTTTTCTTGTTACCGGGCCTAGCCCATGTAATTTTGACTTTGGGCCTAGCCAATGTCTTTTTGTCATTGGGCCTAGCCCATGTCTTTTTGTCGTTGGGCCTAGCCCATGTCTTTTTGTCCTTGGGCCTAGCCCATGTCTTTTTGTCCTTGGGCCTAGCCCATGTCTTTTTACTTCCTTGGGCCTAGCCCATGTATTTTTGTATCCTTTGGCCTAGCCCACGTATTTTTGTATTCTTGGGCCTAGCCCATGTATTTTGTATTCTTGGGCCTAGCCCATGTATTTTTGTATAGTTTTGGGCATTTATTAATTTTTGGGCCACCTCCATAACATTATGGAATTTGGGCCGTAACACATTATTTTCACAATTTTGGGCCTAGCCCAAATGTATATATATGTAAGCCCATTTTTATTATAAGTGTTTACTTATAATTTTATTAACTTTTTATATACTTAACTTTCCGGATTTTTCACTTCGGTAATATATAAACATGTTGATCGTCTAAATATGTATTTAGACTCGCTGTCGGCATTGTTTATTACATGTTTGTTTTCGTCGATCATTGTCATCGACGTGAAAGTGTAATCTTGAATGTCCGCCTATTGTTCGCATTTGTTTTAATTATCCGATTTGTTGTTTCGACGCTTAACGAAATATATTTGTCATGTTACCAATACTTAATGTGTTATTTCAAGTGTTTGTATTTTGTATATGGTGGGGTATTTTTATTGCGAATAACCTAATTTTCTAATACATACATATACAATACACACATGTATACATATTATTTATTAGCACAATTATACATACAACACTTTGTATTATTTTTCTTACAAGAACACACACACACACACACATATATATATATATATATATATATATATATATATATATATATATATATATATATATATATTTGTAAAAGTATTTATTTTTCTTATAAATATATATTTGTGACTTTATTTAAACACTTAGTCATTTAGGGATAACCCTTGTCATTAAAGTCCACTTAATGACGTTTTAAGTTACTAATCATGTTTAGTCCCACTAATCACCCCACTAATCATGCTTTAATCGTGATTAGATTTTTAGAAAATTTTGCCATAGTTTCCCTTAAATAATGGCGTTTTCCACGTTTTAAAAATGTATTGAAAACTTGTTTAAACTCAAAATCATCATCAACAAATCATCTAATATTTATTTAGCATAATTTACATATCATCATCCATGAGTTTTGTTGTTAAAAACACTAGTAAATCAAAAGGGCTTTTAGTGTTTATTATTCTTTTGAAAACAATGCTTTAGTAGGTTATGTAAATAAGTTCATGCATACAACTCTTTGATTACTACACATTTTTGATGTGATTACAACTTAAATACATATGTTTATTTCTTATAAAAATCATTCTTTTGTATAAAATAAGTTGTAGTATTTTACATGGATGATGTATGTGATGATCTTGGTTAGATTTAAACCTTATCATGTTTAAATCGTCCTTATTTTTATACTAAATCATACAAGATCATCTTACTTTTATCTCATAATATCAACATAAACAACTTCAATATACATTCTAACAATCATATAAGCATGTAATCAACACAAAATAATCCATATTTATTGTTAATATTATGTTGTATTTTAGGGTTTCTGATGTATCTTTTCTTGATTTTCAAGATGATCAACTTGTACACTAATAATCTAAGCATGAAAATAAGTTAGATTATGGAGGAGATTAGCTCACAATGGGTGCACAAGATTCTTGAAGATTATGGAAGAATATAAGCTCCTTAGAAGACCCTAATGAACTACATCCATACAAGCTCCCTTAGAGGTCTTGATCAAGCTTCAAAGTGTGCTTAAAGTGGTGTTCTATGGTGGCTTAATGGTGGTGAAATGGTGGATGTATGGTAGCCATGGGGTAGGGGGAAAGAAAGAAGAAGAATGTTGCTACTTTTTGATAAGAAAATGGTAATAATAATGAAGGTTTACCATATATAATCATTCACATCTTTCATGTTCCATCAAGATCCTAACACCATACTTAAGATCAAGATTTTTCAACAAAATCAAGTGGGCATGGGGCCCACTTGTAGCCGTGTAAATGAGGGGGGGGGTAAAGTGTAAGTTTCATATTTACCACATGTTATATTATGAGATATTTTGGTAATTAACTTAAGCATAGTGATTCGGGTTAATCTTCTAGCATCTTAAGCATATAACTTGTGTTTATGGTGTAATTATATGGCATTTAATCCATATGATCCTCCAAAATAAGTTTCGGATGATGGATATGTCGCTAGAATTCGTTAATAAACAGAACTATATATTTATTACCGGAAACGTTTGATTCGATTACCACAACTAATATGGTGTCAAATTAGTGCATTTCCGGTCCAAAAATATTCACGACTAGTTCGCTAGATGAATACATGATGAATTAGGGTTGCTGATATGTCTTCCGTTCGACCGTTCGATCGATATCGGCACTTTTATGATCCGCCGTCGAACTTTTCGGAAAGTTGTGTTTCCGTGACCTCATGTTTGTTGAATGAATTCCGAGTTCCAAATAATGCTTAACTAGTTCACTAGACGCTCGGATGAGGCTATCGGCCACTAAAATATTAGTCGTTTCGACGATGGCCGCTTTCCGGTCGAATTGTGCGCTGTTTGACGAATGACCGGAAACGATGTGTTATGTGCATTTTTGCTATTCTCACATTATTTTAGGATGTTTAGCACTGTTTTATTCTTATCTTGGCATCCGGAATCCTCTGAATTGGTCTTGCGGACAAATCGCTACTTGTCGCCTTTTTGGTTGAAACAGACAATTTTTGCAATTTAGGCGTTATACCGGAAAGTTATGTATTATTGTAATAGTTGTTCTTAAATATGTATTTTCATTTGTATATGGACTTAGGTAGGGCATTAACATGCCGTCCTTTCTTGTTCGGTTTCGTTTCAGCGGGTTTTCCGACACGGTTAGTGTCACCGCATTTAGTGCATTCCGCACTTTCTACCAACACTTTTAGGGCATTGTTTTGGTCTGTTTCTCATTGTAACGGAAACCAGTATATGTTATGATCAGATTTACTTTCCCTAATAACGTATGACTCAGTTTTGAATTTAAATTACGATAATCATGCATGAGATTATAATATGAAATTAGTGATTACATTGTACGGAATTTCCAGTTATTTGCCAGTTGTTACATACTCCCCCTGTTAAAAAGAATTTCATCTCGAAATTCAGCTTGAGGCATCAACTGAAGGAGTCTTCTCGAACAGGTGGGGGTATTTTGATTTGATTTGATCTTCACGCTCCCACGTATACTCGGGACCTGACGCGAATTCCAGCGAACCTTCACCAGTTTGATTTGGCTTCTTCTTGTCTTTTTGACCTTCCAGTCCAAGACTTCAACTGGTTCTTCGGTGAGTTGTAATTTTTCATCAACATGAATTCATCTGCTGGAATGATAACGGTGTCATTTGTTGGACTTTTCTTCAGATTAGACACATAGAAGGTGTCATGTATATTACTGAGTTCCTCTGGCAGTTTTAACTTGTAAGCCACAGTACCAATCTTTGTCAGAATTTCGAAAGGTCCAATATATCTCGGGTTGAGCTTTCCGCGCTTCTCGAACCTAGCTACGCCTTTCCAAGGTGAGACTTTTAACAATACTTTGTCTCTCACCTCGAAGGATAATGGTTTGCGTCTTCGATCCATGTAACTCTTTTGTCTATCTCGGGCTGCTTTAATACGCTCACGTATCTTAAATATCTTGTCTGTGGTCTCTTGCACTAGTTCAATGAGTTGTCTGTCACCGACTTCCGCCTAACATAGCGGTGATCGGCACTTTCGTCTATATAGTGCTTCGAATGGCGTGGCCTTTATACTGGTGTGATAACTGTTATTGTAGGAAAACTCTACCAACGGTAAATGAGTATCCTAGTTTCCGCCTAAATCCATCACACAGGCTCGAAGCATGTCTTCTAATGTTTGAATGGTTCGCTCGCTCTAACCATCGGTCTGCGGGTGAAAGGCTGTGCTTAAATCTAAGCGAGAACCAAATGAATTTTGAAATGATTGCCAGATACGTGACACAAAGCGACCATCTCTATCAGAGATTATTGAGATTGGCACACCATGACGTGCCACAATCTCCTTCAGGTACAGTTCCGCTAGTTTCTCCGTACTGTCTTTCTCGCGGATGGGTAGGAAGTGAGCTGATTTGGTTAGCCGGTCGATGATAACCCAGATCATGTCATGACCTCGAGAGGTCCGTGGTAGCTTTGTAATGAAATCCATTGATATCTGCTCCCATTCCAAACCGGGATCTCTAGTTGTTGTAATAACCCAGATGGCTTTTGGTATTCGGCCTTGACCTTTGCACAAGTTAGGCATTTCCCAACATAGGTCACAACATCTCCCTTGAGATTAGGCCACCAATAATATTCTCTCAAATCCTGGTACATTTTGTCCGATCCTGGATGTATCGAATATTTGGACTTATGTGCTTCGTCCAGCACCAAGTCTCG
Source organism: Scalesia atractyloides (assembly GCA_947069175.1). Classification (NCBI taxonomy): domain Eukaryota; kingdom Viridiplantae; phylum Streptophyta; class Magnoliopsida; order Asterales; family Asteraceae; genus Scalesia; species Scalesia atractyloides. Next base: position 13,491,314 of record CAMTDV010000116.1, on the reverse strand, counting down.
CAACTCACCATAATAGGGAATCCAGATCCTTCCCATGAAATATAGAGTTCCATCCTTGTTTGGTTCCAGTTGGTTTTCCATTCCCTTTAATGACTCAGCTGGAATGTTTTCTGGTTTCAACGCTTCTTGTTGTGCTTCACGCACTCGAGTTGTGAAGTTCGTCTGGATTGTCATCTCCAAAGCTCGCACCCGTAATGTTTTGACTCATTCTTTCTACCCAAGGCATCTGCTACGACATTTGCTTTGCCCGGGTGATACTTGATCTCACAGTCATAATCATTCAACAGTTCCACCCAACGTCGTTGGCGCATATTCAGCTCTTTTTGGTCGAATATATGTTGAAGACTTTTATGATCTGTGATTATGGTACACTTAGTGCCATAATGACGCCAGATTTTCAAGGCAAATACCACGGCACCTAGCTCCAGGTCATGCGTGGTATAATTCCTCTCATGAACTTTCAACTGTCGTGACGCGTACTATGACTTTTTCTCGTTGCATTATGCATCACAGTACACCACAAAGTCGTCGGTACCATCCGGGAGGGATAGTATTGGTGCCTTGCATTGCTTTTCCTTCAATACCTGGAATGCTGATTCTTGCTTTTCTCCCAAATCAAACTTTTTATTCTTATGGGTTAGCGAAGTTAACGGTTGTGCAACCTTGGAGAAGTTTTCAATAAATCTCCTGTAACGCCAATCCTAGGAATTGTCGTATTTTTGTGGGAGTTCTTGGCGTGGTACAGTTCTTTATTGCATCGATCTTTGAAGGGTCGACATGGATTTCGTTCTCGTTTACCACATGGCCAAGAAATTGCACCTCGCAAATCCAAAATTTGCATTTCGAGAACTTGGCGTATAACTGCTCCTTCTTTAGCAATTCCAAAATGGTTCTCAAGTGTTGTTCGTGTTCTTTCTCGGTGCGTGAGTATATCAGTATATCATCTATGAATACGATCATGAATTTGTCAAGGTATGGCTTACACACTTGGTTCATCAAATCCATGAATACGTCAGGGCCATTCGTTAGGCCAAAAGGGCATAACAAGGAACTCATAATGACCGTAACGAGTCCGAAACGTTGTTTTAGGAATGCTTTCCTCTTGGATTCTCAATTGATGATAACCGGATCTCAAATCAATCTTTGAATAAAAACTCGATCCCAGCAATTGATCAAACAGATCATCGATCCATGGTAATGGGTACCAGTTCTTGATAGTTAACTTGTTTAACTCCCGGTATTCGATGCACATGTGAAAAGTTTCGTCCTTTTTCTTTACGAACAACACTGGATCTCCCCAAGGCAAGAAACTCGGCCTTATGAAACCTTTGTCGAGCAACTCTTGCAGCTGCGTGAATAGTTCTTGCATTTCCGAGGGCGCTAGACGGTATGGAGCTTTTGCCACAGGTGCAGCTCCTAGCACTAAGTCGATACGGAATTCGACTTGTCGTTGTGGGGGTAGTCCCGGCAAGTCTTCCGGAAAGACCTCGAGGTATTCCCTCACTACTGATATGTCCTCAATCTTGCGTTCCTCTACCTTCTTATCCACCACGTGTGCAAGAAAAGCGATGCATCCTTTCCTTAAGCATTTCTGTGCCTTCATGCAGTTTATGATTCGAAGAGGTGTGTCATGCTTCTCCCCGTGAATCAACAAATGTTCTCCGTTGGGTAAGGGGATGCGAATGAGCTTCTCATGACATATAACCTCGGCTCGATTATTGGATAGCCAATCCATTCCAATGACAACATCAAAACTACCCAGTTGGACTGGTAATAGATTTATATCAAACTTTCGTTCACCCAACTCTAACGTACATTTCTTTATTATTTCTTTCGACTCTACTAATATTCCGTTAGCTAGCTCAATCGAGTAGGGAACATCTAGTTTACTCGACTTTACCCCAAGCATATCTCTAAACTCTTTTGAAATAAAACTGAAATCTGCCCGGTATCAAAAAGAATAGATGCAATGTGATCACTGATAGGAAATGTACCGGTGACCACGTTTGGATCCTGACGAGCATCCTTAGCTCCAATTACAAACGCTCTTCCTCGTGTTTGATTCGCTTTAGGAAAGTCTTTCTTGAAATGTCCCTTGTCTCCGCAACTGTAGCAAACTTGATCTCCAGTGTTGGCTCGGCACACATCGGTGCGATGTCCAATTTTTCTGCATTTTCCACACTTGGGGCCTCGACATTCCCCATGGTTGTGGAAAGGACATTTGGGAAATTTCGGGGCGTCCCCAGTATAAGCTTTCTTAACCGCAGTGTTCGTGGTTGTGGTAACATATGCTTTGGTTTCCTTAACTTCCCTCGCGGCTTGTCTATTGTTGTTGTTGTAGTTACCACGAGAACCTTTCTTGAAATGAGAAAATTTTCATTTGTTGGAATAAGTGGCCTCCTCAGTAGGTTCTTTCTTGTTTCCACCATTCTTAGGCAACCTTCCCTAACGCACAGCCTCTTCGGTCAGACTGACAGCTAGCTCAATAACTTCACAAATCTCTGTGGGTTTCGAAGAGGTAACCAAACTCAGAATTTCGGAGGCAAGTCCCCAAATGTACCTCTCAATACATTTAAATTCTGGTTCCACTAGATATGGCACCACTCGGGATAAATCATGGAATCGCTGTGTATACCCAGAAACGTCTGAACCGACCATATTTAGATTCCAGAATTCTGTCTCCAACTTTTGAATTCTGATCTGGAACAATATTTCTTCTTCATCATCTCCTTTAGTTCCTCCTAGGTCAGGGCATATGCAGCATCATCGCCCTTTGTTTGGACCTGGAGGTTCCACCATGATAGAGCTCCATCCACAAAGAGTCTGGTAACATAGGTGACTCTTAATTCAGCCGGGCACTTACTCATTCGGATGACTGAGGGTCTGTCTTCTCACTCCAGTGTATGAAGGCTAAAGCGCCTCCGGTACCATTGAAGTTCAGAGGTTTACAGTCAAGAAACTGCTTATATGTGCAACCTGAAATCATTGGATACACCATTTAAGCATGAGTAAGTAGCACGAATAAGATGGATGAGAGTGTGTTGTGGTTATGAGAAACCGGGTATTACCAGTGGGAGGATGTACTCCTGTTGAACCTCCTGTACCACCGCTATGCTCAGAGCGGTTTGCCTCGTATTGTGCAATGGCTTGGGAGATACGTTCCTTCAGCTCCTCTTGTGTGGTGGGTAGGGTGTTGTTGTTTGAACTTCTTCTGCGGGGCGGCATTGTCTTATAACACAATATGTCGCTCACAATTAGTCGAATTAATACTTTCATGTTATTATTACAATTTATTTATTTATTATTATATATTTTTTATTTTTTTATATGTGTGCAACAGCACATCGGAACATGATAAATAAATAAATGAACATATGCAAACGCCATACGCACACCCATCATCATCACGCACATAGCTCGCCATATCATAAAGCATAAATCATAATATCACCACGGTGCAATGCATCAATCATAAAATCACCACATCATGACATAATCAACCATAACATAAAAGAAATACAATGTAACATAAAGAAAACACACTTTTATACAATGACAACTTGTTACAATTTGTTCGCGAAGAGCCAAAAAGGACTTAGGGGTACAAAACCCTAGTCAATACAAATTTTTACATTACAGAAGTACAATTTTCTACTACATTGCTTCTTCATGTCAATAAGTTGTCTTCCAAAAGCTGGGATCTTCATGGTTGAGTCTTCATGAGCCAAAACAACAAAAGTACAGCTGATCCCCAAAAGATATCTACAAACATGCTACTGGGGTGGAGGGGTGGTGGAAATGGCGATCGTGGGAACATGCTGTGATAGTATGCCATCTCCTCCTCGAGGCTAGAAATACGCCTAGTAGCATCCGTCTGAAACTGCTCTAGTTCCTGCACTCGTGCCTCGGACGGGCATGACGAGTGATGGAATGGGCAGTAGAAAGGTGGAGTCGGTGGTGGTTATAGGGGTTGTGGTGGTGGTGATGGAGGTGGGTATGATGGTGGGGGTGGTATCGGTGATGACAGTGGTGGGGGTGTCACTCTGGTAGTGGAGTGAGCAGTACGCTGCGACTCTATCTCCCAAATCCTATGAAAGATCAGAGAGAGCGGTAGGTCATGTGAAGTCACCCTTTCCTCCACAGGGATCAGAGGAAAGTGTGAGGGATGATAAGGGTCTGAAGGGCTCATGCCTGGTGGAGCTGTCGGGGTAAACATACCTACTGGAGGTGGGTCATACACGGGTGGTACTCTATCAGAGAATGAAGGTCCTGGCATATGAGAAGGTCCAGCGGTAGATAGGTTGAAAACAGGGTGGTACGTGGACCGCTCAGAGAAGTAGGGTGGTGGCTGCTCGGGGGCACGCGGAGTGCCACTCAGAGAGTAGTAACGGGCAGGTCCTATAAAATGAATGGGTCCAGAGGTCGGGACTCTGACAGGGAACGGACTGACGCGAGCTGGTGAGGCCACAAGGGTGAATACATGGATGCAGGGGTGCCTGGGATGGCGGGTGAAGCATCGTCCGCCTCATGCTCACTTGGAGCATCATCAGTAGATGACGATATGTCCACGACTGGAATATCTGGGGGTGGGATCTCGAGTATAGCGATCTCTTCGAAGACCTTGCCATCTCCCAGGTCGTCCTCCATGTGCTCCACATGGAACACTGGTATCTCGTCGTCGTCATCATCCAAATCAATCACGGGAGGGACCACAACAAGGGGCATGACCAGATGCACAATAGCGTGTTCACCCTCCGGGTGACAATACACTATGATGTCATGCGGTGGCTGAGGGACGGCCAATACGTCGTCTGCTGGAGGTGCATCTACCTCCATGGGATTGATCAATGCTAGTGGTTGGAAGTCCCCATCGTTTCCATCTTTGGCTCCATCCCCAAAAGGTTGGGCCTCGGCAGCAGGATCATATCCATCATCGGATATATACTCCTCTGGGTCTTCCTCATAACTTGATGCTGAAGCCATAGTCCTGGCAAATAATCCGTACAATACATATATATACATGTTAGTAATTTATGATATATTTTAAATTAATCACCATTTCTCATGCAAAGCATGTTCTCTTTTGTATTCCATGCAATCTTACTGTTTTGTGTCTATCCATCATTGACTATTTATGTATTGACTCTGCTCATCACTTATAGTTGAGCTCGTGTGATAGATCCTTGTGTTATAGTGACACAATGAAAATCTTTTTGTTATTTTGTTTTAATTCCAAAACATTTCTATCATGTTTTAAACCTTTGTTTTCATGTGTGAGCCCCTGGTGATTGTAGACAAAACTTTTATTAAAAAGTTTTTCCGCGGTTCACTACAATCGGAGCTCGGATACCAGCCGGTCACACCCTGGTCATAGCGGAAGTGCAAGTGTGTGACTATTAGGTAATCATTGCATCCAATATAGTAAACATTATAAATTAACAACGATGCATGTCATTCATAAGTTTCACTTCTTATTTACAACCATCAAAAGGTAAAGTCACATTGTTATCAGTTTCAGATTACTCATACAAACATAGTTTAAAAGTCATTTTTCCAAAATAGGATAGTGTTTTCATCACAATTTCATGCTGAGGTTTTGACCTCTATATACCCAAACGAAGTTGGGATATAAAAGGCAAACCCTCCAAAAAAAATAATGCATCGTTGTCTTGACAGTTCCCAAACCAGGATCTCATCACCAGCTCAAGTCCTGCGTCCTGAAACACATGTAATTTTAAAAAGTCAACATAAAGTTGGCGAGTTCATGTAGTTTATGTTTTTGTATCAAAATGTCATCCTTGAAAACCTGTATTGAAATCCAAGTATGTTATTAGCATCAGTGAGTTAATTTAGGATCTATCAGTGTGTCGCGAGCACCCTGACATACTAGTGCCATAAGTAAGTAACCAAACCGAGACTTCTTTGACATGTTGGGATCACAAAAGCACTCCAATGGGTATACCAACCAGGAGTGGAGCGGGTCTCAAACTCAATAGATCTACCTCTTTTGCACATTGGTCACTAAGTGATTAATGGTTACTATTGTTCTTTCCTACTTATGCACAGTGATCTGTTATCTGCTAACTCATAGCTAACATACTATTTTGACATGACATGTATTTCCCCTCGATAGTTTAAAACAAAACTTAAAAAAGTGAAAGGAGGGACATGAACTCACAGTTTTTGCGCTCCTCTTAAGTCGTACAGTCTAACTCTCGGTGTCTGCAACATAGGTAACCTACATGCGTATTGGTTTCATTAGACACCTAGGTCTCAACGGACCTTGTACACGTTGTTCATCTTGAATCCTTGTTATTTATTTACTTGTTATGATTGAACAACTTAGAATGTTATTTTAGTGTTGATAGTTTATTTGTTCGATGAATATTGTTATATATATTTGTTCAAAATATACATATTAGTGTTTTCAAACAATGTGTGAACTGGGCGTTGCCCTTCACACGTCATTGGGCCTAGCCCATGTTTTCTTGTCACCGGGCCTAGCCCATGTAATTTTGACTTTGGGCCTAGCCCATGTCTTTTTGTCATTGGGCCTAGCCCATGTTTTTTTGTCCTTGGGCCTAGCCCATGTCTTTTTGTCTTTGGGCCTAGCCCATATCCTTTTACTTCCTTGGGCCTAGCCCATGTATTTTTGTATCCTTGGGCCTAGACCATGTATTTTTATATTCTTGGGCCTAGACCATGTATTTTTGTATCCTTGGGCCTAGCCCATGTATTTTTGTATTCTTAGGCCTAGCCCATGTGTTTTTGTATAGTTTTGGGCCTTTATTAATATTTGGGCCCCCTCCGTAACATTATGGAATTTGAGCCGTAACACATTATTTTAACAATTTTGGGCCTAGCCCAAATGTATATATATGTAAACCCATTTTTATTACAAGTGTTTACTTATAATTTTATTAACTTTTTATATGCTTAACTTTCCGGATTTTTCACTTCGATAATATATAAACATGTTGATCGTCTAAATAAATATTTAGACTCGCTGTCGGCGTTGTTTATTACATGTTTGTTTTCGTCGGTCATTGTCGTCGACGTGAAAGTGTAATCTTGAATGTCCGCCTATTGTTCGCATTTGTTTTAATTGTCCGATTTGTTGTTTCGACGCTTAACAAAATATATTTGTCATGATACCAATACTTGATGTGTTATTTCAAGTGTTTGTATTTTGTATATGGTGGGGTATTTTTATTGCGAATACCCTAATTTTCTAATACATACATATACAATACACACATGTATACATATTATTTATTAGCACAATTATACATACAACACTTTGTATTATTTTTCTTACAAGAACACACACACACACACACACACAGACAATATATATATATATATATACATTTATATGTATGTATATATATATATTTGTAAAAGTATTTATTTTTCTTATAAATATATATTTGTGACTTTATTTAAACACTTAGTCATTCAGGGATAACCCTTGTCATTAAAGTCCACTTAATGACATTTTAAGTTACTAATCACGTTTAGTCACATTAATCACCCCACTAATCATGCTTTAATCGTGATTAGATTTTTAGAAAATTTCGTCATAGTTTCCCCTAAACTATGGCATTTTCCACGTTTTAAAAATGTATTTAAAACCTGTTTAAACTCAAAATCATCATCAACAAATCATCTAATATTTATTTAGCATAATTTACATATCATCATCGATGACTTTTGTTGTTAAAAACACTAGTAAATCAAGAGGGTTTTTAGTGTTTATTATTCTTTTGAAAACAATGCTTTATTAGGTTATGTAAATAAGTTCATGCATGTAACTCTTTGATTACTACACATTTTTGATGTGATTACAACTTAAATATATTTGTTTATTTCTTATAAAAATCATTCTTTTGTATAAAAAATTATATTTAAGTTGTAGTATTTTACATGGATGATGTAAGTGATGATCTTGGTTAGATTTAAACCTTATCATGTTTAAATCTTCCTTATTTTTATACTAAATCATACAAGATCATCTTACTTTTATCTCATAATATCAACATAAACAACTTCAATATACATTCTAACAATCATATACGCATGTAGTCAACACAAAATAATCAATATTTATTGTTAATATTATGTTGTATTTTAGGGTTTCTGATGTATCTTTTCTTGATTTTCAAGATGATCAACTTGTACACTAACAATCTAAGCATGAAAATAAGTTAGATTATGGAGGAGACTAGCTCACAATGGGTGCACAAGATTCTTGAAGATTATGAAAGAAAATAAGCTCCTTAGAAGACCCTAATGAACTCCATCCATGCAAGCTCCCTTAGAGGTCTTGATCAAGCTTTAAAGTGTGCTTAAAGTGGTTTTCTAAGGTGGCTTAATGGTGGTTATATGGTGGATGTATGGTAGCCGTGGGGTAGGGGGAAAGAAAGAAGAAGAATGTTGCTACTTTTTGATAAGAAAATGGTAATAATAAGATCAAGATCCTAACACCATACTTAAGATCAACATTTTTCAACAAAATCAAGTGGGCATGGGGCCCACTTGTAGCCGTGTAAATGAGGAGGGGGGTAAAGTGTAAGTCACATTTTTACCACATGTTATATTATGAGATATTTTGGTCATTAACTTAAGCATAGTGATTAGGGTTAATCTTCTAGCATCTTAAGCATATAACTTGTGTTTATGGTGTAGTTATATGGCATTTAATCCATATGATCCTCCAAAATAAGTTTCGTATGACGCATATGTCGCTAGATCGTTCATCGTCGAAGTATTCGCTAATAAACGGAACTATATATTTATTACCGGAAACGTTTGATTTCGATCAACACAACTAATAAGGTGTCAAATTAGTGCATTTCCGGTCCAAAAATATTCACGACTAGTTCGCTAGATGAATACATGATGAATTAGGGTTGCCGATACGTCTTCCGTTCGACCGTTCGATCGATATTGGCACTTTTATAATCCGTCGTCGAACTTTTCCGAAAGTTGTGTTTCCGTGACCTCGTGTTTGTTGAATGGATTCCGAGTTCCAAATAATGCTTAACTAGTTCACTAGACGCTCGGATGAGTCTATCGGCCACTAAAAATTAGTCGTTTCGACGATGGCCGCTTTCCGGTCGAATTGTGCGCTGTTTGACGAATGACCGGAAACGATGTGTTATGTGCATTTTTGCTATTCTCACTTTATTTTAGGATGTTTAGCATTGTTTTATTCTTATCTTGGCATCCGGAATCCTCCGAATTGGTCTTGCGGACAAATCGCTACTTGTCGCCTTTTTGGTCGAAACGGACAATTTTTGCAATTTAGGCGTTATACCGGAAAGTTATGTATTATTGTAATAGTTGTTCTCAAATATGTATTTTCATTTGTATATGGACTCAGGTATGGCATTAACATGCCGTCCTTTCTTGTTCGATTTCGTTTCAGCGGGTTTTCTGACACGGTTAGTGTCACCGCATTTAGTGCATTCCGCACTTTCTACCAACACTTTTAAGGCATTGTTTTTGTCTGTTTCTCGTTGTAACGGAAACCAGTATATGTTATGATCAGATTTACTTGCCCTAATAACGTACGACTCAGTTTTGAATTTAAATCACGATAATCATGCATGAGATTATAATATGAAATTAGTGATTACATTGTACGGAATTTCCAGTTATTTGCCAGTTGTTACATACTCCCCTTGTTAAAAAGAATTTCATCCCGAAATTCAGCTTGAGGCATCCACTGAAGGAGTCTTCTCGAACAGGTGGGGTATTTTGATTTGATTTGATCTTCACGCTCCCACGTATACTCGGGACCGTGACGCGAATTCCAGCGAACCTTCACCAGTTTGATTTGGCTTCTTCTTGTATTTTTGACCTTCCAGTCCAATGTTGTAATTTGTCATCAACATGAATTTCATCTGCTGGAATGATAACGGTGTCATTTGTTGGACTTTTCTTCAGATTAGACACATGGATGGTGTCATGTATATTACTGAGTTCCTCTGGCAGTTTTAACTTGTAAGCCACAGTACCAATCTTTGCCAGAATTTCGAAAGGTCCAATATATCTCGGGTTGAGCTTTCCGCGCTTCCCGAACGTAGCTACGCCTTTCCAAGGTGAGACTTTGAACAATACTTTGTCTCTCACCTCGAAGGATAATGGTTTGCGTCTTCGATCCACGTAGCTCTTTTGTCTATCTCGGGCTGCTTTAATACGCTCACGTATCTTAAATATCTTGTCTGTGGTCTCTTGCACTAGTTCGGGACCAATGAGTTGTCTATCATCGACTTCCGCCCAACATAGCGGTGATCGGCACTTTCGTCCATATAGTGCTTCGAATGGCATGGCCTTTATACTGGTGTGATAACTGTTATTGTAGGAAAACTCTACCAACAGTAAATGAGTATCCTAGTTTCCGCCTAAATCCATCACAAGGCTCGAAGCATGTCTTCTAATGTTTGAATGGTTCGCTCGCTCTGACCATTGGTCTGCGGGTGAAAGGCTGTGCTTAAATCTAAGCGAGAACCAAATGAATTTTGAAATGATTGCCAGATACGTGACACAAAGCGACCATCTCTATCAGAGATTATTGAGATTGGCACACCATGAAGTGCCACAATCTCCTTCAGGTACAGTTTCGCTAATTTCTCCGTACTGTCTTTCTCGCGGATGGGTAGTGTAACATCCGTAAAAAACGGATTTACCAAACCCGCTCCTTTTATTAACCGAACAATCAGATAAAAATTTCGTTGCGAATTTAATGCCCAAAATAATTTTAAACGATACATAATTAATTATTATATGGGGATATATAATTAGTTTTTGAAAAACTGTTAAAAATAAGAAAATAAAAATGTTTTGGCCCTGCCGGGTTTCGAACCCGGGTCAGTCGCCGGGTCAACACAAACTTAACATTCAACACTTAAACCACTGCGCCACTGATGCTACTTGTTAAATGTTAGAATCATTTAATTCATAACATGACTTTCCGAATTCAAAACCGGCGGCCAAAGTTCAGTCGTCGGAAATCCCGGCAATCTCGCGACATTCAACGACATCTTCAGTTATAACGTAAAACTTAAACGCTACATCGGTTATAACCGACGTCTGAGTCCGCGACACCAACTATAACCGCCGGAGATTTTATAACCGACGAATCAAGTCGGAAATTGGACCAAATTCATCGATGAACTACCCTATAAATACCCCTCGAACCTCTGCAAACTTTTTCGCTCAAAACCGCACCCTTTCTCGGCGAAAACTCACTCGCCGGAAATCACCTGCAAATCGCCGGAAAACCGGGTTCTTCATTTCTGAGCCTTACTGAACCCCCTAAGCTTATACCGAAGTCACCCATATCTTTTTCAAACTTTCTGAAGACTCGTTGCTGCAAGACACACGACGCCGGAACCTGTTGCTGTCGCCGGAGTTCTGCCGGAAAACACAGGAGTCCAGTCGGTACACCTTTCGCCTAAATTCTTTTTCTTTTCACTTATATCTCACCTGTAATTAACTGAAACACGCTAAATAAACCTGGTTAAAACTTCGAACCAGTCAGTCATCGTTCCTGGTTAAGACTGACGAAGAAGACGATGTTCAGTAATGTTTAAGTATAATTAAAAGCAAGATATTACTCGGGTTAGACACACAGTCCAACGGTGGACTGTGTGCACATTAAACACACTAACGTCTCGAGTTCGAACCTTGTCCCACACACGCTGCCTTAATAAAAATGTCTTTTTTTGTTAACTGAACCGGATTCATTATATATATATGTTAAGTATATTAATAACCGGAATAATAACCAAGTTATACACATAGTCCAGTGGTGTACTGTGTGAATGTTTAAACGCACGTCACGAGTTCGAGTCCGGCCTACTACACCGACTCGGACAATTATCTAACTTTTTAAAATAAGTCAGAAATGAAAATACTTAGTTTGTATTTAAGTATAATAAAAATCAGTTTAATTAACAAGTTGGACACACAGTCCAGCGGTGGACTGTGTGTTAGCATAACCCACAGGTCCCGGGTTCGAGACCTGTGGAGCGTACCGAGTCTTGGATTAAAATCGTTTTAGAAAATAAAGGATTTTCTGTTTAAGCTAATTAATATATATATATAATTAAAAACAGAAATATATCGGGTTAGACACGTAGCTCAGTTGGTAGAGCTGCGTGCACGCGTACGGGAGGTCTCGGGTTCGAGCCTCACTCAGCGCACAATTAAACGCATACGAACCGGTCAACGGTCAAGGTCAACGGTCACGGTCAAAAAAGTCAAAATTTTTTATTTTTATTATTTATTTATTTTATTTAAAAATCAATTAAAACTACTTAAAAATAACATTTTTAAGGTTAGAAAATAGCCTTAAACTCACAAAAATACACCCAACAATCCTACTAAAATAAATTAATAAAATCCGTTTACTTACCGAACCATAATGCGATTTATCTAGGTTAATCTCACTCGTGGTTAAAACCACTTCGCGTGCATTCAACATCATCAACCGAACGCACCCACTGTGAGTGAATCTTACAACTCCCCCTTTTAATTACACGTTTTGGGGTGTGTCATGTGTCACAAAATAATTAACTCGTTTATTTAAACTTGTGCCATACCATGTCGTGATCTAAACTTAGATTGTTTATATTGTTGTGATTACTTATTTCATTTTGTCAAATTATATGAAATTCATTCATTAAGCCCATCAGTTCCTCGTGGGAGACGAGTTGAACAACGCGTGCCTCAAAACCAATTCATTATTGTTCATGTGTATATCATTGAGTTTATATTGTTTGTAGTTATGTCTTTCATATTATCATGTTTATGCAATTCATTCATTAGGCCCATCAGTTCCTCGTGAGAGACGAGTAGAGCAACGCGTGCCTCTAAACGTTCCATTATTGTTCATGTGTGCTTTATTTAATATCTAATGATTGTTGAATAAGTTTACATCTATTTTTACTCATGTGTGGTTGTGCACTCATTTCATAATCAATTAAATAAACTTGTTCAAATGTTTTCCATAGGATTCACTCGCCAACTTTATGTTGATCCAAAAACCCTTTTACACATGATACAGGTGAACATGTTGAAGCAAGGAAAACATAGGAAATGCCTTAGAAGAGAACAAAGAAGCTTAGATTGATAGATAGAACATGTTGTAATTTTTATTGTAAATTTCCATTAAATTGTATTAATGAATATGAAACGCATAATAAATGTCATGAGCTTTGATGATAACCCAATCATGCCCCGGTCACCTTTTCCGCTGAGGGTCGGGGTGTGACAGATTGGTATCAGAGCCATGACTATAGGGATATAGGATAGGTTATTAGACCCTTAGAGCCTATACTATAGTCTGCCTAAATTTTAATTGATTAGGTGGTTACATACAAACTTGTGATATTTATTTGTTTCATATTTTTTATATTTACAGTCAAACATACATGCTTATATACATATTCATTATACATATATCAATGTTCATATATTCAATTCATTTTCATACTCTCATTATTCAAAGATTTGCAATTTTCAAATCTCATCAAAGTAAGTTCTGCGACGGGCATGTAGTAACTGGAAGGGTACAAGTACGGTAGTCGGAACGTCCTGTCTAGGTTGGCATTCGTATAAATCCAATATAACGGACCAGTTTGCCTACCTGGGGACTAACGATGAGAGTACGAAGGACCTATTAGGCCAAAGCATGCCACACCAAACGTCGTTCGAACTAACCCACTTTGAGGTGTCACCGTGTCTACACCTGGACACATTCCGAATATCACACGTTGTATACATATTTCTTGATTTTCTCCGGGTTTTAGTGTACGCAACCTGGCAAACCCGTGCGAACCATATGAAAAACCGGTATTCATGGGGGCCCACATGATTACAAAGGTAAAGTATGGCGGCATGTAGGGCCTAATGGCGAGCAAAGCCCAAGACATCCTATGGATGTAGTAGATTTATTTTTCTATAATTATTTTATGAATGTTCATTCCTGAATGCGACCCATGATCCCAAAAACATCCAACTCATACACTTGACATGTATTCCTTCTAACCTCGCCCGTAGGAAGGTGAGAGCAGGAAAAGCCCGCGAGCGCATGGTTGCCCTAATCGCTCAACAAATGGCTGCCGTAATACCCAACATTGTAATCCAAGTCCAACAAGCACTTACCGCTAATCCTGTCAATCAAGAAAACCAAAACATTATCAACTCTCCCCCAAATACCACTAAATGCACCTACAAGCATTTCAAATCATGCGACCCTCCAAAATACAAAGGGACTGAAGGCGTCACCGCTCTCCTCCATTGGTTTGAAGAAATGGAGAACACTTTTCTAAATTGCGATTGCCCCAATGATCGTAAAGTGCGTTATGCCACTGGTCGTTTATATGGAATAGCACTTACCTGGTGGAATACAGAGAAGGCCAAACGGGGTGTTGAAGATGCTATGACCTTAACTTGGAACGAATTGAAGGAAATCATGACCAGACGATTTTGCCCAAGGAGCGAAAGCAAGAAATTAGAAGATGAATTCTATTCGTTGAAGCAAAAGGAAGGCGACCACATCACGTACAACAAAAGATTCCTCGAGTTACATCAAATGGTTCCCAACATGTTCACTCCTCTCTACCGTTTGATCGAGCACTACATTCGTGGTCTTCCATCAAAGATTCAAGACTCTGTAATAAGTACCTCGCCTGCAACCTTGGAAGCAGCAATGGAGCTAGCAACAGCGCTCACCGAGAACCGAATCCGGAACAAAGACTTCAAGGAGGAGAAGAAGAAGGATAAAGAATCGACTGAAACCTCCGACTCCACCCAAACCGAATCCCCTTCTCAACCCACTTCTAAGAGAAAAAGAGACGGGCAACTTTTCGCTGCTACCCAACGTAATAAACCAATTTCACACGCCATACCCATCCAAGCTATCCCAATCGCTCAAGTGGCACCCAACTCAACTTACCCAAATAAGAAACCATATCTTGGACCTCACCCTCGATGCAACAACTGTTTTTATCACCATCCCCTTACCTTACCTTGTCGACTATGTGCAACTTGTGGACGCTATGGTCATTTGAGCAAGGTTTGCCGCACCTTTCAAAACCAAATCTCTTCCCCTACTCAAACCATGAACCAAACCTATCAACAACCCCAATACCCCATGTTCCCATATGTCCGAGCTTGTTTCAATTGTGGCGACCCTACCCACTTTAGAAACACATGCCCTGAATTGGTTAACGTCATCAACGCTCAAGCCCAATCAAACCCAGTTAACCAAGTAAACCAAGAAAACCCAACCGCTAGGCCATCAGCAAGAGGAAGAGTCTTCAACATCAACGCCAATCCTGTCGAAGATAATGACGGCCCAAACGAAGATACCCAACTAGTCCTCTTCACCGAAAATCCAGATTCAACTCCTATCATTTAGTTTTATGTTTTTTTTTCTTTATCACATAGAACCAAACATAACTTAAGGATAAAGCCAATGAAACTTTGACGAGAATACGATGGATACGCCGCTGGTACTTCCTATATATAAGTATTCTTGTCAAAGGATCAGAAGCATTATCTGGCGGTTATGAGAGGTTCCATGTGTAGACTGTTAGAGTAATTATTGTTTATTATTTTCAGTATATGCAATTGCCGAGGCCGCCGCTCCCCATTTATGCGCGTTGAGCTTGTTCCCCATTTTATTATGCGGTTGAACCTGGCGTGCCCGCATACGATCGGCTCCGTTTGATTGAGCCTTGATCGCACAGACATTTTCATTTTCAGTAAATGCAATACGATTGGCTCCGTTTGATTGAGCCTTGATCGCACAGACATTTTCATTTTCAGTAAATGCAATACGATTGGCTCCGTTTGATTGAGCCTTGATCGCACAGACATTTTCATTATCAGTATCTTGTGTTGTTGTGTTTGTTGTAGAGTCGCATAGAACTAATCATAACTTGCGGATAAAGTCAATGAGAATTTGACAAGAATATGGTGGATACGCCGCTGGTACATCCTATATATAAGTATTCTTGTCAAATGATCGGAGGCATTATCAGGCGGTTATGAGAGGTTCCATGCATAGGCTGTTTGTGTGATTGTTGTTTAGATTAAGTTATTCATTTTCAGTACATGCAATACGATCGGCTCCGTTTGATTGAGCCTTGATCGCACAGACAATTTTCATTTTCAGTACATGCAATACGATCGGCTCCGTTTGATTGAGCCTTGATCGCACAGACATTTCATTATAAGTATTTTGTGGTTGTTGTGTTTGTAGTAGAGTCACATAGAACTAATCATAACTTATGGATAAAGTCAATGTAAATTTGACAAGAATATGGTGGATACGCCGCTGGTACTTCCTATATATAAGTATTCTTGTCAAATTATCGGAGGCATTATCAGGCGGTTATGAGAGGTTCCATGTATAGGCTGTTGTGTGATTGTTGTTTAGATTAAGTTTATTATTTTCAGTACATGCAATACGATCGGCTCCGCTTGATTGAGCCTTGATCGCACAGACAATTTCATTTTCAGTACATGCAATACGATCGGCTCCGTTTGATTGAGCCTTGATCGCACAGACATTTTTCATTTCAGTATTTTATGTTTGTTGTATTGGCTGTAGAGTTATATAGGACTAATCATAATTCACTGATAAAACCAATGAAAATTTGACAAGAATATGGTGGATACGCCGCTGGTACTTCCTATATTAAGTATTCTTGTCAAAGGATCAGAGGCATTGTCAGACGGTTATGAGAAGTTCTATGTAGGATTTAGTAGTTTCTTGGTAACTAATCATAACTTGTGAATAAAACTAATGAAAATTTGGCAAGAATATGGTGGATACGCCGCTGGTACTTCCTATATATAAGTATTCTTGCCAAAGGATCAGAGGCATTATCAGGCGGTTATGAGATGTCCCATGTAGGATTTAGTATCGCCTTGGTTGAAATTTGTGTTACATTTATATCATCTTGCTATTTAAAGAGATTGGATTGTGTTCCACTTCTACATAAACTAACCTCTCCATCATAACAAACGAGAGAGGAACTGCCACCATTCAAACATATATGCTATCAGAATGTGGATTCAAATATTAGCTGTTGTGTTTATTTATGTTCTATAGTCATAGAACCAATCATAACTTACTGATATTAGCTGTTGTGTTTATTTATGTTCAAATATTTGCTGTTATGTTTATTTATGTTCCATGTAGGTTGTAGTATTAGAAGTTTTGCCTTAGGATATAACCATACCCTTCCAAACATATTCAAACTTTTATGCATGATATCATAGTTAGCGAATAAATTCTGCTTATCAATACTTTTACAGTAGGCAACAAAAAGCGATTCCTGTAATAGGGTACTTAACCCTTACAAGGAACGTTACAGCCTCGAACAAAAACTTAAACCCTTACTTTTTCTAAGCATGTAACTATCAAACTAAACACCATCATTCTTTTAGTCAAATATATCACTATTTAAATTTCGGGACGAAATTTCTAAAAAGCAGGGGATACTGTAACATCCGTCAAAAATGGATTTACCAAACCCGCTCCGTTTATTAACCGAACAATCAGATAAAAATTTCGTTGCGAATTTAATGCCCAAAATAATTTTAAACGATACATAATTAATAATTATATGGGGATATATAATTAGTTTTTGAAAAACTGTTAAAAATAAGAAAATAAAAATGTTTTGGCCCTGCTGGGTTTCGAACCCGGGTCAGTCGCCGGGTCAACACAAACTTAACATTCAACACTTAAACCACTGCGCCACTGATGCTACTTGTTAAATGTTAGAATCATTTAATTCATAACATGACTTTCTGAATTCAAAACCGGCGCCCAAAGTTCAGTCGTCGGAAATCCCGGCAATCTCGCGACATTTAACGACATCTTCAGTTATAACGTAAAACTTAAACGCTACATCGGTTATAACCGACGTCTGAGTCCGCGACACCAACTATAACCGCCGGAGATTTTATAACCGACGAATCAAGTCGGAAATTGGACCAAATTCATCGATGAACTACCCTATAAATACCCCCTCGAACCTCTGCAAACTTTTTCGCTCAAAACCGCACCCTTTCTCGGCGAAAACTCACTCGCCGGAAATCACCTGCAAATCGCCGGAAAACCGGGTTCTTCATTTCTGAGCCTTACTGAACCCCCTAAGCTTATACCGAAGTCACCCATATCTTTTTCAAACTTTATGAAGACTCGTTGCTGCAAGACACACGACGCCGGAACCTGTTGCTGTCGCCGGAGTTCTGCCGGAAAACAGAGGAGTCCAGTCGGTATACCTTTCGCCTAAATTCTTTTTCTTTTCACTTATATCTCACCTGTAATTAACTGAAACACGCTAAATAAACCTGGTTAAAACTTCGAACCAGTCAGTCATCGTTCCTTGTTAAGACTGACGAAGAAGACGATGTTCAGTAATGTTTAAGTATAATTAAAAGCAAGATATTACTCGGGTTAGACACACAGTCCAGCAGTGGACTGTGTGCACATTAAACACACTAACGTCTCGAGTTCGAACCTTGTCCCACACACGCTGCCTTAATAAAAATGTCTTTTTTTGTTAACTGAACCGGATTCATTATATATATATGTTAAGTATATTAATAACCGGAATAATAACCAAGTTATACACACAGTCCAGTGGTGGACTGTGTGAATGTTTAAACGCACGTCACGAGTTCGAGTCCGGCCTACTACACCGACTCGGACAATTATCTAACTTTTTAAAATAAGTCAGAAATGAAAATACTTAGTTTGTATTTAAGTATAATAAAAATCAGTTTAATTAACAAGTTGGACACACAGTCCAGCGGTGGACTGTGTGTTAGCATAACCCACAGGTCCCGGGTTCGAGACCTGTGGAGCGTACCGAGTCTTGGATTAAAATCGTTTTTAGAAAATAAAGGATTTTCTGTTTAAGCTAATTAATATATATATATAATTAAAAACAGAAATATATCGGGTTAGACACGTAGCTCAGTTGGTAGAGCTGCGTGCAAGCGTACGGGAGGTCTCGGGTTCGAGCCTCACTCAGCGCACAATTAAACGCATACGAACCGGTCAACGGTCAAGGTCAACGGTCAACAGTCAAAAAAGTCAAATTTTTTTATTATTTTTATTTATTTATTTTATTTAAAAATCAATTAAAAATACTTAAAAATAACATTTTTAAGGTTAGAATATAGCCTTAAACTCACAAAAATACACCCAACAATCCTACTAAAATAAATTAATAAAATCCGTTTACTTACCGAACCATAATGCGATTTATCTAGGTTAATCTCACTCGTGGTTAAAACCACTTCGCGTGCATTCAACATCATCAACCGAACGCACCCACTGTGAGTGAATCTTACAACTCCCCCTTTTAATTACACGTTTTGGGGTGTGTCATGTGTCACAAAATAATTAACTCGTTTATTTAAACTTGTGCCATACCATGTCGTGATCTAAACTTAGATTGTTTATATTGTTGTGATTACATATTTCATTTTGTCAAATTATATGAAATTCATTCATTAAGCCCATCAGTTCCTCGTGGGAGACGAGTTGAACAACGCGTGCCTCAAAACCAATTCATTATTGTTCCTATGTATATCATTGAGTTTATATTGTTTGTAGTTATGTCTTTCATATTATCATGTTTATGCAATTCGTTCATTAGGCCCATCAGTTCCTCGTGAGAGACGAGTAGAGCAACGCATGCCTCTAAACGTTCCATTATTGTTCATGTGTGCTTTATTTAATATCTAATGATTGTTGAATAAGTTCACATCTATTTTTACTCATGTGTGGTTGTGCACTCATTTCATAATCAATTAAATAAACTTGTTCAAATGTTTTCCATAGGATACTCGCCAACTTTATGTTGATCCAAAAATCCTTCTACACATGATACAGGTGAACAGGTTGAAGCAAGGAAAACATAGGAAATGCCTTAGAAGAGAACAAAGAAGCTTAGATTGATAGATAGAACATGTTGTAATTTTTATTGTAAATTTCCATTAAATTGTATTAATGAATATGAAACGCATAATAAATGTCATGAGCTTTGATGATAACCCAATCATGCCCCGGTCACCTTTTCCGCTGCGGGTCGGGGTGTGACAGGTAGGAAGTGAGCTTATTTGGTTAGCCGGTCGATGATAACCCAGATCATGTCATGACCTAGAGAGGTCCGTGGTAGCTTTGTAATGAAATCCATTGATATCTGCTCCCACTTCCAAACCGGGATCTCTAGTTGTTGTAATAACCCAGATGGCTTTTGGTATTCGGCCTTGACCTTTGCACAATTAGGCATTTCCCAACATAGGTCACAAACATCTCCCTTGAGATTAGGCCACCAATAATATTCTCTCAAATCCTGGTACATTTTGTCCGATCCTGGGTGTATCGAATATTTGGACTTGTGTGCTTCGTCCAGCACCAAGTCTCGCAACTCACCATAATAGGGAATCCAGATCCTTCCCATGAAATACAGAGTTCCATCCTTGTTTGGTTCCAATTGGTTTTCCATTCCCTTTAATGACTCAGCTGGAATGTTTTCTGGTTTCAACGCTTCTTGTTGTGCTTCACGCACTCGAGTTGTGAAGTTCGTCTGGATTGTCATCTCCAAAGCTCGCACCTGCAATGTTTTGACTCGTTCTTTTCTACCCAAGGCATCTGCTACGACATTTGCTTTGCCCGGGTGATACTTGATCTCGCAGTCCTAACTCTCATACGTGCCAAATGTTGGACGAGAGGGTTCAATTTGTAAATATGAGAAAGTTGGATATTGGAGGGATTAAAAGTGTCAACATGTTAATTTATACCTCTGAGTGACCTTTTTACGAACCGAGAGCTCGACAATATTCAGGCATAATCCCGGGTCTGCCAAGTATTGGCTACGGAGGGCTAAAAGTGCCAAAAAGTTGTTTTAGAGAGGTTTAATGGGTTTTAAAAGTTAAGGGGCTAAAAGTGTCAAACTTGGAAACTGTCTTTGGGGCGCTCGCGGGGTGCGAGAGGCAGGGCCTGTGCCTCTCACGGCCCGCCAGAGAGCATCCGTTGCAGAAAGTTTTGCTTGGCTCCCAAACAAAACTCCAAAACCATTAAAACCATTAAAACCAAAACCATGGCTTCCCAAACTGCTATGCCACGTTTTGGGACACTTGTAAGCTTCCTCTTACACCCCTAAACACGTAGCTTCACCTCCTTTGAGTTCTCCAACTATAAATAGGTGCTTAAGTTCACCATTTCAACTTGCACCTTTCTCATTTATTCACTCTTCTCCCTCCTCTGGAAGTTCCTAGCTAAAAGGAGCATCCAAGTTAGTTCTCTTGCATTCCAGGAACCTCTTGTAAGAGTTCCTTTCTTTTGCATTTTCGTTTATAGGCTTTTATAGCCAAAAGTCAAGCATTTTTCAGAAAACGCTTTGACTTTGGGTTAAGACCATTATGGTCCAACCATTGTTTGAAATGAACATGTCTAATTGATTATAATAAGGTAGGTGTTAATCCATATAAATGGCACCTCCTGAAGATCACGTTTGCTAGACCAATTGACGGGTCAAAGTTTTGATATTAAAAAGTCAAACAGGCCATTTTTCGGAAAAATCATAAATTGATCTTATAGATGTTATAAACCTATTTTGACACTTAAATAAGTTGGTAATAATTATTAGAACATGTAAGAACATGTTAGGCTCCTCAATTTCAGTTCTAGGGTCGGTTCGCAATCGAAAGTCGCAAAGTTTGACTTCTGCTTTGACTTTCGATTCCGAGTAGATTTAGATTAGTTACCTACTGATCTAAAGTTGCATTATGATCATAATATAATGTAGCATAACCCATTGAGGTTATATTACATGATCATAATCAGAATCCAAGTTTATGCGCAAGTTCCATAATTATGCCATTCTTGACTAAAATACCCTTTTTATATATAAAGAGGTTTTAAATAGTAACGAACTTGAAAATAAGTTTCCTACTGATGTAATATTATAATTAGGATTATTTGGGATGTTAAACCAAGTTATAAACTGAGTTTTCAAGCAAGTCCTTAAACTATGTCGATAAACGACGATTTTAGCCCTTATTGCTCATAAAATGATTTTAATCAATCTTTTCAAGTAAATCATTTACCTACTGATATGTTATATCAAATAACATATTTTAAACATTTTAATCTAACCCTAATGTCAGATTTCCGCATAACACGTCATTTTACGACATAAGCGTCGTTTCAGCGCATAGTATGGTTTTAAACCATATTATTGACAAAGACTTGATACCTACTGATTTTAAAACTTATTCTAAACATATTTACAGTAGGTACATGTTATAAACTCAGAATCCCAAATAATATAAACTATGTGTAAAATGACCAAAATGCCCTTTCGGTGCATAGTTTGGTCATAAAAGGTGAAATTACACATATAATCGATATCCTACTGATATTATATCACAATAAAATATTTTTCTAGAATACTCATGATTATAAACTTAAAATATGTTCAAGTTCCTTTTATACGGTATATAATTACCGAAATGCCCTTATGAGGCATAGTTTCGTTTTAAAACCATAACAGGCATACAAGTTGATATCCTACTGATATCTTAACTTATTCAAAATATAATGGCATATAGAACTTGTCCATGACTTATCCGGATACCCGATATCACTAATATGCGCTCAGTTAAGTATATGTAACTATTTTACGAAAATTAACCAAAACGGGTTTAACCTTGTCATCTAAGTCTCAAAATCCAGAATGTTTATAGTTTATCCATATTATACAAGTCAAGGTACTTGTTGGGATTAAGCTACATTCTTCCAATCATCCTTTAATCTAGCGTCATACGTTTTGATCAAGTACGCTAGTCGGTCTAAGTCCATGACTTAAAAAAAGAGTCTGTCAGTGTTTAATTGGTTAGTTTATGCCATAATCCAGACTAGAGACTTGCCGGTAAATGCTATCTGCATTTAACTCATTTTGAATACGGCTGAGTTATTAAATTAAAAGAAGACTAGCTCAGGTAAATTTTCTCGACTTGTTTCCCCTATACGGGCTTGGGTTACGGTAAATTATTACCGCTTGGTCGGAAATGGGATTCAATCGAACACTGGTTCGGGGATAGTAAATCCGCATATTTTGTTTTAATCAGTTTTGTTTGATAATTTAAACATCGGGGGTTAACTACCGTGTCCTGGATATCCTCGGCTCATTACAATAGAAATGGCTACGACCTTAGCGCGGGTGTAGGCATACACCCGATAGACGCTCAATTATGGATTCCCACAAGGTTGGGAGGTTGACTCCTTCGTGAGTCCAAAGTGGTGTGTACGTTAATTGTGTCTCGGTCTCCGTACCGGGCTCCGTATCTATGACAAACATGTAAATCTGTTAACAAGGTTGGATGGTCAATTAACCCAAGTTATAAAAAGATTTTGTGCTGATACGCACTTAAAACATTTTTTTAGAATTTTTTTCAAAATGAGTCAGTTGGGTGTATTTACAAGCGAAAGCTGATATACTTTCAAAACACTAATCTGCAGGTACAATACGAAAATAGGCGGAAGTGCTCGGTAGTGATAGAGGATCTTGCAAATCCTAAATCTGCCCAAAGTCTGTTTTGTATTCTTTCCATGTACAATTTATGATCCGCCTGTGGATCTTCTATTAAAAGCTTGTATATTATTTTGTATTTTCAAACATTCGGTTTGTAATAGTAATTTTACTCCAAGACTTCCACTGTGCCGTGTTTAATTGACTATGATGATTATCAACTGACGTCACGATACTCCCCACCCGGGCCCACCGGTGTATGGATTTGGGTTGGAAATCCAGGGTGTGACAGGTTGGTATCAGTGCCAACGTTTGAGAGAATTAAACACTATCCTTCTTGTGTTTAATCTCAAACTTACACGTACACATTCCTTAGACTTCCGAGTCTAGGAATTGACCTAGGTTTCATTATTAAATTATTAGTATTGTTTTTTTAGTTGATTTTTAACAGGAAAATGACGCCACGTGTGAGAGGGCAAAGTGGAAGAGGAAAAGGTCCAATGAGGGGAGGACCATCGGGGCGCATTCCCCCTCAACCTCATAACTCAGATGCCTACCAAGAATCAGGAGATTAGTCTCCTTGGCAACCAGCGAGGCGTTCTGTTTCTAATAGACACTCACCCTCACATTCCCAAAATTCTTACCACTCTCCCACTCCTATCATTCACACCATTCTCACAATTCCCATTCTCATCACTCTTACTATGAAGAATTTAACCCTAACCATTACTTTAACACACCTCCAGCTGATCAAAATCAGTTGGACCAGCCGAACCCAATGGACGAAGACTCCGACCCAGAGATGCCGCCATCAGGATCGAACGCGCATCCCATTGAAATATCAAGCGATTCGAACTCTTATGCCGGATCGCCTTACCAAGGTCCTAATGAGTGGGACCAATATTGGAACCAATTCACCTTCGCCCACACTCCTTCTCATCACTCTCAACCACCCCCTGTTCAAAGAAAATGTCCACATGGAACCCGTGAACCAACCTCGACCACCACCTGAACCACCAAGGAGAAAGCGTGGAGCACGTATGTTGGTACGTGCCGGAAAAAGGTCGGGATCGCTGCCACCTTTGCCCAACTCCTACCCCACAATTCAAGAGGACCCACAAATGGGTGGACCCTCTAATGTTTATCCTATAGTGGAACCAACACCAACGCCTGCTGTTCAACCACCATTGGGTTATACTAACCCAATCCCCACATATCCAGACACGTCTGGATATGATCCTTTAAACCCGTCTACACTGGTAGACTATCAAGCATGGTCGCAAGACCCCTACATGCAGGAACTTATGCACAATGCACTTTACCCGTCTCCTTTCCCACCTACTTATCCACAGACTGGATATCCAACTTATAGGTACCAGTATCCGGTTATGCCACAACCTCAACCACAACCTCCGCCACCACTAGAGGCCATTAATGAGGCCTTAGAAAGAATGAAAGAGATGCAGCAGCAAGCAGAGGAAACGGAGAAAAAGACAAACAAGTTCTTCAAGAAACTCTCCAAATTGGTCAAGGGAAAGAAGGGCGAGTGAAGTCTCTCTAATAATATGTAGTCCCTGCGTGGACATTTTTATTTCTTTAAAGTCCTTGCATGGACAATTTATTTCCCTTTCTAGTATTGTAATTTCTAAATTAGAATTTAATGAAGTACTTTTGGAATTATATATATATATATATATATATATATATATATATTCATCCTCTTGATAATGAACGTCTCGACTTTACTCGAAATTTATGCTCTGCTATATAATTCCAAAAGACCTTAATAGATTTGATTATGCCAAGTGGCGTAGACCACACATTGGCCAAGAAATGATAGTTAAGTACGAAGGGGTCTTCTACCAGGATAGTGAAGGGAAGTTATCCTTCTATCCAGAGGTAAGGAACTAGGTCCAAACCTCCAAGGTCGTTAAGGTCGAAGGTGACCGGTAATCAATCATTAAGGTACTCTTATGTAACATTAAAGAATGTTCATACTCCTGGTAGTGTGGCTTGAGGAACCTAACTAGCCGTTAGGCCAATGTGTCAGGCTGATATGCCATATACATCTAATATGATGTAGGCCAATGTGCCCAATTTATGTCCAACGGGACAGGCTGATATGCTATATACATCTGATATGATGTAGGCCAATGTGCCCAAATTATGTCCAACAGGACAGACTGATATGCCATATACATCTAATTTGATGTAGGCCAATGTGCCCAAATTATGTCCAACGGGACATGCTGATATGCCATATACATTTGATATGATGTAGGCTAATGTGCCCAATTTATGTCCAATGTGACCGGCCAATGTGCCCAATTATTATGTCCATTAGGGACAAGTCTATGAGCTATATATAATTGTCTGTATGATAATGACAATTGTGACAATGTGATCCACTGTCCAATAATATATGGACTACGTCCAAATTGTAATTTGCCTATGATGGTCCTATTAAGACCTAGGCCAAATATAGTTATGTAAAGCCTAAGAGTTGTGATGTTATTCACACTAGTATAGGCAATGGCTTATCCAATGTTGAAAGCCGATATGGTTGATATACCATGGCTAAATAAAGTTTTATTGGTATATAGAACTCCAGACTTAAAGATGGCTAATTCAAATGAAGCACAAAGTAGCCACATGAATATTGAATCTAACAAAGCTGAAAACAAAAATATAGATGATGATAATTTTCAAGCTCGCATTGATGCGGCTGTCGAAAAGGCCATGGGAAAGGCCATAGAAAGGCTAAGAGAGTCGAGTGCCACTCGCTCTAAACCCTTATCTATTCCACCATCTTCAGCTCATAAAGAGAGCTTCTTTCACTCTTCAAATGCGAAGTGTGGACCAAAGAAAATAGATCTTACTGAAAAGTCCTGTTCTGTTAAGGACGGATGTACTTGTAAGTATTTTGTCTCCTGTAAGCCCCGAGACTTTAACGGGAGAAAGGAGCTGTGGAAGCCCTAAATTGGCTAGACGAGATGGAGACGATAGTAGATATCAGCAATTGTGCTGATAAGGATGTGGTCAAGTACGTATCACAATCCTTCAAGGGCGATGCCCTAATACGGTGGAAAGACATGATTCAATCAACAGGTAAGGTACACCAGTACAACTTGGGATGGTCCAAGTTTGTTGATTTGGTAAAGGAAACTTACTGCCCATCTCATGAGGTGGAGAAATTAGAGACAGACTTCTTGTCTCTTTCAATGAAAAACCTAGATTGTTGGAAGTATGTTTCTGACTTTAACTCCCTGTCTAGGTTAGTTTCCTATTTGATCACCCCCAAATCCAAACGCATTGCGCGTTTTATAAATGGGTTGGCGCCTGAGATAAAGGGCATGGTAGAGGCTGCTCAGCCTAGTACCTATAGGTCCACTGTAGACCTATCTCTTTCCCTCACCCTTGATATGGTAAGACAAAGGTCAGTTATGACTGAAACTGACGGAAAGAGGAAACGGGAGGATAATAACTCCCAAAGATTCAAAAAGAAAGGAAATTTCGGGTTCAAGAAGAACCAACACGCATCTAATGACAAGCCTCTATGCAAGAACTGTAAATATAGGCATTGGGGACAGTGGAGTATAAATCCGCAAACCAAACCCTGTGGTATCTACAAAAGAAGAGGGCATAAGACCCCAGATTGTAAGGATCTTAAGGATGCAGTTTGCTATAACTGCAATGAAAAAGGGAATATAACGTACAATTGCCCCAAGAAACCCAAAAGTAATGATGCAAAGCCTTGGGAGGCCAAGAAAGGGAATGTCCGTGCCTTTCAAATGAATGCCAGGAGGCCGTTAATGACAACAATGTCATAACATGTACATTCTTCATTAAAGATATTTATGCTAGAATTCTTTTCGATTCGGGTGCGGATAAATCATTTGTTGACCATAAGGTTAGTAAACTATTAAATTTGCCCATAAGAACTCTAGATAAAACCTATGAGATAGAACTTGCTGATGGAACGATAGAATCCACATCTTCCATTCTTGATGGATGCTATATATCCATTAAGAATCATTCCATCCCTATCTCTCTTTTGCCAATGAAATTGGCGGGGTTCGATGTTGTCTTAGGCATGGATTGGTTATCTCGTAGCCAAGCCGCATTGCCTGTGATAAGAAGCTCATCAAAATTAAATCCCCATATGGTGAAGTGATCACCATCCACGGAGACTCACACTATGGACTGCCATACAAGGTGTCGTTATTTAAGACATCCAAGGGTTTGAGAAGAGGTTGTGTTATCTACATGGCACAAGTAAACATCAATGAACCTAAGCCGAACCTTGAAGATCAACCAGTTATCTCAGAGTATCCCGATGTTTTCCCTGAGGAATACCATGCCTACCTCCAGATAGGCAAGTGGAGTTTAGGATTGATATTATACCAGGATCAGTACCAGCAACTAGAGCTCCATATAGGCTAGCACCAACAGAGATGAAGGAATTGAGGACGCAGCTAGACGAACTCTTAGAGAAAGGCTTTATTCAGCCTAGTACCTCGCCTTGGGGCGCTCCTATACTCTTTGTAAAGAAGAAAGACGGTTCAATGCGAATATGCATCGATTATCGAGAACAGAACAAGTTAACAATCAAGAATAGATATCCTCTGCACAGGATCGACGATTTATTTGACCAACTTCAAGGGGCTAGTTATTTCTCCAAGATTGATTTGAGATCAGGATATCATCAACTGAAGGTTAGGAGTGAAGATGTTCCTAAGACAGCCTTTAGGACCCACTATGGTAATTTTGAATTCCTGGTGATGCCTTTTGGGCTCACTAATGCACCAGCAGCATTCATGGATCTCATGAATAGAGTCTGCAAGCCATATCTGGATAAGTTTGTCATTGTCTTCATAGACGACATACTTATTTATTCTCGTAATCAAGTTGATCACGAGAAACATCTTAGGTGCATCTTAGAACTGCTAAGGCAAGAGAAACTTTATGCAAAGTTCTCTAAATGTGAATTTTGGCTTAGAGAAGTCCAATTCCTTGGACATATGGTAAGTGAGCGTGGTATCCAAGTGGATCCTTCCAAAATTGAGGCCATAATGAATTGGGAAGTGCCCAAGACCCCATCAGAGATTCATAGTTTCTTAGGATTGGCAGGTTACTACAGAAGGTTCATTGAGAACTTTTCAAGAATAGCCACTCCTTTAACTACCTTGACCCGTAAGAATGTTAAGTATAATTGGGATCCAAAACAACAAGAATCTTTTGAGATTCTAAAACACAAGTTGAGCAACGCTCCTGTGTTATCTTTACCTGAGGGTATTGAGAATTTTGTTGTTTATTGTGATGCTTTGCACACCGGCATGGGCTGTGTACTAATGCAAAAAGGCAAAGTAATTGCCTATGCATCACGACAGTTAAAGGTGCATGAAAGAAATTACACCACCCACGATTTGGAATTGGGTGCCGTTGTTTTTGCACTAAAACTGTGGGACATTACTTGTAAGGCACAAAGTGTATTATATACACAGACCATAAGAGTCTCCAACATCTGTTCAATCAGAAGGAATTGAACATGTGACAATGCCGATGGATGGAAACACTTAATGAATATGATTGCGAGATTCGCTACCATCCATTCAAGGCAAATGTAGTTCCTGATGTCTTAAGTCGCAAGGAACGAGTTAAACCTATTAGGATTAACGCCAAGAGCATTGAGCTCAGAAATAGCTTAAATGAAAAGCTATTGGATGCGCAAAAGCAAGCCTTATCAAAGGCTAATATTCCTAATGAGGGATTAGGCGGAACTGTTGATCAGTTAACGCCTGGAAAGGATGGAATCCTAAGATTTAATGATAGAATTTGGGTTCCAATCTTTGGAGGACTTAGAGATCTAATCCTCCAAGAGGCGCATAGTTCAAGATACTCAGTTCACCCAGGTGGTGACAAAATGTATCAAGAATTGAAGAAGAATTATTGGTGGATGGGTTTGAAGAAATCCATAGCCACTTATGTAGCTAAGTGTCTGACGTGTTCGCAAGTTAAAGCCGAACATCAGAAACCGTCAGGACTTCTACAACAACTTGAGATTCCCACTTGGAAATGGGATATGGTAAATATGGATTTGATTACAAAGTTAACTAAGACCAAATGTGGTAATGACACGATTTGGGTCATCGTTGATAGGCTGACCAAGTCAGCACATTTCTTGCCAACTAAAGAAACGTATAATTCAAACAAATTGGCTAAGTTATATGTGGACAAGGTTGTGTCCCTACACGGTGTGCCGATATCTATTGTATCTGATAGAGATACTAGATACACATCTCACTTTTGGAAAAGTTTCCAACAGTCTTTAGGCACACGATTGAACTTTAGTACTGCTTAACATCCGCAAACTGATGGTCAAAGTGAGCGTACTATCCAGACACTGGAAGACATGCTTAGGGCATGTGTGTTTGATTTAGGTGGAAGTTGGGATGACCACTTACCCCGAATAGAATTCTCCTATAATAACAACTATCATGCTAGCATCAAGGCTGCTCCTTTTGAGGCCTTGTATGGGAGAAAGTGTCGAACGCCAGTGTGTTGGGCAGAAGTTGGGGAAGCCCAACTGTCAAGACCAGAGATTGTCCTGGAGACCACGGAAAAGATTGTAGAAATCCGTGATCGTCTCAAAGCTGCCAAGGATAGGCAGAAGAGCTACGCTGATAAGAGGCGTAGACCTCTTAAGTTCCAAGTAGGGGACAAGGTCTTGCTGAAAGTATCACCCTGGAAAGGTGTGATGCGTTTCGGAAAGAAGGGCAAGTTGAGCCCAAGATATATTAGACCATTCGAGATAATCGAATGTATCGGCACTGTGGCTTATAAGCTCAGATTGCCAGAGAAGCTTAGTGGAATCCATGATGTATTCCACATATCTAACCTTAAGAAATTTCTAGCCGATGAGTCGCTAGCAATGTCACACAAAGAAGTGCAGATAGACTAAAACCTGAGGTTTGTTGAGAAACCGATTTTGATCGAGGATCGACTGGTTAAGAAGCTCCGAAGAAAATTGATACCTATAGTAAAGGTTAAGTGGGACGCTTTTAGAGGTCCCGAGTATACATTGGAGGTTGAGTCCACTATGCGACAAAAGTACCCCCATCTTTTTTAATAAAATCTCGAGGTCGAGATTTCTTTTAAGGGGGTGAGGGTGTAACATCCTGTAAAATCGTGTCCAGTAGTATAGTGACACGTGTTGTATTTTAAATATAGTCTGTTAAAGACAAATTAGGACTAAAGGCGTCAACATGCTCAATCTGAGCCTCTGAGTTACGGTCCGATGTCAACATGCATAAATAACAGCCTTTGAGTGACTGATACGTCAACATGCCCAGCCTCTGAGTGACGTCAGAATCAACATGCTTATAATAAGCCTCTAAGTGATCCTTTGCAAAGTCCTAACTCTTATACGTGACAAATGTTGGATGAGAGGGTTCAATAAATATGAGAAAGTTGGATATTGGAGGGATTAAAAGTATCAACATGTTAATTTATACCTCTGAGTGACCTATTAACGAACCGAGAGCTCGACAATATCCGGGCATAATCCCGGGTATGCCAAGTATTGGCTACGGAGGGCTAAAAGTGCCAAAAAGATGTTTTAGAGAGGTTTAATGGGTTTTAAAAGTTAAGGGGCTAAAAGTGTCAAACTTGGAAACTGTCTTTGGGGCGCTCTGGGGCGCGAGAGGTAGGGCATGTGCCTCCCGCGGCCCGCCAGAGAGCATCCATTGCAGAAAGTTTTGCTTGGCTCCCAAACAAAACTCCAAAACCATTAAAACCAAAACCATGGCTTCCCAAACTGCTATGCCACGTTTTGGGACACTTGTAAGCTTCCTCTTACACCCCTAAACACCTGGCTTCACCTCCTTTGAGTTCTCCAACTATAAATAGGTGCTTAAGTTCACCATTATAACTTGCACCTCTCTCATTTATTCACTCTTCTCCTCCTCTGGAAGTTTCTAGCTAAAAGGAGCATCTAACTTAGTTCTCTTGCATTCCAAGAACCTCTTGTAAGTGTTCCTTGCTTTTGCATTTTCGTTTATAGGCTTTTATAGCCAAAAGTCAAGCGTTTTTCAGAAAACGCTTGACTTTCGGTTAACACCATTATGGTCCAACCATTTTTCGAAGTGAACATGGCTAAGTGATCGTAATAAGGTAGGTGTTAATCCCTATGAAGGGCACCTCCTGAAGATCACATTTGCTAGACTAATTGACGGGTCAAAGTTATGATATTAAAAAGTCAAACAGGCCATTTTTCAGAAAAATCATAAATTGATCTTATAGATGTTATGAAACCTTTTTTGACACTTAAATAAGTTGATAATAATTATTAGAACATGTAAGAACATGTTAGGCTCCTCAATTTCAGTTCTAGGGTCGGTTCGCAATCGAAAGTCGCAAAGTTTGACTTCTGCTTTGACTTTCGATTCTGAGTAGATTTAGATTAGTTACCTACTGATCTAAAGTTACATTATGATCATAATAAAATGTAGCATAGCCCTCTAAGGTTATATTACATGATCATAATTAGAATCCAAGTTTATGCGCAAGTTCCATAATTATGCCATTCTTGACTAAAATTCCCTTTTCATATATAACGAGGTTTTAAATAGTAATGAACTTGAAATGAGTTTCCTACTGATGTAAGATTATAAGTAGGATTATTTGGGATGTTAAACCAAGTTATAAACTGAGTTTTCAAGCAAGTCCTTAAACTATGTCGATAAATGACGATTTTAGCCCTTATGGCTCATAAAATGATTTTAGTCAATCTTTTCAAGGTAAATCATTTACCTACTAATATGTTCATATTTTAAACATTTTAATCTAACCCTAATGTCAGATTTCAGCAAACATCGCATAACACGTCATTTTACGACATAAGCGCCGTTTCAGCGCATAGTATGGTTTTAAACCATATTATTGACAAAGACTTGATACCTACTGATTTTGAAACTTATTCTAAACATATTTATAGTAGGTACATGTTATAAACTCAGAATCCCAAATAATTTATAAACTATGTGTAAAATGACCAAATGCCCCTTCGGTGCATAGTTTGGTCATAAAAGGTGAAATTACACATATAATCGATATCCTACTGATATTATATCACAAATAAATATTTTTCCAGAATACTCATGATTATGAACTTAAAATATGTTCAAGTTCCTTTTATATGGTAAATGCCCTTATGAGGCATAGTTTCGTTTTAAAACCATAACGGGCATACAAGTTGATATCCTACTGATATCTTAACTTATTCAAAATATAATGGCATATAGAACTTGTCCATGACTTATCCGGTTACCCGATATCACTAATATGCGCTCGGTTAAGTATATGTAACTATTTTACGAAAATTATGAGAAACGGGTTTAACCTTGTAATTTAAGTCTCAAAATCCAGAATGTTTATAGTTTACCCATATTATACAAGTCAAGGTACTTGTTGGGATTAAGCTACATTCTATCCAATCATCCTTTAATCTAGCGTCATACGTTTTGATCAAGTACGCTAGTCGGTCTAAGTCCATAACTTAAAAAAAGAGTCCGTTAGTATTTAATTGGTTAGTTTATGCCATAATCCAGACTAGAGACTTGCTGGTAAATGCTATCTGCACTTAACTCATTTTGAATACGGCTGAGTTATTAAATTAAAAGAAGACTAGCACAGGTAAATATTCTCGACTTATTTCTCCTATACGGGCTTGGGTTACGGTAAATTATTACCGCTTGGTCAGAAATGGGATTCAATCGAATGCCGGTTCGGGGATAGTAAATCCGCATATTATGTTTTAATCAGTTTTGTTTGATAATTTAAACATCAGGGGTTAACTACCGTGTCCTGGATATCCTTGGCTCATTACAATAGAAATGGCTACGACCTTAGCGTGGGTGTAGGCATACACCTGATAGACGCTCAATTATGCATTCCCACAAGGTTGGGAGGAATTGACTTCTTCGTGAGTCCAAAGTGGTGTGTACGTTAATTGTGTCTCGGTCTCCGTACCGGGCCCCGTATGTATGACAAACATGTAAATCTGTTAACAAGGTTGAACGGTCAATTAACCCAAGTTATAAAAAGATTTTGTGCTGATACGCACTTAAAACATTCTTTAGAAATGTTTTCAAAATGAGTCAGTTGGGTGTTTTACCAGCGAAAGCTGACGTACTTTCAAAGACTAATCTGCAGGTACAATACGAAAATAGGCCGGAAGTGCTCGGTAGTAATAGAGGATCTTCCAAATCTTAAATCTGCCCATGTTTTGTATTCTTTCCATGTACAATTTATGATCCGCCTATGGATCTTCTATTACAAGCTTGTATATTATTTTGTATTTTCGAACATTCGGTTTGTAATAGTAATTTTACTCCAAGACTTCCGTTGTGCCGTGTTTAATTGACTATGATAATTATCAACTGACGTCACGATACTTCCCACCCGGGCCCACCGGTGTATGGATTTGGGTTGGAAATCCGGGGTGTGACACATTTCCCGTAATATCATCAACCCCCCCATCAACCAAACTCGGTGACAAGTTTGCCTTAAATTCTTTACCACTTCTTAAAACACTAACATGGTTAATAGGAATATTACGTGATGAACTATGAGAAGGATTTACCTTAGTGTCGCTAGGAAGTTGGCCTTTACCTTTTCAACTCCGCTACCTCGGTTGCGAGTTGACCCATTTGAGTGGTCAATATTTGGATGCTATTGTCACGAACCTCATCCTTTTGCATTCGGGCTTCATCAAGTTGATTTCTCCTTTGCATGTCTTGTTGCATCATCCGGAGCATATCCATAACTTCATTCCCACCTGATGAAGTTTGACTCGTGGTATCACTTTGGTCACCCGCTTGTTGAAATTACCCTTGGTAGCCTTGACTATTTCCACCCGTAAAAGTACCTTGATTGAATTGCTGGCGTGGAATGAAATTTCATTGAGATCCTTGGAAATTTGGATTAGCTTGATTCACCGGGTTCCCATAACGAAAATTAGGATGATTCCTTAACCCGGGGTGGTATGTGTTCGAGTTCATGTTAAAATTACGACCACCCCCTTGTATAGCATTCCTCTCTTATACTTGACCTTCACCCACACCCACCAAACACACATCCACCGCATGACCCAGTTCATTACAATTTTAACAAACGTCATATACCTGATTAGTTGCTTGTACCCCCCCCATCATCTACCACATAAACTTGAGGTCTTGTAATGACGTGCCTTGCCCTTCTTGAAGATTGTGTTTTTCTTTTAGAGTGACCGCCATTTGCTCCAAAAATGCCCAATCGTCTTGCTCAAACTTTGTATCAAACGTACTATTAGTAATCGACATTAAATCACGAGCATCTTCCGAACTTAACCCCTCATGAAAAGCATTCAATAACTCCCAAAGTGCAATGCCATGATGAGGACAATATTTCAACATCATGTTAAACCTCTGGAATGCTTCATGAAACATCTCACCCGGTTATTGTTGAAAATTCTCAAGCTTCGCCTAGCCTCATTAGTCTTCTGAGCCATGAAAAACTCTTCCAAGAACCTTTGTTGCATGTCGGCCCATGTGTATATTGATGCGGATGGTAAAGTATGGAACCATATTTTTTCCTTGTCTTTCAAAGTGAATTGGAAGAGTACCAACTTAACATCATCCGAAGAAAAACCTTGCTCTCCAATAGTGTTGCAAATAGAATCATATGTGTCCAAATTGAAGTACGGTTCCTCTGTTGCTAGCCCTTTGTACTTCGGCAAACTTTGAAGTGTGGTTGTTCTAACCTCAAATGTCCTTCCATCCGGGTGATAGAGGTATCACCACCGGAGAAGGGTTATTAGTAATAACGGGCCTAAAATGCGCTTCAATCCCCCTCACCACCTATCAGTGATGTCTTCGCGGAGCACCCAATGGTACTCTGGGTCGACCCGCTTAACCTTGCCTTAGCCCTTGAGGTGCAAACTGTTGTTGATATTGAGGTTGTTGCATTTGTGGTTGCTGCATCGGCCTTTGAATTAAGGTTGTTGAT
This sequence comes from Scalesia atractyloides, assembly GCA_947069175.1. Classification (NCBI taxonomy): domain Eukaryota; kingdom Viridiplantae; phylum Streptophyta; class Magnoliopsida; order Asterales; family Asteraceae; genus Scalesia; species Scalesia atractyloides. The sequence continues at coordinate 13,455,690 of CAMTDV010000116.1, read as the reverse complement.
GTTGAAGTTGTTGTAGAGGCATTGGTCGTTGAAACAGTGCCCTTGCGGACGAATTTGTTGTACCCCCGTGGGTTGCCTTACCAGTTCTTGAACTTGTTCCACTTGTTGCCTTTGTTGGTAAACTATTCCTCCTTGAGGTCCCAAATTACCTCCATCTCCTCCATAATAATAACCCTCTTCTTCGTACTCTCCAAATTCTTCCTCAGACCTATAATCAATCCGATCTCATCCTACACCCGAAGATTACACAAACTGAAAAGATGTATAATGAAAACCCGGTTGGTTTTGTGGTTGGAGTGTAGAAGTAGTATGAACAATGGTTGAACTTGGTGGAAATGGATTTGGTAATGGTTGATGGGTGGAATATGATTGACCGGAAGTTGGGAAAAAAGATGAAAAAGGTGGAACCATTGATGTGGGGCTATAATTAGGAACAGGTCCAGTTTGGGAAATTGTAGGTGATGTGGTGTTGGTTGGGTTGACCTCATGTGTTGAAGTAGGATGGTTGGTAGGAATTGGTGGAGGTGTAGATGGTGTTGTTTGACTTGTAGTGGAAGGTAATGGATCCATGGTGTTAATCGGTGTTGTTGGTGAACCATGATTTTATTTTCTCGTAGTAAGACCCTGTTTCTTCGCAAAGTCCGTTCAATCTCTGGATCAAATGCCAGTGGTGATAGCTTGTGAGAGCCTCTAGTATGCATGCACATGCAACTACCTACACACTAACACAACCAACGTAAACCTGGAAAATAACAAACTAAACGATCAAAGATAACACATGTAGCACACTACTCCCCGACAACGACGCCAAAATTTGATGTGAAGTCGTAGTCTCACATAAATTTAAGCCAAATACTACTAATAGTAGCGGTAAGTGGGTATCGAATACAGGGAGTTGTGGAATATGTGCTATCTAAAGTTTATACTAAATTGACTAATTTATCTAAAATGCAAGAAAATGAATTCAAGATTTTTAGTGTTTTGGTCCTAAAATTAAACAAATTGCAATTCAACTATTGGTTGTTAATACGGATTAGAAGCAAGTAATCATCCTAAGTTTCCGGTTTCAATTAACACTTGTATTTTAAATCCAACTGGAAAGAATCACATAGACATGACTCGTGTATGACTATTTGTTCGTGATGAAAGGGAACTAAGTACTCGGATTACAAAGATGCGAGGTTGTTACCTGATGACCAATTAACCAATATCCAACCCTAAACTCTCCCGTGATATCTCGATTGTCAACGACACCAAGAACGTACGATTAAGGATAAGATCAAAACATCAATCAACAGTTTACAAACAAATATTCAAATACCATAATAAACTACAAACATTGCAAGTCTATTATTCTGGAAATTAAGGATAAAAACACAATTGTTTCAAGCAAACCTTCAACCTAGGATGATCACAATGAGTTTAGCCACTTATGGTCTTGCAAATCATCACACCATCAAATGTCATGTTCATATGAATCATAAACACCAAACAAATGCTAGAAATTGTTCTTGAACCAAATAGGACACTCAAAATCGCCTCTAGAACTCTACAAAAACGTCTCCAATGGTTGACAACCCAAAAGCCTCTTGAAAACCGAATTAAAAAGGGCAGTTACACTTTTCTCGCAGGCCACCACCGTAGCTTACGTGGTCAACAATTTCCTTACGGTCCCAAGCTTCTTGCTTACGGTGCATAGAGGGATCAGATTTCACCATAAGCTACGGTGCCCACCGTAGCTTACTGTGGTCAGCAGCTTTTCCACCTTTATTTTCTTGTCAACTCTACATGTCTCCACCTTCTTTTGGCTAAGTACAAGCTCCCATCAAAGCATGTTAAAATCGCTTGTTTATGCTCTTGGTACCTGTAAAGCCATATACACCGTGGTTATCAAATCCTAATAATTAACTCAATTAAGTGCGGAATATTGATCGTTTTAAAGCATTTGAGGGTTGTCCAATGAACCACCCGTCATTGATCCATGGAGATTACCGTGTCACGTAATCATAAAACCAACGTTGTTGATAACCCACTATCCAAATTTATATTGGAAAATTATTATTTGGCACATGTTGAATATACGGATATGTATATATATATAACCCTAATTTTGCTTTTATCTTATATTTTTTGGTTTTCGCATGCTTGTTATATCTATATCATTATTTATAACTGGCGCTCAAATATACATAAAACTAGTGTAAATTTTGTCAAACTAGTTAATGCGTATGAAAATCTAGTAAATATACTAAATGATATTGTTAGACAAATATCTTACCATCATCATCACCCAACCGCCACCCTACTTCCCCAAATATTTGGCCACATGGGGGCCACCCCTATACCAATCAAGTTTCAAATCAAATCTTTGATGAAGTCGTACCGCATACTTGTTGACTTATAAGACTACCCTTCCATCATGTGCACTTCACTTCATCACTTCAAAAGTCAAACCACACAACAAAACATTCTCACTCACTATCCCGCTCTCCTCCTAACGGCATTACCACTACCACCCTAATCCACCATTTTCAAACAACAATCAAGGATTCCAAGCTTAGATCTCCCACTTTCAAAGCATTCCAAGGTGTTTGGAGGCAAGGACTAGGTGTTTTCTTGCAAGAATTTGAAGATCCCTTCCATTCTCATTTGTTTTTCTTCCCTAGTGGTAAAACTCTTGTTCTTTCCTTGTTTTTGATATAGAATCATGTTAGAATGCAAGACGTTTCACTGGATATGAGATGTTTTCATGAGGTTTTCTTGAACAAGATGTCAAAATGAAAAAAAAAATGGTGATGCATGTATGTGTGTGAACTAGTGGGTATGTGTTTGTGTGTGTATACTTGATGCTTAGATTTCAAAGTGTGATAAGTCTCTAGATATGATATGTGTATGTTGGGATATCCATGGAATTTGGTGAATGGCCATATGAAGACTAGATTTCACTAGGAAAGATGTGGTGTTCTACGCATGTACATGTCGTATGTATGTGTGTATATGTGTGAGGTTTTGGTTGGTTTTCAAAGTTACCAAAACCCTAGATATGGTTACATGTGTGGGTAGATTTTCAGGTGAATCATGTTAAAAGTATGCTTACTGGTATAGACTATGTATGCATACATTTTTTGATCATTAAAGTGATGCTACATTTGTTGTGAGTTTTAAAAGATACGAAATATTAGATGAGACATGTATGTGTGGTTACATGCGTATAGAGGGACGTATATATGTATGTATGTGTGTAGATTTCCTGGTTTTCAAAGCTTGCTTACATGTGTGAGCGTTGAATTTAATGTGGATCTTGTTTTGGAGCATGAGATGGTTTTATCTACTTGAAATGCATGAGTGTGCATCTATTTGTAGCTAGGTATATATGTAGGGTATACGTAAGTGTAGGATACATAAATTGAATGAAAATGGTTAAGGATTGATTTCAGTATGTTAAGTATATGAAAAGGATTATATATGGTTAAAATGCTTATTTTAGCATAATAAATGAAAGACTTGTATATTTTGGGCATAAAAATGTTATTTTTGTAAAATAACGTTTCAAAATTTTAAGTATAGTTTATAGAAAAACTTGGGAATTTATGTATAAAAATGGTATTTTATAATAAACAAGTCTTGGACGTATGCTTGATCAGATTATAAATTTTTACACTTAGAATATATTTGAAGTATTTCATACCTGTTTTATGAAATATAAGTTGCTGGAAATACGATTAAATAGTTATTCGGTATTTTGATTTGTAAATGGAGAAATTACGAACATATACGTTAACAAATATATAAATGCGTCTGTTGTTGCAATAATAAATTTATTTGACGAAAATGGTGAATTTATGTGTCGAACTTGTGAATGTGTTTATTTGGTGAAAGTGGTAGATTATAAGTCTAAATTAATAAATTGTGACTTAGTCGATTATTGGGTAAATTGCTGGTTGTTGAATTACGTGGATTGATATTTTACTAAGAATAATTACATAAATACATATTTTGTGAAAATATATAAGTTTAGGTGTTACTTTCATGAATATACATACATACATATATATATATATATACACATATATACATGCATGTGTGTTTATATATGGCTTTGGATCAAAAGAAAACCCTTGATTTCTCAAAACATAGAGAGCTTTAACTTTCTGTGCGAGTTTTGCCATTATCTTTTGTAGATACGTAGATAAAAATGTTACAAACACAGTTATAAAAAAAATTCCAAACAATCCTTTTTACAGTAAAAAGCTATTGGCACCAACATTTAAACCCATTGTAGGGTTTTTTATAGCAGTGTAAATCAATAAAAAAATATTTTTTTTTTAAAATCTCTTGTTAAAACTTTTGTATTTTTTTTGAAAAAAGTCTTTGTTTTGGTTGAATTCTCTGAGTTCTCACAACTCACAGGAGTTTTCATTATACCCTAACCCTATATGTATACGGGTGCGATCTCAGGACGGAGTTTCAACAATATGTTACTTGTATATATTTTGTGCATATATTATATATATATATATATATGTATGTGTGTGTGTGTGTGTTTTGGTCAAGAATTTAATTAAGGATAATGTAACCAAATCTGATTTGTGAGGTAGTGTGCATGAATGTTGAACAATTGTGTAAACGAATGTAAAATGTAAATGGCTATGAACATAATGATTTATACAAGGAAAAAGCCCTTGATCTTTAGAAGATCTCCGGCATAAAAAACCTCGGGTGATGAAAACTACCAATCACCAACTATAATGCGCAAAAAGATTACAACTTCGGATGTTGATCAAATATGGTACAATGATTGTTTGCTAAAGTGAGTGCTCTGGTTTTCAATGTATGCAAGTGTGTGTGTATTCGAGAGTGTGTAAAAATCTGCCTAAAATACTTGATTAACTCCAAATAAGCTAATAACTAAGTCTGATTTTCATGGTAGACCACGTCCAAGCTCATGAACGTTAGTGGCATTCATCACGTGCATCATCTCAAACGAATATTGACCGAGATTCCAGCTACAACTTGGTCCACGTCATCCATAACCTGCATACAATTTTTAGAAAACATAAACTATAGTTAGATAACATAAATAATAATAAGGATCCTTGATCCTCAGACTTCCTACACCATCCGCTAAGGATAGGTGATCTAGGCCAAGTCTCAGGATACATGATCCAAACTTAATAAAACTTAGCCCATAACAATTGCCTCCAAATATGGCAGATAAGATATAAATCAAATTTGTCATATTTTCGTTAGATGCGGACAAGCCGTTGCGAGTCAGACGTCACTGATGGGATAGGCTACAACAATCATCACACTATACAGGGAGAGGATAAGGTTGAACAACCATTTAAAGATCAAGAGATTCTTTTTTAAATCTCCATTCCAGAACCAACTCAGGTATTCTTCTTCTCTCTTCCTTTTCTCCTTATTAACTCTTCATCATCTTCACTCTGATCATGGCCAAGATGGTTACCAGATCCTCCTCGGGCAAAAGCCAAGATACTAATGACATGCCCCAAAGCCAAAATCTTTTGTCAAACCCTTCTTTGGAACTTTGCAAGTTCACTGATCCTGAAATCGACAGTTTGTACACTAGCTTCCCACCAAAGACTGTCTTTCGTCCATACGATTCAACGATGAAGAGCCACGCTATCTCATCCATCCACCTAGGTGTGCTTCCCTGCTTTACCTTTCCTTCTTGGTTATACCTATCCTTTTTCCTGACCTAACACAACGGTTCTTCACCCTCATTAGCATTAGCTACAGTCAAGTAATGCATATGCTTTGGAGGGTTCTTTATACCATCGAGCATATCATCAGCAGTGAAGGAATTGATTTCAATCTGTCAGAGCTTTCATATTTACAGCCTAGTTACCCATGGTTCTAATCGTTTCTTATTGAAGGCTAAACCCTATCAGCCTCTACCGATGCTTAAGCCCAGTCAAAACAGTTCCACTTGGAAGAGTCAATTCTTTTTTGTGCGAAGGGATTCTATTCCTCTTGGGAATAATCTGCCCAAAAATTGGATCTTGAAGGGTAGGATATAGGATCCTTAGATAACCATTGTAGACTCTTAAGATCACTCTACTGATTCTCACGCTAGAATCCAAACGCGGGAGGCCACCTCTCGCGTTAAGACTAACAATGTTCTTTGATTGTAGTCCCGACCAAGGAGCTACCTTTTGGAGTTGATCCTAGACCTTCCCCTGCAATACTCTTGTTGCTTTAACAATATATAAAAAATACAGCCTAATTGGAAAGATGAGTGATGATCCTGTTTGGCTCAAGTCTTCGTAGTCATTATTGACGTATGTATGCACAACAAGAATTGTTATGACTAGTAAAGTAAATACATACGGTCATTTCTTCTAGATTAGTCATAAGACCATCCGTAGTGGATGGGGTTTTTGGCTTTTTTGCAAAAAAAAAGCTCTTCATGCTACCTGGACCGCCCCTGTGGGAGGTTTTTTTATGTATTTTGGGCTTGGGCGTGCCCTTGAAAATACCTGATTTTTGAAAGTTTTGAAGAAATTCAACTGTTCCCCAACGGTAATAAAAAAATAATTTCACTTTTTTTAATTTTATTTTTCACCTATATAAACTCAGAATCAACCCTATTTTCATACACTTTTATCTATTTCTTATATACCACTATCCTATTCTTTATTAAAAAAATTATCATGCATCCCTTCTGCACCCCCTTCGGTGTTATGTCTCAGCCCGACAACCTAAATTCATATTGCTTGAACACCACCCAACCGCTACCAATCTACAATTATCAAGATATAGACCTAAATTCATTTTGCATCAAATGTTTACATAACCATTGGTGGTACGCATAGATCTTTCAGAAGAAGCTGAGCCTGAGATCGACAAGGTGCCAGAGACACAACCGGAGCGTGAAGCTGAGGGCTCTCAACGTGGAAAATGCTCGCATAAAAAAAGATTTTAACGCTCCACTACGAGAAGAAGTTATCAAGCTTGGACAAACACGAGGAGTATACGTTAGCACGGGCTTTTCTCGATATCCCGGAGTATTCCGTGGTAAGCGTTATTTTTTAGTATTATTTATTTTTTAAGTCTTATTTATTTTTAAGTAGTTTTTGTGTACTATTTTTTAAAGTACAATAATAATATATGTGGTATTTTTTGTAGCCAGCTATCAAATGCCACCTCTATTTTGGATTAAAATTCGAGAACATTTTTTAAGGAGATGGATAAATGTGAATATCGGGATAAAGATTTGCTATCAAGCAAATGGACCGATATAAATGCTAAATGCCATGTTTTTCAAGAATTTTTCCAATGCGCGAAGGATAATTGAGGTAGTGGTAGAAACGATGCGGATAGATTAGCTAAAGTGTTGGAGGAATTCAACATAACAAGAGGGGTGTTCATGTACATGAAGCGTTGGGAGCTTCTACGTGGAAGTCCTAAATGGTCTAACCTACCGACCATTACGTCTCTCTCTCTCTCTCTATATATATATATATATATATATATATATATATATAGAGAGAGAGAGAGAGAGAGAGAGAGAGAGGATTAGGATCATTTGTGAACAACTTCTTATAAATGAAATGAGTAAACTAATCTTGACCATTGATTATTTTTTAGATTAAAAGGGTAAGATTGACATTAGCTCTCTCTCTCTCTTAATTAGCTAATAACGTATATGAAACTCCTAACAGAACTAGGTACTGGACACCAACTGTACCTCCCGGATTCAAACGGTATATGAAACTCCTAACGGAACTAGGTAGTAGACTACAAAATACACAGATGTATCAAAAGTCTGTACACATCTGTATAAACTAACAACTGTGTATCTTGTATAAAATGATAGTTAGCGAGACTGTACACATGTGTATAAACTAGCATCTGTGTAGTACACATGTGTATACACTAACAACTGTGTGTCTTGTATATATGGAAACTAGCAAGATTTTAGGAATTTTGATTATATTGTTTAATAAATGCAATTTACAAAAGACGCAAATACCATTCTGTCAATTAATTTAAAGGGAAGTTACAACATTATAATTACAATCTTGGCATTGTTTAAAATCTCTAGATGATATAATCCAATGGCTCAGATTAGTTCAAACAGTTCACTCTCAACCTAGTGTTCACTCTAGAACCCTACCATATATATATATATATATATATATATATATATATATATATATATATATATATATATATATATATATATATATATATAACTACTTAAAATTTCATTCTTGATAAAGTCGGACTTGGTTTCACCGCTCCTTGGTGTGTTCTTCGCCTTATGAAACAAGCGTTGAACGTGGTGACGTGTGTATTTATATCACCCCACTTGAACGAGGGGCTATCATTTTCACAATACACCCCCCGTTCTTTGCATTTGCGTATGAAATGATTTCTTTATGCAATCCAAAAAATCTTTGCGGTGTCGTGAATTCCTTATTCCAACAAAATTTTAGGTATTATAAAAAAGTTATAATAAAACTGAAAACAATAATATTGTTATATAAAAAATAACATGAATCGGATTTTGCGATTCGTCGATATAACATCTTGTCAAAACAGTTTCCTCTTGATGCGTCCGCTTTATTTGTGTTTGTTGAGCGACCTCTAGTGCTCTCTCTTTATCCGGTTTTTCTTATGACTTCTTTTTATTGGCCGGTTTGGACAACGAACCACCAACATCTTGCGGTTTGTGTTTCGGGTACGGAATCGGGTTGGGAAATGTCAACTAGAATAGATGAATCGTCGTATGGAAAGTTCGTGAATACACGGTTTCCTAAATATGACGCGAATCCGGCTAGAACGGGACACGACGTGTATACTAAACCGTGTGGATGGCCGCGTGTAAGGGGTATTTGGGTCGGGTTTGGTAGTTGACGCTTTTGTGCGGGCTAGGGTTCGGGTTCTCGTGGTAACCAAAGGGGTTGGTTGGGTCGTAGTTTTGGTTAAGTGGATGCATTGTAGAGGATTAAGTGGGTTGAATTTATAAAAAAAATATAGAGATAGAAGAACTAGAGAAGTGGTAAAAAAAACTAAAAAAATGAGGAGTCTTTATAATGTTTAAAAAAGAAATATTTTTAAATAACGTAGCCATTTGGCAACGACTAGCCCAAACGGTCATCTCTCACCAGCCAATCCAAGCCAGCCACCTCACCTCACCTCTTCCCCCGTCCCACGCCAGGCTTCAAACCCATGCCAGCAAGGCAACGCTGTGCCAACGCTGGCCCGGTGCGGTTTAGCTAGCGTTGCTTAGCAAGCCCCACCCCCAACTAACGCCCCACACCCCGTAGTCTTATAAACTGAAATTTAGCAAATTGTCATATGCCTTTCTAGTCTGTAGATCTTGCAAATGGACGGCTTGTAATTATCGCGTAGACTTCGTACAGATAAACCTTCATGTACGTGATCCGCTGGCTATGTAATAAATAGAGTTGAAATTATGAAATGTAGAGGGTTGTAATCGAGTATATGATACTTCAAATTGGTTTTGAGAGCGAGTATGAGACAAATTATTAATTTTAGCATGGGATTGCATTTAATAATGCCCGGCAGGTTATCATCCTTGCTTTATGTTTGGAACAAATAAAATCCAATATACATTTATATTTAACATCCCCTAAACAATTTTAGGAGTTAAACGGATGGTGATGGAAAAATGTTGGATGACGATTTTTATCCAAAGTTTAAAAGAATTACATTCACGATCACCTCTGCGGAACAAGATGAAAAATTTAAAAATTCTTTTACTTATGGCACATGCTTTATGATTCACCACACTGTCATCTGCTAGCCCTAAAATCTTTTCCCTTTTTGGTTGATTTGTGTAAAGTAAAACTAAGTTCATGGTGCCAAGGTTTTAAGAGGTCAAAAACAAGCACTACAAGAAATCGGAGCATTTAGAGTGACACAAATAGCGGCGGCCATGGTTTCTGAAGTAACAACGGAGAACAAGAATCTAAGAAGAACACGGGATAGTTGAGGGTTCTATTTTCTTTTCCATGTGAAGGGTAGGATAGTCATAAGAATTAAATCTAATACACCTTTCAAGATTTCTTGAATTTTATCACTTTTAACTATTAGGTATTGTCACTTATAATTATTACTTTGTGTGTTGTGTCATCATAATATTTCATAGGATAAGATTAAATAAAAAATTTATTTTGTCTAAATAGCATAAGAAAGTATATTAACAATTTATTGATTTTTTATCTTCACATACAAGAAACATGCATATTTCAAACCTATCTTTTAAACGTTCATAACTTTTCGATACCACATTATTTTTTTCATAAAACTTTCACCGACAAATCAAGCATCTTTTTATCTTTAAATTTGAGTACAATATTGCTATATAAAATATGAAAACTAAAAAAACATAAATAATGTCTTATAGTATAACATTTTTTAACTGCATTTTTGTACTAATTTTTGTGCTAAATTTTTTGTGCTAATTTTTTACTGTCTTTTTTTGTTGTATATTTTAGAAAACAAAAGAAGTGCCATATATCATCTTCACACTACTAAGTTTAAGAAGCAAAATGTTTTAGTACCAAAATATCATTCCTTCCTACTTATAATCACTATTTTTAGTACATAATCTCATGCATTTTATTATAATTTGATTACGTAACTGACTCGTACGTCATATCACAAGTGTTAGGACAAGTAAATCATGCCATAACATATATGGTTTCCGTTACGACGCGAAACAAATCAAACTATGCCTTAAAAGTGTTGATAGAAAGTGTTGGGCGCACTATTCGCGAGTGCACTATTCATGTCAGCACAACGGTTGAAACAAAACAGACAAGTGAATAACGGCATACTAATGACATAACTGAGTCCATATATACATGAAAACACTAATGTGGGAACACCTATTGCAATAATACATAACTTTCTGGTACAACACCCAAATTACAAAATTGTCCGTTTCGACTAAAAAGATGACAATTTCAATTCGTCCGCAACATTAATTCGGTATTTTCCGGATTCCCGAAATATAATAGAACAATGATAAACACCTTAAAACAATATGAGGATATCAAAAATACATAAAAGACATCGTTTCCGGTCGTACGACAAGCAGTGCACAACTTGACCGGAAAGCGACCGATTGTCGAAACGACAAAGATTTCAATGGCCGATAGCCTCATACATTAATCCAAAGAGCTAGTTAAGCTTCATTTGGGATCCGAAATCCCTTCAACTATCTTGAGATGACGGAAACACAACTCCCAGAAATGTTCGACGGTAAAATTATATAAGTGTCATTTTTGAGCGAATAATGAAACGTAAAGCGTTTCAGCCACCCAAACTGAACATCTACTCGACTAGTAAACTAGTTAACCATATTTCTATGTCAGAAGTGCCCTAAATAAACGCCATGACACTTATGGTAAACGAAAACCAAAGCTTCCGGTACAAAACAATAACTTTGGTATATCAACCGGTATCGCACCGAGAGTGAGCTAGTGGTATATTTACCATCCAAAAACTAATACCAGCTACTCAAGGGAACTAATTAATGTTACTTAACGTCCTAAACTGTAATTACTCTCTAATGATGCAAGACCAACCCCTAATCATCATACTTAATTTAAACACCTAAATATCTAATAAATTATCACATGTTATAATATAATTTACACTTAACCCCCACATGTGGGCCCCCACCCACTTGATTTATATTGAAAAATTAGAGATATGGGTGTTGATGCACTTTATGGCCGTCACTGTGCGAATATGCTAGAAAGAGTGTGTATTGAATATTGTATAGATTAGATACGAACACACGACCCAAGTGCGAACTAGTACAGGCTCGTACGAGTGACATGTGCCTCGTACGAGTGACAATGTACTTCGTACGATGACTTTGTTACTCGTACGAGTGATAACATCTCACTCGTACTAATGACCTTCGTACGAGTGATAACATGGTCGCTTCGCACGAGCTGTCATGTCTATAAATAGATGTTGTGTGTTCATTGTTTGCAAGTTTTGGAAGTTCCCTGAAGGGAAACGCTGGCGGATTCTCTCTAGGAACTCCGCCAGTCAGTCAAGATGTATACTCTTTCGGTTGAATGAATGAAAAGCTTCCGCTGATTCTATCCCTGCTCAATGTCTATTTCGTTCTGCCGAATCTGTACTATCCCCAAAACCTCCGACTAGAAACGTCGCCGCCCCTTGGACCACAACTGGTATCAGAGCTCATGAATTTTGGACGCATGAGGCGTTTTAGACGTAAAACATCAAATAATCGGACAATCCACGGACATAATGTAAAATTGAAACCATATGATTGTTAGAAACTGATTTTCGACCATATCTGTGCAAAAATCATGTCGAAATTCAAAGAAATGAAGATTCTGGATCGAAAAGATGTAATCAGTTTCGTCCGTATGAGTAAGACTCTCGCTCGTAAGAGTGGCACTTTGTCACTCGTACGAAGCATCACTTGTACGGAGCACCACACGCACAAAGCCCAGCTTGTACGAAGTGGTGACAAAAAAGGCAATTTTTGATCGTATTGACGAGACGAGTGTCTAGAAAAAATTTGGTGATGACAAATTTTTTCGAGATATTAACGTCAAATTCGGGCTGTTCGGGGACACTGTCTAGAGCTTCAAAGTATAGATTTGATGATACGATCACAAAGGGATGAAGATTTGGATAGTCAGTGGTATCTTCGCAAAACTTTGATCATTTGGTGTAGTGACTATTAACAGCCTTAACATTTAGTCAACATTTGATCAAAACTGCAATTTTGGGAAATTTTTCGCAAAATTTTGGTACCGTATGCTACAGTCGCGCCATAATCTTCATTCCCCATAAGAAATCAAGACGTCAAAATTTGTAAAAATGAGGGGGAATAAAAATTTTCATGTATATGTTAAAATTCCGGCATTTTTGAAATTCATGACGCTGCAACAGTATCCGGGTGGTTCTGACTGCAGATTATCTGGAATCACAGAGGATCGAAGATTCATTAGAGATGAGATAACGTTTATGTCTATTTTTAGGTCCTATAAGTGTGAGACTGAAGCATCAAATATACACAACGGTCTATGGTGGTTAACTGGGTTAGTTTGTATTAGGTTTTGACCTTTATAGGTCATTTGGGTATGCCATAGGCCATGTGGGCCAGGCAAGCCCATAGGCAAGCCCATGAGGGGCAGGCCTTTACCCTAGGTATATAAGCTAAGCTTATTCATTTCTATGTTGAAGACTTTGGGATTTCTCTAGAGAGAGCCTCCATCTTGTACCAGACGATTTTGCTTGTTCAAGTAATAGAATCGTCTGCAAGGTGTTAAAGTTGATTCTGATTGTTCTTCGTTATTTCGGTTTTCCTGAATATCACCAAGTTTGGATTCCGCTCATCCTTGTTAATCGTGTGATATCGTTGACAGATCCGGATTATCAGGACTTACAAGTGGTATCATAGCCCGTTGAACCTATTTTCAGGCTCAGATCTGATATCACACTAATTCTGTTCGGTTTCTGCTGAAAAACACGAAGAATACGAAGAAGATTCAAGCACCTCGGATCAACATTCAAGGATTTTGGATTTTCTGGTTACATTTCGGACAGATTTAGGATCATCCTTCTGCATTTCGGATTGATTTCGGATTAATCGTTTGTATTTCGGATTAAAATCTTGAATTTCGGATAGATTCGGATAATCTTCAAGCATTTTGGATCGTAATAGTTGCATTTTGGATCCGAATTCGTTGAAGATCACGAAGAACACGAAGAAGATCATCCATCTCGTATTGATTTCGGATTAGGTTTCCATTCCGGATTAGACTTCGCATTCCGGATCAGGCCTTATTCCGGATCTGTTTCTCCATTTCGGATTCATCCGAGTTACTGTTGCTGTTTTGAATCACCGTCTCGGATTAGCATCTCAGATCACTATTTGAGATTCCATCTCGGATTAACAATCTGAGTTATTGTTCCGAATTTGGTACTGTTTCGAGTTGTACCCAAAAAGGTGGAAAGTTAACCAGCTGACGTAACCAGAGTTAAACGTTTTCGTACCCAGAATTTGACCCAAAAAGGCACGAAAATTCCTAAAATCATTATCGGACATTATACATCATTGGAATCGTATCTTCGAGACGAGTCTAACGGTACATTTTGGTAAAAACAGTTTTCGGACATTTTTTTATCGTGTTTACCGGTCCGGTTTCGATAATCCGAAGATGTTTGCAGCCCAAGCTCAGCACTCGAACATAGCTCTCAGTCCAGCACAAACTCAAAACCCAAGCCTGCGGGATGAAGTGAAGGAAAAGCTGAATAAGTTTATAGGAGACTGCAATGTGGATCCGGTTGCTAACTATATGATGCGTTTGCTTGAATGTGGGAGGCGAAAAGAGGAAGTAAGAGATGACTTTGATAGCGTTTTAGGAGATGACAAAGACTCCTTTGTATCTTGGTTGTGGGATCGTTTACAATCAAACCAAGATCTCCAAGATCTATACGCTAAATCGACAGAGTCAAATCCTGAAGAAGTGTCCGAACAGAAAGCTCAAACCCAGCAAGCAGCAATCAGCAGCCCAGCACCCCAAACTCGACCTCAAGCCCAAACTCACGGGATAAATCAAGCTCGCCCATTGACACAGTCAACTCTTTTATGCACTGAACCTTGCAGGAATAGGGTTACTCAACTCAGGGCTCTTAATTCCAAAATGGTCGATGAATACAACAATGCAATGGCTTAGTGCATCAACCTTTGAGAAAGTAACAAGTTACTCACAGAAAAAGGTTGAAGCACAAAAGAAAGACATAGCTCAGCTTCACCTGGACGTAAATCAACAGAAATGTTGGGTCCATGATTATAATACCTGATTGCATTAAAAAACCATGGAATGCGACCTGGTAAGAGTTGAGCTGGGACTTCTTACTGGAAAATATCAACAAAACGAAGTTAATATAAAAAAGTTTGATACATCCAGCAAGCTTGTTCAAGATGTGTGCAATGTGTAGCTGGCATATAAGGGGAGCAAAGGGAAGGGTTTGGGATTCAATCAGGTTGCCCCACCGTATAATCACAACTACACAACAATGCCTGAAACCGACAAAGATTTTGAGCAACCCACAACATATGGTGTACGGCAAACTAAGTGATTATACGTCAGACACACGTGAACCATCTGGTGCTGTTGACTCTTCTAAAGATTCAGCTGATGAAGAGAGAGCTGACGTGAATAAGGCTCCAAGTGCGGAAACTGAACAATCTGAATCATCTGCTTCAGATGAAAAGGTTCAGAGCAAGCTAAAAGAGCAGAAACGAGCAAATCGGAGATGAAGAAAGGAGAAGTCCAAATGTCAAGGACAGTTACGTTCTCCAAGATCATCAGTGGGCAGCAATAGCCCTCAAAAGGCTAGTGTTGTGAAAAATGCTTTTGTTAAGCCGGTCTTTAATGGCAAATGCGAAAAATATGCTTTTGATCGTGCTAGCAAAGATTTTGGAAAGGTTGGGGAGGTTTCTGAACAAGACTTGCAGTCTAAACAAAAGAAGAAGAATCCAAAGAAATCTCCACAACAGAAGAAGGACCTTGCAAACGACAAGTACAGACATCCAAATTCATCTTCGTCTGCAAGAAACGTGCAAGGATATCAAGCACAGAAGGGATCAGTTCATCCTTCAAGGCCTGCACGAGCAAATCAAGCAAATCGGAATGCTTTACATGTGAAGAGACAAACGTGCTTCAATTGCGGCATTCATGGTCACATCGCTTGAAACTGCACATGTAGTCCCCATGTTCCGTATCATGTTCAAAATCAGAAGGTTACACCTAAGGATAACAATCTCGAAGCCGATGAAGGTATCATCTCCTAAGGCAATGAAGAATGTGACCCAAGGTTAAACCATCTGATGGGGATTGGAATGTTGCCAAAAACAAACGCAAGGCTGTTCAGAAACAAAAATCTTTTTCTAAATGACTAAACCTGAAACAGCCAAAGTTGCTCAATTAAAGGCAACAACCGTGTTTGTTAAAACGAAGCAGATTTGGAAACCCAAATCCAAGGCAGTAGCAACATCACCAATCCTTGAAACAAAAAGGGATTTGTGTCTAAAAGAAGTGTCTTATTTGGATGCTTCAGGGAAACCCAGGACCACGATGGCCTGGGTCCCACTGTCTTACTACTCTCCTTATTTTTTAGGAACAACTTGTAACATCCGTCAAAAACCGGATTTACCAAACCCGCTCCGTTTAATAACTAAACAATCAGTTAAAAATTTTGTGGCGTATTTAATGCCCAAAATAATTTTAAACGATACATAATTAATAAGTATATTGGAATATATAATTTTTTTTTGAAAAAGTATTAAAATTAGTGGTTTAAAAATAAAAGAAGGCTGCCGGGTTTCGAACCCGGGTCAGCCGAGTCAAGCTGGTCAACAAAGTATTAACACACACGCGTTCAACCACTGCGCCACTTATGTTTCTTGTTCATTAATGGAAACATTTAATTCATAACATGAACCTCGAATTCAAATACCAACGCGTCCAATTGCAGTCGTCGGAAATTTCGACTATCTCGCCAAGATTGGACGGTTACTTCAGTTTTAACGTAAACTTTAATCACTAAATCGGTTATAACCGACGCCTGAACCCGCGACACAAGCTATAACCACCGGAAAATCTTTAACCGACGAATCAAGACAGAAATCGGACCAAATTCATCGATGTCCCGCCCTATAAATACCTCCTCAAACCTCTGCTAGCTTTTTCGCTCACAATCACACCTTTACCCGACGTAATTCCACTCGCCGGAAAAGTTCTGCACCTCGCCGGAAAACCGAGCCCTTCACTTCTGAACCTTACTGAACACCCAGAACTTATACCGAAGCCACTCACATCCATCTCAAGCTCACTGAAGACTCTCTGCCGCATGACACACGTCGCCGGAATCATTTGCTGTCACCGGAGTTCTGCCGGAGAAACAGAGGAGTCCAGTTCGGTATACCTTACGCTTAATCTTTCGTTCTTTTTATTTATCTCACCTGTAATTAATCATAACACACTAAAGAACATGCTTAAAATCGTTGAACCAGTCAGTCAGCATTTCTGGTTAAGATTAACGAAGAAGACGAAGTTTCGATAGTATATAAGTTTAATTTAAATCAAGATATAACTCGGGTTAGACACACAGTCCAGCGGTGGACTGTGTGCACATTAAACGCGCTTACGTCTCGAGTTCGATACATGTCCCACGCATACTCGCCTTAATAAAAATGTTCCTTTTTATTACTGAACCGGATTCATTTCGCATAGATGTTAAGTTTAATAAAAACCGGAATAATAACCAAGATAGACACACAGTCCAGTGGTGGACTGTGTGAATGTTTAATCACAGGTCACGAGTTCGAGTCCGGACTACCACAACGATCCTGATAATTATCAAACTTTTTATATAAGACATAAATGAAATAATATAGTTTGTACATAAGTATAATAAAAATCATATTATTTAACAAGTTAGACACACAGTCCAGCGGTGGACTGTGTGTTAACTCAACCCACAGGTCCCGGGTTCGAGACCTGTGGAGAGCACCGGTTCGACGCATTAAATCGTTTTTAAAAATAAATGATTTTCAGTTTAACTCAATTAGTATATAAATATAATTAAAAACAGAAATATTTCGGGTTAGACACGTAGCTCAGTTGGTAGAGCTGCGTGCACGCGAACGGGAGGTCTCGGGTTCGAGTCCTGCCCGGCGCATACTTACACACAATTAAACCGGTCAAACAGTGAACGCTTATGGTCAACGGTCAAAAACTCAACATTTTTTTTATTATTTTTATTTATTTATTTTTATTTAAAAAATCAATTAAGAATACTTAAAAATAACATTTTTAAGGTTAGAAAATAGCCTTAAACTCACAAAAATACACCCAACAATCCTACTAAAATGGATTAATAAAATCCGTTTACGTACCGAAACATTATGCCACTATCTAGGTTAGTTCACTCGTGGTTAAAACCAACTTCGTGCGCATTCAACATCATCAACCGAACGCACCCAATGTGAGTGAATCTTACAACTCCCCTTTTTAATTACACGTTTTGGGGTGTGTCATGTGTCACCAAAAATTAACTCGTTTATTTAAACTTGTGCATTATCATATTGTGATCTAAACTTAGATTGTATACATTGTTTGTAGTTATTTATTTCATATTGTCAATTTATATGCAATTCATTCATTAGGCCCATCAGTTCCTCGTGAGAGACGAGTTGAGCAACGCGTGCCTCCAAACGATCCATTATTGTTCATGTGTGCATTATTTAATATTAATTGATTGGTGAATAAGTTTACATCTATTTTTACTCATGTGTGGTTGTGCACTTTATTTTATAATCAATTAAATAAACTTGTTCAAATGTTTTTCATAGGATTCACTCACCAACTTTTTGTTGATCCAAAAACCATTTTTACACATGATACAGTTGAACAGGATGAAGCAAGGAAAACATAGGAAATGCCTTAGAAGAAAACAATGAAGCCTAGATTGATGTTTAGGACATGATGTATCTATGATTGTATATTTCCCATTAAAATGTATTAATGAATATGAAACGTTATAATAAATGTCATGAGCTTTGATGATAACCGATCATGCCCCGATCACCTTTTCCGCTGCGGGTCGGGGTGTGACAGATTGGTATCAGAGCCATGACTATAGGGATATAGGATAGGTTATTAGACCCTTAGAGCCTATACTATAGTTTGCCTAAATTTTAATTGTTTAGGTGGTTACATACAAACTTATGATGTTTATTTGTTTCATATTTGTTTATACTTACAGTCAAACATACATACTTATATACACATTCATCATACATATTTCAACGTCCTGTCTAGGTTGGCATTCGTATAACTCCAATATAACGGACCAGTTTGCCTACCTAGGGACTAACGATGAGAGTACGAAGGACCTATTAGGCCAAAGCATGCCACACCAAACGTCGTTCGAACTAACCCAACTTTGAGGTGTCACCGTGTCTACACCTGGACACATTCCGAATATCATACGTTATATACATATTTCTCGATTTTCTCTGGGTTTTAGTGTACGTAACCAGGCTAACACATGCGAACCATATGAAAAACCCGGTATTCATGGGGGCCGACATGATTACGAAGGTGAAGTATGGCGGCATGCAGGGCCTAATGACGAGCAAAGCCCAAGACATCCTATGGATGTAGTAGATTTATTTTTCTATAATTATTTTATGAATGCTCATTCCTAAATACGACCCATGATCCCAAAAGCATCCAACTCATACTCATGATGCGTATTCCTTGTAGATGTCTTCTAGCCTCGCCCGTAGGAAGATGAGAGCAGGAAAAGCCCGCGAGCGCATGGCTGCCCTAATCGCTCAACAAATGGCTGCCGTAATACCCAACATTGTAATCCAAGTCCAACAAGCACTTACCGCTAATCCTGTCAATCAAGAAGATCAACACGTTATCAACCCTCCCCCAAATACCACTAAATGCACCTACAAGCATTTCAAATCATGCGACCCTCAAAAATACGAAGGGACTGA
Source organism: Scalesia atractyloides (assembly GCA_947069175.1). Classification (NCBI taxonomy): domain Eukaryota; kingdom Viridiplantae; phylum Streptophyta; class Magnoliopsida; order Asterales; family Asteraceae; genus Scalesia; species Scalesia atractyloides. Next base: position 13,436,117 of record CAMTDV010000116.1, on the reverse strand, counting down.
AGGTGTCACCGCTCTCCTCCATTGGTTTGAAGAAATGGAGAACACTTTTCTAAATTACGATTGCCCCGATGATCGCAAAGTGAGATACGCTACCGATCGTTTATATAGAATAGCACTTACTTGGTAGAATACAGAGAAGGCCAAACGAGGTGTTGAAGATACTATGACTTTAACTTGGGATGAATTGAAGGAAATCATGACCAGACGATTTTGCCCAAGGAGCGAAATCAAGAAATTAGAAGATGAGTTTTATTCGTTGAAGCAAAAGGAAGGAGACCACACCACATACAACAAAAGATTCCCCGAGTTACATCAAATGGTTCCCAACTTGTTCACTCCCCTCTACCGTTTTATCGAGCACTACATTCGAGGTCTTCCGTCAAAGATTCAAGACTCTGTAATAAGTACCACGCCTGCAACTTTGGAAGCAGCAATGGAGCTAGCAACAGAGCTCACCGAGAACCGAATCCGGAACAAAGACTTCAAGGAGGAGAAGAAGAAGGATAAAGGATCGACTGAAACTTCAAACTCCACCCAAACCGAATCCCTTTCTCAACCCACTTTTAAGAGATACAGAGACGGGCAACTTTTCGCTACTACCCAACGTAATCAACCAGTTTTACAAGCCATACCCATCCAAGCTATCCCAATCACTCAAGTGGCACCCAACTCAACTTACCCAAATAAGAAACCATATCTTGGACCTCACCCTCGATGTAACACCTGTTTTTATCACCATCCCCTTACTTTACCTTGTCGACTATGTGCAACTTGTGGACGCTATGGTCATTTGAGCAAGGTTTGCCGCACCCCTCAAAACCAAATCTCTCCCCCTACTCAAAACATGATCCAAACCTATCATCAACCTCAATAACCCATGTTCCCATACGTTCGAGCTTGTTTCAATTGTGGCGACCCTACCCACTTTAGAAACACGTGCCCTCGATTGGTTAACATCATCAACGCTCAAGCTCAATCAAACCTAGTTAACAAAGTAAATCAAGAAAACCCAATCACTAGGCCACCTGCAAGAGGAAGAGTTTTCAACATCAACGCCAATTCCGTCGAAGATAATGACAGCCCAAACGAAACAACCCAACTAGTCCTCTTCACCGAAAATCAAGATTCAACTCCTATCGTTTAATTTTATGTTTTTCTTTATGTTTTAGAATCACATAGAACCAATCATAACTTAAGGATAAAGCCAATGAGAATTTTGACAAGAATATGGTGGATACGCCGCTGGTACTTCATATATATAAGTATTCTTGTCAAAGGATCGGAGGCATTATCAGGCGGTTATGAGAGGTTCCATGTATAAACTGTTTGAGTGATTATTGTTTATTATTTTCAGTACATGCAATACAATCGGCTCCGTTTGATTGAGCCTTGATCGCACATACATTTTTCAATTTCAGTACATGCAATACGATCGGCTCCGTTTGATTGAGCCTTGATCGCACAGACATTTTTCATTATCAGTATCTTGTGGTTGTTGTGTTTGTTGTAGAGTCACATAGAACTAATCATAACTTGTGGATAAAGTCATTGAAAATTTGACAAGAATATGGTGGATACGCCGCTGGTACTTCCTATATATAAGTATTCTTGTCAAAGGATCGGAGGCATTATCAGGCGGTTATGAGAGGTTCCATGTATGATTTAGTATGTTTTGGTTGACGTTTGTTCATCATACATTTCAGTGTATCCAATTTCATCATTTATAGAAGTTGAGCTATGTCTCACTTCCACAATGACTAACCTCTCCATCATAACAAACGAGAGAGGTACTGTCATCATTCAAACATGTATACTTTCAGAATTTAGACTCAAGTTGTGGTTGTTGTGTTGTTTATGTTTTATAGTCACATAGGACTAATCATAATTCACTGATAAAACCAATGAAAATTTGACAAAAATATGGTGGATACGCCGCTGGTACTTTCTATATATAAGTATTCCTGTCAAAGGATCAGAGGCATTGTCAGGCGGTTATGAGAAGTTCTATGTAGGATTTAGTAGTTTCTTGGTAACTAATCATAACTTGTGGATAAAACCAACGAAAATTTGACAAGAATATGGTGGATACGCCGCTGGTACTTCCTATATATAAGTATTCTTGCCAAAGGATCAGAGGTATTATCAGGCGGTTATGAGAAGTTCCATGTAGGATTTAGTATTGTCTTGGTTGAAATTTGGGTTACATTTATATCATCTCGCCATTTAAAGAGATTGGATTATGTTCTATTTTACATAAACTAACCTCTCCATCATAACAAACGAGAGAGGAACTGTCAAAAATCAAACATGTATACTATCAGAATTGAGACTCAAGTATTAGTTGTTGTGTTTATTTATGTTCTAGAGTTACATCATAGGACCAATCATAACTTACTGATAAAACCAATGAAAATTTGACAAGAATATGGTGGATACGCCGCTGGTACTTCCTATATATAAGTTTTCTTGTCAAAGGATCAGAGGCATTGTCAGACGGTTATGAGAAGTTCTATGTAGGATTTTGTAATTTCTTGGTACAATGGTTGTTGTGTTTATTTATGTTCTAGAGTCATATCATAGAACCAATCATAACTTACTGATAAAACCAATGAAAATTTGACAAGAATATGGTGGATACGCCGCTAGTACTTCCTATATATAAGTATTCTTGTCAAAGGATCAGAGGTATTGTTAGACGGTTATGAGAAGTTCCATTTAGGTTGTAGTATTAGAAGTTTTGCTTTAGGATATAACCATATCCTTCCAAACATATCAAAACTCTTACGCATGATATCATATTTAGCGAATCAACTCTGCTTATCAATATTTTACCGTAGGCAACAAAAAGCGATTCCTGTAACAGGGTACTTGACCCTTACAAGGGACGTTACCGCCTTAAACAAAAACTTAAACTCTTACTCTTTTTCTAAGCATGTAACTGTCAAACTAAACACCATCATTTTTAGTCAAATATATCACTACTTAAATTTCGGGACGAAATTTCTAAAAAGCAGGGGATACTGTAACATCCGTAAAAAACCAAATTTACCAAAACCCGCTCCGTTTAATAACCGAACAATCAGTTAAAAATTTCGTGGCGTATTTAACGCCCAAAATAATTTTAAACGATACATAATTAATAAGTATATTGGAATATATAATTTTTTTTTTGAAAAAGTATTAAAATTAGTGGTTTAAAAATTAAAGAAGGCTGCCGGGTTTCGAACCCGGGTCAGCCGAGTCAATCTGGTCAACAAAGCATTAACACACACGCGTTCAACCACTGCGCCACTTATGTTTCTTGTTCATTAATGGAAACATTTAATTCATAACATGAACCTCGAATTCAAATACCAACGCGTCCAATTGCAGTCGTCGGAAATTCCGACTATCTCGCCAAGATTGGACGGTTACTTCAGTTTTAACGTAAACTTTAATCACTACATCGGTTATAACCGACGCCTGAACCCGCGACACAAGCTATAACCGCCGAATCAAGACGGAAATCGGACCAAATTCATCGATGTCCCGCCCTATAAATACCTCCTCAAACCTCTGCTAGCTTTTTCGCTCACAATCACACCTTTACCCGACGTAATTCCACTCGCCGGAAAAGTTCTGCACCTCGCCGAAAAACCGAGCCCTTCACTTCTGAGCCTTACTGAACACCCAGAACTTATACCGAAGCCACTCACATCCATCTCAAGCTCACTGAAGACTCTCTGCCGCAAGACACACGTCGCCGGAATCATTTGCTGTCACCGGAGTTCTGCCGGAGAAACAGAGGAGTCCAGTTCGGTATACCTTACGCTTAATCTTTCGTTCTTTATATTTATCTCACCTGTAATTAATCATAACACACTAAAGAACATGATTAAAGTCGTTGAACCAGTCAGTCAGCGTTTCTGGTTAAGATTAACGAAGAAGACGAAGTTTCGATAGTATATAAGTTTAATTTAAATCAAGATATAACTCGGGTTAGACACACAGTCCAGCGGTGGACTGTGTGCACATTAAACGCGCTTACGTCTCGAGTTCGATACATGTCCCACGCATACTCGCCTTAATAAAAATGTTCCTTTTTATTACTGAACCGGATTCATTTCGCATAGATGTTAAGTTTAATAAAAACCGGAATAATAACCAAGATAGACACACAGTCCAGTGGTGGACTGTGTGAATGTTTAATCACAGGTCACGAGTTCGAGTCCGGACTACCACAACGATCCTGATAATTATCAAACTTTTTATATAAGACATAAATGAAATAATATAGTTTGTATATAAGTATAATAAAAATCATATTATTTAACAAGTTAGACACACAGTCCAGCGGTGGACTGTGTGTTAACTCAACCCACAGGTCCCGGGTTCGAGACCTGTGGAGAGCACCGGTTCGACGCATTAAATCGTTTTTAAAAATAAATGATTTTCAGTTTAACTCAATTAGTATATAAATATAATTAAAAACAGAAATATTTCGGGTTAGACACGTAGCTCAGTTAGTAGAGCTGCGTGCACGCGAACGGGAGGTCTCGGGTTCGAGTCCTGCCCGGCGCATACTTACACACAATTAAACCGGTCAAACAGTGAACGCTTATGGTCAATGGTCAACGGTCAAAAAGTCAACATTTATTTATTATTTTTATTTATTTATTTTTATTTAAAAATCAATTAAAAATACTTAAAAATAACATTTTTAAGGTTAGAAAATAGCCTTAAACTCACAAAAATACACCCAACAATCCTACTAAAATGGATTAATAAAATCCGTTTACTTACCGAAACATTATGCCACTATCTAGGTTAGTTCACTCGTGGTTAAAACCAACTTCGTGCGCATTCAACATCATCAACCGAACGCACCCAATGTGAGTGAATCTTACAACTCCCCTTTTTAATTATACGTTTTGGGGTGTGTCATGTGTCACTAAAAATTAACTCGTTTATTTAAACTTGTGCATTATCATATTGTGATCTAAACTTAGATTGTATACATTGTTTGTAGTTATTTATTTCATATTGTCAATTTATATGCAATTCATTCATTAGGCCCATCAGTTCCTCGTGAGAGACGAGTTGAGCAACGCGTACCTCCAAACGATCCATTATTGCTCATGTGTGCATTATTTAATATTAATTGATTGGTGAATAAGTTTACATCTATTTTTACTCATGTGTGGTTGTGCACTTTATTTTATAATCAATTAAATAAACTTGTTCAAATGTTTTTCATAGGATTCACTCGCCAACTTTTTGTTGATCCAAAAACCATTTTTACACATGATACAGGTGAGCAGGATGAAGCAAGGAAAACATAGGAAATGCCTTAGAAGAAAACAATGAAGCCTAGATTGATGTTTAGGACATGATGTATCTATGATTGTATATTTCCCATTAAAATGTATTAATGAATATGAAACGTTATAATAAATGTCATGAGCTTTGATGATAACCCAATCATGCCCCGATCACCTTTTCCGCTGCGGGTCGGGGTGTGACACAACCAAGAAGGAGCTATTGACAATCTCTGGAATGTTGATAGCGGTTGTTCCACGGACCTATAGGATACATCTCACTGTCGCAAAAGTTCATATTCTTTTCTCAAGTGTATTGTTTCCTTTGGAGGAGACGAGGTAAGATAAGATCAGCGAAAAGGTACAATTTAGATTTCGTGTTTTAATTTTGAAATTGATTAGTTTTTAATCTAATGATGGAACGGTTAAGCAAAAACATCAAAAATATTTTTCTTTTCTTCCGTTTAAAACTTTGTACATCCGTTTCTTTTATTAGGTAAATTTGTGCATAAAGTATGATGCACACATATAGGGGGGAAGAGGCCAATATATGCATAGGTTGAGGGGGAGAAAATCAGAAAAAATACAAAAACAGAAAAATACAAAAACATTTGAAAGTTGAAAAATCCAAAAGGTCTTTTTGGATCAAATGGAAAATGAAATGAATATTCGTGATAAAGGGTGTGACTGACACACATGTAAGGTGTTGTAGCTGAAAAGAGTAGGATCTAATGTGATATGTCGGTAGGCTTAACGCTCAAAGTGATTAAAAGATACTAAGTGATGTAAACATAACGAACTATGTATCTTGTGGGTGACATACCATCGGCGTATGATTTTATGGTCTTAAATCATGCGTTGATAGATAGCCAACGTCTGAGGTTTCGGGTCTTTTTGCTGTTGAGTCATCCGGGGATATCATGCCTTCCCTTCTGTTGCATCCAGATTATATGTAGACCTAGGCACAGTCAGGATATCTTTCTAAAAGAGCCAAAATAGAAGGGCCAAAACCTTAAAAGAAAGGAAGTCTCATCATGAGAAAATTCCATGAATTCAAACATACCAAATAAGGTATTCGCCTAACCCCGTCATATACTATTGGTCACTCTACTGTACGAAAGTACTGACCTGTTCACCTATAGTCTGACGTTGTAAAAGATAAAGGATGATCTGAGTATGCTCACCTACTACGATGAATCATTGTGCTTACCTTGATCGTGGGGGTAGGTCATGGTATGGGACGCACGGATATTATAGTATAATACTAACTTAAGCATGTCACGAAGTTGAAAATGAACTTTGAGTGTTAAAGTTTAAGTGGACATACATATTGGCAATCATTTAGACCAGTCTAAATAAGTTCGTACTGAAAAGTGTTCCTTGGTCCGCCTGAAAACGATTTTGATCCCATTGCAATTATATAGTTTTAACTGTTGAGTTAGTTTCTTTGTTATTTGTGTTTCTGTTTATATTCTTATATTTTAAAAATTAAAAAATAGAAAATTCAAATATCCAAAAAATAGAGTGCTTTAGTTGTTTTATTAAAAATTATTAACCGTTCTTGAAGATTGAACTAATCATCAAAAGATGAAAGAAATTTGAATTTTGATTCGAGTACAAGTACTTGGATGTACCAGGTGTTCATGCGGTACTCTCCCTGTTGCATAAGAATGTTTGCTTATAAATTTCTGAGAATTGTGCAGATCTTGATTTAGATCAAGAAACAGGGGTTTCTGAAAATTGAGATGTTGTTATTTGCCGACAAAGCATGGAGCATCACAATAGCAACGTGTACCTGAGTCAGAAGAAACAAATGCCAGTCATCATCTGACAATGATATTACATTTGAAGAAGTACCTGAGAACCTACTTGCTTGAAAGAGAACGATTGAAGAAGAAAAGAGCTGCTGAGGTTCCTCCTCTCACATTCTTTTTGACAAATATGTTTCAAGCAAAGCTGATCAAGATCCTGATATGAAGCTAACCACAAGAGCTGAAGAAAAAATACCCAGTGCTGAGAGTTTGTTGAAGTCTGAGGTCCAAAGAGTATGAGACTGACTTCCACAACACTTACAGCAAAGCGATAACCATAGTCTCTGTTGAACACGTTGCTGAATTTATGCTAGCAAGACAATTTGATGCATCAGTCTAGGGGGAGATTGTTAGGTCCTATAAGTGTGAGACTGAAGCATCAAATATACACAACGGTCTATGGTGGTTAACTGGGTTAGTTTGTATTAGGTTTTGACCTTTATAGGTCATTTGGGTATGCCATAGGCCATGTGGGCCAGGCAAGCCCATGAGGGGCATGCCTTTACCCTAGGTATATAATCTAAGCTTATTCATTTCTAGGGTGAAGACTTTGGGATTTCTCTAGAGAGAGCCTCTATCTTGTACCAGACGATTTTGCTTGTTTATGTAATAGAATCGTGTGCAAGGTGTTAAAGTTGATTATGATTTTTCTTCGTTATTTCGTTTTTCCTCAATATCACCAAGCTTGGATTCCACGCATCCTTGGTGATCGTGTGATATCATTGACAGATCCGGATTATAGGGACTTACATCTATTCACAAAATAGACTATACATTTAGAATGTGTGATCAAAGGATGTTCAGAATTTTCAGATCATGATTCAGATTGATGCTCAAGGGCTAACCACCTGATCCCTGATGTGGAAGTAGAAGCACACACGACTGCCTATCATTAACTCTGCATTGCAAATGAACTGTTTTTTGGTAATCGCCAGGAAACAAGGATGTCTTGTAGTTTCAGTGCCCCATTCCAGCGGAGATAGCTATATATCTGTTATTGTGACTAAAAAGGAAGAATGTGATTCTGATTACCGAAAAATGTTTCTCAGATTCGATGTGTTACCAAATAGTTTGTTTCCGATGATTTGCTGATTGAGAAGATTTTTGCGGATATTTATTGGTTTGAAGTTTTTCAGTGTCGTATTTCGAAGTTTATGTCAATTGCCGGTTGGGTTTTGAAGATCGGAGGATCGAGCATCAGGGGAGTGCGCTAAACCGAACGCGGATATGATTAACGTCGAAACGGAGAAGCTGCATTGGTTAATTTCAAGTTGGTGATTATTCGAGAAAATTTGTAGATCAAGCAAATCAGAGGAGGTCTTGAACCATGCAAACAATGACCCGAAGATTAATTTCTTGAGAAAATTATTTCAGGGAGAATGTTGCGTAACATAGATAATGAAAACCCGATCTTCAATCACGGGAGAATTACGATGTCAACAGATACCCGATTGAAGTTGCAGAATATTCAAACACAACTCTCAGATTTCAAGTTCAAGTTCAAGCTTCGACAGTGACGTCCAAGAGGAAAATTGTTGATGCACTTTATGGTCGTCATTGTAATAATAGGCTAGAAAGAGTGTGTATTGAATATTTTATAGATTAGATACAAACACACGACCCAAGTTTGAACGAGTACTGGCTCGTACGAGTGACATGTGCCTCGTACGAGTGACAATGTGCTTCGTACGAGTGACATTGTTACTCGTACGAGTGATAACATCTCACTCGTACGAATGACCTTCGTACGAGTGACAACATGGTCGCTTCGCACGAGCTGTCATGTCTATAAATAGATGTTGTGTGTTCATTGTTTGCAAGTTTTGGAAGTTCCCTGAAGGGAAACGCTGGCGGATTCTCTCTAGGAACTCCGCCAGCCAGTAAAGATGTATACTCTTTCGGTTGAATGAATAAATGAAAAGCTTCCGCTGATTCTATGCCTACTCCATGTCTATTTCGTTCTACCGAATCTGTACTATCCCCAAAACCTCCATCTAGAACCGTCGCTGTCCCCGGGACCACAACGAGCATGGTAGAAAGATGTGATTTTGACTTGAAAATTTATATAAATCATCATCATGCTTCATTACATCATTTCACTACAAAAAAAATAAAAAATAAAAAAAGAACCTCCTTGGTCTCCCTCCCTCACGGCTACATACTACCACCGCTATCCACCCTTTTTCCACCATTAAACACCACATTTACCCACTTTCAAGCCTTCATAAGATCATCTAAGGAGTTTGCAAGCATGAGGAGCATTAGAGCTTTCTTTGGAGCTTCATCTTCTTCTTAATCTTCACTTAATCTTGTGCAAACTTGTAAGCTAATCTTTCACCATATTTATGCTCCTTATGATGTATGGTTTATGAAAGTACTTGATCATATTAAAAATAAAGAGAAATCCAACTTAAAAACCCTAACCTCACCTTAATAATCTACTAAATATGGTTTTTATGTGTTGATTATGCGTATTAGTGTTAACTAGTTAGCATGATTATGTTAAAAGTAAGTTGTTTAAGTGTGTGATCTTGTATGATTAAGATTATAAATGATGATTTAAACATTATGATGATTAAATCTAAACAAGATCATCAACCTCATGATCCATGAACTTTACTAGAACTTAAAAATGATTTATTACGTATATGGGACTTTTATAAGGAATAAACACCATGATCATCTTAAATTGTTTAGTATACAAAGTGGTTTAAAGTGGAGATCTTGATTTGAAAATATAACAAAAATGATGTCTTTAATGTCCTAATAAATATGTGAAGATCTCATTAATTTTAAGTAAAGTGGTTAAATATATATATTTACAAAGTCCATGGAAATGACGATGAAAAGTGTATAAACTATGCATACAAAGGTTGTATATTAAACTTGTGTTGATGGTTGATTGTGATTATGGGTTTAAACATGATTTAAATACGTTTTTGGAAACGTGGAAAACGACATAGTTTAGGGGAAACTATGGCGAAATTATCTAAAAATCTAATCGCGATTAAAGGGTGATTAACGGGGTGATTAACGGGACTAAATGTGATTAGTGACCTAAACCGTCATTAAGGAAGTTTTGATGAACAAGGGTTAAACCCTAACCTTCCAAGGATTTAACAAATACTTATATATATTTTTACAAAAATGAGAATTTAGTACATATATATACTAATACAACACACCAAACACTTGAAGGTTACCAAGTATAAATAACATGAACACATACACTTTTACACAATTCTTGAAACAATAATCGGACGAGCGGACCAGGCGGAATGGTCGAATTTATACAATACGCCGTCTTTGTAACATCCGTCGAAAAACGGGTTTTCAAAACCCGCTTCGTTTATTAATCGAATAATCAGTTTCAAATTTTCGTTGCTCATTTAATGCTTATTTTAATTTTAAACAATACATAACTAATAAACATTTTAGAATATGGAAATTAATAAAGCAATTAAAAATAAAAATGGGCTGCGGGGTTTCGAACCCGGGTCAGCCGGAAGATTTAACCATCAAACATTTAACCACTCCGCCACTTGCTATTTTGTTGTGTAATCAGGGAAACAATAAAACTTAACTCTACCCGTGAATCTATCTGTTTGCGCCAAAACTGAAACCGCTCATCGGCTTTCAACCGTCCAGACTGTTGAGGGTTCGCTTTTACTGATTATAACCGATAAACCCACGTTCTTAATCAATTCAGTCTTTATTGAAATTGAATTCATACGATTTTCGGGTTTAATAACCGAAATCAATAACTTCCTGGTTTTCACTGGTAATATCATCATCTCACGACTCAAAAACACTCACAGAACCTCCAATTTTACTTTCGCTCTATTTTCAGTTCGTCGGAAACGCTTTCTGAAACCGCCGGACTTTCGCCGGAAAACCGTGTCATTCATCAAAACGGTATATTTCTCAATTCTTTCATCTTCTATCTGTTGTTAGACTTTTACTAACTCAAACCCTTCAATCAGAATCGGTCCCAGACGACGATACCGGATAATATGCAATCGCCGGAAAACTTCTGAAAATTTCTAAATCACGCTGTTAATCGGTATGAGCATCTAAACTCTCTGATAACTCTTGTTTAGTCATTCAATTTCACAATTAGTTAATCAAAGCTGTTAATTGGTCCGCTCAGACGGAGTTCATAAAACAGAGCCGACGACTTTGCCGGAGTTCTGAGAAAAGTCATCTTTCCGGTATATTCATTTCCAAAACCTTCCCTATCCGTTACATTTTAATCATTTATATGTCTGTTAATTGAATTGAACAAGATCAGTCGAATATCAGTTGTCTGGTTGTTTTAGCGAAGAAGATGAAGTTAGGTTGTGTATATTTAATATAAATCGGATTATATCTCGGGTTAGACACACAGTCCAGCGGTGGACTGTGTGCATTTGAATCATAGGGATACCGGGTTCGAGTCTGTGCTTGTTCCGATTCGTCACAATATTCAGACTTTTTATAAAACCCAAATATGGAAACTTCCAGTTAGTATATAAGAGAAATAGAAACAAGTGTTTTAACAAGGTTAGACACACAGTCCAGCGGTGGACTGTGTGCAACGTTAAACAACAGGTCCCGGGTTCGAGACCTGTTATGCACACCGGTTCGATAGAATTAAAATCCTTTTTAAAATAAATGAATTTTGAATAAATTAAATAGTATATAAATATAATTAAAAACAGAAATATTTTGGGCTGGACACGTAGCTCAGTTGGTAGAGCTCCGTGCACGCGTACGTGAGGTCACAAGTTCGAACCTCACTCAGTGCAAACAAACACAAGACCAAACCGGTCAACAGTCATGGTCAATGGTCAATGGTCAACGGTCAACGGTCAACCCAAAAAGTCAACAATTTTTTTATATTTTTATTTATTTATTTAATTTAAAAATCAATTAAAAATACTTAAAAATAACATTTTTAAAGTTAGAAAATGATCTTAAACTGACAAAAATATATCTAAAAATCCTATTAAAATTGTTAATAAAATCCACATATTTACCATACCTTTTCGTTATTATTTAGGTTAGTTATTCCTCGTCGATCAACCCTCTAAACTCGTGCGCATTCAACATCATCAAACGAACGCACCCAATGTGAGTGAATCTCTACAAATTCCCCGTTTTAATCACGTTTTTGGGGTGTATCATTTGTCTTATTATTTACTACATTTAAACACTTGTGCATCCATCATATCCATGATCAAATGTGTATTCAATATGTATCAACTGTTTGTGTGGTTAATGTTTAGATTAAATTTGTCATTTTCAGTACATACATCATCATAGGCCGCCGCTCCCCATTACCTATGAGCGTGAGCCGTTCCCCATTACCTATGAGCGTGAACGAGGCGTTGCCAACATACGATCGACTCCGTTTGATTGAGCCTTGATCGCACATACATTCATCATAGGCAATCTGTTCCCCATTACCTATGAGCGGAACCGTTCCCCATTACCTATGAGCGTGAACGTGACGTTGCCAACATTTACATTATCATTCATGTCATATATTTCATGCAAGGTGGTTTGTTATTGTATGATTGTTTACGTTTGCTCACATATGATTATTGCACAATTTTTCCATATTAATTATAACAAGAAATCAATAATAAATGTTTTCTAACAAGGTTCACTCGCCAACTTTTGTTGACCCCAAAACCCCTATTTTTACACATGATACATGTGATCCAGTTGCAGCAAGAAACATATAGGATGGCTTAGAAGAATAAATCGGTTTAGACTTTGGATTGTTTATGTAGTTACTTTTCTTTGTAATTGTATGAACTTGTTTGGAATATTGAGGATGAAATTTTGAATTTAATAAATATGAAACATATTAGTAAACATCATGAGCTTTGGTGATAACCCAATTATGCCCCGACTCTTATTCCGCTGCGGGTCGGGGTGTGACAGATTGGTATCAGAGCCATGACTATAGGGATATAGGATAGGTTATTAGACCCTTAGAGCCTATACTATAGTTGATTAGAATTTTTAAATTGTTTGTGTGTTACATGCAAAATTCATGATGTTTATATGCTTTATGTTTATTGTTACATTCAATGTTATGCAAGCATGTTCATAAGTACATATTACTATACAATGCTCATCATGAATCATATCCTCATAACATATCATATCCATGAGAGCACACACCACACAATTTCCATGATTTTTGCAACGATTTTTGTATTTTTTCAAATCACATCAAAGTGAGTTCTCATGACGGGCATGTAGTAACTAGAAGGGTACAAGTACCGGTAGTCGGAACGTCCTGTCTAGGCTTGGCATTCGTATAAATCCAAAACAAAGGACCAGTTTGCCTACCTGGGGACTAACGATGAGAGTACGAAGGACCTATTAGGCCAAAGCATGCTATACCAAACGTCGTGTGAGCTAACCCCACTTTGAGTTGTCATTGTGTCCACACCTGGACACCCTCCGACCATATATCTCGCAAACATATTTCATGGTTTTCATTCGGGTGATGCGAGTGTTAAACCGCCAACACCAATGTGAATCCTACTAAGCCAATAGTCATGGGGGCCCACATGACTATACAGGTGAAGATATGGGGGACATTGGAGGCCCAAACATGAGCAAACCCAAGACATCCTATGGATGTAGTTGCATTATTGATGTTTATGTTATTTTTATTATTTTTAACGACACATGACACCTAAAAACTTCTTAAACTCACAATCTTCCTATGTACGTTCCTGTAGATGTCGACTAGGCAACTACGTGGAGGTAGAAGGTCAGGAAGGTCAAACGAACGCTTGGCCACTCAAATCGCAAAACAAATGGCCGCGGTGCTTCCTGACATCGTAATTCAAGTCCAACAAGCTCTCGCCGCAAATCCCACCAATCCTCCCCATCAAGAAGACCAGAACGTCGACAACCCTCCCTCCAAAAAGTGCTCTTACAAACACTTCAAGTCTTGCGATCCCCCGAAATTTGAAGGGACCAATGGTGTCACTGCTCTCCTCCACTGGTTTGAGGAAATGGAAAACACCTTCCTCAATTGCGATTGTCCCGAGGATCGCAAGGTACGTTACGCAACCGGGAGGCTATTTGGAGTAGCTCTTACCTGGTGGAATACAGAAAAAGGTAAGAGGGGAATCGAAGATGCAATGGCCTTAACATGGGAGGAGTTAAGGGAAATCATGACAAGACGCTTCTGTCCAAGAAGCGAGATCAAAAAGTTGGAAGATGAATTCCACTCGTTAAAACAAAAGGAAGGAGATCATACTTCCTACAACAAAAGGTTTCTAGAGTTGAACTAAATGATCCCCAACTTGTTCATCCAAGTGTACCGCTTGGTTGAACACTACATTCGAGGCCTCCCCTCAAAAATTCAAGACTCAGTTCTAAGCACTTCACCTGCGACACTTGAAGCCGCAATGGAACTAGCTACTGAACTTACCGAAAATCGCATTCGAAACGGTAAATTCAAAGAGGAGAAAAAGAAAGCCCCCATTGAGGCTCAAACTTCAAACCATTCTGGCTCCTCTTCGAAGTTTACTGGTAAAAGGAACCGAAACACCAGAAACTTTGCTGTCACACAAACAAATTTCCCTATCCCTGCTGCACCCATGACCCAAGTTGCCCCCTCACCTGCACCATATAAAAAGCCATACTCCGGCCCATACCCAAAATGCAACCGTTGCCAATACCATCACTATCCTGATCATCCCTGCCAACATTGCACCGGCTGTGGCCGCGCAGGTCACACCATCCAAACCTGTCGCGCACTTCAGCGAACGAACCGCAATCAGCCCTCAACCCAGACCCACCATCAGATAGTGGGTCAAGCCCAACAACCTTTACTCATACCACCTGCTCAACATGTAGCCCAATCCTACTACCAACCCAACTATCCCATGATACAACCTATGCGGGCTTGTTACAACTGTGGAGACCCAAACCACTTTAGAAACACTTGTCCACGCTTGGTGAACATCATTCATGCCCAAGCTCAAGCAAATCCGGTGAATCAAGCTAACCAAGCTCCACCACTTGCAAGAGGAAGAGCTTACAACATCAACGCCAATCCTGTTGAAAATAATAACGGCCCAAACGAATCACCCAACTAGTTTTCCTCACCAAGAATCAAGACTCAACTCCGATCGTCTAGTTTTAATGTTTTCTTTATGTTATCTCAATCTTTCCGTATCCCAGTTGTAAAATTGGGAATTTATGTATCCAAGAATTTTAATGCGAATTGATATTACAGTTTTGTTTTATACTCATTGATTTAACATTCATATCATCATACATCTCGACGTATCTCAATCTTATCATTTAAAGAAGTTGGGTTGTGTCTCACTTTTACATAGACTGGCCCCTTCATCATAACAAATGAGAGAGGTACTGTCATCATTCAGTCATGTATCCTTTCAGAATTGAGACTCAAGCTTTGGTTGTTGTGTTTGTTTATGTTTTAGAGTCACATAGAACTGATCATGATTTACTGATAAAGCCAACGAAAATTTGACAAGAATATGGTGGATACGCCGCTGGTACTTCCTATATATAAGTATTCTTGGCAAAGGATCAAAAGCATTACCAGGAGGTTATGAGAAGTTCCATGTAGGTTTAAATATCGTCATGGTTGAAGTTTTTGTTTTATGATACATACCTTATCATTTCAAACGTATCAATTCCCTCAAAACTATTATGCATAAAATCATAACCGACATCAAAGATCAAATCCGAAAAGTTCAACATGTTTCTGTAACAGAAAACGACGTACGCAATGAGCTGTCTTGTGGAGCTGAACTTAAAATTGAAACTAAATCCGACGGTATTCTGTATTATCTAGATCGCATATGGATTCCCGATCACAATAACCTTCGTGATTTCCTTATGAATGAGGCGCACAAAACACGATACTCTGTACACCCAGGGGCCGACAAGATGTATCAAGACCCTCGATACACCTACTGGTGGCCTGGCATGAAGAAGGATATCGCTGTTTTTGTTTCCAAGTGCCTTACATGTTCCAAAGTAAAAGCTGAACATCAAAGACCCTCAGGACTTCTAGTTCAACCTGAAATACCTGTGTGGAAGTGGGAAAACATAACCATGGACTTCATTACCGGGTTACCTCGCACCTCCAGTGGGTATGACACTATATGGGTAATCATTGATCGTCTTACAAAATCAGCTCACTTCATTCCGATTCGCGAGGACTTCAAGAACGAGAAGTTAGCTCGTATCTACATCAGCGAGATCGTAAGCCGTCATGGTGTACCATTAGGCATTATTTCAGATCGTGATGGTCGTTTCACTTCACGAACATGGCAAGCCGTACAAGCCGCTTTGGGTACACGATTAGACCTCAGTACCACTTATCATCCTCAAACTGATGGACAATCTGAACGTACCATCCAAACGCTTGAAGACATGCTTCGAGCATGTGTCATAGACTTCAAGGGAAATTGGGACGCTCATCTACCATTTGTTGAATTTTCGTACAACAACAGCTATCATTCAAGTATCGGCATGGCACCTTTCGAAGCTTTATATGGTCGTAAGTGCCGATCTCCAGTATGTTGACACGAAATTGGAGAAGCTCAAATCACCGGTCCAGAACTAATTCAAGAAACAACAGACAAGATCCATCAAATTCGAAACAATCTTCTAGCGGCACAAAGTCGTCAAAAGAGTTATGCAGACAAACGACGAAAGCCTTTGGAGTTTAACATTGATGATCATGTAGTTTTAAAAGTATCACCGTGGAAGGGAGTAGTTCGTTTTGGCCAGAAGGGAAAGCTAGCACCATGCTACGTAGGACCTTTCAAGATACTCGAAAGAGTAGGACCTGTAGCATACAAGCTTGACCTACCAGAAGAACTCAACAGAATTCACCCCACATTCCACGTATCAAAATTAAAGAAGTGCCTCGCCGATGAAAACCTCCATATTCCTCTAGAAGATATTCAGATCGATGAATCTATGCACTTCATTGAAAGACCAGTAGAAATCATGGACTTCGGAGAAAAACGTTTAAGACGGAGTCGTATTCCAATTGTTAGGGTACGCTGGGAGTCGAAACGAGGACCTGAGTTTACTTGGGAACGTGAAGACTCAATGCGCGAAAAATACCCGCATCTTTTTCCTGTTACCACTACTACTTAAATTTCAAGACGAAATTTCTAAAAGTAGGGGATACTGTAACATCCGTCGAAAAACGGGTTTTCAAAACCTGCTTCGTTTATTAATCGAATAATCAGTTTCAAATTTTCGTTGCTCATTTAATGCTTATTTTAATTTTAAACAATACATAACTAAAAAACATTTTAGAATATGGAAATTAAAATTGTTAGAAAATAAAAATAAAGCAATTAAAAATAAAAATGGGCTGTGGCGTTTCGAACCCGGGTCAGCCGGAAGATTTAACCATCAAACATTTAACCACTCCGCCACTTGCTGTTTTGTTGTGTAATCAGGGAAACAATAAAACTTAACTCTACCCGTGAATCTATCTGTTTGCGCCAAAACTGAAACCGCTCATCGGCTTTCAACCGTCCAGACTGTTGAGGGATCGATTTTACTGATTATAACCGATAAACCCACGTTCTTAATCAATTCAGTCTTTATTGAAATTGAATTCATATGATTTTCGGGTTTAATAACCGAAATCATTTACTTCCTGGTTTTCACCGGTAATATCATCATCTCACGACTCAAAAACACTCACAGAACCTCCAATTTCACTTTCGCTCTATTTTCAGTTCGTCGGAAACGCTTTCTGAAACCGCCGGACTTTCGCTGGAAAACCGTGTCATTCATCAAAACGGTAAATTTCTCAATTCTTTCATCTTATATCTGTTGTTAGACTTCTACTAACTCAAACCCTTCAATCAGAATCGGTCCCAGACGACGATACTGGATAATATGCAATCGCCGGAAAACTTCTGAAAATTTCTAAATCACGCTGTTAATCGGTATGAGCATCTAAACTCTCTGATAACTCTTGTTTAGTCATTCAATTTCACAATTAGTTAATCAAAACTGTTAATTGGTCCGCTCAGACGGAGTTCATAAAACAGAGCCGACGACTTTGCCGGAGTTCTGAGAAAAGTCATCTT
The DNA here is from genome assembly GCA_947069175.1 of Scalesia atractyloides. NCBI lineage: Eukaryota > Viridiplantae > Streptophyta > Magnoliopsida > Asterales > Asteraceae > Scalesia > Scalesia atractyloides. The sequence continues at coordinate 13,417,895 of CAMTDV010000116.1, read as the reverse complement.
TCCGGTATATTCATTTCCAAAACCTTCCCTATCCGTTACATTTTAATCATTTATATGTCTGTTAATTGAATTGAACAAGATCAGTCGAATATCAGTTGTCTGGGTTGTTTTAGCGAAGAAGATGAAGTTAGGTTGTGTATATTTAATATAAATCGGATTATATCTCGGGTTAGACACACAGTCCAGCGGTGGACTGTGTGCATTTGAATAATAGGGATACCGGGTTCGAGTCTGTCCTTGTTCCGATTCTTCACAATATTCAGACTTTTTATAAAACCCAAATATGGAAACTTCCAGTTAGTATATATGAGAAATAGAAACAAGTGTTTTAACCAGGTTAGACACACAGTCCAGCGGTGGACTGTGTGCAACGTTAAACAACAGGTCCCCGGTTCGAGACCTGTTATGCACACCGGTTCGATAGAATTAAAATCCTTTTTAAAATAAATGAATTTTGAATAAATTAAATAGTATATAAATATAATTAAAAACAGAAATATTTCGGGTTAGACACGTAGCTCAGTTGGTAGAGCTCCGTGCACGCGTACGGGAGGTCACAAGTTCGAACCTCACTCATTGCAAACAAACACAAGACCGAACCGGTCAACAGTCATGGTCAATGGTCAATGGTCAACGGTCAACGGTCAACCCAAAAAGTCAACAATTTTTTTATATTTTTATTTATTTATTTAATTTAAAAATCAATTAAAAATACTTAAAAATAATATTTTTAAAGTTAGAAAATGATCTTAAACTCACAAAAATATATCTAAAAATCCTATTAAAATTGTTAATAAAATCCACATATTTACCGTACCTTTTCGTTATTATTTAGGTTAGTTATTCCTCGTCGATCAACACTCTAAACTCGTGCGCATTCAACATCGTCAAACGAACGTACCCAATGTGAGTGAATCTCTACAAATTCCCCGTTTTAATCACGTTTTTGGGGTGTATCATGTGTCTTATATTTACTACATTTAAACACTTGTGCATCCATCATATCCATGATCAAATGTGTATTCAATATGTATCAACTGTTTGTGTGGTTAATGTTTAGATTAAATTTGTCATTTTCAGTACATACATCATCATAGGCCGCCGCTCCCCATTACCTATGAGCGTGAGCCGTTCCCCATTACCTATGAGCGTGAACGAGGCGTTGCCAACATACGATCGGCTCCGTTTGATTGAGCCTTGATCGCACATACATTCATCATAGGCCGTCTGTTCCCCATTACCTATGAGCGGAACCGTTCCCCATTACATATGAGCGTGAACGTGACGTTGCCAACATTTACATTATCATTCATGTCATATATTTCATGCAAGGTGGTTTGTTATTGTATGATTATTTACGTTTGCTAACATATGATTATTGCACAATTTTTCCATATTAATTATAACAAGAAATCAATAATAAATGTTTTCTAACAAGGTTCACTCGCCAACTTTTGTTGACCCAAAAACCCCCCTTTTTACACATGATACAGGTGATCCAGTTGCAGCAAGAAACATATAGGATGGCTTAGAAGAATAAATCGGTTTAGACTTTGGATTGTTTATGTAGTTACTTTTCTTTGTAATTGTATGAACTTGTTTGGAATATTGAGGATGAAATTTTGAATTTAATAAATATGAAACATATTAGTAAACATCATGAGCTTTGGTGATAACCCAATTATGCCCCGACTCTTATTCCGCTGTGGGTCGGGGTGTGACAGTCTTGCCGTCGATCAACGAACATATCGCCAACATGAAGAGCTACTACAACATTTGGGCGATTTTCGACACGGATATATATATATATATATATATTAAACGACGACGACATGTCTAAAAATATTATAATTTAGACACTTAACGAATATATATATTAACGATGACAACATCCGGAAAGTTAGGATGTACAAAAATTACTAAGTGATTTTATAAAAGTATATACACATACTTAAAAGTAAAAACATAGTAAAATTTTCAAGTGCAAGATTATAAACGTTATGGACTCATGAAATTAAGTTGGGCTAGGCCCATTACATAAAATATATAGGAAAGGTCCAAACATATAAATTTCATGGGCTAGGGCCAAACATATAATTTCATGGGCTAGGCCGGAACATATAAATTTAATGAGCTAGGCCCAAACACATAAATTACATGGGCTTGGTCCAATCACATAAAGACATGGGCTTGGCCCAATAACATAAATTACATGGGCTAGGCCCAATGACATAAAGACATGGGCTAGGCCCAATGACATTAATTACATGGGCTAGGCCCAATGACATACATGACATGGGCTAGGCCCAATGACACGTGTGCAAGGCACGAGGACATGTGAAAGGCGAGGCCCGTTCACACACGATCGAATAATGACAATATATGTATATAAATAATAATCGAACAAACGAACTACCAATACTATAATAACACTAAAGTTGTTCTAATATGGTAAATAAATACAAAACAAGAATTCAAGATGAACAACTGGTACGAGGTCCAACGAGACCTAGGTGTCTAATGACGTTAATACACATGTAGGTTACACACGTGTGCGGACACCCGAATTCAAATAAGTACGACTTACGGAACGCAAAACTGTGAGTTCATGTCCCTCCTTTCAAATATTTCAAAGTTTTGTTTTTAAAACAATCTAGGGGAAATACATGTCATAACAAACGTATGTTTGCTATGGGTTTAAATGATAACACGATCAATGTGCGTAAGTAGGATGATGATAAGAGTAACCATTAATCACTTATTGACCAAGGTGCAAAAAGTATAGATCTATCGAGTTTGAGGGCGCTCCACTCCTGGTTCGTTAACCCTTTAGGAGTGCTTTTGTGATCCCTATTGATGTCAAGAGTTGTCTTGGTTTGGTTACTTACTTATGGCACATATGTCAGGGTGCTAGCTACACACTGATAGATCCTTAAACTCAATTAATGCTAATAACATACTAAGATTTCATTTCTGGATTACAAACAAGACATCTCATACTAAAACAATAACTACATGAACTCGCCAACTTTATGTTGACTTTTCAAACTTACATGTATTTAAGGAAGCAAAACTTGGGCCGGTGAAAGATTGCTGAAAGTGGGAATGAACATGACAACAAATGCTATTTTGGAGGATTTGTCTCTTATATCCCAACCTCGTATAGGTATAAAGGGGTCAAAACCCCGACATGCTTTTATGATGAAAACAATCTTTTGGTTTAAAGTGTAATATAACTCAAAACTACACTTTGGATAACATTGTGAACTTGTCTAAACCTTGTAACTTGTTTTGGAAACTTGTAAACTTTGGTTGCAACTTAACATATATGGCATCGTTGTTGATTTATTATTGTTTACACAATTAGTTGCAATGATTACCTCATAGTCACACGATTGCGCTTCCGTTACGACCAGAGTGTGACAGGTGTGACACATGTTATCATCAAAATCCTTTTCAGACTACTTACGTGAAACCCATTTTTTTGTAAATCCTTCCCCATATTTCACATTACCAATTTATTTTTTCCCAAATTCTTCATTACCCTAAATAAAAAAATATTATATAAATTAGAAAATAGTAACTTAATATTTTTTTAATATTGTTAATTTCCTTTTTTTACCCATTTGTGATATAATACCATTAGTTAATAAAATATATTTTATTTATCATATATAAGCCGTCAACTTAGAAGATGACTTTAAAATAACTAATTACTAATTAAATCTGCAAAACAATTACTAATAAGAATAACAAATCTAGTTTATGACATATAATTACTAATGAAATTATTTACTTTCTTTTAAATAAAATTTATATTTTAAATATACATATAATAAAATTAATATTAATATATTTATATACATCATTGTATCTAATATAAAACATTGTTTTAGTCATATGAAGAATATATATGTTTCAACATCATATTCTTTCTTACCAAAATTCTTCCGTATTCCATATTTTAAGCAAATTCGAATTTTGAAATCTAATTATGTTAATGCTTTTTTCGGAAGATTAATATAATATTTGAATCTAATTATTTTTTAGATTTAGGTACATTATTAGCCCCTGTAGTTTATGATAAGTAATAACATGAGATACTAATAGTTTAAAGACACACTATATTAGTTTCTCTATTAGGTTTAAGGACATTTCACATCATAAAGACTAATTATGTAACTGTATAGTTAATAAGGGACTGTTGTTGTAATTTACTAAAAAATAAATATATTATATATTGTAATTTATAATAATAATAATAATAACAATAATAATAATAATAATAATAATAATAATAATAATAATAATAATAATAATAATAATAATAATAATAATAATAATAATAATAATAATAATAATCCAAACTCGTGTCTGTTCACCTCTTTGGGCACCATAATCTTCCGAAAACGACCCATCACCAGTCGTCTTCTTTGTTGGTTTTCTGGCGAGATTAATAAACTCCAATGACTGCAGCTCATTTGTGAACCAGCAACCATGACCCCATCTACTGTTCCTAAAGCCAAACTTCATAATGGATTACCACAATCATACCTAAATCCGACAACACCGTGCGAAGAACATGGTGATGATAAACATCTGACTGATTACATAGAAAATTAAAAAGAAAAACACCCCCACGTTCGAGCAAGTGGGGAAAACTACTTCAAAGCAAATTATCAAATAGACAAGAAAATAAAATAAACTCTAGATTGAAAACACCTAAATTGCAATTGCATGTTCTGTTATGTTCGTGGAAAATATCATGCATGCTATGCTATGGTCACATGGGAAGGTTCATCCAAATAAATTAACCCATTACCCGTGTTGATCCCATTAAACTAATCCATGCGACCCATCTTCTGGTGCATCATCTGACCCAACATTAGACCCGGTCTCCACTCTTCTCTATTCCAATGACAACTGATTTTATGTTGTGTATTTATACCGGACCATATGGCCCTGAAATCTTGTGATGGTGGTAGATAAGGGATGTGACAATGGTCTGCGAAGGTATTTAGAGCATGTTTATGACAGTTGGTGGCAGCTATCGCCCGGAAGATGGGTGGGTTAGGGATGATTCACTTCGATCAGCGATGGGTAGAAGAATAACAGGGTACTGGTCCCAGCGGGGTGTAATTGTCCAATCCCCGATATTCAGACTCTAGTTGCAGAGATTCTTCTGGGTAGAATAATGATAAGGAACTGGCCCAGTGGTTATTTCATTTTTGTAGGATCGTTCCTAGTGAGAACTTTGGACACGAGTGTTCTTGTTGGGATACCTTTGCTGATAAAAGTCTCAAGTATGGCGCAACTGTCGAATCCCCGATATTAAGAATCCAGTTGCAGAGATTTGTCTGCGTCCAAAGAGGACCTTCGAGGTGATCTACAAAAAAAACAGAATGCCATTAGCCTCGTCACGAAGGACCCCGGAGGAAAATCCATGACCAAGCTACGACATAAGAATAAGAAAGCTTGCCAGAGAAAGAACGAGATTTCGGCACAGTGACCTGGCCGGAGTAAATGGTGTGGATTTTGAATTGTGAGTATTCAATGAGTTTATCAGAGAATGTTAAATGCTTCATAAGTGTGTGTATGTTGTAGTTATGAGATTGCTTACCTTCCCTTGATCGTTCGCTTGACTTATATAGAGCCTTGTGCTTATCGGGTGGCTTACTTTATGCAGAGATCTAACGGTCTTCATTAGTCAGAGGAGATCTCTGCCCCTCTTAGCTTTCTGCCCACTATTGAGTTATGAGAGGATCCTCACATTCAATGCGGGTTGCCATTTCCTCGTACTATCACCAAAACCACTTTCTCTCTCCTCCTCAGGCATTAAATGCCATTGACAGGCTGTATCAGTGGTTTCTATGACCAGAACGGTGGCTTGAGGTGATGATCTCTCAGATCATCTTATAATACTCATACTCTCGAACCCAGTCTTTGTGTAAGGCTTAATGGGCTTCGTAGTCCTTTACGTCGGAAGCCCAGATGAGGAGCCAAATTAAGGTGCCTTATATGTGGGCCTGGACTAAATTTGTCATATGTCAAGCTTTTCCGTGTGGATCCTGGAGATATACATCACCCTCTTGTTGATAGCCTATTATGATCCCCCTATTTGATCCGACGATTGGGGAAGATCATCCACACATGGGGAGGATCAGGTGGTTAGCATTTAAATTGGTGACAAGACTGTTGCCGCCTACTCGATTGCTTTATTAAAAGTCACTTAATGGCTCGTCAGTTTTCCATCTTCACTTCCCTTTTCTCTCTTCATCCTCTCCCTTTTCTTGCCCTAATTTTTCTCCGATATGAGCCGTAAAGGCAGCGATTCGATTTACTCAATAATCAGTCTAGAGGAGTTGCAATCTTTTGTCTCCTCCTACCACATCCCCTCCGGGCTTTCCCCGCGTTTGCCCAGTCCTACCGAGCCGGCCACATGCTCGCTGGAGCGCATCGTGATCTACACTCGGTCCTTCTCATTTTGTGGCGTTTGTTATCCTTTGTCCTCGTTCAGCATGGATCTTCTTAAACACTACCGTATTCATTTCTCTCAAGTTCATCCTCTTGCTTTTATGAGGATTGTTCACTTTCAACTACCTAGTACTCTTTCATGCCTACCTCTACATACCCGAAGAAGTGGAAGAACCGGTTCATTTTTGTTTCTTCTTCGCTGTTGTCTGAGCCTCTTTCTTCTAGGGACCCTGCTTCTGCTATTGAGGATGAAGTTCCGTCTCTAACAAGCGTTGAAAAGTCACTATGGAAGCTCATGTGTGAAAAACGCCACTCGTGCTTTTAACTTCCTCAAGGGTATATTGGCGATAAGGGGCCTGAGTCCCCTTTATCCTCACAGTCCTAAATGTCACACCCCGACCCGCAGCGGAATAAGGGTCGGGGCATAATTGAGTTATCACCAAAGCTCATGATGTTTACTAATATGTTTCATATTTATTAAATTCAAAATTTCATCCTCAGTATTCCAAACAAGTTCATACAATTACAAAAAAAAGTAACTACATAAACACTCCAAATTCTAAACCGATTTATTCTTCTAAGCCATCCTATATGTTTCTTGCTGCAACTGGATCACCTATATCATGTGTAAAAATGGGGGTTTTTGGGTCAACAAAAGTTGGCGAGTGAACCTTGTTAGAAAACATTTATTATTGATTTCTTGTTATATTTAATATGGAAAAATTGTGCAATAATCATATGTGAGCAAACGTAAATAAAGATACAACAACAATAACAATAACAAACAATAACATACAACAACAATAACAATAACAAACAATAACATACAATAACAAACCACCTTGCATGAATATATGACATGAATGATAATGTAAATGTTGGCAACGTCACGTTCACGCTCATAGGTAATGGGGAACGGTTCCGCTCATAGGTAATGGGGAACAAATGGCTTATGATGAAATGTATGTGCGATCAAGGCTCAATCAAACGGAGCCGATCGTATGTTGGCAACGCCTCGTTCACGCTCATAGGTAATGGGGAACGGCGGCCTATGACAATGTATGTACTGAAAATGATAAATTTAATCTAAACATTAACCACACAAACAGTTGATACATATTGAATACTCATTTGATCATGGATATGATGAATGCACAAGTGTTTAAATGTAATAAATAATAAGACACATGATACACCCAAAAAACGTGATTAAAACGGGCAATTTGTAGAGATTCACTCACATTGGGTGCGTTCGTTTGAAGATGCTGAATGCGCACGAGTTTAGAGGATTGATCGACGAGGAATAACTAACCTAAATAATAACGAAAAGGTACGGTAAATAAGTGGATTTTATTAACAATTTTAATAGGATTTTTGGATATATTTTTGGTGAGTTTAAGGTTATTTTCTAACTTTAAAAACATTATTTTTAAGTATTTTTAATTGATTTTTAAATTAAATAAATAAATAAAAATATAAAAAAATGTTGACTTTTTTTGGGTTGACCGTTGACTATTGACTTTGACTTATTGATCGGATCGGTCGTGTATATTGTTTGCATTGAGTGAGGTTCGAACTTGTGACCTCCCGTACGCGTGCACGCAACTCTACCAACTGAGCTACGTGTCTAACCCGAAATATTTCTGTTTTTAATTATATTTATATACTATTTAATTTATTCCAAAATTCATTTATTTTAAAAAGGATTTTAATTCTATCGAACCGGCGTGCATAACAGGTCTCGAACCCGGGACCTGTTGATTAACGTTGCACACAGTCCACCGCTGGACTGTATGTCTAACCTGGTTAAAACACTTGTTTTTATTTCTCTTATATACTAACTGGAAGTTTTCATATTTGGGTTTTATAAAAAGTCGGAATATGGTGACGAATCGGAACAAGGACAGACTCGAACCCGGGACTCTATGATTCAAATGCACACAGTCCACTGCTGGACTGTGTGTCTAACCCGAGATATAATCCGATTTATATTAAATTTATATACAGCCTAACTTCATCTTCTTCGTTACAATAACCCAGACAACTGATTTTCGACTGATCTTGTTCAATTCAATTAACAGACATATAAGTGATTAAAATGTAACAGATAGGAAAGGTTTTGGGAATGAACATACCGGAATGATGACTTTTCTCAGAACTCCGGCAAAGTCGTCGGCTCTGTTTTACGAACTCCGTCTGAGCGGACCAATTAACAGTTTTGATTAACTAATTGTGGAATTGAATGACTAAACAAGAGTTATCAGAGAGTTTAGAGGATTATACCGATTCACAGTGCGATTTAGGAATTTTCAGAAATCTTCCGGCGAGTGTTGATTATCCGATATCGTCGTCTGGGATTGCTTCTGATTGAAAGGTTTGAGTTAGCAAAAGTCTAACAACAGATAGAAGATGAAAGAACCGAGAAATTTACCGTTTTGATGAATGACACGGTTTTCCGGCGAAAGTCCGGCGAGTTCAGAAAGCGATTCCGAAGATCAGAAAATAGAGCAAAAGTGAAATTGAGAGTTCTGTGAGTGTTTTTGGAGTCGCGAGAGGATGATATTGATAGAGTAATTCAGGAAGTAAAAGTTTTCGGTTTCTAACTCCCAAATCATATGAATCGAAACAATAAAGACTGCATTTGATTAAGAACGTGGGTCGTAATGGTGGCATCGGTTATAATCAGTAATATCAACACTCAAACGTCTGGAAAGTTGAAAGGCGATTACCGGTTTCGGTTTTTGGCGCAAACAGATCGATTCACGGGTGGACTTATATTTTATTTGTTTCCTATATTTCAAAAAGACATCAAGTGGCGGAGTGGTTATGTGTTTGGTGATTAAGTTCTCCGGCTGACCCGGGTTCGAAACCCGGCAGCCCCTTTTTATTTTTAATTGCCTTATTTTTGGTTTTCTAACAATTTTAATTTCCATATTCTAAAATGTTTATTAGTTATGTATTGTTTAAAATTAAAATAAGCATTAAATGAGCAACAAAAATATGAAACTGATTATTCGATTAATAAACGAAGCGGGTTTGGAAAACCCGTTTTTCGACGGATGTTACAGTATCCCCTACTTTTAGAAATTTTGTCCCGAAATTTAAGTTGTAGTGGTAACAGGAAAAAGATGCGGGTATTTTTCGCGCATTGAGTCTTCACGTTCCCAAGTAAACTCAGGTCCCCGTTTCGACTCCCAGCGTACCCTAACAATTGGAATACGACTCCGTCTTAAACGTTTTTCTCCGATGTCCATGATCTCTACTGGTCTTTCAATGAAGTGCATAGATTCATCGATCTGAATATCTTCCACGGGAATATGGAGGTTTTCATCGGCGAGGCACTTCTTTAAGTTTGATACATGGAATGTGGGGTGAATTCTGTTGAGTTCTTCTGGTAGATCAAGCTTGTATGCTACAGGTCCTACTCTTTCGAGTATCTTGAAAGGTCCTACGTAGCGTGGTGCTAGCTTGCCCTTCTGGCCAAAACGAACTACTCCCTTCCACGGTGATACTTTTAAAAGTACATGATCACCAATGTTAAACTCCAAAGGCTTTCGTTGTTTGTCTGCATAACTCTTTTGACGACTTTGTGCCGCTAGAAGATTGTTTCGAATTTGATGGATCTTGTCTGTTGTTTCTTGAATCAATTCTGGACCGGTGATTTGAGCTTCTCCAATTTCGTGCCAACATACTGGAGATCGGCACTTACGACCATATAAAGCTTCGAAAGGTGCCATGCCGATACTTGAGTGATAGCTGTTGTTGTACGAAAATTCAACTAATGGTAGATGAGCATCCCAATTTCCTTGAAGTCTATGACACATGCTCGAAGCATATCTTCAAGAGTTTGGATGGTGCGTTCAGATTGTCCATCAGTCTGAGGATGATAAGCGGTACTGAGGTCTAATCGTGTACCTAAAGCGGCTTGTACGGCTTGCCATGTTCGTGAAGTGAAACGACCATCACGATCGAAAATAATGCTTAATGGTACACCATGACGGCTTACGATTTCGCTGATGTAGATATGAGCTAACTTCTCATTCTTGAAGTCTTCGCGGATCGGAATGAAGTGAGCTGATTTTGTAAGACGATCAATGATTACCCATATAGTGTCATACCCATCAGAAGTGCGAGGTAACCCGGTAATGAAGTCCATGGTTATGTTTTCCCACTTCCATACAGGTATTTCAGGTTGGACCAGAAGTCCTGAGGGTCTTTGATGTTCAGCTTTTACTTTGGAACATGTAAGGCACTTGGAAACAAAAACAACAATATCCTTTTTCATTCCAGGCCACCAGTAGGTGTATCGAAGGTCTTAATACATCTTGTCGGCTCCTGGGTGTATAGAGTATCGTGTTTTGTGCGCCTCATTCATAAGGAAATCACGAAGGTTATTGTGATCGGGAATCCAAATGCGATCTAGATAGTACAGAATACCGTCGGATTTAGTTTCAATTTTAAGTTCAGCTCCACAAGACAGCTCCTTGCGTACGTCGTTTTCCGTTACTGAAACATGTTGGGCTTCTCGGATTTGATCTTTGATATCTGTTACGATTTGCGAACATAGAAGACGAATGGAGTTCGCATAACCCTTTCGACTGAGCGCATCGGCCACCACATTTGCCTTGCCAGGATGATACCGAATTTCACAGTCGTAGTCATTAAGAAGTTCAACCCATCTTCGTTGCCTCATGTTTAACTCCTTTTGGTTGAAGATATGTTGGAGACTCTTATGGTCAGTGTATATTTCACACTTAGTACCGTAGAGGTAATGTCTCCATATCTTAAGAGCGAACACAACGGCTCCAAGTTCTTGGTCGTGGGTAGTGTAGTTCTTCTCATGAGCTTTGAGTTGTCTAGAAACATAAGCTATCACTTTTCCTCTTTGCATTAGAACACAGCCTAGTCCTTGCCCTGACGCGTCGCAATAAACCACGAAGTCATCACAACCTTCAGGAAGAGTGAGAATAGGTGCGTCACAGAGTTTTTGTTTAAGGGTTTGGAAGGCTTCTTCTTGTTTGGGTCCCCATATGAAGGGTTTTCCTTTATGCGTTAAAGCCGTGAGTGGTACAGCGATGCGGGAGAAATTCGCAATGAAACGGCGATAATAACCAGCCAAACCAAGGAATGATCTTACTTCGGTTGGTGTACGTGGCGCTTGCCATTCTTATACTGCTTTGATCTTTGAGGGGTCGACATGTAATCTCTTGTCATTGACGACATGTCCAAGGAATTGTACCTCTTTTAACAAGAATTCACATTTGGAGAATTTGGCATAGAGCTTTTCATTCCCTAAGAGTGTAAGGATGAGTCGAAGGTGTCGTTCATGATCAGACTTAGACTTCGAGTAAATGAGGATGTCGTCGATGAAGACTATAACAAAACGATCCAGATAGGGTTTGCAGACTCTGTTCATTAGATCCATGAAGACAGTTGGAGCGTTGGTTAGGCCAAATGGCATGACCATGAATTCATAATAACCATAACGAGTTCGGAAGGCGGTCTTTGGGACGTCTTCTTCATGTACTCTGAGTTGATGATAACCAGAACGAAGGTCGATTTTTGAAAAACAGCTGGCGCCTTGAAGTTGGTCTAGAAGATCATCGATGCGAGGTAATGGGTAGCGGTTCTTAACCGTTAACTTGTTGAGCTCTCTGTAGTCGATACACATGCGAAACGTTCCATCTTTCTTCTTCACAAAAAGGACAGGTGCACCCCAAGGCGATGAGCTAGGACGTATGAATCCTTTGTCAGTCAGCTCTTGCAATTGACTGGCTAGCTCTTGCATTTCGGATGGGGCTAACCTATAAGGATATTTTGCAACTGGTGTAGCTCCAGGTATAAGATCAATGCGGAATTCGACTTCTCTCACGGGAGGAAGTCCTGAAATGTCGTCAGGAAAAACTTGCGGAAAATCTTTTACTACTAGGATGTCTTCAAGTTTCTTCTCCCTGGTTCCCTTTTTGACAACATGAGTTAGAAATGCGACATAATTCTTGCGGAGATATTTTCGGGCTTGAAGACAGGACATTAATTTGAGCCCTTTCGAAGGGGTTTCTCCAAAGATTCGTAGAGTCTGACCGTTTGTAAGAGGAATGCGTATAAACTTTTCGCGGCATACAACTTTAGCATGATGTTGGCTGAGCCAGTCCATACCAATTATAATGTCGAAACTTCCCAACTTCATAGGAATGAGGTCAACTGGAAAATCGTGATCGTTTAGGGTGAGAGTACAATTGCGTATAATAGAGTTTAATGAGACCGGTTTTCCGTCAGCAACTTCTACCGTTATGGATTCCATGAGTTTATCTCGAGTTTGGTTGAGGATGGGTTCAAATTCTAAAGACACAAAACTTTTATCCGCGCCAGTATCAAATAACATGGATGCATAACTACCATTGATGAGAAACGTACCGTTAACCACATTGTTGTCAGCCCTAGCTTGGTTGGCGTTGATGTTAAAAGCTCTTCCTCTTGCAGGTGGAGGCGCTTGATTAGCCTGGTTTACTGGATTAGCTTGAGCTTGGGCATGGATAATATTCACTAAGCGTGGACAGGTGTTCCTGAAATGGTTCGGGTCTCCACAGTTGTAACAAGCCTGCATAGGTTGCACCATGGGATAGTTGGGTTGGTAGTAGGATTGGCTACATGTTGTGTAGGTGGTAGTAGTAAAGGTTGTTGGGCTTGACCCACTATCTGATGGTGGGTTTGGGTCGAGGGCTGATGGCGGTTCGTTCGCTGAAGTACGCGACAGGTTTGAATGGTGTGACCTGCGCGACCACAGCCGGTGCAATGTTGGCAGGGGTAATCAGGAAAGTGATGGTATTGGCAACGGTTGCACTTTGGGTATGGGCCGGAGTATGGCCTTTTATATGGTGCAGGTGAGGGGGCAACTTGAGTGATGGGTGCAGCAGGGATAGGGAAATTTGTTTGTGTGACAGCAAAGTTTCTGGTGTTTCGTTTCCTCTTATTAGCAAACTTTGAGGAGGAGGTGGAATGGTTTGAAGTTTGGCCCTCAACGGGGGCTTTCTTTTTCTCGTCCTTAAATTTGCCGTTGCGAATACGATTCTCGGTATGCTCGGTAGCTAGTTCCATAGCAGCTTCGAGTGTTGCAGGCGAAGTGCTGAGAACTGAGTCTTGAATTTTCGAGGGGAGGCCTCGAATATAGTGTTCGACTAAGCGGTAAACTGGGGTGAACAAGTTAGGGACCATTTGGTTCAACTCTAAAAACTGTTTGTTGTAGGAAGTATGATCTCCCTCCCTTTGCTTCAACGAATGAAATTCATCCTCTAACTTTTTGATCTCGCTTCTTGGACAGAAACGTCTCGTCATGATTTCCCTTAACTCCTCCCACGTTAAGGCCATTGTATCTTTGATTCCTCTCTTACCCTTTTCAGTATTCCACCAGGTAAGAGCTACTCCAAATAGTCTCCTGGTTGCGTAACGTACCTTGTGATCCTCGGGACAATCGCAATTGAGGAAGGTGTTTTCCATTTCCTCAAACCAGTGGAGGAGAGCAGTGACACCTTCGGTCCCTTCAAATTTCGGGGGATCGCAAGACTTGAAATGTTTGTATGAGCACTTTTTGGAGGGAATGTTGTCGACGTTCTGGTCTTCTTGCTGGGGAGGATTGATGGGATTTGCGGCGAGAGCTTGTTGGACTTGAACTATGATGTTAGGAAGCACCGCGGCCATTTGTTTTGCGATTTGGGTGGCCAAGCGTTCGTTTGACCTTCCTGACCTTCTACCCCCACGTTGTTGCCTAGCCGACATCTACAGGAATATACATAAGAAGATTGTAAGTTTAAGGAGTCTTTTTAGGTGTCATGTGTCTTAAAAAAAATAAAATGACATAAACATCAATAATGCAACTACATCCATAGGATGTCTTGGGTTTGCTCATGTTTGGGCCTCAAATGTCCCCCATACCTTCACCTGTATAGTCATGTGGGCCCCATGACTATTGGCTTAGTAGGATTCACATTGGTATTGGCGGTTTAACACTCGCATCACCCGAATGAAAACTATGAAATATGTTTGCGAGATGTATGGTCGGAGGGTGTCTAGGTGTAGACACAATGACAACTCAAAGTGGGGTTAGCTCACACGACGTTTGGTATAGCATGCTTTGGCCTAATAGGTCCTTCGTACTCTCATCGTTAGTCCCCAGGTAGGCAAACTGGTCCTTTATTTTGGATTTATACGAATGCCAAGCCTAGACAGGACGTTCCGACTACCGGTACTTGTACCCTTCCAGTTACTACATGCCCGTTATGAGAACTCACTTTGATGTGATTTGAAAATACAAAAATCGATGCAAAAGTCATGGAAATTATGTGGTGTGTGCTCTCATGGATATGATATGTTATGAGAATATGATTCATGATAGGGATTGTATAATAATATGTACTTATGAACATGCTTGCATAACATTGAATGTAACAATAAACATAAAGCATATAAACATCATGAATTTTGCATGTAACACACAAATAATTTAAAAATTCTAATCAACTATAGTATAGGCTCTAAGGGTCTAATAACCTATCCTATATCCCTATAGTCATGGCTCTGATACCAATCTGTCACACCCCAACCCGCAGCGGAATAAGAGTCGGGGCATAATTGGGTTATCACCAAAGCTCATGATGTTTACTAATATGTTTCATATTTATTAAATTCAAAATTTCATCCTCAGTATTCCAAACAAGTTCATACAATTACAAAGAAAAGTAACTACATAAACATTCCAAATTCTAAACTGATTTATTCTTCTAAGCCATCCTATATGTTTCTTGCTGCAACTGGATCACCTGTATCATGTGTAAAAATAGGGGTTTTTGGGTCAACAAAAGTTGGCGAGTGAACCTTGTTAGAAAACATTTATTATTGATTTCTTGTTATATTTAATATGGAAAAATTGTGCAATAATCATATGTGAGCAAACGTAAATAAACATACAACAACAATAACAATAACAAACAATAACATACAATAACAATAACAATAAAAAACAATAACATACAATAACAAACCACCTTGCATGAATATATGACATGAATGATAATGTAAATGTTGGCAACGTCACGTTCACGCTCATAGTAATGGGGAACGGTTCCGCTCATAGGTAATGGGAACAGATGGCTTATGATGAAATGTATGTGCGATCAAGGCTCAATCAAACGGAGCCGATCGTATGTTGGCAACGCCTCGTTCACGCTCATAGGTAATGGGGAACGGCTCACGCTCATAGGTAATGGGGAGCGGCGGCCTATGACAATGTATGTACTGAAAATGATAAATTTAATCTAAACATTAACCACACAAACAGTTGATACATATTGAATACACATTTGATCATGGATATGATGAATGCACAAGTGTTTAAATGTAATAAATAATAAGACACATGATACACCCCAAAAATGTGATTAAAACGGGGAATTTGTAGAGATTCACTCACATTGGGTGCGTTCGTTTGAAGATTCTGAATGCGCACGAGTTTAGAGGATTGATCGACGAGGAATAACTAACCTAAATAATAACGAAAAGGTACGGTAAATAAGTGGATTTTATTAACAATTTTAATAGGATTTTTGGATATATTTTTGGTGAGTTTAAGGCTATTTTCTAACTTTAAAAACATTATTTTTAAGTATTTTTAATTGATTTTTAAATTAAATAAATAAATAAATATATAAAAAAATGTTGACTTTTTTTGGGTTGACCGTTGACTATTGACTTTGACTTGTTGACCGGATCGGTCGTGTATATTTTTTGCACTGAGTGAGGTTCGAACTTTTGACCTCCCGTACGCGTGCACGCAGCTCTACCAACTGAGCTACGTGTCTAACCTGAAATATTTCTGTTTTTAATTATATTTATATACTATTTAATTTATTCCAAAATTCATTTATTTTAAAAAGGATTTTAATTCTATCGAACCGGCGTGCATAACAGGTCTCGAACCCGGGACCTACGTTGCACACAGTCCACCGCTGGACTGTGTGTCTAACCTGGTTAAAACACTTGTTTTTATTTCTCTTATATACTAACTGGAAGTTTTCATATTTGGGTTTTATAAAAATTCGGAATATGGTGACGAATCGGAACAAGGACAGACTCGAACCCGGGACTCTATGATTCAAATGCACACAGTCCACCGCTGGAATGTGTGTCGAACCCGAGATATAATCCGATTTATATTAAATTTATATACAGCCTAACTTCATCTTCTTCGTTACAATAACCCAGACAACTGATTTTTGACTGATCTTGTTCAATTCAATTAACAGACATAAAAGTGATTAAAATGTAACGGATAGGAAAGGTTTGGGGAATGAACATATCAGAATGATGACTTTTCTCAGAACTCCGGCAAAGTCGTCGGCTCTGTTTTACGAACTCCGTCTGAGCGGACCAATTAACAGTTTTGATTAACTAATTGTGGAATTGAATGACTAAACAAGAGTTATCAGAGAGTTTAGAGGATTATACCGATTCAGAGTGCGATTTAGGAATTTTCAGAAATCTTCCGGCGAGTGTTGATTATCCGATATCGTCGTCTGGGATTGCTTCTGATTGAAAGGTTTGATTTAGCAAAAGTCTAAAAACAGATAGAAGATGAAAGAATCGATAAATTTACCGTTTTGATGAATGACACGGTTTTTCGGCGAAAGTCCAGCGAGTTCAGAAAGCGATTCCGACGATCAGAAAATAGAGCAAAAGTGAAATTGAGAGTTCTGTGAGTGTTTTTGGAGTCGCGAGAGGATGATATTGATAGAGTAATTCAGGAAGTAAAAGTTTTCGGTTTCTAACTCCCGAATCATATGAATCGAAACAATAAAGACTGCATTTGATTAAGAACGTGGGTCGTAATGGTGGCATCGGTTATAATCAGTAATAGCAACACTCAAACGTCTGGAAAGTTGAAAGGCGATTACCGGTTTCGGTTTTTGGCGCAAACAGATCGATTCACGGGTGGACTTATGTTTTATTTGTTTCCTAGATTTCACAAAGACATCAAGTGGCGGAGTGGTTATGTGTTTGGTGATTAAGTTCTCCGGCTGACCCGGGTTCGAAACCCGACAGCCCCTTTTTATTTTTAATTGCCTTATTTTTATTTTCTAACAATTTTAATTTCCATATTCTAAAATGTTTATTAGTTATGTATTGTTTAAAATTAAAATAAGCATTAAATGAGAAACAAAAATATGAAATTGATTATTCGATTAATAAACGAAGCGGGTTTGGAAAACCCGTTTTTCGACGGATGTTACACTAAAGCTTATATGAGTGGCAATGGTGAGTTTTTTCTTTTTTTGTTGTTATTTGTCTTATTTGTTTGGCTGGGGTTCTTGTGCTATTGTTATCTGGGTGTTTGTTTTGTTTGTAGTGATGACAAGGGGGTGTCTTTTGTGGTTGATGGTGTTGAAGGTCAAGAGATAGATGTGGTTCCTGGGAGTGAGGCCCCTTTGCTTGGAGGTCCCTCACCCAAGGGTCCCCTCATGTCGAGAATATTAGTAGTGGTGATGATCACCTTGAGACCTAGCTGTCTCGCAAGCGTAAGTTTGATTTGGTTGTTGATGTTGGTGAGTCTGTTCCTGAAGTTAAGAACATTCAGTCCTGTCTGTGAAGCGCCAGTAACAAGAAATACTAGCCCCCTTCCAAGGCCATGTCTGAGACACTTCCTACTCCTATCAAGGGTTCCTTATCAAAGCATTTAAAGGTTCTTCGCCCGTCCTCCAGTCATGTTTCAGGGCCTTTTCTTGTAAGTTAACTGGAATTTCTTTGTGTGTTGCTTGTCTTTTGCTTCTTATTCTCTCCCACCCTCTTTTCTTATAATTGTAGGGTCATTCAAAGCTCTAGTCGCTGTTCCGACTTCCTCACCTTTGCTATTGGCTAAAGGAAAGTGACGTGAGCAAGACGTATATGATTTTTTAGATATAATTTAAGTACTTTTCACTCTTTTATTCAAGATTAAAATTTATAAAAAAACACAGTATACAACTATCACTCTCTACTTCATGCTAGGGCAAGTGCATCCATCGTTCGCGTAGTATAGTTATGGTAAGATATCGAGGTCATCCAAGGACACAAGAGCTTTTAATACTGGAATATCGTCAATGTCTAATCTAATCAAATTTTTAGAAAAGGTTTTTAATATGTAAACATAAAGAAATAGACTAAGTAATAAAAAGAAACAAATAGACAAGATAGAATCACTTGGTTCTGACTTATTCTTTACGTATCCTTTGCTGATTTCCACACTTTGGGTTTTTTTAAGAGATTAACTTAGTTAAAGTGACATGTCCTTCTTTTCGAGGCAATGCTACCCTCAGCCATATTGGTCGTAGTCAGTAAGGGTACAGTCCTGCAAGGCTGGAATATTGGAAGATAAGTAAGTTATTAATGCAAAATGTGGCATGTCCCTCTTTAGAAGGCAAGCTCCCCTCGGCCATATCGGTCTGAGTTAGCAGGGATACAGTCCCGTAAGGCCGGCTTAAAGTTTTAATAGTAGTTTATTTTTAAGGTTTCAAGTCGTTCTTACTTCCCCCAATTTGATGCTATCTGCCTCAAGGGAAGTCCTAAAAAGCTTGAACCAAGTACTCGAAGGATCTATACACTGAACGAGGCAAGAAGTTTACCCATACCGCCCTTCTAACCCCCTTTCAGGCAGTTAACATGCTTTATAGAAACCATAACGACACGAATGTGTGAATCAACAAAACTGGAAGAGATGATAGAATCAAGTTCACTTTCAATATAAAAAACTAGTTATTAAAGTCATTAATACATACTCAATTAAAAAGTTAACTAGAGCTTGGAAATCAAAAGTAATACATAAATAACTTGTCTTCACCAAGTTCTGTAAGAGATTAGCCAAGCATGGCCTTTGTTTGACAAAAACTCTTACGCTCAATCTTGGATACCGAGACTGCTACACACACTCCAATTGATGGATGATGGATGAATGTGGTGGATGATGGTGGTATTATGGTGGTGGAGTGGTGGAAGGTGTGAGAGAAGTGGTTTGCCAAAGGATGAGTTGGAATGACACCAAGCATGCCTATTTATAGCTAGAAACAGTAGCTTCACATAGGCCCATGCCCTGTGGGCATGGCCCCGTGTCTTCCTTCTTCTCTGTCTTCATTTAACGAGCTTTTCAAATTAGATGCCTCACGGCCCTGTGTGTCAACGGCACGACCCCGTGGCCATTATACTTGCTGTACTATCCAAGATTCGCAAATTTGGAAGTTGACCACGACCCGTGTTCATTAGACATGGCCTCGTGTCTCTTGTCTACTTCTATTTGTCTTTTCTTCTCTGGAATCTTGAAGGGGCACAGCCCCATGTCGACAAGGCATGACGCCGTGCTGGAGGTTCTGATTCGTTGTTTTTTTTTTTGCTTTGGGGTGAAGCTCGAAGGGTTGGTATAGTGTATCATCTTTCCTTCTTCTATAATTATGCTGGTTTTTGTCGTAATTTGTTCCTTTTGTACATTTAAGCTATTTTAATCCTGAAAATCAAAAGTATACAAAGAAACATACTTTTTTCAACATTAGTCCTAAAAAGGTTGATTTATATTGTATTGGATACAATTTATATGTTGTATTTGGCGCATATCAGGAAGGGTCAAGAAGAGAACGTTGTTCCTATTGAAGCTAATGTCCATATTTCACCACCTCAAGCTTCTGTCCAGAGTAAAACTCTCCTTCCTTTTCCTCTCGCGTTTATTCGCCCTTGGCTCCTTTTTTTGCGGAATGTTGTCCCCCTCCTTATGCTCCTGGCTAGAAGATTACTTCCTCTTACATCATCAATACTAGGGAGATTGCTCGGGACTTCATGTCACATGCACTTCCCCCTTCTCAGAAATTCATGAATGCAATCTTGGATCCTCATATTTTCGAGGATCAATATTGCATGGCCATGTGTGACAGTTTCTCTCAGGGCGTCGGGATGTTGGAGCATGTTAAAATCTTGAAGGAGGAGAAGAATGAGTTGGAAAGTCGTTTGAAGTCCATCCAGTCTATTGTTGCAGACTTGCAATGTCGCGTTATCAACGCTAAGAGGCTTCTCATAAAGAAGGAGGTATGTCTTCTTCATCCATTCGCTAAGTGTAGATGATGTCTCTTTGATCTTTGTTAGCTCTGCTGCATGTTTTGTGCTTTTCTGTTTGAAAAAGATTTTTTTAATTACCATGTGGAGTCAGTGATGAAGGATTAGGGGAGGACGTCATGCATTTCTAGACTATCGCCTCGGATGCTTCCAAGGATGTGGAGGTCTTGTCAGCTGAGCTGGGCATCGTTCAAGATGATAATAAAAAAACTTGCCTTCGAACGTCATTGGTTGCTCTCCCAGGGTTTTGGATGCTCCCTTGTTTGTTTTATCAGGAATCTGGACTTCAAAGATCACTTGGAGAAGGCTTACCAGGCATATAGAGATGTCGAGTACAAGGCGGGGCTAAAGGACGGGTATGCTTTTTCGTCTCAGATAATTCCAAGGCGAAGAAGCAATTGGCCAAGCTCCAAAAATAGTTTGAGGATAAAACCCCTACCTTCCTTGAGCAGCTATCGGCTAACCCTCTCATGTCTCTCCAAGAACTCAAGTCGTTGTTTATTGCTGCTGACTCGCCCTCAGGCTATTCTTCTCCTTGACGTGTTGTTTGTTTCCTTGGCATAAACTTTCTTTAAACAATTATATCGATATGGTTGTATGCCCCCTAACACCTGATACATATGTTTTTGTTGTTTGTGTGCGGGCTTTTATGTTGGGGCCCGTTAGGACTTGATGGTTGTCCTAGTTTACCTTTTAACTTATGCTTCTTATTACCCTGCTTAGTATTGGGTATTTTTGCAATGGTTCTGGTATATGGTTATTTATTATGTTTTCTCTTCCTTGTAGGATTTTTCTTTTGGCTGTTGGAATGTGATGCCCACCTTTGAAGAGCACACATTGTCTTTGTAGCTGAGGCTCCTTGTTTGAAATGTGATTTGATTTGTAACTCTTAGTGTTGGTTGTAAATCAAGTTTTTGGATGGAATGTTTCCATCCTTATTTTGCTTGTAATGTTGTTTCTTGATTTTATTCAAGTTGTAGTTTGTTCTAAAAGACAATTTATTCAATTTGTGGTTACCTCTTATGGCAGTAAATTGTGTTTGTCATTTGGACTAGTCGACTTCATCCTTGCCCTACGACTGGGCTTTATGACATGTTTGTTATGTTAGTGTACACATTTTCGAAAGGCTCAGGACCAGTAGACATGTCTGCCATGGTCCATTCCTTTGCTATTGAGCTGTGTTTTAATAGGTTTCAGGTGTTTGAATAATCATAGATAATTCATTCACTACCATTCTTCTGAGCAATGTTCCAGTACATATATTGTTGGCTCGCAAAACGGGCAATCCAGCTTTGCCTTTCTGTTCTTGGTATTCCCCCAGCCTTTTCATTTGTTGACGCGACTCACTTATACATAGCATTTTCTTAACTGCATAAGGTTCCATGTTCTTGGGATCTCCTTCTCATCCAACGTTTCCAACCTGCAAGAACCTTTTCCATTTGCCCATGTTACCTTGTAGGGTCCCTCCCACTTGGGCCCTAGCTTTTCGGTGTTTCCTTGTAGACTGGCCTTGTAGTCCCTAAAGACAAAATCTCCCGGGACTAGATTTAGTTTCTTCATCCTTGCGTTGTAATACTTCTCCATTTGCTTCTTGTACCTAGTCTCCCTCACTGCTGCAATTTCCCATCTCTCTTCCAGCAGGTTGAGGTTTGTTCTATGGTCTTGTTTGTTCTTAGTTTTTCGTAGCTTCAGCCTTGCCGTGGGAGAACCAATTTCCACCGGGATAACAACTTCGGTTCCATATATGAAACTAAAGGTTGTCTCCCCGTTGGAGGTTTTGAGAGTTGTTCTGTATGCCCATAAAACATATGTTAGTTCTTCAATCCATCCTTTTTTGCTTTTGTCCCAGTCTTCCCTTGATCCTCACGATGAGTCTCTGATTGGCTCTTTCTACCAGTCTGTTGCTTTGTGCATGGGTGATTGATGTAAAGATTTGTTGGATGGGCATCTGTTCACACTAGGGCCTAAATGGTTTCTGGCAAATTGCACTTCATTGTCACTAACCAGTTCTCGTGGGATCCTGAAGCGACAAACAATGTTATCTAAGACGAACCTCTTCATCTGCTCCCCTGTGATCTTTACCAAGGGTTTGGCCTCTACCCATTTTGTGAAGTAATTGATAGCCATCGCCACGTACTTTACTCCTTTAAGACCTTACAGGAAAGGTCCAATGATATCGATTGCCCATTTCTAGAATGGCCATGATGTAGAAACTGGGATCATTGGGTGTTTGTGCCAACGGATTTTTGGGGCATGTATTTGGCAGTTATCACACTTTCTGATTTCCTCAAAGGCACTTTCATACATGTCGATCCAATAAAACCCAACATTCATTGCCTTTGCAACACCCGTTTTGGGTCCCGAGTGCATGCCACATATTCCTTCGGGGATCTCTTGTATTACGTATTTTACCTCCTTCTTGTCTACACACTTCAATGATGGTCCCAGGTATGACCTCCGGTAGAGTTATCCATCGATAATCTCGCACTAAAGCGCTTTTATTCTTATATACCTGGCAAGTGTTTCATCTTCAGGAAGCGTTCCTTTGACCAAGAACTTGACAATCACTGTCATCCAGTACTCTCTACCTCCTTTTACTGAGTATACTTTCTTGTACATGATGGATGGTGAGGTTAGGACTTCTACCCTGACCTCTTTGGCCAATTGGCCGAAGGCTACGGAGGCTAGTTTGCTCAGATGTAACACCCTGTAAAATCGTATCCAATAATATAGTGACATGTGTTGTATTTGAAATATAGTATATTAAAGACTAATATGGATTAAAAGTGACAACATGCTCAAACCTAGCCTCTAAACGACCATTAGTGTCGTCATCCATAAAAACGTAGCCTCTGAACGACCATTAGTGTCGTTATGCTTAAACTCGGCCTCTGAGTGACCGTTGTGTCAACATGCCTAGCCTCTGAGTGACATCGGAGTCAACATGCTTATACCGAGCATCTGAGTGATCCTTTACGTAGTCCTAACTCTCACATGTCCTGTTTGTTGGACGAGAGTGATTAAATCTAATAATATTTGAAAGTTGGATATTGGAGGGATTAAAAGTGTCAACATGTTAATTCTTACCTGTGAGTGACCTTTTAACGAACCGAGAGCTCGACAATATCCGGGCATAATCCCGGGTATGCCAAGTATTGGCTACGGAGGGCTAAAAGTGTCGAAAGGTGTTTAAAAAGGTTTTTATAAGCTTTAATAAGTTAAGGGGTTAAAGGTGTCAAACTTTGAAACCGGCCAAGGGGCGGTCGCGGGCCGCAAGGGACCAGGCCTAGGTCTCTCGTGGGGCACGAGAACAGGTCTGCTGCAGAAAGTTTGGCTTGGTCCCCAAACAAAGCTCCAAAACCATTGAATCGAAACCATGGCTTCTCCAAACTGCTATGCCACATTTTGGGACATTTGTAAGCTTCTTCTTACACCCCTAAACACCTGGTTTCACCTCCTTTCAGTTCTCCAACTATAAATAGGTTATCAAGTTCACCATTTGAACTTGCACCTTTCTTATTCATACTCTTCTCCCTCCTCTAGAAGTTCCTTGCTAAAAGGAGCATCCAGCATAGTTCTTTTGCACCTTAGGAATCACTGGTAAGTGTTCCTTTTTTGTGCATTTTCGTTTATAGGCTTTTATAACCAAAAGTCAAATGTTTTTCGAAAAATGCTTTGACTTTTAGTTAAGACCATTATGGTCCAGCCATTTTTCGAAATGAACATGGCTAAGTGATCATAATAAGGTAGGTGTTAATCCCTATAAAGGGCACCTCCTGAAGATCACGTTTGCTAGACCAATTGACGGGTCAAAGTTAAGTTATTAAAAAGTCAAACAAGCAATTTTTCGGAATAATCATAAATTGATCTTATATATGTTATGAAACATGTTTTGACACTTAAACAACTTGGTAATAATTATTAGAACATGTAAGAACATGTTTGGCTCGTCAATTTCAGTTCTAGGGTCGGTTCGCAATCGAAAGTCGCAAAGTTCGCTTCTACTTTTGACTTTCGATTCTGACCCGATTTAGATTAGTTACCTACTGATCTAAAGTTTCATTATGATCATAATATAATGTAGTGTAACCCTCTGAAGTTATATTACATGATCATAATAAGAATTTAAGTTTATGCGCAAGTTCCATAATTATGCGATTCTTGACCAAAATGTCCTTTTTGTATAAAATAAAGTTTTAAATGGTAATGAACTTGAAAATGAGTTTTCTACTGATGTAATATTATAAGTAGGATGATTTGGGATATTAAATTAAATTATAAACTGAGTTTTCAAGTAAGTCCTTAAACTATGTCGATAAATGACGGTTTTAGACCTTGTGGTTCATAAAATGATTTTAATCAATCTTTCAGGTAAATCATTTTTCGTACTAATATGTTATATTAACTAACATATTTAAACATTTTAATCTGACCCTAATGTCAGTTTTCATGAAACATCGCATAAAACGCCATTTTACGACATAAGCGCCGGTTCGGCGCATAGTATGGTTTTGAACGATATTATTGACCAAGACATGATACCTACTGATTTTAAAACATAATGTAAACATATTTACAGTAGGTACATATTATAAACTCAGAATCCCAAATAATTTATAAACTATGTGTAAAATGACCAAAATGCTCCTTCGGTGCATAGTTTGGTCATAAAAGATAAATTACACATATAATTGGTATCCTACTGATATTATATCATAAATAAAATATTTTTCCATAATACTCATGATTTTAAACTTAAAATATGTTCAAGTTCTTTTATACGGTGTATAATTACCAATATGCCCTTATGAGGCATAGTTTCGTTTTAAAACCTTAACGGGCATATAAGTTGATATCCTACTGATATCTTAACTCTTTAAAATATAATGGCAGATAGAACTTTCCATGACTTATCTGGTTACCCGATATCGCTATTATGCGCACGGTTAAGTATATGTAACTATTTTACGAAAATTAACCGAAACGGGTTTAATCTTGTCATTTAAATTTCAAAATCCAGAATATTTATAGTTTACCCATAGTATACAAGTCAAGGTACTTGTCGGGTTTAAACTACATTCTATCTGATCATTGTTTAATCAAGCGTTATACGTAATGATCATGTACACTATTTGGTTTATAAGACCGTTAGTATTTAATTGGCTAGCTTATGCCATAATCCAGACTAGAGACTTGCCGGTAAATGCCATTTGGACGTTGGTACTTTTGTATATGGCTGAGTTATTAAAAAAATTAAAAGAAAAAGACTAGCTCAGGTAAATACTCTCGACTTATTTTCCCTATACGGGCTTGGGAAGCGGTAAATTATTAACGCTTGGTCCAAAATGGGGTCAATCGAATGCCCATTTGTGGCTAGTAAACCCCATATTTCGTTTTAATCAGTTTTGTTTGATAACTTAAACATCGAGGGTTAAATTACCGTGTCCTGGATATCCTCAGCTCAATACATTAGTTATTGGCCACGACCTTAGCACGAGGTGTAGGCATACACCTTTCAGATGCTCATATGCAAATTACCCAAGACGTTGGGGATAACTCCTTGGTGAGTTCATCAGTGGTGTGTATTTAATCATGTCTCGGTTTTTGTACTGGGCCGTTTATGTATTGACAAACATGTGAATACGATACAAGGTTGCAAGGTCAACTTTCCAAAGTTAATAAAAGATTTTGTGCCGTTTTGCACTTAAAGATCATTTTAAAGTTTTCAAAATCAGTCAGTTGGGTGTATTTACCAGCGAAAGCTAACGTATCGTTCAAAGGCTAACTGCAGGTACAATACGAAATAGGTCGGAAGCTGTTCGGTAGTGAATAAGAGGATCTTGCAAATCCTTAGATCTGCCTAAAGTCTGTTTTATATTCTTTCTTGTACATTTTATGATCCGCCTGTGGATCTTTACGAGCCTGTATATAATTTATTTTAAACATTCGGTTTGTAATAGTAATTTAAATCCAAGACTTCCGCTGTGCTATATTTAATTGACAATGATGTTATCAACTTATGTCACAATACTCCCCACCCGGGCCACCGGTGTATGGATTTCTGGTTGGAAATCCGGGGTGTGACAGGTTGGTATCAGAGCCAATGCTTGAGAGAATTAAACACTATCCTTCTTGTGTTTAATCTCAAACTTACACAAGCACATTCCTTAGACTTCCGAGTCTAGGCATTGACCTAGGATTACTCATTTCATTATTAAGTTATTAGTATGTTTTTGAATTGATTTTTAACAGGAAAATGCCGCCACGTGTATGAGGACAAAGTGGGAGAGGAAAAGGTCCAATGAGGGGAGTGCCATCGGGGAGCATTCCCCCTCAACCTCATAACTCAGATACGTACCAAGAATCAGGAGATTCGTCTCCTTGGCAACCAGCGAGACGTTCTATCTCTAATAGACACTCGCCCTCACATTCCCAAAATTCTTACGACTCTCACCACTCCTACCATTCTCACCATTCCCATTCTCATCACTCTTACCATGAATAATTTAACCCTAGCCAATATTTTAACACGCCTCCAGCCGATCAAAATCAGTTAGACCAACCAAACCCTATGGACGAGGACTCCGACCCGGTGATGCCGCCGTCGGGATCGAACGCGCATCCCATAGAAATATCAAGCGATTCGAACTCCTATGCCGGATCACCCTACTAAGGTCCTAATGAATGGGACCAATACTGGAACCAATTCACCTTCACCCACACACCTTCCCATCACTCTCAACCGCCTCCTGTTCAAGAAGATGTCCACATGGAACCGGTGGACCAACCTCAACCACCACTTGAACCACCAAGAAGGAAGCATGGAGCACGTATATCAGTACATGCTGGACAAAGGTCGGGATCGCTACCACCTTTGCCCAATTCCTACCCCATGATTCAAGAGGACCCACAAATGGGTGGGCCTTCTAACACCTCACCTGTGGTTGAACCAACACCAACACCCACACCTACAGTTCAACCACCATCATCGGGTTATAATAACCCAATCCCCACATATCTAGACACGTCTGGATATGATCCTTTTAATCCGTCTACACCGGTAGACTATCAAGCATGGTCGTAAGACCCTTATATGCAAGCTGCACAATGCACTTTACCCGCTCCTTTGCCACCTACTTATCCACCGACTGGATATCCAACTTATGGGTACCAGTATCCGGTTATGCCACAACCTCAACCACAACCTCTGCTACCACTTGAGGCCATTAATGAGGCCTTAGAAAGAATGAAAGAAATGCAGCAGCAGGCGAAGAAAACGGAGAAGAAGACAAACAAGTTCTTCAAGAAACTCTCCAAGTTGGTCAAGGGAAAGAAGGATGAGTTAAGTCTCTTCTAATAATATGTAGTCCTTGTGAGGACATTGTTGTTTCTTTAGTACCTGCGTGGACATTTTTATTTCTTTAAAGTCCTTGCATGGACAATTTATTTCCCTTTCTAGTATTGTAATTTATAAATTGGAAAATGAAGTACTTTTGGAATTATATATTATATATATTCATCCTCTTGAAAACGAGCGTCTCGATTTTACTCGAAATTTATGCTCTGCTATATAATTCCAAAAGACGTTAAGGATTTAATTATGCCAAGTGGCTTTGACCACACACTGGCCAAGAAATGATAGTTAAGTACGAAGGGGTCTTCTATCAGGATAGTTAAGGGAAGTTATCCTTCTATCCAGAGGTAAGGGACTAGGTCCAAACCTCTAAGGTCGTTAAGGTCAATGTGACCGGGACTATTAATCAACCATTAAGGTCCTCTTATGTTAACATTCAAGTAATGTGCATACTCATGGTGGTGTGACTTGAGGAATCACACTAGCCTTCAAGGTAACGGACTATGTCCTAACCTTATATAGCCCTTGTGATCTGTTTGATCCCGGCTAAATATCACCAGTGCGGTGATGAATAATACATCCATTAGAGATGTATTTTATATAGCCCTTGTGATCTGTTTGATCCCGGCTAAATATCACCAGTGCGGTGATGAATAAGACATCTATTAGAGATTTTATATAGCCCTTGTGATCTGTTTGATCCCGGATAAATATCACTAGTGCGGTGATGAATAAGACATCCATTAGAGATGTATTTTATATAGCCCATGTGATCTATTTGATCCCGGCTAATATCGTCAGTGCTGATAAATAAAACATCCATTAGTGATGTGTTACCCTTTCGGGTCATGATTTATTTTATATAGCCCACGTGATCTATTTGATCCCGGCTAATATCGCCAGTGCGGTGATAAATAAAGCATCCATTAGTGATGTATTACCCTTTCGGGTTATGATTTATTTTATATAGCCCACGTGATCTATTAGATCCCGGCTAATATCGCCAATGCGGTGATAAATAAAACATCCATTAGTGATGTATTACCCTTTCGGGTTATGATTTATTTTATATAGCCCACGTGATCTATTGATCCCGGCTAAATATCACCAGTGCGGTGATGAATAAAACATCCATTAGTGATGTGTTACCCTTTCGGGATTATGATTTATTTATATAGCCCATGTGATCTATTTGATCCCGGCTAATATCATCAGTGCAATGATAAATAAAACATCCATTAGTGGTGTGTTACCCTTTCGGGATATGATTTATTTTTATAGCCCATGTGATCTATTTGATCCCGGCTAAGATCGCCAGTGCGGTGATAAATAAAACATCCATTAGTGATTTAGTGCCTATGTGCCCTATTTTACATCCAGTTGAAATACAGGCCTATGTGCCATATTTTATGTCCTTTAGTGACAGGCCTATGTGCCATGTTTTAAATGTCCTTTAGTGACAGGCCTATGTGCCATGGTTTAAATGTCCTTTTTGACAAGCCTATGTGCTATAAAATCGTCAAATATGACAATGACAGTTGTGACATTGCGATCCCCTGTCTAGTAAAAAAATGGACTATGTCAAGATTGTAATTTTCCTTTGATGGTCTTTTTGAGACCTAGGCCAAATATAGATACTTTAAGACTAAGAGTTGTGATGTTATTCACACTAGTTTAAATTAGGCGATGGATTATTATCCCCAATGCTTAAAAAGCCGATATGGTTGTTATACCATGGCTAAGAGAAATTTTATTGGTATTATAGAACCAAAGCTTTGAAGAATGGCTAATTCTAACTGAGACACAAAGTAGCCATTGGAACGTCAACTCTAAAGACGCCGAAAATGTAGTCATAGATAATAATGACTTCCAAGCACGCATTGATGCGGCTGTGGAAAAGGCCATGGGTAAGGCCATAGAAAAGCTAAGAGAGTCGAGTGCTACTCGCTCTAAACCACTGTCGATTACCCCATCCTCAGCTCATAAAGAGAGCTCTGTTCACTCATCAAATGCAAAAAGTGAACCAAGGAGGATAGACTTTGCTAATAGGTCTCGTTCTGCTAAAGACGGGTGTACCTACAAATACTTTGTCTCATGTAAACCCCGAGATTTTAATGGGGAAAAAGGAGCTGTGGAAGCGCTAAAGTGGCTGGA
Source organism: Scalesia atractyloides (assembly GCA_947069175.1). Classification (NCBI taxonomy): domain Eukaryota; kingdom Viridiplantae; phylum Streptophyta; class Magnoliopsida; order Asterales; family Asteraceae; genus Scalesia; species Scalesia atractyloides. The sequence continues at coordinate 13,387,795 of CAMTDV010000116.1, read as the reverse complement.
TGAGATGGAGACCATCATAGACATCAGTGGCTGTGCTGAAAAGGATGTGGTCAAGTATGTATCACAATCCTCCAAGGGCGATGCCCTAACTTGGTGGAAAGCCATGATTCAATCTACAGGTAAAGTATACCTGAATAATCTGGGATGATCTAAATTTATGGACCTTATTAAGGAAACCTACTGCCCACCCCATGAGGTGGAGAAAATAGAGACAGACTTCTTTCCTCTTTCAATGAAAAACCTAGACTGTCGGAAATATATCTCATATTTCAATTCCCAATCTAGGTTAGTTTCCTACTTAATCACCCCTGAATCCAAACGCATTGCGCATTTTATCAATGGATTAGCGCCCGAGATTAAGGGCATGGTAAAGGCTGCTCATCCTAATACCTATAGGTCTGCTGTAGACCTATCTATCTCTCTCTCACCCTTGATTTAGTAAGGCAGAAGTCAGTTAAGTCTGAAACTGACGGAAAAAGAAAGAGAGAAGATGACAACTCCCATAAGTTTAATAAGAAAAATAAAAATGAATTTGAAAGAGATCGTATTGAGAAGTAATCTCTATGGAACTTGTGAGGCGTCTATTTTTAAAAGGAACCAAGGCAAGTCGGCTGTGATACCATTTTGTAAGACTTGCAACCACAGACACTGGGGACAGTGTAATTCTGATTCACAAAGTAGACCTTGTGGTATTTGTAAAAGGAGAGGGCATAAGACCCTAGATTGTAAAGATCTTAAGGATGATGTATGTTATATCTGGAATGAAAAAGGGCACATTGCAACTAACTACCCTAAGAATTCATGGAATAATAATCCGAAGCCTGGAGAGGCCAAGAAGGGGAACGCACACGCTTTTCGACTTACTACTAAGGGAGCTGTTAATGACAATAACGTTATAACAGGTACATTCCTCCATTAACGATATTTATGCTAGAGTTCTTTTTAATTCGGGTGCAGATAGATCTTTTGTCGACCATAAGTTTAGTAAACTGTTAAATTTACCCATAAGAACTCTAGATAAGACTTATGAGATAGAACTTGCCGATGGAACCTTAGAAACTGCTTCTTCCATTCTGATGGATGCTCTATATTCATTAAGAGTCATTCCATCCCTATCTCTCTTTTGCCAATGAAATTGGCGGGGTTCGATGTTGTCTTAGATATGGATTGGTTATCTCATAACCAAGCCCGCATTTCCTGCGATAAAAAGCTCATCGAAATTAAAACCCCATCTGGTGAAATGATCACTATTCCCGGATCATGGATTGCCAGACAAGGTGTCGTTATTTAAGGCATCCAAGTGTTTAAGAAGAGGCCGTGTCATCTACATGGCACAAGTAACCATCAATGGGCCTAAACAAAGCATTGAAGACTTACCAGTTATCTCGAAGTATCCCGATGTTTTCCCTGAAGAATTACCAGGCCTACATCCGGATAGGCAAGTAGAGTTCAAAATTGACATCATACCAGGATCAAAACCCGTAGCTAGAGCTCCATATAGACTAGCTCCAACCAAAATGAATGAGTTAAGGGTTCAATTGGATGAACTCTTGGAGAAAGGCTTTATTCAGCCCAGTTCCTCGCCTTGGAGAGCTCCTATCCTCTTTGTAAAGAAGAAAGACGGTTCGATGCGAATGTGCATCGAGTACCGAGAGTTGAACAAGTTGACGATCAAGAATAGATATCCTCTGCCCAGGATCGACGATTTATTCGACCAACTTCAAGGGGCTAGTTATTTCTCCAATATTGATTTGAGATCTGGATATCATCAACTGAAGGTTAGGAGTGAGGATGTTCCTAAGACAGCCTTCAGGACCCGCTATGGTCATTTTGAATTTTTGGTGATGCCTTTTAGGCTCCCAAATGCACCAGCAGCATTCATGGATCTCATGAATAGAGTCTAACAAGCCATATTTGGATAAGTTTGTCATTGTCTTTATAGACGACATTCTTATCTACTCTCGTAACCAAGCTGATCACGAGAAACATCTTAGGTGCATCTTAGGACTGTTAAGACAAGAGAAACTTTATGCAAAGTTCTCTAAATGTGAATTTTGTCTTAGAGAAGTCCAATTCCTTGGACACATTGTAAGTGAGCGTGGTATCCAAGTGGATCCCGCTAAAATAGAAGCCATAATGAATTGGGAAGTTCCCAATACTCCATCTGAAATCTGTAGTTTCTTAGGACTGGGTGGTTATTATAGAAGGTTCATCGAGAACTTAACAAGAATAGCCACTCCTTTGACTACCCTGACCCGTAAGAATGTTAAGTATAATTGGGGTCCAAAACAATAAGAATCTTTTGAGATTCTAAAACATAAGTTGAGCAACGCTCCTGTGTTATCTCTACCTGAGGGTATTGAGAATTTTGTTGTTTATTGTGATGCCTCACACACCGATATCGACTGTGTACAAATGCAAAATGGCAAGGTAATTACCTATGCATCACGACAATTAAAGGTGCATGAAAGGAATTAAACCACCCATGATTTGGAATTGGGTGCTGTTGTATTTGCACTAAAGCTATGGAGACATTACTTGTATGGTACGAAGTGTATTATATACACTGACCATAAGAGCCTCCAACACCTGTTCAATCAGAAAGAGTTAAACATACGACAACGCCGTTGGATGGAAACTCTTAATGATTATGATTGCGAGATTCGTTACCATCCCGGCAAGGAAAATGTAGTTGCTGACGCCTTAAGTCGCAAGGAAAGGGTTAAACCTATTAGGATTAACGCCAAGAGCATTGAGCTCAGAAATAGCTTAAGTGAAAAGCTATTAAATGCACAAAAACAAGCCTTATTAGAAGCTAATATTCCTAATGAGGGATTAGGCGGAACTGTTGATCAGTTAACGCCTAGAAAGGATGGAATCCTATGATTTAATAATAGAATTTGGGTTCCGATCTTTGGAGGACTTAGGGATCTAATCCTCCAGGAAGTGCATAATTCAAGATACTCTGTTCACCCGGGTGGTGACAAGATGTATCAAGACTTGAAGAAGAACTATTGGTGGGTGGGTTTGAAGAAATCCATAGCCACCTATGTAGCTAAGTGTCTGACGTGTTCGCAAGTTAAAGCCGAACATCAGAAACTGCCAGGACTTCTACAACAACTTGAGATTTCTACTTGGAAATGGGAAATGGTAACAATGGACTTGATTACCAAGTTACCTAAGACCAAATGTGGTAATGACACTATTTGGGTCATTGTGGATAGGCTGACTAAGTCAGCACATTTCTTGCCAATTAAAGAAACTTGTAATTCTGACAAGTTGGCTAAGTTGTACGTAGACAAAATTGTGTCCCTACACGCAGTATCTATAGTATTTGATAGAGATACTAGGTATACATCTCACTTTTGGAAAAGTTTCCAATAATCGTTAGGCACACGATTAAATTTTAGTACGGCTTACCATCCGCAGACTGATGGTCAAAGTGAGCGTACTATTCAAACTTTAGAAGACATGCTTCGGGCATGTGTAATTAATTTAGGTGGAAGCTAGGATGACCAAATAGCTTTCATACAAGCATCAAGGCGCTCCATTTGAAGCCTTGTATGGGAGAAAATGCAGAACGCCCGTGTGCTGGGCAGAAGTTGGGGAAGCCCAACTATCAGGACCAGAGATTGTCCTGGAGACCACAGAAAAGATTATGCAAATCCGTGATCATCTCAAAACTGCCAGAGACATGCATAAGAGCTATGCTGACAAGAGGCGTAAACCTCTTTAGTTCCAAGTAGGGGACAAAATCATGCTGAAAGTATCACCCTGGAAAGGTGTGATGCGTTTTGGAAAGAAGGGCAAGTTGAACCCAAAATATATAGGACCCTTCGAGATAATCGAATGTGTCGGCACTGTAGCTTATAAGCTCAGGCTGCCAGACTAGCTTAGTGAAATTCATGATGTATTCCACATATCTAACCTTAAGAAATGTCTAGCCGATGAGTCACTAGCAATGTCACACGAAGATGTGCAAATTGATGAAAACCTGAGGTTCATTGAGAAACCAATTTCGATCGAGGATCGACAGGTTAAGAAGCTCCGAAGAAAAATGATACCTACAGTAAGGTTAAGTAGGACGCTTTAAGAGGTCCCGAGTATACATGGGAGGTTGAGTCCACTATGCGAAAAAAGTACCCCCATCTTTGTTAATAAAATCTCGAGGTCGAGATTTCTTTTAAGGGGTGAGGATGTAACACCCTGTAAAATCGTATCCAATAATATAGTGACACGCATTGTATTTTAAATATACTATATTAAGGACTAATATGGACTAAAAGTGACAACATGCTCAAACCTAGCCTCTGAACGACTATTAGTGTCGTCATGCATAAAAACATAGCTTCTGAACAACCACTAGTGTAGCTATGCTTAAACTCGGCCTCTGAGTGACCGTAGCGTCAACATGCCTAGCCTCTGAGTGACATCAGAGTCAACATGCTTATACTGAGCCTCTGAGTGATCCTTTACGTAGTCCTAACTCTCACAAGTCTTGTTTGTTGGACGAGAGTGATTAAATCCAATAATATTTGAAAGTTGGATATTAGAGGGATTAAAAGTGTCAACATGTTAATTCTTACCTCTGAGTGACCTTTTAACGAACCGAGAGCTAGACAATGTCCGGGCATAATCCCGGGTATGCCAAGTATTGGCTACGGAGGGCTAAAAGTGCCAAAAAGGTGTTTAAAAAGGTTTTTATAAGCTTTAATAAGTTAAGGGGTTAAAGTGTCAACTTTGAAACTGGCCAAAGGGCGGTCGCGGGCCGCGAGAGAACAGGCCTGGGTCTCTTGTGGGCGCGGAGAACAGGTCTGCTGAAGAAAGTTTGGCTTGGTTCCCAAACAAAGCTCATTGAATCAAAACCATGGCTTCTCCAAACTGCTATGCCACGCTTTGGGACACTTGTAAGCTTCTTCTTACACCCCTAAACACCTGGTTTCACCTCCTTTGAGTTCTCCAACTATAAATAGGTTATCAAGTTCACCATTTGAACTTGCACCTTTCTTATTCATACTCTTCTCCCTCCTCTAGAAGTTCCTAGCTAAAAGGAGCATCCAGCATAGTTCTTTTGCACCTTAGGAATCACTGCTAAGTGTTCCTTCTTTGTGCATTTTCGTTTATAGCCTTTTATAACCAAAAGTCAAGCGTTTTTTTAAAACCGCTTTGACTTTCGGTTAAGACCATTATGGTTCAGCCATTTTTCGTAATGAATATGGCTAAGTGATCGTAATAAGGTAGGTGTTAATCCCTATAAAGGGCACCTCCTTAAGATCACGTTTGCTACACCAATTGACGGGTCAAAGTTAAGTTATTAAAAAGTCAAACAGGCCATTTTTTGAAATAATCATAAATTGATCTTATATATGTTATGAAACCTATTTTGTCACTTAAACAACTTGGTAATAATTATTAGAACATGTAAGAACATGTCCGGCTCGTCAATTTCAATTCTAGGGTGGGTTCGCAACCGAAAGTCACAAAGTTTGACTTCTGCTTTGACTTTCGATTCTGACCCGATTTAGATTAGTTAGATACTGATATAAAGTTGCATTATGATCTTAATGTAATGTAGCATAACCCTCTGAGGTTATATTACATGATCATAATCAGAATCTAAGTTTATGCGCAAGTTCCATAATTATGCCATGCTTGACCAAAATGCCCTTTTTGCAAGAAACAAAGTTTTAAATGGTAATGAACTTTAAAATGAGTTTTCTATTGATGTAATATTATAAGAAGGATTATTTGGGATGTTAAATTAAATTATAAACTGAGTTTTCAAGCAAGTCCTTAAACTATGTCGATAAATGACGGTTTTAGCCCTTGTGGTTCATAAAATGATTTTAATCAATCTTTTCAAGGTAAATCATTTACCTACTAATATGTTATATTAAATAACATATTTTAACAATTTTAATCTGACCCTAATGTCAGTTTTCATCAAACCTCGCATAAAACTTCATTTTACGACATAAGCGTCGTTTCGGCGCATAGTATGGTTTTGAACCATTTTTTTTACCAAGACTTGATACCTACTGATTTTAAAACTTATTTTAAACATAATTATAGTAGCTACATATTATAAACTCAGAATCCCAAATAATTTATAAACAATGTGTAAAATGACCAAAATGCCCATTCGGTGCATAGTTTGGTCATAAAAGATAAATTACACATATAATTGGTATCCTATTGATATTATATCATAAATAAAATATTTTTCTAGAATACTCATGATTTTAAACTTAAAATATGTTCAAGTTCTTTTATACGGTATATAATTACCAAAATGTCCTTATGAGCCATAGTTTCGTTTTAAAACCTTAACGGGCATATAAGTTGATATCCTACTGATATCTTAACTCTTCAAAATATAATGGCAGATAGAAATTTTCCATGACTTATCCGGTTACCCGATATCGCTATTATGCGCACGGTTAAGTATCTGTAACTATTTTACGAAAATTAACCAAAACGAGTTTAACCTTGTCATTTAATCCAGAATATTTATAGTTTACCCATAGTATACAAGTCAAGGTACTTGTCGGGATTAAACTACATTCTATCCGATCATCATTTAATCAAGCGTTATACGTAATGATCATGTACACTATTCGGTTTATAAGACTGTTAGTATTTAATTGGCTAGCTTATGCCATAATCCAGACTAGAGCCTTGCCGGTAAATGCCATCTGCACGTTGGTACTTTTGTATACGGCTGAGTTATTAAAAAAATTAATAGAATAAGACTAGCTCAGGTAAATATTCTCGACTTATTTTCCCTATACGGGCTTGGGATACGGTAAATTATTACCGCTTGGTCCAAAATGGGGTCAATCGAATGCCCGTTTATGGCTAGTAAACCCCATATTTCGTTTTAATCAGTTTTGTTTAATAACTTAAACATCGGGGGTTAAATTACCGTGTCCTAGATATCCTCGGCTCAATACATTGGTTATTGGCCACGACCTTAGCACGGGGTGTAGGCATACACCTTTCAGTTGCTCATATGCAAATTACCCAAGACATTGGGGATAACTCCTTCGTGAGTTCATAAGTGGTGTGTATTTAATCATGTCTCGGTTTCTGTACTGGGCCCTTTATGTATTGACAAACATGTGAATCTGATACAAGGTTGCAAGGTCAACTTTCCCAAGTTAATAAAAGATTTTGCGCCGTTTTGCACTTAAAAATCATTTTAAAGTTTTCAAAATGAGTCAGTTTGGTGTATTTACAGCGAAAGCTGACGTATCGTCCAAAGCTTAACTGCAGGTACAATACGAAATAGGTCGGAAGCTGCTCGGTAGTGAATAAGTGGATCTTGCAAATCCTTAGATCTGCCTAAAGTCTTTTTTATATTCTTTCTTGTACATTTTATGATCCGCCTGTGGATCTTCTATTACGAACCTGTATATTATTTTATTTTGAACATTCGGTTTGTAATAGTAATTTAAATCCAAGACTTCCACTGTGCTATGTTTAATTGACAATGATGTTATCAACTTAAGTCACGATACTCCCCACCCGGGCCCACCGGTGTATGGATTTCGGGTTGGAAATCCGGGGTGTGACATCAGAGCATCCGCTTTCCTGTTCCGGCCCCGAGAGACATAACCCAGCTTGAAGGATAAAAACGAGCCGGAGAGCTCTCTTACTTGGACATGTATTGGACCATGGTGTCATTTTCGGCATCATACTCCCCGCTGTATTATTTGACCACCAATTGTGAGTCTGAGTGGGCTACAATATTCCTTGCTTTCTCCTTTTTGGCCAACCTGAGGCCCGCTAGAAGGGCCTCATACTCAGCTATGTTGTTTGTGTTTTCGAAATCTAAACTGATTGCGTAGGTTAGCTCGATGCCTTCTGGGCTAGTCACGGTGATGCCTACACCATTTCCTTCCTCGTTGGAGGCTCCATTAGTATGAAGCTTCCATACCTATGCGTCTTCTTTCTTTTTCTCCTCCCCCTCCAACTCTTTCCATTTGTGGAGTTCTTTTTCCTCTTCTTCTAGGACCTCTTCTATGAAATCTGCGGCAATCTGTCCTTTCATAACTGTTCTTGTTTTGTGCTCAATTGTTTACTCCCCTAGTTCCACTACCCATTTGGCGAGTCCGCCTGAGAGTTACAGTCGTCTCAAAACCTTTTCGAGTGGTTGGTCTGAAAGAAGTATAACCTTATGCGCTTGAAAGTATCTCCAAAAGCCTCCTAGACGCAAACATTAATGACAACGTCAGCTTCTCCATTGGGAGATACCTTTCTTTTGGTCCCTTGAGTGTCCTGCTAATGAAACAGATTGGTATTTGCCTATCTTGTCTTTCGACCAGCATCAAAGAAGGAGGTCCTCCTCGTGTATGGGTGTGGCGAGGGTCGGTAAATTACACATTACTTTTTTCATTTCTTGAAAAGCTGTCTTAGCTTCCTTGTCCCAATGGAACTTACTTGTTTACAAGCATTCTTTCAACACCTTCATGAATAGGAGGGTCTTATCAGCCACTTTCGATAAGAAAAGGGTTGAGTGCAATTAGTCTCCCAATCAGTTGTTGGATGTCCTTGAGGGACCTTGGAGACCTCATTTCAGCCACTGCTTGAGTTTTTTCTTGGTTGGCCTTGATTTCTCCCTTAGTCACAATTACACCCAGGAATTTGCCCTTTTCCACTCCAAAGTAACACTTTCCTGGGTTCAACTTAATGTTTACCCCTTGCATTGTCCGGATTGTTTATGCTATATCTTCAAGCATCATGGTTTCTGTGAGGCTTTTGTTTACGATATCATTTACATACACTTCTAGGTTTCGTTCCATCTGGTCCTTAAATAGTGTATTCATGAATCTTTGGTAGGTCGCTCCAACATTCTTAAGCCCGACTGACATTTTTTGTCTAGCAAAAGACCCCCTCATCCATTATGAATGCTGTTTTTCCTTGTCCTCTAGGGACATATGGATTTGATGATACCCCTTGTACGCGTCCAGGAAGCACTTCAACGGGTATTGGGTTAGGGAATCTATTTGAACATCGATTTTTGGTAGCGGTAGCAGTCCTTAGGGCAGTCCTTGTTGAGATCCTTGTATCTACTCACATTCTCTAACCCCCCATCCTTTTTTCCTACCATTACTATGTTTGAAATCCATGTAGGGTATCGTACCTCTTTTACTATGCCTGCCCTTATGAGATTCCTTGTCTCTTCAAATGCGGCCCTTCTCTTCTCCGGTCCAATACTCCTTTTTTTTATTCTTGACTGGTTTCACCTAACTATGAGTGTTAAGTTGGTTTTCCGTTACGCTTCGAGGAATGCCACACATGTCACTGTGCTAGAACGCGAAAACATCGATGTTGAAGAGTAGCATCTCCTAGAGGGCGCTCTTACACTTAGCGCTCAGATGTGCACCTACTCGTACGGTTTGTTCTGGAAACCTCTCATTCAACAACTATTCTTCTATTCCTTCCTCCTTGGATCCCTTCTATGTTCCTTCTTCTGAGACCGAAGATACCACTTCATAGGTGGACTTTACCCAGGCCAAACCCTGGGGGTTTGAAAAACTGGGGCTTCGTGGGGAGTTGATGCATGTGCCTGGAGGTCCCCAATACATGGCCTCCCTAGTATTGCATTGTACTTTGAAGGAGCCCTTATTACTGAAAACAGCAGCTCTATGGTTCTAACTCTGTCCGCTACACTCATCGTGAACGGGAGTTTTATCTTCCCTAAGGGATGGGAGATGCTATTGTTGAAACCAACAAGGGACATGGAGTCCTCCTCTAGCTTATCCCTTATATCCCGGTTGAACCTGAGAAAACAATGTTCGTATATTATCTCCACCCCACTTCTGCCATCAACGTGTATTCGTGCTACTTTGTGCCCTGCTACCTTTGCTGAGATGTTGAGTTGGAGCTTTTGCGTGCTTCTCTAGATGAGGCATGAGGATAGGTGCTTTCATGCAGTCTGACGGTCCCAGCACTCTGGATTTGACTGTCCGAGTGGGGACATACTCATCTCTTCATCTAATCATGTATAAAAAACCTTTTTCTAGCTCTTCTGGCTTCATATCTTTCCCTTTCTTATATTTCCCTTCTTTTATTTCCTAGATTAGGTGGGACAACTTCCCTGTCTTCACTGCCAATTCAATTTCCCTTTTTAAGTACGTGTAGTTGTCTGTTTTGTGGCGACATCCCTTGTGGAGCTTACAGTATTCGTCTGGGTAAGCCTTTGGCCTAGGCTTGATAGGATGGGGTCTTCAGAAGGAGTTTTTGACCCTTTCCGTTGCCAGTATTTCGATTGGCGTTTTGGTGAGGGGTGTGAAGGTGTCATAATATGGGGAGAAAGTTGGTTGAGACCTGTCATGTTGTAAATTATTGTAATGGGATTTTCTACGGTAAGGATTACCTTTTTCCTTGAGTCGAGGTGTGACGCTGGGTCTTCGGGGCCCGGTATCTAACTCCTTGTCTTTGCTGCTGGTGTCCTTCCCTCTAAAGAAGGCCCTAACCTTGTCCATCAGGTCGTCGAATGTCTCGTGAAACTCTTCCCCTAACTTTTTGCAAAGTTGCGTGTGTTTCAGCCCGTTGATAAAGCTACTTATATTCATTACCTATGGGACCCCTTTAATATCCATACTCTCATTGATGAACATTTCCATGTACTAGTCCACTCACTCGTTATCCTTTTGCCGAATGTGCATAATTTCGTTTGGGTTCTTAATCACCCTTTTTTTGTTGCTTGAAGTTTCTCAAGAACTTTTTGCACAAGTCCTCGTAACTATCTATGCTTCCAGCCGGGAGGCTGTTGAACCAAAGACAGGCTCCCTCGGTCAAAGTTTGTACGAACGTATGGCACCATGTGGGCATTGACCATCTGCCTACTTGACCAGCTCCTCTGAAGGCATGTAGGTGATCCTCAGGGTCTTTGGTTCCGTCATATATGTCCATATTGCTTAGAGGCTTGAGCTTGGGTGGTAATGGGGCCTCGGCTATTCATTTCGTGAACTTGGAGATCTTAGCTAGGTCCCTGCGCAAATATAGCTTGTCAAGGGTATTACTATTTCGGCTTTCACTATGCCTAGGCTCTTTCTTATCCTTGTCACCTTCTTTTTCCTCCATTATGGTGGCCTTTTCCTCCAGTGTCATTTTTTTGTACACATCCAAGAAGGTGGCCAGAGGATCTGGGTGGTCAGTTTCCTCATCACAGGAGGAAGTATTGCGTTTCTTCTAAGGTGTGTCAAAGACGAGCCTTGATTGAAGACTTTCTAGCTTTTCCATCTTTTCAAGATTATTAAGATGCTTTCATAGCTCGTCTTTATGCTTTGACACAAATCCTTGTGTTATATTGGCTCTCTTCATCAATAGAGGTTCCGAGTCTGTGATGTTCTCAAACTCGTCGGTGACCTCTTTAACTGACACTTGCTTCTTAGCCGTCTGAGTAAGTTTTGAGATTTTCTCGCTAGTGGGAGGTGGTGTTGTCATTTTTGTAGGATCGGTCCTAGTGAGAACTTTGGACGCGAGTGTTCTTGTTGGGATACCTTTGCTGACAAAGGTCCCAAGGATGCCGCGAATATCGAATCCCCGATATTCAGAGTCTAGTTGCAGAGATTCTTCTGCGTCCAAAGAGGGTCTTCAAGGTGATCTACAAAAACAAAATACCGTTAGCCTTGTCACAAAGGACCCAAGAGGGGAATCCGTGACCAAGCTCTGGCGTGAGATTAAAAAAGCTTGCCAGAGAAAGAATGAGATTTCGGCACAGTGACCTAGCCGGAGTAAATAGTGTGGATTCCGAATTGAGAGTATTCAATGAGTTTATCAGAGAATGTTTCTCAGCTTCTTAAGTGTGTGTATGTTGTAGTTAACTAGTTATGAGATTGCTTACCTTCCCTTGATCGTTCCCTTGGCTTATATAGAGCCTTGTACTTATTGGATGGCTTACTTTATGTAGAGATTTAACGGTCTTCCATCAGTTAGAGGAGATCTCTGCCCCTCTCAGCTTTCTGCCCACAGCTGAGATATGAGAGGATCCTCACATGCAATGCAGGTTGTCCTTTCCTTGTACTATCGCCAAAACTAGTTCCTCTCTCCTGCTCAGGCATTGAATGCCATTAAGAGGTTCTATCAACGGTTCTATGACCAGAATAGTGGCTTGAGGTGATGATCTCTCAGATTATCTTATATACTCCTTCTCTCGAGGCACAACCTTTGTGTAAAGCTTAATGGGCTTCGTAGTCCTTTACGTTGGAAGCCCAGACGAGGAGCCCAATCAGGGGCCCTCGTCGACACTAATTATGGAACTAAGCCATGTTATTTGGGCCAATTAATTGCAACCAAAATATACATCCCAAGGCACATTAATATCAAAGATTGGATAATACTAATTAGTTTGGTTTATCTCGAATTTAAATTGATTTACCTTCCTTGTTTAAATAGAATAGGAGTAGGTAACTTATCAAGAAAGTTTACAAGTATTATAAAACGATAATGAATATGTAAGTTTGTAATTCAGAATTTTATTCAAGTTAATCCAAAGAATCAAATTGTTCCCAACCATGTTTGTGGTTGAGTTTATCATTTCGTATCAATTGTTTACTCTAATGTTGTATGTGAAATATAGTTTATACATTAATACATAAATGGCCCATCTAGTTACCAAAGGGAATTTTAGTAATTTTGCTCTAACATAACATATGATAAAAGTTAACAAAAGCTAGTATTAATACATCAGGTTGTTACAAAATGAAATGTAAATCCTTGGACTGTGACTTTAAACTATTAGTATATGGCCTTGTTATTTTTCATAAACCACAAAGACTAACGGTATAATTAACTCTATTACTTAATTAAGGAAATAAATAATTGTACTTATAGTTTTAGTTACACACTTATATGGGTGTATATACTTATATTAAAAAAACAGAAATGGATTCAAGCAACTTTAGTTGATAAAGACGATAAAATTACAAACAAAACAAGGAATGTGGTGTACAAAGAAGTATTTAGATGACAAGCAATATCTGCCCAGGGTTACGCGATGATGCACTTTTTGCAAAGTATGTATTAAAGTTCTAGGTTAGCACCACTGTGCAAGCAAAGGAATGACTATGATACCCCAAGTGACAAGCAATATAAATACCTAGTATCTTAGAATCTTGTCAATTTATAAAAAGAAATTACGGTACTAAAATCATATGCCAATCAGATTTTCACACGCATAGTTAACAATATGTTATATTTATATCACTTATGCAAGCTTTTAACTAATACTGAGCCTACCGAAACATCATATAATGAAATTGCTAATCTAATAACAATTTAGTTCAAACGTGATAGACAATCCATTGATGTAATATTATTTTCTCTTTTTCGCTCCATGACACTCATTTTAAATTTTCAATGTTATCATATTTTTTATTAAAAAATTAAAACTTTGCTCCCTCCTAAACCTATGCGAAGACACCAGATCTTTTTGGTTTAATGAGATTTTCCCCCCTAAATTTTAATTTTAAAGACCGAAGCTCAAAAATAGAAATATAAGAAACACAATAGATTTTGTGTGAACAAATATGATCAACACACGATCACGCGCACACACACACATATATATATATACATATACAGTATATGTATAAGAGTTAACTTTAATTTCTGTCCCTAAGGATATTCTAGTTAATTTGGCAAGACTTAACATATTAAACAAATCAAGTTAGCCATTTGGATGAAAAACACTAAAGAATGTAAACGTGGGGGCTAAATTTGTTATAATTTAGATTTTTGGACTATACTAGTTAAAATGGACAAATCTCAATGATGAAAACGAAAATTTACTCATTTTTAATTTACAATTAAACACAATTTAAATTTCATAAAATAAAAGGTATATCCAAATATACAGTTTTGTTATGTGTTTTTTTTATGTATTCAAATAGGGATGAGCTTAGTACAAACTGGTACAAGTATCGAAAATCCTAAAAATTGAGTATTGACACCGGTACCAAAAATATCCGGTTCTATACGGTACTAGTACAAAACATATTTTTGAAGGTAAACACAAAATGTGTATATTGAATCGGTACCAAAAATCAAACTGGTTTAAGAAATTCATTATTGGTCCCTGTTTTGAACCGATACCCGGTACTTGCTCATCCCTATATTGAAATAAACTTTATAGAAATCCAAATTATAATTTACATAATATTCAAAAATATATTATATCAATATAACTCACTCTTTAATAAAATTTGTATCCAAAATATACGATAATCAAAACTATATATTTTATGTTGATGCACTTTGTGGTCGTCACTATATGAATAGGCTAGAAAGAGTGTGTATTAAATATTGTATAGGTTAGATACGAACACACGACCTAAGTGCGAACAAGTATGGGCTCGTACGAGTGACTTTGTGCTTAGTACGAGTGACTCTTGTTACTCGTACGAGTGATAACAACTCACTCGTACGAATGACCCTTTGTACGAGTGACAAGATGTTTGGTTCGCACGAGTTGTCATGTCTATAAATAGGTTTTGTGTGTTCGTTGTTTGTAAGTTTTAAAAGTTCCCTTAGGGGAAACGCTGGCGGATTCTCTCCAGGAACTCTGCCAGCCAGTCAAGATGTATATTCTTTCGGTATGAATGAATGAATTGAAAAGCTTCCGCTGATTCTGTGCCTACATGTCTATTTCGTTCTGCCGAATCTGTACTTTCCCCAAAACCTCCGTCTAGAACCGCCGCCGCCACGGGACCCAACTAGTATAAGAGCTACGGTACCAATTCATTCAATCTAACAGTTGATGAATCACCTACGCTTATGAATTTTGGACGTATCAGGGGTTTTAGACGTAAAACATCAAATAATCGGACAATCCACGGGCATGATGTAAAATTGAAACCATAGGATTGTTTTAAACTGATTTTTGATCAGATCTGTGCAAAAATAATGTCGAAATTCAAAGAAATGAAGATTCTGGATTGAAAAGACGTAATCAGTTTCGTCCGTATGAGTAAGACTCTCGCTCGTACAAGTGGCACTTTGTCACTCGTACGGAGCACCACACACACAAAGCCTAGATCGTACGAAGTGGTGACATAAAATAAAGGCATTTTTTGTTCGTATTGACGAGACGAGTGTCCAGAAAAAATTTGGTGATAACAAATTTTTTTGAGATTTTAACGTCTAATTCGGGCTGTTCGGGGACACCCTCTAGAGCTTCAAAGTATAGATTTGAGGATACGATCACAAAGGGATGAAGATTTTGGGATAGTCACTGATATCTGCGTAAAACGTTGATCATCTGGTGTAGTGACTATTAATGAGTCTTAACATTTAGTTAGCATTTGATCAAAACTCCAATTTTGAGAAATTTTCCTCAAAATTTTGGTACCATATGCTGCAGTCGCGCCATAATCTTCATTCCTATAAGAAATCAAGACGTCAGAATTTGCAAAAATGAGGGGGATAAAAATTTTCACGTATATGTTCAAATTCTGACATTTTTGAAATTCATGACGCTGCAACAGTATCCGGGTGGTTCTTGATTGCATATTATCTGGAAAACACAGAGGATCAAAGATTCATTAGAGATGAGATAACGTTTATATGTATTCACAAAATAGACTATACATTTGGAATGTGTGATCAAAGAATGTTCAGAATTTTTAGATCATGATTCAGATTGATGCTCAAGGGCTAACCACCTGATCCCCGATGTGGAAGTGGAAGGACACACGACTGCCTATTATTAAGTCTGCATTGCAAATGAACTGTTTTTTTTTTGTAATCACTAGGAAACAAAGATGTCTTGTAGTTTTAGTACCCCATTATAGCGGAGATAGCTATACATATGTTATTATGACTAAAAAGGAAGAATGTGATTCTGATTACCGAAAAATGTTTCTCAGATTCGACGTGTTACCAGATAGTTTGTTTCCGATGATTTGCTGATTGAGAAGATTTTTGCGGGTATTTATTGGTTTGAAGTTTTTCAGTGTGGTATTTCAAAGTTTCTGTCAATTGCGGGTTAGGTTTTGAAGATCGAAGGATCGAGCATCAGGGGAGTGCACTAAACCGAACGCGGATATACTTAACGTAAAAACGGAGAAACGGCGTTGTTTAATTTCAAGTTGGTGATTATTTGAGAAAATTTGTAGATTAAGCAAATCAGAGGAGTCTTGAACCTTGCAAACAACGACCTGAAGATCAATTTATGGAGAAAATTATTTGAGGGGGAATGTTGCTTAACGTAGATAATGCAAACCCGGATCGTCAATCAAGGGGGAATTACAAGGTCAACAGATACCCAGTTGAAGTTGCAGAATATTCAAACACAGCTCTTAGATTTCAAGTCCAAGTTCAAGCTTCGACAGTGACGTCTAGGGGGGAAATTGCTGATGCACTTTGTGGTCGTCACTATGTTAATTGGATAGAAAGAGTGTGTATTGAATATTGTATAGATTAGATACAAACACATGACCCAAGTGCGAACAAGTACTTGCTCGTACGAGTGACATGTGCCTCGTACGAGTGACTTTGTGCTTCGTACGAGTGACTTTGTGCTTCGTACGAGTGACTTTTGTTACTTGTACGAGTGATAACATCTCACTCGTACGAATTACCCTTTGTACGAGTGACAACATGCTTGGTTCGCACGAGCTGTCATGTCTATAAATAGGTGTTATGTGTTCATTGTTTGTAAGTTTTGGAAGTTCCCTTTGGGGAAACGCTGGCGGATTCTCTCCAGGAACTCTGCCAGCCAGTCAGGATGTATACTCTTTCGGTATGAATGAATAAATTGAAAAACTTCCGCTAATTCTGTGCCTACATGTCTATTTCGTTCTGCCGAATCTCTACATATTTCGTCTAGAACTGCCGCCGCCCATGGAACTACATTTTAAGTTATATTAATTGGAGAAAAAGCTAAATTAAATGTTAAATCCGAGTTAAAAATAAAAAGGCCACTGTCCATCAATAAAATATCATAAATACCCTAAAAGGGTAATCATTGCATCCAAGAACCAATTACCTTTCTAATTTTGACACGTGATGAATTAGTTTATGGAAAAGGATATACACGAATCTTCATAGATTATTATTATTATTATACATCTTACATTTTAGAAGAGGTTAAACAGTAGTACATTATTCTGATTCTAATTACTCATTATTTTAATTAGTTTATTTGTACCAATAATGTATATTAGTTTTTTTATTTTGTTTTTTTAATTTATATTTTAAAGTAAATTGTAAGTCTATTGTTTCGAATATACCATTGCGATGTGTTAATTTTATCTACGGTTCAATAAAAAATTTATTCGAACGAAAATTGATACCTGTGTTGTATTCGGTTTTATGGTTTCCTCAATAAGATACCAAATTCATTGAGTTTTTCTATATACATTTACACTATTTACCTTTTTTATTATTTGAGTAATACAATATAAAATTTTGGATACACTGTTGTAACATGTTTATTGTTATTTACAATTCAAAAAACATTTTAATTGAATGGGTAAATATTATTGATTTTTTTCTTTAACGTGACGAACAAAATCAATATTGTTCGAACTATATTGATACAGCGACCGTTTTCGTTTTTATGGTTTTTTAAACATGATGGCATAAAAGTGACTGAAAATAAAGTATTTTTAGTAACGCACGTTGTAACGAGTGACAACAACGGAACTGATGCCTCACCCGAGAACATCTGTACCAATACTTATGTCTATAGTTTTTGATAGATGTAGAACAAGTGCCAATATTCTTTTGGTTGCTACACCGAGCGTAGGTATCATGTCAAGCCGATACCGACCGAAAGCCGCAGTGAAGCGCGAGGATTTCCAACTAGTTATGTCTACTGTTGAATCATCTTGAAGCAATCAAGTTTGTATTGTTTCCAAATGTTTTACACCTAGTTTAAGATCGCGTCTGTTTATGGATTGTATAAATAATATACTTCTTATAAATCTATTGATTTAGTAAATTACACATACATATAGATGCTACAATACTCACAATTGATTCCCGCGATTTAAGATATTTTAATACTTTCACCCTTTAATATAAAGTGGCTTCTCATTAACAAATAAATACGAAAAAAATCACAGATCATTTTATAATATATTTTACTTTATATAATATATAATATAATTCATTTTATAATAATAGGAAATGACACATTAAGTATGGAAAAGGTTAAATTGCAATATACAAGTTTTTTGTCCTTTATTTATGTTTTAAGTGAGATTTAAGTCTTGAACCTTAGACCTTAAAATCTAAGTGTATCTAACGGTTTTATCTTTGTCAATGGGCCACCAACCTCATTAGTAATTACAATATATAAGTAACAAACTTATAAGCAATCTATAAATCTCTAAATATTTCTTTATACCCCATATTTGTCGTCTTATTTGTAACATTTTTCATATTTAGCTAGTGTTAGTGACTTGACTTTTTGTCTTCTTTTTATTCTTGATACTGTCACATACAACTACCCATGAGCAAAAAATAATTGTTATAATTACAACCCAACCTTTGTAGCGATTGTGTTTAACTTTTATTAATAACCATTTGTTAACATCAAATTGTTGTTTATTTATAAGCTATGCAAATATTTTAAATGTGGAAATGATTTTCAGTTATCATTCAATTTTTCATTAAAAAATAATAATAACAATACACAAAATGTAATAATTATGATATTAATTTATTTAAATATTACTATTCTTGAACTTAATAAAATATTTAATCATTTTATTATTTGAATGCGTAAATATATATCATATTTTTTAGAGGTCGTCTACAATGTTGTAACAGTTACTATTATAGATTATATTTTAAAAGATCATTGTATTTATTAAGTGTTTTAGGAATGCCACTTGTGGACGGGGATCGAGCTCCCGAAATGAGCAATCGATCTGATCTCGCTAACTAGTAGAGGCGGAATTCATTGCTAGAGAGGTAGATATGACAAACAAGACAGAACTTACAGTTTAACCGCTTCTGATATATTAAAGACGTTCAAGTTACAGATGCAAGTAAACAAACTGACAGAGCTTCGCTGTATGAAATGACAAATCGCTTTCTATCTCTAACACAACACTTCCCTATTTATAATGACTCGTACTGAAGTGCGTGCACCAACAAACAAACAACTATGATTCGTACGAAATTGTATTCCGTACGAGTGACTGATTTCGTATGAAACACTTTCCTGTTTCGTGCGAATCACAATGTAATACATATAAATTTTACATTTTCCTATTTAAACATTAACTTGTAATCTTTATAAACATTACAGATATATCCTAGACGTAGGCAATAGGCATTATGCACCAACAAACTCCCCCTTGGATGTTGCCGTAGTCTGGATAATCTTCAAAACGTCAATTTGATTTGACTTTAACGCCCAAAAAATTTCTGTAACGGTTTTCGACGTTCCTCAGAAGCAATAGGCGTTTGATCGGTAAGAGGACGTCGCTTCAAAAACTGAAAACTCCTTAACCATGCTACTCTTGAACGTTCAGCGATCCGAGCTTCCTTTTCTTCAGTCTTCTTCAACTCCTTCTTCTCAATCTTCCTCCAGGTTGTCTTCCAATTCGATCCCGAATGAATATCATTTGCAAAGCACACATTTACAACCTTTTGAAATTGAAGTGCTTGCTCCTGATCCTTTTCTTCAAAACTGATCTTGCTATAAAATAAACATTCAATGTCTTTCTTCGAACAATTTACCAGCCACATGGGGTCTAGTACTCGAATGCATCGTCACAACCCAAGTATTCTTTTGTGTGCTATGACGGCTTCGGTTAATTCCTCAGTTATCTTTCAAGCATCTTCATCAGGGTGAACACAAATAACAGCCTCACCTGTATTAGAATCGTAATGTCACCACTTGAAGATCGTATAGAAATCTTGCTCCATTTTAAACATCGGCATGTTTTTCAACACCCGTGGTTTCTTCACTATCAACGTAATATCTTTCCCTTTTGTCACTGGATCTTCTTTAGTAATACGAGGCGGATAATGCGGTTTCTAGTGAACAAAACCATGCTTCGCTTCAAATTTAATCAATCTCCACAATTTTTTATCATGGAACTTCATCTTTAGGTTTCTCATCTTTGTTTGCACAAGTTCCTTAATGTCCCAATATGGCAGAGTTTTGATGTCATCTAGATATCGGAAGTATTGAATCCCAAATTCTCTCTTAATAGCATAAACATCCAGCTCTTCAATCCAATCCCAACTCAAAATATCTCCCAAAGAAATATCAGCATCTCTAGTAAAAAATGCTAGGGGTCTTTTAAACTTTCGTTCAGCTGGACTCTCTCTAATCCATTTCTTCTTTTGTTCGATAAACTCAGCTGTAGACAACTTTTCTGGAATCTTTCCTTCTTTAACAGCTTCTGAAAGTTTCCTTTGTAATACTTCAGAATTCTCTGTTGTGAATAAATCGATAAACGTTGGTAAATCCTCTGTACCCTGAATAGCATCATTAGTATCTTCATCAAAGTCACTTTCAACGACAACGTTATCATAAACATTTGCGTCTTCAATTTCCTCAAAAAACATAATCATTCGGTTCGAACACATCTATCTTGTTTAGCTCATCTTCAAAGTCAAACTCGAACTTTTCTCCACTAATTCCAAGCATTTCAGCTATCTCTTCTTTCGAGTAACTATGCACAAACTCTCCCTCTTCTACATCATGCTCAAGGTATAAAACAAATGGCTTTTGCACAACAGGAACAGAAAATGTAACATTCTCTGTGAAGATTCCTGCTTGCTGAGCATCTATTGATTCATCAACTTTGTTTATCCCTTCCTTTTCAGTAACTTGATTTTCAGAATCATCAAAATACTCGGAAAGATCAACTAATTCATTAATATTTGTATCAATTACACGAACTCTCGATCCACCCACATTATCATCATCATTTCCATCATCCGAATCACTAGAATCTTTATCATCAATGTCAACTTCTTCGGTATCTTCTATCTCTTCCTCCTTTTCTTTTTCTTCAACTGATTCTTTACTATCTTTTCCCATCTTTTTCATCAACCACTCTCGATGTCGTTGGGAAATATCCAGAAAAGCTATATCAACATCAACCGGCTTTCCTATCAGAATAGAATTCTTCGGTTCCTCATACACTACAATATCCCAACACTGTACTAGCCTAGATTCAGCTTCTGGTACAGCTTCTTTAGTCACAGAATCCTCTACAATCTTACCCTTTCCTTTTCCTAATGCATCAGATTGTTGCTTAGCCAATCGTTCTCGTTATGCAACCCTTTCTCTAGCTTCGGTACGTTCAATCTCATCAACCGCTGCAGATATACTCAAACCAAACTTCTTCTCAAGAATCTTCTCAAATATATCCATCCTTCGATTATTTCTCAACCTTTCTTCTTCGTACTCTGTCATAAGCAAACACAGCCTTTCATTTTCAGAAATAATACTTGCCATCATCGCTTCAAGTTGCTGTTTATCAACGATTAAACCTCCAATTCTTTCAAGCATCTCAAACTTCTCTACCGTTAGCAAGTTTATCTGCTCTTGTAATTCAGCGATGCGCACAACATTCATATTCACTTGTTTCTGCAAATCATCAATTCTAGGATCATCAAATCGAAACTCATCTCCTCCAGGCAGATCATCTAAATTAATCTCGTCAAAGAACGCTTGTGAGCTAAACGATTGTGATGTAGGACGAGATTGCGGAGCATGAGATGGTTGAGACTGTTGTTGAGCCGACGGTTGTGGTGCTGGTTGCTCGACATGCTCTGGATCAGGCATAGGTTATTGAACAGGTTCTGGCACAAATTGTTGCGGTGTTGGTTGTTGTTGTTCAGGTTCTTGTTCAGGAACTGGTGGTTGTTGCGAAGATATCTCTGGTTCAATATGTGTTTGATCTGGCTCGGAATGCATATAATGTAGTGGAAATGGAATACTTTGTGTTTGTTCCTCCACATTTGCTTCAGTAGTTTGCTCAGCATCAGCTCCTGTTGGATTAACAATCAGAGATATGCGAGCTGTAGATCTTTTCATCCTTCTCGGTCTTTTCTTAACTGGAGTTCTAAAACCAGATTCAAGCTCGGATTCAGACGGAACGTAAGTTAGTATCATCTTCGCCTGTTGCCTTTCTTTTTCGTTCTTCGGCTTTTCGCTTCAGCTCATCTTGACGTTTCTTTTCCAATTTCTCCGCTCTTCTCTTTTCTCCTGCACGCCTGTCCTCTGAATCGGTACTAGAAGATAGTACTTCTTGAGCTGCTGTCGTGTCAGCTCCAAAAGCCTAACATTCTATATCTTCTGCCATTTTTTCAACTGTATCTTCAATCTCAGGTTCATCCCTCAATCCTGATCTTTTAGCAGTAGATGCAGCTTTTCTCTTTCTTCCTTTGTATGTAGCCTTACTTCCTTTATCTCCGTCTTTCACAAACCACGGACTTTGCTTTGCCACAAACAAAGATAAAGAATTCACTTCCTCCTCATCGTCACCACTATCGTCTTTCCTCCACTTTCCAGGTGC
Source organism: Scalesia atractyloides (assembly GCA_947069175.1). Taxonomy (NCBI): domain Eukaryota; kingdom Viridiplantae; phylum Streptophyta; class Magnoliopsida; order Asterales; family Asteraceae; genus Scalesia; species Scalesia atractyloides. The sequence continues at coordinate 13,365,293 of CAMTDV010000116.1, read as the reverse complement.
GGGTGAGATGTAATCTTTATTCAGAATAGCACCTAACATCGGTTTAGCGGTGGGAGCGGACTTCAAATGTACGATCATCTTTCGCAGAGACTGAACATCCATATGCTCAAGTTTAAGCACATCATCAGAAGATTTCTTCAAGTCCGGATGTAAATAATCTAAAATCATCTGTATAAACCTCGGGTACTGCAAAAATCTCTCCTTCTGTATATTTTGGATCATCTGAGTAAAAATAACTTTTGAAAAGTTATAAGGAAGATTCAGCACCAGCGCGGTAATCATGCACATCTGATAATCTACTAAGTCATCAAATCCACCCTTCCTGTGACCCAAACAATGAATCATAACATGTGCCAGAGATCAAAACGGCGCGCTTAGATTTCCCTTTTTGAAAGGAGCAGCATTTACGAAACCTGAATATCCCATCCTGTAAAAACATCCTTTCACCATATATTCAGTAAAGCCCGTTGGATCATCCTTGTTATCTTTAAACTCTAACACTTTTCGAATCAAATCTTCAGTAATCTTTACTTGAATATCCACATCGTTAATCTTCACTGGTGATATAAGGGCATTGTCGTCAAGACTATATTCCGCAGCATTCCAGAAATACTCAACATGTGACAAATATACAGTATGTCTTTCTGTAATCGCTTTCGTCACTCTAATTCTCGTAAGAAAATCCAAGATACTTCAGTACGCAGCTATTTCTAGGATTTTAGCATCTATGATACAGCATATGTTATGTACTGGCGAAAACCCGGATCTCTTTGCCTGTTCAAGAAAAATATTCATCCGTTAGAAATTTTCAAACTTTCAAAAATTCTTCACTTATTCGTACAAAACTCTCAATTTCATACGAAATACACAGTTAAACAAAAGTGTTAAACTTTCAAAATTTCTATTTCTTGTTTCGTACAAAATCTTTTTATTTCGAACGAAATTTCCATTTGATCAGAAATTTTTGAACATTTAAACATTTTTCTCTGTTTCGTACGAAATCTTTGTTTCGTACAAAAACTTCACATGATCAAACCATTTGAAAGTTGAAGTTATGTTATTCATACGATTCATTTGTTTCGCACAAAATTCTTTACTTAAACAATTTTCTTTGAAATCTCATTTTGTACGTAACAGATCACTCGTACCAAATCTACTTCGTCCCAAAATTTGTCCAAGTGTAATCCTATCCTAAAACTTGTTGTTTTTAGCAAATTGATAGTTGATTTTCAGGTTATTAGAGCCGATATTAACGATCTTGTGACCAATTTTAAATTTTACCGGTCCAATTTCCCTAGATCTAAGTTTTAGTCCCAATCGTACAAAATTTTGACATTATAACAGTTAGATCGTGACGAAATTACCTTGCCCATTGTACGAGATGTGCAAATCAACCTCAACAATGTGAATACCACGCACAAGAATCAAGAAATGAAGTTTAGAAATGAATCGCACCAAAAACTCTCTGAATCGCTCAATAGTGCTCAAAGAACAGAAATCTCATTTCTATGCGAACCAAAAGGGTATTTATACTTTCCCTATTTCGTACGAAATCTTGTGAATCGTACCAAATGGTTACCCTTTGTTTCGTAAAAAACTCCTTATCCGCATGAAATTTGATTTTGTACGAATCAAATCTAAAAAAACTTTAAACTTTTTCAATTTCAATTTTTGTTTTTGTATTTTTCATTCATTTTATCAAAAAAATTTATCTGTTTCAAAAATGCACTTGACTAACCAAGTCCAAGTTAATGACCCTTGTTATCCAATTTGCCTTCCAAGTCCAAGTTAATGACCTTGGTTGACCATGTTTCACCAAACAAATTTATTTTAACATGTAAAGTTTTAAATTAATAAACTTTCTTTACATTTTGTAAACTTTGTTACTAAAAATTAGCTCCCAACCCATGATTCCAAGCTTTCCTCAGCAAGATGTTGCTATGAATCCAACCATCAGCGTTTTTATCATCGGTAAACAGAAATAAAACTATTAAACTAAGAAAACTAAAAATCTTTTTGGGTTTTTTTTAAGAATTTTTTCAAAAATAACATCATTTTTTGTGAATTTTGTGTTTTCAGAGGATCATTTCAAGCATTCATATAAGTCATCAGTACCATTAGTCTAGAAACACCTTTTAAGCTTTTAAACAAATTTACCTAGATTGCCAATATATTTGTCCATTTAAACCTCTTCTCGTCTCTCGACTGTTTCAAGATATTTTAAAGTAATGTTAGAAACATGAAATAACCGTGTTTCCCATCTCAGAATATACTCCCGTATTGAGATTCCCAGAATGTCATTTTACATGTGAATATATCGAATTGATATCTGTATATAGGGTGAATGCGAGACCTTGAGAGCTCAGGTAGTACTACCGTACAAACAAAGAGATGAAGGCTCGTCTTTAGGTGGTGTTCCATTAAGGAATCTTTTGTACTGCAAATGTCATAATTGCTTAAGACATAATCATTTTATGCAGCTTTTGGGGAAATAATGCGAAAGTATTATATGAGTTCTAGGCCATTGTTTCCGCAAAATCAGAAGAACTCGAATAATACCCCAGATATCAATCAAATATAAAGACCTAGTATCCAAGAATCTGGCATTCTCTCAAACGAAATTTTGAAGTACTAAGTCCATATATCCGAGAGATGTTAACCCACAAGTTAATCAGTATTTGTGTTCAGGTTTATATCTCGATAATAATCTACTGAACGAGTGAAGTCTATTGGCATATCCATAGTAAGATTTGCTTAAACACTTTTAAACAACACAATTCTTTAGCATACTGTGACTATCATTTTAGATTTACTATGATCACTCTTTTTACACAAAACTCTTTTTGATTTTTTAAATGTTTTTTGTATTTTCCTCAAATATTCTCCCCCTAAAATCAAAAACATACTTTTGGATTTTTAAGAAATTAGAAGAAAGAATGTACAGAAAACGTTTAACCGATGACAAATTCACATCAAGTTGTCATCATCCTCAAACTTAACCTCAAACACATCCCCTGAGATCATATTTTTTAAACCATTTAGCTTTAACAAATTTTTAAACTTTGTTTTATCAAAAGCTTTGGTATAAAAATCTGCTTTTGGTCATCAGTGTGGATTTTCTCAATTCGTACCAACTTTTTCTCGTAACAATCACGGATAAAGTGGTGTCGAATCTCGATATGTTCAGTACGTGAGTGTTGACATGAGTTTTTGGTGATATCGATTGCGGCCTGATTATCTACATATATAGGCGTATCAAGAAACTGCAAACCAAAATCTCTCATCTATTGTTGTATCCAGAGAATCTGAGCATAACAACTGGAAGCCAAAACATATTCAGCCTCACAGGTAGAGAGAGCGACCGCGGTTTGTTTCTTGCATTGCCATGTTACCAAACGGGTTCCGAAGAACTGGCAGCCGGCCGTTGTAGATTTTGTATTCAGTTTGCAGAATCCGAGTAACCTGCAAGATTAATGTCTAGGGTACCACAAGCTGGTGCTTGGAAAACCCTTCAGATATCTTATTATGCGTTTAATGATAAGCAGGAGTGACTCTTTTGGATTAGACTACTAACTGGAGCAAAGGCACGTTGGATACATGATATCTGGTCGAGAAGCAGTAAGATACATCAAGGATCCGATCATGGAGCGATATAAAGTTTCATCAACTTTTTTGCCGTTAAGATTTGGACAGATGCCGTGATTTGGAGCTAACGGGCTCGATGCTGGTTTAGTCCCTGTCATATTGAATTTCTCCAATATGTCATAAACATATTTCGTCTGATGAATGAAGATACCATCAGGCAACTGATCAACCTGAAGTCCTAGAAAGAACTTCATCTCCCCCATTGCGCTCATTTCAAATTTGCACTTCATGACTTCTTTAAAGTCTTTACACAGCTTGTCATTTGTCGATCCAAAGATAATATCATGCACATATATCTGTACGATAATTAGATGTCCATCTACTTCCTTCGTGAAGAGATTTGAATCCTATTCCCCTGATAAAGCCATTATCTAAAAGATGATTCGATAATGTTTCATACCAAGCTCTCGGGGCTTGATGAAGACCATATAAGGCTTTATTCAAGAGGTAGACTTTATCTTTCTGCATTGGATCAACGAACCCCGGTGGTTGACCGACGTACACCTCCTCTTTCACTTTTCCGTAAAGGAAAGTAGATTTAACATCCAATTGGTACACCTTGAACCCTTTCCATGAGGCAAAGGCCAAGAATATGCGAATTGCTTCACGACGTGCAACTGGGGCGTAGACTTCAGTATAGTCTATCCCTTCTTACTGATGAAATCCTTGAACCACCAGTCAAGCTTTGTTACGCACGACAACTCCTCTATCATCTCTTTTACACTTGAAGACCCATCTTGTATTAATCTTTTTGTGATGATCTGGTAGGTCAACAAGTGTCCAGACGCCAAGTTTCTGGAATTGCAGTAACTCTTCTTGTATCGCATCCACCCAACTTTCTTCTTTCAACGCATCTTTCCAGTTTCCCGGTTCAACCTGAGAAACAAAACAACTATGAGAAAATCAAACTTGAAGTGGAGCAATACTAGTATAGAAACAGCTTAGATCTTTACTAATCTGATTGCGAGTTTGCACTCCTGATTGTAAGCTGCCTATATGTTCTCTGACGGATGATATGAAAGTGTCCTTGGCATCACTTCAGTTGGAACATCTACTTGTGATTGCAAATTGGAGATATTTTCATCGAAAACCGGTACAGATGAAGAAGCTTTATTCCTAGCATTAGACTGATCAGCCTGTTGGTTCAGAAAGTCTTCAATCTGTTCAGATCCTTCATCAGACTTGGATCCTCCATCGTTGAAAGTTGGTTCCCGATTAGAGTCATCATCTTCATTTGGCTAGATAGAAGATTCAGCAGCATTGACATTTGTAGCATGAACCAGATTTAGAATAGAAGAGCTTTGATCAACATCCGACGTGTTAACTGGTAAAGATATAGAAATCACCAACGGTCGAGGAACTTCTTCTTGATTAGATAACTGATGTTGTTGAAATAACAAAACAAGTTCGTCTTCAGTTGGCACATCTGGAGGATCAACGAATCCCACAATCCATCGTAGTTAAACAGCCACAGATCCCCAGGCTTCTGCATAGGCGTTGTATATCTTTGACAATCTACGTGCTGTGCTAGAACTACCTTGTTCAGACTGGCAAGAAAACACGTTTTTGAGGAGTAGCATAACCAACAAAGAAACCCTCCAAAGATTTGGCTCCAAATTTACCAGTCGGGTCCAAGACGGTACACGGTGATCCAAAAGTTTCCAAAAAAGCTAAGTTAGGCTTTCGTTGATTTAATAACTCAAAACATGTCTTTTTGTGAGGCTTAACTATCAACACACGATTTAGGGTATAGCATGCTGATGCCACTGCTTTACTCCAGAAACGGATCGGTAATTTCGAATCAGCTAACATTGTTCTAGCACTTTCTATCAACGTGTGATTTTTTCGTTCAGCTACTCCGTTTTGTTGTGGAGTATAGGGGGCGCTGAGTTCATGAAGAATCCCCTTTTCATTGCAGAAATCTTGCTTCTTCTTGTTTTTGAACTCCGTTCCATTATCACTGCGAATTCTCTTAATGGGCAAATGATATAAATTCTCGAGCTTTCTGAAAAGGATCATAAGAGTTTCAAACATTTTCATCCTTACTTTCCAAAAAGAACACCCATGAAAATCGAGAATGATCATCTGTAACGACAAGACAGTATAGATCTCCAGAAATGCTTTTAACATTGACTGGTCTAAAGAGATCCATGTGTAGTCTTTCTAGTGGTAGCTTTATCGAATTTAACAGCTTTCTCGGGTGTGATTTCTTATACTGCTTCCCCTTTTTGTAGCTAAGAAAATCATCTGATAAATGAAAACTTTTCAAATTGACACCTTGCACTAAGTCGTTATGCACAAGAAAATTTATTTTTCAAAAATGAATGTGCCCCATTTTTCTGTGCCATAAAATTTATTTTTTTTCGGTAGCTTTGGAAACAAATCATTGAACTTTCTTTGACGTGGTAGAAGCGACGCTCATGTCAAGGACATATAAATCATTTTCTCGCAGAGCTCGCATCAGAATCCATTCTTCTGGAATCTTGAAACCGGGTTTTAGAATTAGACATTCTTTATCATTGAAATATGTCGTGAACTTCTTGTCACAAATTCGCGAGATACTAAGCAGATTGTTCTCAAGTTCTGCGATATAGTTTACTTTATCAAACGATACTACACACCGTTTGAGAGAATCCCTTCTCCAACAATCCTACCTCCTTGCGTTCCAGCAAATCCAACATATCCTCTTCGAATAGCTCTAACATCATTGAGCAGTGCAAGTATTCCTATCATGTGGCGAGACGCTCCACTATCCATGATCCATTTTAACAATATCGAACGTTGGAGCCCCTGCACACATGATTAACCAAATTTATTTAAACAAAGAGACCCAAGCCTGTTTGGTCTTGGGTGGGTTTGGAATGTCGAACTTTGGACCCACTTTGTTTTTTTCAATCTTTTTAAGCTCAATGTTGTTTGGAACAGAAGGTTTGAGTTCAACCTTGGATGATTTGGTGTTAACAATTTTAGCAACCCATTTCTGTGTTTGTGGTTTAGCCTGTTTAACATAAAATTTTGAATCTTTTTGTTGAACTTTGTATGATGTTTCACCAATTTCAAATTTAGATTGAGATTTAATAATTGGTTTAACATTTTGATTAGATTAAGTTTTTCTTTTAAGAATTTGTTTTGGCATAACCATGGGTGCTTTTTTATTTTCATCCTTGGTGAACTTTTTCGAAGAAAAAACTGATTTTGAACTTTCTTATGAACAATATCGTGCGATATGTCCAACTTTCTTGCATTTAAAGCATGTCCTACTGTCCTTATGAACAGAGGTATTCAAAACATATTTCTGTTTTTATTTCGCTTTTTCTTTAAGAAAATCATCATTTAATTGAGTACGAATGATTTCCTTTTCCTTCTCGGTTGTTGTCCCAAATACAAAATTAATTTTCTTTGTAAAATCCAATTTTTGGGACCTGTTGGTTTTATGTTGCTTCTGAAAACCCAACCCTGCACGCTTGTTTTTTCGGATTTTCTCCATTTTTCGATAGTAAGGTCGGTTGTCAGTTTTTTATTTAGAATAGAAAGATGAATCATGTTTATCTAAATCATCATGACTTACCTCCATTAGCTTGAACATTTTATCAACACAACCTCTTTTCACATTCTTGATGGGAAAATCCTCATCCGAAGATAGTTTATCAGATCCTTTAATTTTATAAACTATGACATTAGGATCATCATTTAAACTATTTTCTGATTTGTCATCAGATTTTGACTTATCAGACTTTTCAGACTCAGCCACTTCAGATTCATTTGTTAACACTTTTTCAATCGCATTTTCTACCACTTCAGAATCACATTCACTATCATTTTTAGTGTAAGTTATATCGATATCCCCAGGGAACTGTTCGATTTTCAATTTAAGATTTAACGCCTTTTCCACCCAGATGGATTTTTGCAAGCATAACTGTTCCACATGGGTGGAGGAACTCGATCATAACTTCCACTCTTTGTTTTACCATTTTTAGATTCCTCAGTATTTTCAATTTTTGGTAAAATGTGATCTATGACGTATGAGCTTGTGGAATAACTAATTAACAGCTTGTTAACTCGTTCGGTTTCAATTATCATTTTCTCAAGCTCACTTTTGAGCTCAGCAATAGTGTTTAGATGAATATTAATTGCCATTTGTTTATCCATCACTGTTGTTTTAAGCATCATAAGTGTTGCGTCATTTTCTCTGAGTGCTTTATTATATTGTTTAACAGACGCACTCAATTTGTCATATGCTTCCTTTGTGGTTTTGTAATCGTTTGACAAATTGTCTGTAAAACTTTGCAATTCAGCAAATCTTTTGTCTTTCACAAGACACTCACCACATGGTTCATCACACTTTGAACAAGATTTTTCACTCTCAAATGACTTGTTTACCTCATTTCCATTTGCCATGCATGCTTTAATGATGTCTTCTTTCAGCAATTCTTTTTTCTCATCTACTTTGACATCTTCAACCGGTTTCTTTTGCTCTTCATCTGTTGAATGTTGAGTAGGTGCAAAATATCCTGCAAAATTTTTTAAAACATCGTTAGGCAAAATATATTTGAATGGACCATTCAATAGCTCCTCTTCCTCTGATGAAATATGATAGTAATAACCATCATCCTCAGATCCTTCATCAAACGATGCCTCCGATTCTTCTTCCGGTTCATCAATAATTTCAGCCACCGATGCCAAACTTTCTCCTTTCGAAATAAACTTGTTCCAATTAAACCCTTCGTCTTTTTGTGTAACAACCAAAGCCTTTTCTTTAATTTCAGGTTCCTTGTCTTCAATCGGCACGATTCTTGTTCTCGGTTGTGGTCGGTGATAGATCGCTCTTTTGTAATAGTCATCTTGGAAAGGATTCTGATTCCCTTGAACCTCTTAGTTTTAACATTCTCTTTTAAAGTGACCTTTCTCCCGACACTTGAAACAAGTAACTTTAGATTTATCAAATCCAAGTTTCCCATCCAAACCACCCAAATTTTCTTTACCAGTGATTTCCATAAATCGCTGTGCTCATTGAACGATCGAAGCCATGCACCATTTTATATCTATCAACTCCATTTCAAATGGATCAATTCGATCGCAGTCTTCTCGTGTCATTTCAGAATTACCAATCTTTCCAACAACAAGACTATCATATGACTCAAGAACTGAAGCAAGTAGAGACATATGTTGTTTTGCCGTCTTTTCATCAAAATTTTGTGCGTTCTGAAAGTCAACGGCAATGTTGCATTGCAGAATTCTTTGACTTTCATTAGATGATGGAGTGGTTTGATTGTTCTGAGATTGTTTTGATCCGAAAGAAGACTGTTGACTAGAAGGTGTATTTGGATCAACTATAGGTTATGATTGAAAAACACTTGACTGAGTTTGAGGTGTGCTTGGTGAGCTATATGCACTGAACCCAGTTCGAATCTTTGGCGCTTGGATTTGAGCAGCAGAACTGTTTTTGTAATAAAGATTAACATCTTGTTGCACTTGAACAGTCTTGTTTTTGGCCATCTTTTGCATCTCTAATTCATGACCTTCCAATCTTTCGATAAAGCGAGGCAACGAGAAATTACTGTATTCAACTCCATTCTTCAAGATGGTTAAGTAAGTTGACCATTCACCTTGTGGCAGAGAAGCAACTAGCTTATCAACAAACTCTTCATTTGTCTTCACAATTCCCATTCTCTTCATATGAACCACCAGATGACAGTATCGCTCAATTAGCTGCTTAACCGTTTCTCCTTTGATCAATGTGAATACATCAAACTCTTTGCTTAATAATGCCCTTTTACTTTTGCGAAGTTGAGCACTACTTTGAAATTTGAGTCGAAGAGCATTCCATAAAGATTGCGCATCATCTTCATCATGTTGCAATAAAGCCAAGATGTCTTCTTTGATCGATTGCTGAAGAATATTCATCATCTTCTTTTTGTTGATAAATCTTTCTCGTTCAACATCAGAGAATTGGGCAAGGGTCTTTTCAAGCCCACTTTCACCAACTGGTGCGATGTATTTTGCCTCGATTGCAAACCAGCAAGTAAAATGGTTAGCTTGCACCCAGTTCATAAACCTTTCGTTCCAACTATCAAAGTCTTCCAGATTCATAAGCTTTGGAGGTTTAGTCATTGTTCCTATTTTATCTCTAAATTGATGTTTTGAGCTGCTGCAGTGGTAACAACCGATGTGGCAAACGCATTGTAAAATTCCTCAGGCATTTTTCCTGCAAAAAGTTAGAACACAATTCTAGAAAATAAACAGATCAGATTAGACAGATTTTTTTTGTGCTATCAAGAGGTTTCGTACGAAATAAGAATTTTACACGAAACAGAATTTTTGTACGATTCAAGTTTTATCACAAAAACTGCGATTTTGTACGAATCAATGAGTTTTTGTACGAAACAAGTGTTTTTAATTGAGTAAATTTTGTATGAAAGAATTTTGTACGAATCAAATATTTTTGTGCGAATCAAGTGTTTTTTAACTCAATGAGTTTTGGTACGATTAAGATTTTGTGTGATTCAAGTCATTTTATACGAAACAAGTTGAAATTCTGAAAAATTGTTAGATTTATGAAATTTAACTAATCCGTATGAAATTTAATCTGATTCGTACCAAAGTCAAGAACAACTTATTTCGTGCGAAACTCGTACGAAACTGATTCAAACGATTCAAACTTCAAACTGACTAAATTTTATCGATTTCAACATGATTTAGTTCAATTTTATGTTCGAATTATGGTATAGATTGATTAGATTGAAGATTAACTTGAATTACTAAAATCCTAGTCCATTTTGTCCATGAATTCGTCTGAAATTCGTCCAAAATCCAGCAAAGGTCAGAAAAATGATGAAGATGAAGATATGTCCAAGTCTGCACAGTAACTACTTGTTGTCTATCTGTAGATCAGATCTCATGGCTCTGATTCCACTTGTGAACGGGGATCGAGCTCCCGAAATGAGCAATCGATCTGATCTCGCTCAACTAGTAGAGGCGGAATTCATTACTAGAGAGGTAGATATGACAAACAAGACAGAACTTACTGTTTAACTGCTTCTGATCTGTTAAAGACGTTCAAGTTACAGATGCAAGTAAACAAACGGACAGAGCTTCGCTGTATGAAATGACAAATCCCTTTCTAGCTCTAACACAACACTTCCCTATTTATAGGTCGGCATGACTCGTACTGAAGTGCGTGCACCAACAAACAAACAACTATGATCCGTACGAAATTGTATCCCGTACGAGTGACTGATTTCGTACGAAACACTTTCCTGTTTGGTGCAAATCAGAGTGTAATACATATAAATTTTAATTTTCCTTATTAAACATTAACTTGTAATCTTTATAAACATTACGGATATATCCTAGACGTAGGCAATAGACATTATGCACCAACAACAACTTAAAAAAAACTAAATATTAAGAAAGTTATAACGAAATTACATTTACAATTTAGTTACAGAAAGAACTTTATATAAAGGAGAACACAATCTTGAAATTGAAGTGAAAATCTCTTAAGTATAAAAAAGATTTGATTAATCTTAAAAAGAAATGTAACTAAAATTACAATGATGCATAAAATAACTAAAAGCATTTTTAATTGTTTAATATTAAAAAATACGTAATGATTAAGATTTATTATAGAAAGTTTGGTAAAGGAAAATAAATTTATATAATTTTGAATAAACTATTGACATTTATATGGTGAATTTAAAAATATTATTAAATGTGAATAAATCAAATGATATTACTGAACTTCTAAAATAGCATCTAAGTTTTCATTGGAAATGTTAAAGTAATTAGACATTGAAAAATTTAACGGATCAACAAATACCTAGTAAATTTTTTCATGTAAAACAACACATAAACGAATGAAAATACTGTTACAAAAGATAACAAAGGAAAGTGCATATACCTTTCAACAATTGAAGTTCAAATGAATGTCTAGAACACCTAGTTAGAAAAAGAAAATTTTTGTTTCAAACAAACAAAATTGTGATTTAACATACCTATTGCTAGTTGATTTCTTTTGATTCAGATGTGGGGTTATTGGAAAGTGAATATGCAAGCTTCTACTTATAATTTTTATTGAAGAAAATACTGTTACAAAAGATAACAAAGGAAAGTACATATACCTTAAAAAGAAGAAACATCCCTAATATATATTGCAAGTAATTTTCTAAACATTAATAAAGAAAATAATATTAAAAACCCTTAACATGCTTGACAACTTGGTGATGCATATGTATGTTGCCTACATCATCGAATAACATCGAGTCTGTAAAAGGAACACAATATTAGATTTCATATTGTATTGTTCACTTCATACAAACTAGGATGTTCACTTCGTATGAAGATAATTAGCCCCTTCGTACGAAGAGAACTTCACTTCATACGAAGAGAAAACTTCAAGATCGCGCGAAGCTAGGATGTCTATAAATAGATGTGTGATCTTGATGTTAAGTATTGGATTTGGTAGACTGGATGGTGGAGCCCCGTTCAAATATTTTCTGGATCTTGTACACGTTGAACTATTAATGAAAACAAATAATTGAATGAATTGTAATCATGTTAAACATGTCGCCTAACTCTAAAAGGGATTCCACACATTTAAGACTAGGCTAAGCAAATTAGGACCTAAGCTTTTGGATCTAAGAACGGACCTACAAGATAAAAAATGAGTAAAGAGAAGTAGAATCTTGATCAAATGTCTTCAAATCAGCCCTTCTAGCTCTAATACCACTTGTATGTCCATTCTCGGATCCAAAAGCTTAGATTCTAATTTGATTAGCCTAGTCTTAAATGTGTGGAATCCATTTTAGAGTTAGGCGACATGTTTAACAAGATTACAATTCATTCAATTATCTGTTTTCATTAATAGTTCAACGTGTACAAGATCCAAAAAACAGTTGGACAGGGCTCCACCGTACAGTCTACCAAATCTAATACCTAACTTCAAGATCACACATCTATTTATAGACATCCTAGCTTCGCGCGATCTTGAAGTTTTCTCTTCGTACAAAGTGAACAATACAATATGAAATCTAACATTTCGTTCCTATTACAAACTCGATGTTATTCGATGACATAGGGGAAAGACATATGCATTAGCAGTCTCCCCTTGGATGCTACCGCAGTCGTCCAATAGTCTTTAAGCTTTAGAGTATTTGACCAACTTTAAATTTCTTCAACTCTTGAATAAATTTAACATTCTTGAACATCATATAACATCAACAGTTTCGTCTTCTCTTTGATCCTTAATAATAAACATTGAATATCAACATGCTCCCCTTTCCTTGAGCGTTTCTTTATCATCATTCAACATTTTTAACCTGCTCGCCCTTACTTTTAACTTTCTGTTCATTCTTCTAAACATTTAAATAAACATTTTAGATTAAAACTTTTAAAATTTCCAAATCAAACATTTATTAGATTTCAAAATTTCAAATTTTAAACATTTTATCAGTTTTAACCCACTCAGTTGGCCAAGTCTAGATTAATGACCTTGATTATCTGATTTTTCTACCAAAATCAAATTAATGATCTTGGATGAACATTTTGTGAAAAAACTTATGTTTTCAATCATATTTACGTTTCAATTTAATTAACCTTTAATCATTTCAGCACCGTTTCTTATTTTAGATTTAGTTCAATAGTTTTAGACTTTGAAATTCATCTTTTCATCGTCGGCAGTCAAAAATAAAATGAACATAAAATCTTTTTGATTTTTTCTGAAATAAAAATTTATGTACAAACATATTTACAGACATTTTATGTGAGTTTGTATTAGAGGATCGTATTAGTTTTTGAGACATATCACTAGTATCGTTAATCTTGAAAACATTAAGTTCTAAACAAATTCACTTAGATTGTCAGTATATTAGTCCATTTTAAATCTCTACACATTCTCAATTGCTCCGAGATATGTTAATTAGTGTCTTAGAACTTGACTTAACAGTGTTTCCCACCTCAGAATATACTCCCGTATCAAGGTTCCCTGGATTTCATCTTACAGGTGAATACATCTAACTGATATCTGTATCTAGGTTGTGCAAGACCTTGAGAGTTCAGGTTAGTACCATCGTATAGAAAAAGAGATGAAGGGTCGACTTAAAAGTTGTGTTCCATATTTGGAATCTTTTGAAATGTAATTGTTAGATCTTACAATACTTTCAATAGGCTGTAGTTTTAGGGTTTAATAGTAAAAGTATTCTACAAGTTCTAGGCCATTGCTGACGCAAAATCAGTAGAACTTGTATAATACCCCATATATCAATTATCTGTAAAAACCTAGTATCTCAGAATCTGATATTCTCTCAAATGAAATTTCGGTGTACTAAGACCATATATCCGAGAGATGTTAACCCACTAATTAAGAAGTTTTTCTTTATGTTTATATCTCAGAATCAATTTACTAATTGTGCGAATCCTACTAGCACATCATCAGTGAGACATGTTTAACATTTTTTAAACACTGCATTTTTTAGCATACTATGATAGTCCACTGATGTGTAATCATTTCCTCTTTTTACACCAAAACTGTTTTTGTCTTTTTCATGTTTTTGTACTTTTTTATTTTTGTCTTTCTCGTATTTTTATACTTTCAAAAAATATTTTTGAATTTCAAACATTCTTGTTTTAAAGAACGAAACATTAACCGACTAATGAGAATCACTTCAATTTGCCATCCATTACTACTTCACAATCTTCTTTTAAACTCTTTCCCCCTCATGATGAAAAAACTTTGAAAATTTTGATGATTGTTTTTAAAAACATTTACAACTCTGTCTTTTCAATCAGTGCTGTTTGTTCAATAGTGAGGGTTCTGTGAATTTTAAACTTTTCAAAAATTTATTCAAAATAACTTGAAAAATTTGTCATTAATTATCACGGCTTGTCATTATGTGCCAAAGAACTTCACTTTTCATGATTTACTTTTATTCTATGAAGTTCCTACACACAAACACAAATAATCAGTTGAATAGAGATACCCAAGTCTTTTCAGTCTTTGTTGGACTTTTTCGACTTTAATTTTCTCTAAACAATCAGATGTGTTTATAACTTTTCCAAATTAACTTCTTCTTCTGTATTCTGTTCAACCTTCTAACTTTTCGGTTGAAACGGATTTCTTAACTTTTTCAAATACAATTTTATCTTTTATCACCCATGTTTGGTTTTTAGACATTGCTTTCTTGAAAAAAAAACAAAGAATCTTTTTGTTCATTACTTTTCGAGCATTTACCAATTTCAAAATTTGAAATCTTAGTATTAACTGGTTTCACTTTGTTTGTAGACTCTTTGATTTGTTTCCAAACCTGTGTTGGAACAACCATTGGTGATTTTTGTTTCACATCTTCGGAATTTTTCTTAACATCAAAAACAGGTTTAGGTTTCGTTTGTGGACATCTTCTAGCATTGTTCCCAACTTGATTACATGGAAAGCACGTCCTGCTATCAATTACAATAAAAAAAATTCTCAACCTATTTTCGTTGTTGTTGAGCGAAAAATTTCTTCATTAGATTGTTTGAAAAATTAACTTTCTTTTGTACTTTCTGAACTTGCTGGCACAAAAGTCATTTTCTTTACAAATATTGATTTTTCAAACTTTTTATAGTTTTTCTTACTATATCCCGAACCATTTCTACCCTTGTAATAATTTTTCTGTTGGAAGTTAGGGTAGAAATTTCTTGGTTTGGCATAATACAACCCATCTTTTTGAAGTTTGAAAAACTTTAATCACTTAAAAACTCTTCAATTTTAGATATTTCAGTCTCAACAAGTTTGAACACTTTTTTTACTCGGTCCAAATTCACATTCTGAATCGGAAATTCAAAATCAAAATATAGTTGATCAGATCCACACATTTTGTACATTAAATAATTCAGATCATCATTTGAACTATTTCCGGATTTACGAAGATACGCATCATGAAAACTTTCGTCACTTTCAGGCTGTGAACTTGAAATTCCCTTTTCAATTTTTGGTTTTGTATTATCATTTTTAGATTTATCATTTTCATCACCCAAAACCTTCTCAACCACAGTTTTAACTACATTAGATCCAACATCTGCATCTGATTTTAAATATGTCACATCGATGTTGTCAGACAACTGATCTATCTATTTTGTTTTAACTACTTTTAAATTTCGTGCCTTTTCCACCCCTTCTAGTTTTTTTTCTTTGTATAGTTATCCTACGTTGGGGGTGGACATCGATTATAACCTAAACCTTTATTTTGATAACCATAGACTTCTTCCCCATTTTCATCTTTTCCGGTAGGTTTAGAAAGAATACGATCCAAGACGTAAGATGTCGTTGAATAACTGATCAACTTCTTATCAACTCGTTCCATTCCTATCTTCATTGCTTCTAGCTACTGTTTTAATTTGGCAATCGTCTCAATATGATTATTGATAGCCATCTGTTTATCCATGATCGTTGCCTTGAGCATAGAAAATGTATCATTATCTTTTCTGCTTGCATCACGGTATTCGTTGATAGTTTTGCTCAGTTTATCGTAAGCTTCTTTCGTATCTTTGAAATCACTTGCCAGGTTATCAGTATGACGTTTAAGTTCTCTATACCTCTCTTCTTTCTCAACATTGCATGGTTCTAAACAATCTGTGCACTGTTTCTCTTCTACAACTTTCTCAAAATTTCTCTTTTTTTTTACCACGAATTTCTGTTCAACTTTAAACGTTTCAACTTCCTCGTTTAACCGATCTATCATTACTTTATTCCCAATTAATTTTTCTTTACACTGCGAGTTCTGATGTTCTCTTTGTTCACCAAAGAAACCTGTATCTGCAAAAGAATTATAAACTTCAGGAGTCATAAAAGTTTGACAAGCATTTTGTAAAATTTCTTCTCCGGTATGATAACATTGATCAAATTCTTCTAGATCTTCATCAAAAACAATCTTATCACCATCACCAACTTCTTCAAATTCGTTTTCCAATTTAACCACTGTTTCACTTTCCATCTTAAGCTTCTTCTTTTCAATTTTGGGTATGTGGTATTTAAACTTTTCAAAGAATTCATGTAAAGTAAACATTGTAAATCTAGAATTCTTTCTCACATTAATCAAAGCTTCATCCCACTCTGAAGGTAAAGCATCTACAAACTTCAAGATCTTTTCAGATTCCGAAAACCTTAATTTGGGCTCAAACTCTTTTAACTTGTTAACTAAACCACAAAATCGTTTTATTAAATCATCCAGTGATTCATCTTCTTTACATGAAAAGTGTTCAAATCTTTTAACCCAAATATTTTTGCGATTTTGAGAACTCACATATAAAGACACCTCTTCCCAATCATTATTTTCTTGATCTTAAGACTTTGTACGAAGATAAATACCAAAATTTCAATTTCCTCTTCATGCAAAGTAAACTTGAAAAGATTTCACTTCGTGCAAAGTGAGAATATGAATTTCAATTCATACGGAGTTAAAAGTTACCAATTTTAGATTTTTCTTCATGTGAAGATAAAATCCAAAAGTTTTTCAAGAGTTTAATTCATACGAAGATAGATTTCTCTTCGTGCGAAGTGAGGTTTTAAGATCGTGCGAAGTGAGTTTCAAAATTTCATGTTTTTTTGCCATTTTGATCATGATTTCAATTGATTTTAGGTTTGATTCTTTCAAGGGTTTATTATTAGACAATTTTAATTAGTCCTGGAAAAAATCAGTCCATTATGTCCGTTCAATCTCCAAGAAATGACAAAAGGATGAAAATGAGTAGAAGAGAAGTAGATCTTGATCAAATGACTTCAAATCAGGCCTTCTAGCTCTGATACTACTCGTTGGTTCGTTCTTGGATCCAAAAGCTCACGTCCTAATTTGAGTAGCCTAGTCTTAAATGTGCGGAATCCATTTTAGAGTTAGGCGACATTTTAACAAGATTACAATTCATTCAATTATCTATTTTGATTAATAGTTCAACGTGTACAAGATCCAGAAAACAGTTGGACATGGCTCCACCATCCAGTCTACCAAATCCAATGCCTAACATCAAGATCACACATCTATTTATAGACATTCTAGCTTCGTGCGATCTTCAAGTTTTCTCTTCATACGAAGTGACTAATTATCTTCGTACGAAGTGAACATCCTATTTTGGTACAAAGTGAACAATACAATATGAAATCTAACGTTTCGTTCCTATTACAGACTCGATGTTATTTGATTACTACGGCAACATCCAGAGGGAGACTGTTGATGCATATGTATGTCGCCTACGTCATCGAATAACATCGAGTCTGTAATAGGAACAAAATGTTAGATTTATTCACTTCATATGAACTAGGATGTTCACTTCGTACGAAGATAATTAGTCACTTCGTACGAAGAGAAAACTTCAAGATCACATGAATCTAGGATGTATATAAATAGATGTGTGATCTTGATGTTAGGTATTGTATTTGGTAGACTGGACGGCGGAGCCCTGTCCAACTGTTTTCTGGATCTTGTACATGTTGAACTATTAATGAAAACATATAATTGAAAGAAATTGTAATCTTGTTAAACATGTCGCCTAACTCTAAAATGGATTCCACACATTTAAGACTAGGCTAATCAAATTAGGACCTGAGCTTTTGGATCCGAGAATGGACCTACAAAACTAAAATTTCAAGAATGATTGTTGTGGTCATTAACGCTCATGAAAAAATGATCATTATCAATGAACACTCATGTAAAGAAACAACTTAATAAAAATATGTATCTATACATAACTACAGATACATGATTTTAACATTTGAAATTCAAATAAATGTCTAGAACACCTAGTCAAAAAAGGGAATTTATGTTTCAAACAAACAAAATCGGTATTTAACATACATGTTGTTGCTGCTTGATTTCTTTCGATTCAGATGTAGGGTTATTCGAAAGTGAATATGCAAACGTACTTGTGGTGAGGATATGGAAGAAAGATTAGGGTTTGTGATTTGCAATCACATTAAAAAGGAAATGGTATGCACAAAAAGGAAAGTCTAATTTCTTTAAAATTTGTGAAAAAAAGAGTTGAACAAAGGCCTTGTGTTTTCCCTCCTAAAGCAAAACA
Source organism: Scalesia atractyloides (assembly GCA_947069175.1). Classification (NCBI taxonomy): domain Eukaryota; kingdom Viridiplantae; phylum Streptophyta; class Magnoliopsida; order Asterales; family Asteraceae; genus Scalesia; species Scalesia atractyloides. The sequence goes on along the minus strand of CAMTDV010000116.1, from coordinate 13,346,603 downwards.
ATAAGGAGTATAACAATTGTTACATCCTAGAAGTGTGAGACTGACACATCATATATATACGCTATGGACTATGGTTGCGAACTGGGTTAGTTTATATTAGGTTTAGACCTTTATAGGTCATTTGGGCAATTCCTAATGCCATGTGGGCTAGGCAAGCCCAATTGGGAGCCCATGTGGGAATGGGCTCACCTAGAGTATATAAACTAGTGCTATATCATTTCTAGGTTTTAGACATTGACGTTGTAGAATTCTAGAGAGAGCCTCCATCTTGTACAAGACGGTTTATTCAAGTAATAGAATTATGTGCAAGTGTTGAAAGTGTTTTGGTGTTCTTGTGATTTCTTGTTTTTCTTGAATCTCATAACGTTTGGATTCCACCCATTCTTGGTGATTGTTTGATATCATTGTTAGATCCGATTATTCGAGACCTACAATTGGTATCAGAGCCTATTGAACTTGTTTCTCGGCTCAGATTTGATATCACACTGATTCTGACCGGTTCAGATTGTTGTTGTGTTGTTGTTTTGGTGACGTTCATGTTTCGTGATGTTTTCTTATGTTGATTACAAGCATTTTGGATCATCTTGTTAGATTTCAGATCATCTGTTGTTGAAGATTGCCTGATTTCAGATTATATTCATGGATTTTGGATCTTCATCAGCTTGAATTTCGGATCATCTGCTTGAATTTCGGATCGTATTCAAGCATTTCGGATAATCTTCAAGAATTTCGAATAAATATTCAAGCATTTCGAATCATATTCAAGGATTTCGAATCATATTCTTGAATTTTGGATCATACTGACAGCTGTTTCGGATAACACTGTTTCGAATTCAGCTTTTCAGATCGTATTTCGAGTTCACCATATCTGATAGCTTTTCAAACAGCATTCGGGTTGCCATTTCGGATATACTGTTCCGAATTGCTGCTAAGGATTACGGATTAAACTGTTCTGAATCAAGGGGTGGAATTTTAATCAGCTGACGTATTCAGTAATAAACATTTTCATGCACAAAAAGTTATCCGTTAACGAACTTTGAAATAGACTGCACAGTTTGAACCACCTTATTTTTAGGACCAATAAAAATAGTTTTTAGACAAATTTTCAACAGTTTTTACGGTATAGTTTCGGTTATCCAAAGATCTCTACAACCCAAACTTAGTACTCGAACATAGTTTTCAGCCTAGTATGTATCCAAACCCGAATGCTAATCCAAACATTTTTTTAGCTCACTTACCCAAACTGCCGTTAACAGCAATGCACCCTAGGCTCAAATCAATAACCGAACATTATGGATAGTGCTGACAATCTGTGTTTTGAAAGTATTTTTTCTGGAAATGGAGTTGGAAGGTTGCGGGATCTAGTGAAGGAAAAGCTAAATGAGTTTATAGGAGACTACAATATCGAACATGTCATGTAATATGTGATGATTTGCTTGAAAGCGGGAGGCGAAAAGAGGAAGTAAGGAATGAGATGAGTACTTTTTTGGGTGATAACAAAGACTCCTTTGTTTCTTGGTTATGAGATCATTTACAATCAAACCAAGATCTACACGCACAATCAACAGAGTCTCATCCCGATGTAGTGGCCAAACAGAAACCTCAAGCCCAACAAGTTGTAGCCAATCGCCTAACACGCCAAGTCCAAACTCAGACTAACAAGCCAAAATCGCTCATTGACACGGTCAACTACCTTTTGTGTTCTGAAAATTGCAGGAATAAGGCTGCACAACTCAGAGAACTCAACTCTAAGATGGCTAATCATTATAACAGTGTCATGACTTAGTGCATCAGCCTTAGACAAAGCAACAAGTTGCTTACCGAAAGGGTTGAAGCACAAAAGCAAGACATAGCTCAACTTCACAAAGATCTTAACATAAACAGTGTTGGGTTCATGATTACAAAAACAAACTCTATGTGAAAAACATGGAACTTGAGTCTGTGAGAGCTGAGCTAGAGCTCTTAACTAGCAAGTATCAACAAAATGAAGTAAACATAAATAAGTTTGATACATCCAGCAAGGTAGTTCAAGAAGTGTGCAATGTGCAACTAGTATACAAAAAGAACAAAGGGAAGGGCTTGGGATACACTCAGGTTGCCCCACCATATAATCACAATTGCATGAGAATGCCTCCACAACAGAAGGCCCTTGCAAACAACAAGTATTGACATCCAAATTCATCCTCGTTTGCAAGAAATCTACAAGGAAATAAAGCACAGAAAGGACCAGTTCATCCTTCAGGGCATGCAAGAGCAAAACAAGTTGATCAGAAGGCCTTCTATGTCAAGAGACAAACATGCTTCAATTGCGACATTCCTGGTCACATGGCTCGGAACTATACACATCGTCGCTACGTACCTTATTTTGTGCAAAACTAGAGGGTTACACCAAAGGATAACCATCATTCTAAGATAATGAAGGTATCTTCACCTAAGGCAATGAAGAATGTGAATCCCAAGGTTAAACCATCTGATGGGGATTGGAATGCTGCAAAAAAGCAAACGCAAGGTTGTTCAGGAACAAAAATCGGTTTCTAAATCTAACAAACCTGAAATAGCTAAAGTTGTTCAACCGAAGGCAACAAACACGTTTGTTAAACTGAAAAAAATTGAGAAACCCAAATGCAAAGTAGCAACATCACCAAACCTTGAAATAAAAGGGGACTTACGTCTGAAAGAAGTGTCTTATTTTGATGCTTCAAGAATACGTAGGACCACGATGGCCTAGGTACCAATATCTTACTCATCTTCTTATTTTTCAGGGACAACCAAGGAGGAGCTTTTGACAATCCTTGGAATGTTGATAGCGGTTGTTCTAGATACATAACGGGTAACACTTCACTGTTGCAAAAAGTTCAGTTTTTTACAGATGACAATGTTACCTTTGGAGGAGATCAGGGAGGTAACATAAGATCAGCAAAAAGGTACAATTTAAGTTTTGTGCTTTAATTTTGATATTGATTAGTTTTCAACCTATGATGGAATGGTTAAGCAAAAACAACAAAAAAACATTTTCATGTTCTTTTGTACACACGTCTTCATTGTTAGGTAAATTTATGCATAAAGTGTGATGCACAAATTTAGGGGGGAGAGGGAGATATATGTATATATGTATTGTTTTAGGGGAAGAAAATAGAAAAATACAAAAGCATTTGAAAAAGACAAAAAGACAAAAACATTTGAAAAACAAAAAAAATGCAAACACATTTAAGGTGTTGTAGCTGAAAATACTAGAATCTAATGTGATATGTTGATAGGCTTGACGCTCAAAGTGATAAAGGATACTGAGTGACATAAACATAACGAACTATGTATCTTGTGGGTAACATACCATCGTCGTATGATTTTATGGTCTTAAATCTTGCGTTGATAGATAGTCAATGTTTGAGGTTACGGATCTTTATGCTATTGAGTCATCCTAGGATATCATGGATGTCCTTCAGTTACATCCAGATTATATGCAGACCTAGGCACAGTCAGGATATCTTAATACAGCGAAAAAGAGGCCTAAAACCTTAACGGAAGACAAACTCAATTGATGGAATTCCTTGCGCTTGTAAAAGCGAAATTCATACCGAAAAGGTATTTGCCTAACCCTTTTCAGACATTTTATTTGTCACTCTGTTGTATGAATGTATTGACCTATTCACCAATAAGTCTGACATTGTAATTCAAAAAGGATGAACTTAGTATACACACCTACTATGATGAATGTTGTGCTTACCTTGATCGCTTATACTAGTCTGAATAAGTTTGCACTGAAAAATGTCCATTGGTCTGCCTGAAAACAATTGATCCTATTTTAATTGTATATTGTAACTATTGAGTTAGTTTCTTGGTTTAGTTGCGTTTATGTTTATATTCTTTATATTTTAAAAAAATATAAAATAGAATAATAAAAATCCAAAAATATAGTGCTTTATTTGTTTTTCAAATTAAAAATTTATTAACCGTTCTTGAACATTTGACTGATCATCAAAAGGAGAAAGAAATATGAATCGTGAAATCCGAGTACAAGTACTTGGATGTACTAAGTGTTCATATAGTCCTTTCCTCTATTGCATATAAATGTCTGCTTATAAATTTCTGAGTATGTGAAGAACTTGATTGAGATAAAAAAAGGGGCTGATGAAGAACTTGATTTAGATAAAAAAAAGCGGCTGACAAAGCATGAAGCATCATAACAACAATATGTACCTGAGTCAAAAGAACCAGACAGGAGTCATCGGCTGACAATGATAGTACTCTTGAAAAAGTACCAATGAACTTGCATGAAAGTGAAAGATCGAAGACGAAAAGAGCTGCGAGAATTCTCCTCTCGCATTTTTTTAACAAAATGTTCAAGCAGAATGTTGATCGTGATCATGATATGAAGCTAACCGCAAGAGAAGAAGAAGGAGACCTAGTGTTGAGAGTTTAGAAGTCAAGAACATCCACAACTTCTGAAGCAAAGCGACAACCATAGACTCCGTTGAAGATGTTGCTGAATTCATGCTATAAAGACAATTTGATGCATCAGTCTAGGGGGGATTCTTAGGTAATAGAAGTGTGAGACTGACGCATCAAATATACGCAACGGACTATGGTTGTGAACTGGGTTAGTTTATAATAGGTTTGGACCTTTATAGGTCATTTGGGCAATGCCTAAGGCCATGTGGGCCAGGCAAGCCTAAGGGGGTTCCATGTGGGGAATGGGCTTACCTAGAGTATATAAAATAATGTTATATCATTTATAGAGTTTAGACCTTGAAGTGGTAGTATTCTAGAGAGAGTCTCCATCTTGTACCAGATGGTTTTGCTTATTCAAGTAATAGAATCGTGTGCAAGTGTTGAAAGTGATTCGGTGTTCTTGTGATTTCTTGTTTTTCTTCAATCTCACCAAGTTTGGATTCCGACCATCCTTGGTGCTTGTTTGATATCATTGTTAGATCCGGTTATTCGAGACCTACAATTGGTATCAGAGCCTATTAAACTTGTTTCTCGGCTCAGATCTGATATCACACTACCGGTTCGGATTGCTGTTGTGTTGTTGTTTTGGTGACGTTCATGTTTCGTGATGTTTACTTATGTTGATTACAAGAATTTTGGATCATCTTGTTAGATTTCGGATCATCTGTTGTTGAAGATTGCCTGATTCCAGATTATATATTCAAGGATTTTGGATCTTCATCAGCTTGAATTTCGGACCATCTGCTTGAATTTCGGATCGTATTCAAGCATTTCGGATAATCTTCAAGAATTTCAGATAAATATTCAAGCATTTTGGTTAATAATCAAGGATTTCGAATCATATTATTGAATTTTGGATCATACTGACAGTTGTTTCGGATAACACTGTTTCGAATTCAGCTTTTCGGATCGTATTTCGAGTTCACCATATCTGATAGCTTTTCGAACAGCATTCGGGTTGCCATTTCGGATATACTATTCCGAATTGCTGCTAAGGATTACGGATTAAACTGTTCTGAATCAACAGGTGAATTTTAATCAGCTGACGTATTCAGTAATAAACATTTTCATGCACAAAAAGTTATCCGTTAACGAACTTTGAAATAGACTGCACAGTTTGAACCACCTTATTTTTAGGACCAATAAAAATAGTTTTTAGACAAATTTTCAACAGTTTTTACGGTATGGTTTCGGTTATCCAAAGATGTCTACAACCCAAACTTAGTACTCGAACATAGTTTTCAGCCTAGTATTTATCCAAACCCGAATGCTAATCCAAACATTTTTTTAGCTCACTTACCCAAACTACCCAAACTGCCGTTAACAGCAATGCACCCTAGGCTCAAAATCAATAACCGAACATTATGGATAGTGCTGACAATCTGTGTTTTGAAAGTATTTTTTCTGGAAATGGAGCTGGAAGGTTGCGGGATCTAGTGAAGGAAAAGCTAAATGAGTTTATAGGAGACTACAATGTTAACCTGTCATGTAATATGTGATGCATTTGCTTGAACGCGGGAGGCGAAAAGAGGAAGTAAGGAATGAGATGAGTACTTTTTTCGGTGATAACAAAGACTCCTTTGTTTCTTGGTTATGAGATCATTTACAATCAAACCAAGATCTACACGCACAATCAACAGAGTCTCATCCCAATGTAGTGGCTAAACAGAAACCTCAAGCCCAACAAGTTGTAGCTAATCGCCTAACACGACAAGTCCAAACTCAGACTAACAAGCCAAAATTACTGATTGACATGGTCAACTACCTTTTGTGTTCTGAAAATTGCAGGAATTAGGCTGCACAACTATGAGCACTCAACTCTAAGATGGCTAATCATTATAACAGTGTCATGACTTAGTGCATCAGCCTTAGCGAAGCAACAAGTTGCTTTCCGAAAGGGTTGAAGCAAAAAAGCAAGACATAGCTCAACTTCACAAAGATCTTAACCTATAACAGTGTTGGGTTCATGTTTACAAAAACAAACTCTATGTGTAAAACATGGAACTTGAGTCTGTGAGAGCTGAGCTAGAGTTCCTGACTAGCAAGTATCAACAAAATGAAGAAGTGTCTTATTTTGATGCTTCAAGAATACCTAGGACCACGATGGCCTAGGTACCAGTGTCTTACTAATCTTCTTATTTTTCAGGGACAACCAAGGAGGAGCTTTTGACAATCCTTGGAATGTTGATAGCGGTTGTTCTAGAGACATAACGGGTAACACTTCACTGTTGCAAAAAGTTCACTTTTTTTATAGATGATAATGTTACCTTTGGAGGAGATCAGGGAGGTAAGATAAGATTAGCAAAAAGGTACAATTTAAATTTTGTTCTTGAATTTTGATATTGATTAGTAATAACCTATGATGGAATGGTCAAGCAAAATCAACAAAAAAACATTTTCATGTTCTTTTGTACACACGTCTTCATTGTTAGGTAAATTTGTGCATAAAGTGTGATGCACAAATTTGGGGGGGGGGATAGGGAGATATATGTATATATGCAATGTATTAGGGGAAGAAAATAGAAAAATACAAAAGCATTTGAAAAAGACAAAAAGACAAAAACATTTGAAAAACAAAAAAAATGCAAACACATTTAAGGTGTTGTAGCTGAAAAGACTAGAATCTAATGTGATATGTTGATAGGCTTGACGCTCAAAGTGATAAAGGATACTGAGTGACATAAAAATAACGAACTATGTATCTTGTGGGTAACATACCATCGGCGTATGATTTTATGGTCTTAAATCTTGCGTTGATAGATAGTCAATGTTTGAGGTTACAGATCTTTATGCTATTGAGTCATCCTAGGATATCATGGATGTCCTTCAGTTACATCCAGATTATATGCAGGCCTAGGCACAATCAGGATATCTTAATAGAGCCAAAAAGAGGCCAAAAACCATAACGGAAGACAAACTCAATTGATGGAATTCCTTGCGCTTGTAAAAGCGAAATTCGTACCGAAAAGGTATTTGCCTAACCCTCTTGAGACATTTTATTGGTCACTCTGCTGTATGAATGTATTGACCTATTCACCAATAAGTCTGACAATGTAATTCAAAAAGGATGAACTCAGTATACACCACCTGCTACGATGAATTGTTGTGCTTACCTTGATCGCTTATACTAGTCTGAATAAGTTTGCACTGAAAAATGTTCCTTAGTCTGCCTGAAAACAATTTTGATCCGATTTCAATTGTATATTGTAACTATTGAGTTAGTTTCTTGGTTTAGTTGCGTTTATGTTTATATTCTTTATATTTTAAAAAAAATTATAAAAAATAGAATAATAAAAATCCAAAAATAGAGTGTTTAATTTGTTTTTCAAATTAAAAATTTATTAACCGTTCTTGAACATTTGACTGATCATCAAAAGGAGAAAGAAATATGAATCGTGAAATCCGAGTACAAGTACTTGGATGTACTAAGTGTTCATATAGTCCTTTCCTCTATTGCATATAAATGTCTTCTTATAAATTTCTGAGTATGTGAAGAACTTGATTGAGATAAAAAAAAAGGGGTTGATGAAGAACTTGATTTAGATAAAGTGTGAGTTCCATATAAGTGTGAGACTGACGCATCAAATATACACAACGGACTATGATTGTTAACTGGGTTAGTTTATATTAGGTTTGGAGCTTTATTGGTCATTTGGGTAATGCCTAAGGCCATGTTGGCCAGGCAAGCCAAGGGGGTTCCATGTGGGGAATGGGCTTACCTAGAGTATATAAACTAATGTTATATCATTTATAGGGTTTAGACCTTGAAGTGGTAGTATTCTAGAGAAAGCCTCCATTTTGTACCAGACGGTTTTGCTTATTCAAGTAATAGAATCGTGTGCAAGTGTTGAAAGTGATTCGGTGTTCTTGTGATTTCTTGTTTTTCTTGAATCTCACCAAGTTCGGATTCTGACCATCCTTGGTGATTGTTTGATATCATTGTTAGATCCGGTTATTCGGGACCTACAACAATACCACATGGAAATTAATGGTTTAAGTGGCTGCCAAGTGGGCAAAGGTCGTTTTGCTTTTTATAATGTATAAAGGATATAATGCATGCAGGTAAAGCCATTACCTAACTATTAAACAAACTTAGAGAAATTGTTATTGATAACTCAACTTCAAAATATTCTAAAAGCAATATAATAAAATATATATTTGTCCTAAAAGGGGTGTTTATATCAACAAAAAGTAAATTCCATATAATCTGAGTAGAGCAACTCGCAAACATATTAGTGTAGAAGAAGGGACATTCTAGGATGTAACGGGAACAGTAGATAACATGTTTAACAACAAGATAATGGTGCCAACACTTGACATCCATTAATATTGCAAGCAATTCTTTCTCATACACTGACATAGCCTACTCTTTGACATAAATGCCCTTGCTAATTATAGCTAAAGGGTGCACTTCTTGCATTAAAACTGCCCCAAACCTTTAGAAGAAGCATCAGTCTCGACAATGAAGGTTTTTGCAAAGTAATGCAAGGCTAAAACAGGAGTAGAAGTCAATGTTGTCTTTAACTGATCAAAGGCTTGTTGATTGTCTTCCTGCATACGAAGGCATTCTTTTTAAGAAGATTAGTCAATGGCCTAAATATGCTTCCAAAAGACTTGATGAATCCTCTATAATAGCCTGCTAATCCTAAGAACCCGCGTAGTTATTTCACAATAGTAGGTTAAGGCCAATTAGCGACAATCGACTTTAAGAAGATTAGTCAATGGTCTAGATATGCTTTCAAAAGACTTGATGAATCTTCTATAATAGCCTCCTAATCCCAAGAACCTGCGTAGTTGTTTCACAATAGTAGGTTGAAGCCAATTAGCAACAACCAAAACCTTAGTAAGATCAATGTTAACCCCTTCTTTTGTGATCACATGGCCCACATACTCAATTTTTGTACTAGCAAATGTACACTTCGAACATTTTGCAAAAAGAGAATTAGCTAACATTTGTAAAACTATGTTGGTGCATATTCTGTGACAACAACTTAAAAGTTTAATAGTTTATTCTTTGGATATTTTGTATTGGGCTTAGTATTGATTTAGCTTGCTTAGAGTGGTAATGAGCTTGGAGAATGGCCAAGGGGAAGGAATCCTTAGAGAGAGGTGTGAGAAATCTAAAGAGAGTGGCTGAGAGATTTCTTGTGAGTCTTGATTTGATTGTAACATTCGTTGGATGATCAACATAAGACCAGTTTAATTAAAAGCATGTTTCTACTCGTTTTATGTGTAAATCTGATCTAGAGGATTCTGTACTCTAGATTGGATAGACGATTCTATGCATGATCTGTGGATTAGGGGACCTACATTTGGTATCAGAGCATTAGGCTCTTGATTGGCTCAGTTCAGAATCGGTTGCTGCAAAAAACTTGGGTTTTTGGACGTTTTGATGGCTGTTCTAGGGTTTTACTGTTGAATTCGGATAAACCGCAAGGAGTTCGGATAAAGTTAGTATTTCGGATGATCAGCAAGGTATTTCGGATAAGAAGTCTGCATTTCGGATCAACATTGTTGCATTTCGGATAAAAAGTGTTCACTTCAGATCAAAAAGTCAGCATTTTGGATTTACAATGTGCATTTCATATCCAAAAAGGTTGCATTTTGGATCATAACAGTGCATCTCGAATCATAACAGTGCATCTTGGACCATTTCGGATCATCTCAGATACATACCATTTTATATAACCACCATTTCGGACCATTTCGAACCATCTCGGATCACTGTTCCGAATTACATTTCGGATACAGTATTTCTGACCAATTCGGATACTGTTTCGAATTCCCATTTCGGATAGTATTTCGGATTACCATCTCGGATCGCTGTTTTGAATCGGATACTATTACGAGTTGAACTCAAAAAAGTGAAACTTTAACCAGCTGACGCATTTGGTTTTAAACGTATTTAGCTACAGAATTTGACCCGTAAACAATCTAAGTAAACTGACTATACGGTTAGACTCGTGTGATTTTTAGGACAAAAAAAAGTTTTAAGTTGCGTGATGACCAAAATGGACCAGTAGAGAAGTTAGACTTTTAGGTTAGACTCGAGTCTAACGGTAAAATTTGGTAAAAACAGTTTTCGGACAAAATTTTGAACGTTTTTTACAGTACGGTTACGGTAATACTTGAAAAGGACCACTAGAGAAGTTAGATTTGGATTTTGACACAGGTACACCAAAATCCATTTTAAACTTTTAAGATGCGTGATGAACAAAATGATAAGTTCAGTGGGGCGTTAAATAACCGGCCAAAACATATATATGTTGAATAATTTGCTGACTGGAAGAAGAAGTTTGAAGTTGTAGTTCAAAGTGAAGATTCTAGGATGTGGAGCTGTATGATTGATGGCTACATTGCTCCAACACGTCATGTTGATGGGAGAGTAATAGCAATTTCACATGAGAAGTTGACAGGCTCTGAGAAACGTATGTATGATGCTGAGAAAAAGCCTTAGCAGTGATAAAGATGTCCTTGCCATTTGAAATGAAAAACATTTGTAATAGTTATGGGTCTTTTAGAGAGCTGTGGAAAACTTTAGAAAAACGTTATCAGTACTTCAAGAAAAAGTGCATGTGTGGCTGAGACTGCAGCTTTGAAGATTGGAGAAGCAGCTGCTGAGATAGAAGAGAAGAAGGAGCTGAGAAGGAGAAAATGGAGGTCAAGGACGCAAGAGCTATAGTGTGCATGGATGATATAGATGAGCTTATAGCAGAGGTACAGGTACAATTACACTGCAAGTCATACTTGTCATAACTGCACTACACTGCAAGGTGAAGTTGACATACTATCGAAGTAAAACAAAATCTTGTTAGCTAAACTGGAAAAACTTAAAGAGTCAAATGTTCTTTTGAGTAAAAAGGAGTCAACCTGTTTAAATAAACTCAATCAAATGAACAAGAAATCAATAGTATGACCAGCAAAGTTAATGAACTGTTACAAATCATTGATTTGGCTCGTGAAACTGTGAAGGATAAGACTAACGAATTTTCAAAAAAAAAAGCACCGAATTGGCTGATACACAAGACAAAATTGTTGAACTTCATGGAAAACTAGACAAATTTGGAAAATCTTCATTAGTCAGGACTCAAATTCAAAAAGGTTAGTAAAAGAGTAATGATAAAACGGAAGTGGGGTTTAGTAAAGCTTCACCGTCGACGCATCATGACTACTCTTTTCTACCAAATGAGAATGGGTTAACTGAATTTGTGCCTACTACACAAGCTGTAGTGGATCCGAGAACTGTTGACATACCTGATAGTTTAGTTTCTTTGAAAGAATCTGTTGGGTCTAATAGTACACCTCATAAAGTGGATGAGGATACTAAAGACAAAAATGTCAAAACATTTAAAAAGAGATCTAACAAAAAGAAAGTTTTTAAGAAAAGATCTTGTTTTAAATGCCACAACAAAGGACATGCGGCTAGTTGTTGTCATTTTAAGAAGGGTAAGAAAGTGGATGTTAAGTATGAGGTTGAGGTTAAGGATGGGAATCAGGTTGGCTCAAATAACAATGTTAACCCAAGTTGTAAGACAAATCAATCGAGATTTCAACCTAAACCTTCCACATTGGGAAGATTTGATAAACCAATAAGTATTTCTCCACAATTTAGTTATGTTAACGATAAATCAAATTGGTTTCAAATTAAAATCTTGGTTATCAAAATCGATACCAGACTTCTGGTAATCGAAATTCTCAACAAAGAAATGGATAGGAGTTTTGTAACTTAACTATTCAACAAAATCCAATTTTTTTCCAAAATTCAGGTTATGATAATGAGAGTAGAAGGTTTCGAGATAATAATTTTCAAAGGTCAGAAAATCAGAGAGTTTATTGGAAATCTCACGATCAAAGACCAAGTGGAAATTATAAATCTGTTCAACAGGGAAAATATCCAAGACACAAGTAGGGTGTGATGGATATCGGGCCGAATTAGGTTATGTTGATATTAATGGTCAACCCAAAACTGGTAGGTTCTGGGTTCTCAAGTCTAACTAAGTTGTTGAGTGAGTGCAGGATGGCCAAGAATGACTGTTGATGTTTTCAACAGTGGTTATTCATGTAAAGCATCTGAGGTTAATATGAGGTTACACATGGTAACAAATTATTTACTTTTGTGATTACTGTTGGTGCATATTTATGAAAACAGCTTAGATGTGGTCTTTGGATATCTTGTAATTAGTAAAATGATAAACGGTTAGCGGGTTTAGTTTTGTAATAGTTAATTAGAAGTAATTGGGCTGAATTAGACACCATATAACATATGGAAGGCGAATTGGGCCTAGACCCAATAACAGTCCATGTAGGGAAACCCTAGCCCAGTTGCATAACATGTCTCTATATAAAAGGAGGTTGTCATTAGAGTTAAGGTTGATCGTGTTGCTGGTTTAGTTGCTCATTCAGTTGCTCAGAGAATTACTTCAGAGAGAGTTGAGAGAGAGTCTTGAATTGATTGTAAACCTTTGTGTTTGATAATCAATAGAAGACAGTTTGAAAGTAATTGTGTTTGATAATCAATAGAATACAGTTTGAAAGTAATTGTGTTCGTGTTCTTGTTTAGTTTTCTGTGAAATCTGACCTAGGGGATTTCGCACTCTAGATTGGGTGGACGATTCTGTGAAGATCCATACGGATTAGGGGACCTACAATTAATAATGTTTATTCAAATTGAAAAACTTTTTGTTAGGTTAAAGTGGGAGTCTGTTTGTGTTTAAATTTCTATTTTTAAAACTTACTCCATAAAAACAAAAAATTAAGGGTAGAAACTTCCCTAAGCCAAAAAGAGTTTAGTTAGTGCGTGAGTTTAGGGGGAGTAAGTTGAAAAGTTTAAAAATTTTAAAAATACAAAAACATGAAAAATATAAAAAATGAGTTTTCACTGTGTGGAAAAGAAGAAATGATAGTACATCAGTAAGTTAGACTATCACAAGAATTGACCTTAAATTGCTTAAGTGTGATAACAGCTTCATCATGTGATGTACAAGTAGGCAAGAAACATGAAATAATCATCTTACCAAGGTGATATAAACATAAAGAACTATGTATGAATGGGTAACATATCAGTGGCGTATGGTTTTGTAACCTTAAATCTTGCGTTGATAGATTGCCAAAATCCGAGGTTTTGGGTCTTTATACTGCTATTTCATCCGGGGATATCAGGGTTGTCCTTCGCTACATCCAGATATATGCTGAACTAGGCATAAGATATCTTAAAAGAGCTAAAATGCCAAATCCCAGAATTTGAAGAAGCTCTCCTAGAGAGTCATTCAAATGTGCAAAATGCATAAATCGTACCAAAATCTGTGGTACTTGTCTTAACCCTCGTTGGATATTGGTCTCTTTGTTGTACGACTATACTAACCTGATCACCAAGTATCTAACGTTGTAAATCAAAAGGATGAATTTGGTATACTCACCAACTACAAGGAATCTTTGTGCATACCTTAATCGCGGGGATATGTCCTGAAGTGGGACACACTAGCACATTAGTATAATATTACCTTAACGTGTTACCAGGTAAAGGTACTTGAAATGTTTATGTGTTTTGCTTAAGTGGGCAGACAATACTGGTAATCATCTTGGACTGCTTTTCACGAAAACTAATAGAAAAATTTAACTAGTAATGTGAAACAGTTTGATTTGGCTGATATGATCTTCTTGCACATGATTATCACAAAAAGATGCATTGTATATATTTTTCAGTTTGTTTAGTAGTTTTGAAAAATATCAAAAATATTAAAAAGATTTTCCTTTAAAAGACTTTCGTATTGAACTGACAGTTTTGTTGTTTTTGCATGATAAGATAAAATATTGGTTTATCTTTAATGTGAAAAAGACTAATGGTTTTTCGAGATACTTGCTTGCGTTTCTAAACAGCTTGATGCAGTTATCAAAATGAAGTGTAGAATAAAAGAAAGTGCAGATTTTGTGGGAAGTTCAGTGGAATAAAGTTTGTGTGAAGATGCATGGCAGGATCCTTCTAGTACTTTGCAAAGAGATAATGAAGTTATGGAGATATTTGCTTAACTAGAGAGTGCTAGTTCATGGATCTGCAACGACGGAAACTTTTGGGGATTGGAAGCATTAGCTAGGGGGATCTATTGATGTCAGAATCCATGTGTAGCTGATGCTATTCAAAGAACAAAAGACCATAGGATGTTTGAAGACAAAGTTACACTATAAAGCTATTGTCAAGGGGAGTCTGTTGGTGCATATTCTGTGACAACAGCTTAATAGTTTAATAGTTTAGTCTTTGGATATTGTGTATTAAGCTTACCATTGATGTTTAGCTTGCTTAGAGTGGTAATGGGCTTGGAGAATGGCCTATCCCAATCCAAAGACCAGTATGTAGACATGTAGTATATAAACATGTTGTGCATTATGGTTTTGGCCAAGGGGAAGGAATCCTTAGAGAGAGGTGTGAGAAATCTACAGAGAGTGGTTGAGAGATTTCTTGTGAGTCTTGAATTGATTGTAAACATTCGTGTTGGATGATCACTAAAAGACCGGTTTAATTATTATCCTGCTTCTACTCATTACATGGTAAATCTGATCTAGAGGATTTCGCACTCTAGATTGGATAGACGATTCTGTGCAAGATTTGTGGATTAGGGGACCTACAAACTGCTTCTAAGTATTCTAAGTGTTGTTCAATAGAAGAACTGTACACTAAGATGTCACCAAAAAAAAACTAATGTACACTTCCTTTATAATGGTTTAAATCTAGTATTCACAAGTGCTTGGAAAGTTGTAGGGGCATTTGTGTCACACCCCGTATTTTCAACCAAACACCGGTGGGCCTAAGTGGGGAATATCGTGACGTAAGTTGATATCATCACAGTCAATTAAACACAGCACAACGGAAGTCTTGGAGTTTAAATTACTATTACAAACCAAATGTTCAAAGTACGAAAAATAATGTACAGACGGCTTGTAATGAATGATCCACAGGCGGATCGTAAAATGTACAAAAATGTATAACATACTTTGGGCAGATCTAAGGATTTGCAAGATCCTCTTATATCACTACCGAGCAGCTTCCAGCTTATTTCGTATTGTACCTACATCTTAGTCTTTTGAAAACACGTCAGCTTTCGCTGGTAAATACACCCGACTGACTCCTTTTGTAAACATTTTCAAAATTAGATTTAAGTGCACATGGCACAAATCTTTTATAACTTGGGAAAGTCAGTGTTGTAACCTTGTTAACAGCTTTACATGTTTGTCAATACATATAGGGCCTAGTACAGAGACCGAGACATGATTAACTTACACACCACTTATGAACCCACGAAGGAGTTATCCCCAACTTGTGGGTAAAAAATAATTTAGCATTCGCTTCTGCCGGGTGTATGCCTACACCCCGTGCTTTGGCCGTGGCCATTAACTAATGTAATGAGCCAAGGATATCAAGGACACGGTCGTTAACCCACAATGTTTAAGTTATCAAACAAAACTGATCAAATCAGAATATGTGAATTTACTAGCCACAATCCGGCATTCGATTGATCCCATTTCTGACCAAGCTGTAATAATTCACCGTAACCCAAGCCCGTATAGGGAAAATAAGTCAATAGTATTTACCTGGGCTAGTCTTGATTTAAATTGCAAGATTTAATATTTCAGCCGTATTCAAAATGAAATAAGTGCAGATAGAATTTACTGGAAGGCTCTAGTCTGGATTATGTCATAAGCTAACCAATTAAAATGCTAACGGTCTTATTTAAGTCTTTGACTTAGACCGACTAACTTAAAGGATCAAAAACGTTATGATACGCTAGATTAAGCGATGACCGTTTCTATAGTTTAAACCCAACAAGTACTTAAGACTTATTTAATATGGGTAAACAACTAACATTCTTGAATTTGAGATTAAAATGATAAGGTTAAACCCGGTTTGGTTAATTTTCGTAAACTAGTTACATATACTTAATCGTACGCATATAAGCGATATCGGGTAACCGGATGAGTCATTAACAAGTTCTAAATGTCATTATACTTTAAATAAGTTGTAATATCAGTATGATATCAACTTACATGCCCGAAAAGGTTTTAAAACGAAATTATGCCTCATAAGGGCGTTTTGGTAATTATATATTGTATATAAGGAACTTGCATGTATTCTGATGTTATGATCATAAACATTTTGGAAAATACTTAATTTGTGATATGTTACCAGTAAGAAGTCACACATAAGTGTCATGTATAGTTTAAGAGCAAACTATGCACCGAAAGGGCATTTTGGTCATTTAAAAAGTATATTTTATGATATTATATTAAAATTAGTTTATGGTCTGAATACTGACATCATAATATGTTAATTACATTAACATATCAGTAAGTAATTCATTTGCAAGTTCATTGTTGATTAAAACCTTGTTTTATGTAAAAATGGCATTTTGGTCAAATATTGACATTTTATGGAACTTGTGCACAAACTAAGATTATGATTATGATCATGTAATATATCATCAAAGAGTTATGCTACATTGTATTACAATCATAATGTGACCCTAAGTCAGAAGTTAACTAATCTAAGTTGGGTCAGAATCGAAAGTCAAAGCAGAAGTCAAGCTTCTCGACTTTCGGTTGCTAACCGACCCTAGGACTGAAATTGATGGATCGAACACGTTCCCACATGTTCTAATATTTATTACCAACTCGTTTAAGTATCAAAAACATGTTTATCACATATATAAACTCATATTATAATATTTATGAAATCTGACCCGTTTGACTTTTTAAAACATAAACTTTGACCCGTCAATTGACCTAGTAAACGTGATCCTTATGAGGTGCCCTTTTAAGGAATTAATACCTTTCCTAATTATGATCGCTTAGCCATGTTCATTTGAACAAAGGCTAGACCATAATGGTCTTAACCGAAAGTTAAGGCATTTGTCTAAAATGCTTGACTTTTGGCTATTAGAAGCCTATAAAAAGAAAAGAGTAGAGATGGAACACTTACAAATGATCCAAGGGAACTTAGAACTCAACCGAAAGCTCCTAAATGGTTAAGAACTTCCAAGAGTGTAATAAGAGAGGAGAAGCATGAATGAGCAAGGATATGAGGTGAACTAGTGGGCTATTTATAGTGCAAGAAGGTGTGTGAAGATGAAGCCAGGTGTTAGAGGTGTTGTAGGATCTTCATAAGTGTCTAGCAAGGTGTCAAGAGCCGTAAGAGTGTGGCATTTTGCAGGAGAGGTGGCATCTTGATAGAATTTTGGGGTTTTGACACTTTTAGTCCCTCAAGAATAGCTTTGTGGATTGTCATGAATTATCCCTTGACTTATATCCAATGACATAATGATACAACTTGGTCTTTTCGTTCAATACAAGATGTATTGAAGAAAAGTATGAGTAACCGAACATTAACGGGTGGCACACTAGGTGTTCTTACGACTTATAAGCGTTTGCTAGCTTAAATGTGAAAGATATGAATACTTATGGTTCCAAGCTAGTAAGGTTTAAGGTTCGTGAAGATGTGTGATACTCAAGAATGATGAATCAAAAGATATCACCTTAACCGGGAGTCGTTCGGGTCGAAAAATGACTTAGTTATGCAAGGAAAATGTAATAATAAAGTCTAGGGGCCTTAGTGTTATTAGTTGAAAGTGAAAATGGTGAAGAACTAAGGTTTTAGGGCCTCGTCGTAGGCTACGGTCACCGGACCGTAGCTTACGGTTAGTTATAATTTCTAACCAGAAAGCCTGGACCGTAGCTTATGGTCCGGACCGTAAGCTATGGTCAGGTTTAATTTTTTTGGATTCGTTTAAGGAGTTGAGTGGCTAACTCATTTGAGGTATTATTCGAGGGCATTTACACGTGTCGGTTTATTATCGAACACGAAATTTACGAGGTGTTACATCCTCACCCCCTTAAAAGAAATCTCGACCTCGAGATTTTATTCAAAAAGATGGGGGTACTTTTGTCGCATAGTGGACTCAACCTCCCATGTATACTCGGGGCCTCGAAGGGCATCCCATTTAACCTTTACAATAGGTATAAACTTCCTTCGGAGCTTTTTAACCTATCGGTCCTCGATCGAAATTGGTTTCTCAGTGAACCTCAGGTTTTTATCAATTTGCACATCTTGATGTGACATTGCTAGGGACTCATCGGCTAAACATTTCTTTAAATTAGATACATGGAATACATCATGGATTCCACTGAGCTCCTCAGGCAGCTTGAGCTTATAAGCTACAGAACCTACACATTCGATTACCTCGAATAGTCCAATATATCTCGGGCTTAACTTGCCCTTCTTTTCGAAACGCATCGCACCTTTCTAGGGTGATACCTTTAATAATACTTTGTCCCCTATTTGGAACTTAAGAGGTTTTCGCCTCTTGTCTACATAACTTTTCTGCCTATCACGGCCAGCCTTGAGACGGTCTCGGATTTGTATTATCTTATCCGTGGTCTCTAGGACAATCTCAGGTCCAGACAGTTGGGCTTCCCCAACTTCAGCCCAACTGACAGGCGTTCTACATTTTCTCCCATACAAGGCTTCAAAAGGAGCAGCCTTGATGCTAGTATGATAACTATATTATAGGAGAATTCTATTAGGGGTAATTAGTCATCCCAACTTCCACCTAAATCAATCACACATGCTCTAAGCATGTCTTCCAAAGTTTGGATAGTACGCTCACTGTGTCCATCCGTCTCGTATGCCGTACTAAAGTTCAATCTTGTCCCTAAAGATTGTTGGAAACTTTTCCAAAAGTGAGATGTATATCTAGTATCTCTATCAGATACAATAGATACTGGCACACCATGTAGGGACACAATCTTGTCTTCATATAGCTTTGCCAACTTACCAGAATTATAAGTCTCTTTGATTGGCAAGAAATGTGCTGACTTAGTCAGCCTGTCCATGATGACCCAAATCGTGTCATTGCCAAATTTGGTCTTAGGTAACTTGGTAATCAAATCCATAGTTACCATTTCCCATTTCCAAGTGGGAATCTCAAGCTGTTGTAGGAGTCCTGACGGTTTTTGATGTTTGGCTTTAACTTGCGAACACGTCAGACATTTAGCTACACAAGTGGCTATGGATTTCTTCAACCCATCCACCAATAATTCTTTTTTCAAATCCTGATACATCTTGTCACCACCTGGGTGAACTGAGTATCTCGAATTATGCGCTTCTTGGAGGATTAGTTCTCTAAGTCCTCCAAAGATTGGAACCCCAATTCTTCCATTGAATCTAAGGATTCCATCCTTTCCAGGCGTTAACGGATCAACAGTTCCGCCTAATCCCTCATTAGGAATATTAGCCTCTAATAGGGCTGGCTTTTGCGCATCTAATAACTTCTCATTCAAACTATTTTTGAGCTCAATGCTCTTGGTGTTAATCCTAATGGGCTTAACCCTTCCCTTGCGACTCAAGGCATCAGCAACGACATTTGCCTTGCCGGGATGATAGCGAATTTCGCAATCATAATCAATAAGTGTTTCCATCCAACTGCACTGTCACATGTTCAATTCCTTCTAATTGAACAGATGCTGGAGGCTCTTATTGTCAGTGTATATAATACACTTTGTGCCATATAAGTATCCTTGTTAACAGCTTTACATGTTTGTCAATACATATAGGGCCTAGTACAGAGACCGAGACATGATTAACTTACACACCACTTATGAACCCACGAAGGAGTTATCCCCAACTTGTGGGTAAAAAATAATTTAGCATTCGCTTCTGCCGGGTGTATGCCTACACCCCGTGCTTTGGCCGTGGCCATTAACTAATGTAATGAGCCAAGGATATCAAGGACACGGTCGTTAACCCACAATGTTTAAGTTATCAAACAAAACTGATCAAATCAGAATATGTGAATTTACTAGCCACAATCCGGCATTCGATTGATCCCATTTCTGACCAAGCTGTAATAATTCACCGTAACCCAAGCCCGTATAGGGAAAATAAGTCAAGAGTATTTACCTGGGCTAGTCTTGATTTAAATTGCAAGATTTAATATTTCAGCCGTATTCAAAATGAAATAAGTGCAGATAGAATTTACTGGAAGGCTCTAGTCTGGATTATGTCATAAGCTAACCAATTAAAATGCTAACGGTCTTATTTAAGTCTTTGACTTAGACCGACTAACTTAAAGGATCAAAAACGTTATGATACGCTAGATTAAGCGATGACCGTTTCTATAGTTTAAACCCAACAAGTACTTAAGACTTATTTAATATGGGTAAACAACTAACATTCTTGAATTTGAGATTAAAATGATAAGGTTAAACCCGGTTTGGTTAATTTTCGTAAACTAGTTACATATACTTAATCGTACGCATATAAGCGATATCGGGTAACCGGATGAGTCATTAACAAGTTCTAAATGTCATTATACTTTAAATAAGTTGTAATATCAGTATGATATCAACTTACATGCCCGAAAAGGTTTTAAAACGACATTATGCCTCATAAGGGCGTTTTGGTAATTATATATTGTATATAAGGAACTTGCATGTATTCTGATGTTATGATCATAAACATTTTGGAAAATACTTAATTTGTGATATGTTACCAGTAAGAAGTCACACATAAGTGTCATGTATAGTTTAAGAGCAAACTATGCACCGAAAGGGCATTTTGGTCATTTAAAAAGTATATTTTATGATATTATATTAAAATTAGTTTATGGTCTGAATACTGACATCATAATATGTTAATTACATTAACATATCAGTAAGTAATTCATTTGCAAGTTCATTGTTGATTAAAACCTTGTTTTATGTAAAAATGGCATTTTGGTCAAATATTAACATTTTATGGAACTTGTGCACAAACTAAGATTATGATTATGATCATGTAATATATCATCAAAGAGTTATGCTACATTGTATTACAATCATAATGTGACCCTAAGTCAGAAGTTAACTAATCTAAGTTGGGTCAGAATCGAAAGTCAAAGCAGAAGTCAAGCTTCTTGACTTTCGGTTGCTAACCGACCCTAGGACTGAAATTGATGGATCGAACACGTTCCCACATGTTCTAATATTTATTACCAACTCGTTTAAGTATCAAAAACATGTTTATCACATATATAAACTCATATTATAATATTTATGAAATCTGACCCGTTTGACTTTTTAAAACATAAACTTTGACCCGTCAATTGACCTAGTAAACGTGATCCTTATGAGGTGCCCTTTTAAGGAATTAATACCTTTCCTAATTATGATCGCTTAGCCATGTTCATTTGAACAAAGGCTAGACCATAATGGTCTTAACCGAAAGTTAAGGCATTTGTCTAAAATGCTTGACTTTTGGCTATTAGAAGCCTATAAAAAGAAAAGAGTAGAGATGGAACACTTACAAATGATCCAAGGGAACTTAGAACTCAACCGAAAGCTCCTAAATGGTTAAGAACTTCCAAGAGTGTAATAAGAGAGGAGAAGCATGAATGAGCAAGGATATGAGGTGAACTAGTGGGCTATTTATAGTGCAAGAAGGTGTGTGAAGATGAAGCCAGGTGTTAGAGGTGTTGTAGGATCTTCACAAGTGTCTAGCAAGGTGTCAAGAGCCGCAAGAGAGTGGCATTTTGCAGGAGAGGTGGCATCTTGATAGAATTTTGGGGTTTTGACACTTTTAGTCCCTCAAGAATAGCTTTGTGGATTGTCATGAATTATCCCTTGACTTATATCCAATGACATAATGATACAACTTGGTCTTTTCGTTCAATACAAGATGTATTGAAGAAAAGTATGAGTAACCGAACATTAACGGGTGGCACACTAGGTGTTCTTACGACTTATAAGCGTTTGCTAGCTTAAATGTGAAAGATACGAATACTTATGGTTTCATGGGTTAAATCACCCAAGCTAGTAAGGTTTAAGGTTCGTGAAGATGTGTGATACTCAAGAATGATGAATCAAAAGATATCACCTTAACCGGGAGTCGTTCGGGTCGAAAAATGACTTAGTTATGCAAGGAAAATGTAATAATAAAGTCTAGGGGCCTTAAGGTTATTAGTTGAAAGTGAAAATGGTGAAGAACTAAGGTTTTAGGGCCTCGTCGTAGGCTACGGTCACCGGACCGTAGCTTACGGTTAGTTATAATTTCTAACCAGAAAGCCTGGACCGTAGCTTATGGTCCGGACCGTAAGCTATGGTCAGGTTTATTTTTTTTGGATTCGTTTAAGGAGTTGAGTGGCTAACTCATTTGAGGTATTATTCGAGGGCATTTACACGTGTCGGTTTATTATCGAACACGAAATTTACGAGGTGTTACATCCTCACCCCCTTAAAAGAAATCTCGACCTCGAGATTTTATTCAAAAAGATGGGGGTACTTTTGTCGCATAGTGGACTCAACCTCCCATGTATACTCGGGGCCTCGAAGGGCATCCCATTTAACCTTTACAATAGGTATAAACTTCCTTCGGAGCTTTTTAACCTATCGGTCCTCGATCGAAATTGGTTTCTCAGTGAACCTCAGGTTTTTATCAATTTGCACATCTTGATGTGACATTGCTAGGGACTCATCGGCTAAACATTTCTTTAAATTAGATACATGGAATACATCATGGATTCCACTGAGCTCCTCAGGCAGCTTGAGCTTATAAGCTACAGAACCTACACATTCGATTACCTCGAATAGTCCAATATATCTCGGGCTTAACTTGCCCTTCTTTTCGAAACGCATCGCACCTTTCTAGGGTGATACCTTTAATAATACTTTGTCCCCTATTTGGAACTTAAGAGGTTTTCGCCTCTTGTCTACATAACTTTTCTGCCTATCACGGCCAGCCTTGAGACGGTCTCGGATTTGTATTATCTTATCCGTGGTCTCTAGGACAATCTCAGGTCCAGACAGTTGGGCTTCCCCAACTTCAGCCCAACTGACAGGCGTTCTACATTTTCTCCCATACAAGGCTTCAAAAGGAGCAGCCTTGATGCTAGTATGATAACTATATTATAGGAGAATTCTATTAGGGGTAATTAGTCATCCCAACTTCCACCTAAATCAATCACACATGCTCTAAGCATGTCTTCCAAAGTTTGGATAGTACGCTCACTGTGTCCATCCGTCTCGTATGCCGTACTAAAGTTCAATCTTGTCCCTAAAGATTGTTGGAAACTTTTCCAAAAGTGAGATGTATATCTAGTATCTCTATCAGATACAATAGATACTGGCACACCATGTAGGGACACAATCTTGTCTTCATATAGCTTTGCCAACTTACCAGAATTATAAGTCTCTTTGATTGGCAAGAAATGTGCTGACTTAGTCAGCCTGTCCATGATGACCCAAATCGTGTCATTGCCAAATTTGGTCTTAGGTAACTTGGTAATCAAATCCATAGTTACCATTTCCCATTTCCAAGTGGGAATCTCAAGCTGTTGTAGGAGTCCTGACGGTTTTTGATGTTTGGCTTTAACTTGCGAACACGTCAGACATTTAGCTACACAAGTGGCTATGGATTTCTTCAACCCATCCACCAATAATTCTTTTTTCAAATCCTGATACATCTTGTCACCACCTGGGTGAACTGAGTATCTCGAATTATGCGCTTCTTGGAGGATTAGTTCTCTAAGTCCTCCAAAGATTGGAACCCCAATTCTTCCATTGAATCTAAGGATTCCATCCTTTCCAGGCGTTAACGGATCAACAGTTCCGCCTAATCCCTCATTAGGAATATTAGCCTCTAATAGGGCTGGCTTTTGCGCATCTAATAACTTCTCATTCAAACTATTTTTGAGCTCAATGCTCTTGGTGTTAATCCTAATGGGCTTAACCCTTCCCTTGCGACTCAAGGCATCAGCAACGACATTTGCCTTGCCGGGATGATAGCGAATTTCGCAATCATAATCAATAAGTGTTTCCATCCAACTGTGCTGTCACATGTTCAATTCCTTCTAATTGAACAGATGCTGGAGGCTCTTATTGTCAGTGTATATAATACACTTTGTGCCATATAAGTAATGTCTCCATAACTTAAGTGCAAATACAACAGCACCTAATTCCAAGTCATGGGTGGTGTAATTCCTTTTGTTCACCTTTAATTGTCGTGATGCATAAGCAACCACTTTGCCTTTTTGCATTACCACACAGCCTATGCTAGTGTGCGAGGCATCACAATAAACGACAAATCCTCAATACCCTCAGGTAGAGATAACACAGGAGCATTGCTCAACTTGTGTTTTAGAATTTCAAAAGATTCTTACTGTTTTGGACCCCAGTCAAACTTTACATTCTTACGGGTCAAGGTAGTTAAACGAGTGGCTATCCTCGAAAAGTTCTCAATGAACCTCCTATAATAACCGGCCAATCCTAAGAAACTACGAATCTCTGATGGAGTTTTGGGTACTTCCCAATTCATTATGGCTTCAATCTTAGCGGGATCCACTTGGATACCACGCTTACTTACAACATGTCCAAGAAATTGGACTTCTCTAAGCCAAAACTCGCACTTAGAGAACTTAGCATAAAGCTTCTCTTGCCTTAGCAATTCTAGGATGCACCGAAGATGTTTCTCTTGATCAACTTGATTACGAGAGTAGATACGTATGTCTCTATGAAGACAATGACAAACTTATCTAGGTACGGCTTGCAGACTCTATTCATGAGATCCATGATTGCTGCAGGTGCATTTGTGAGCCCAAAAGGCATCACCAGGAATTCATAATGACCATAACGCGTCCTGAAGGCAGTCTTGGGAACATCCTCACTTCTAACCTTTAGTTGATGATATCTTGATCTTAAGTCGATCTTAAAGAAGTAACTAACCCCTTGGAGTTGATCGAACAAGTCGTTGATCATGGGCAGAGGAGAGCGATTCTTGATCGTTATCTTGTTTAGTTCACGATAATCAATGCATATCGTATTGAACCGTCCTTTTTCTTAACGAAAAGGATAGGAGCTCCCCAAGGTGAGGAATTAGGTTGTATGAAACCTTTCTCTGAAAGTTCGTTTAATTGTATCCTTAATTCCTTCATTTATGTCGGTGCTAACCGATACGAAGCTCTTGCAACAGGTGCCGCTCCTGGTAGGATGTCAATCCTAAACTCCACTTGCCTATCTGGAGGTAGACCTGGTAAATCCTCAGGGAAAACATCAGGATATTCTGAGATAACTGAAAGGTCTTCAATATTTAGCTTCAGCTCGTTAATAGTTACTTGTGCCATGTAAATGACACAACCTTTCCCTAGACACTTGGATACTTTAAATAATGACACTTTGTCTGGAAATCCATAGTGTGAATCTCCAAAGATGGTGAGCATTTCACCAGATGGGGTTTTAATTTTGATGAGTTTCTTATCACAGGCAATGCGGGCTTGGTTATGAGATAACCAATCCATGCCTAAGACTACATCGAACCCCGCCAATTGCATTGGCAGAAGATAAATAGGAATTGAATGATTCTTAATGGATATAAAACATCCATCAAGAATATAAGACGTTGTTTCTAAGGTTCCGTCAGCAAGTTCTACTTCATAAGTTATGTCTAGGGTTCTTATGGGTAAGTTTAATAGTTTGCTAAACTTATAGTCTACAAATGACTTATCCGCAACCAAATCAAAAAGAACTCTAGCATATATATCATTAATGAGGAATGTACCTGTTATGACGTTGTTGTCATTAACAGCCTCTCTAGCATTCATCTGAAAGGCATGAGCATTTCCTTTCTTGGCCTCTCCAGGCTTCGCATTATTACTCTTGAGATTCTTAGGGCAGCTAGTCTTAATATACCCTTTTTCATTGCAGCCATAGTAGATGGCGTCCTTAAGATCCTTGCATTCTAGGGTCTTATGCTCCTTTTTCTTACATATACCATAGGGTTTCGCCTGTGGATCAAATTACACTGTTCCCAGTGCTTGCGGTTACAAGTCTTACATGTTGGCGTCACACCTGACTTATCTTGGTTCCTTTTGAACCCAAATCTACCCTTATTCATCTTATTAAATATTTAGGAGTTACCATCCTCTCTCTTCCTTTTCCCGTCAGTCTCAGTCTTGACTGATTTTTGTCTCACTAGATCTAAAGTGTGGGAGAAAGATACGTCAACAGCAGACCTATAAGTAGTAGGCTGAGCAGCCTTCACCATGCCTTTAATCTGAGGTGCTAACTCATTTATAAAACACGCGATGCGTTTGGGTTCAGGTGTAATCAGATAAGATACTAGTCTGGATAAGGAATTAAAGTCGGTAACATACTTCCGACAATCCAGATTTTTCATTGTAAGAGTCAGAAAATCTGACTCTATCTTTCCACCTCATGAGGTGGGCAGTATGTTTCCTTAACAAGGTCTGCAAACTTGGTCCATCCCAAGTTATACAGGTGTACTTTTCCTACTGACTGGACCATGGCCTTCCACCATATTAGGGCATCGCCCTTGAAGGATTGGGATACAAACTTCACCACATCCTTATCTGCACAACCGCTGATATCTACAATAGTTTCCATCTCATCAAGTCATCTCAAGGCTTCTATTGCTCCCCTTTCTCCATTAAAATCTCGGGGCTTGCAGGAGACAAAGTATTTATAGGTACATCATCTTTAGAAGAACAGGACTTATTATTGAATTCTAGTTTCTTTGGTTCACTCTTCGCATTTGAAGAGTGAACAGAGCTCTTCTTTCGAGCTGATGATGGTGAATAGACAAAGGTTTCGAGCGAGTAGCACTCACTTCCTTATATTTTTCCATGGCCTTTCCAACTGCTGCATCAATGCGAGCTTGGAAATCACTATGGGTGGCTATAATTTTAGCTTTGTTAGTACTATTATCACGGCGACTACTTTACGCCTTATCTGAGTTAGCCATCTCTGATGTTTGGGTACTATATACCAAAATAAATGTTACATTAGCCATGGTATTAATAACCATATAGGCTATAAAGTTTGGATATATAAATCCATTGCCTATTTGAACCAGTGTGCATGGAATTACAACTGTCAGGCTTAACATTTTAAATGAATATTATCTATATTTGGCCTAGGTCTAAAAAGTACCATCAAAGGCAAATTAGAATTTGGACATAGTCCATATATTATTAGACAATGGATCGTAATGTCACAACTGTCATTGTCATTAGACAATTATAAATAGCTCATAGGCTTGTCACAAAGGACATTAGAATATGGCATATTGGCTTGTCACTAAGGAAATATAAGAATGTGGCACATTGGCCTGTCACTAATGGACATAAAAATACGGCACATTTGCCTGTAAACAAATCAATTAACATCAACTAGATGTTAAGAGAGATAATCATCATACTTGATGATATGAGTCATGATCTCATTGATCATATAGACTATGAGGCTTGAGTATAACTCACCACCTTGGACAAGGAACCATAAGGTTACAACTGTCGCTGTCTTAATTGACAATATAATATTGCACAAATGCAAATCATCACTAATGGATGTATAATTCTGGTCCGTAGACACTACATCACTAATGGATGTTTAATCATGGCCCGTAGGCACCACATCACTAATGGATGTTTAGTTATGGCCCGTAGGCACTACATCACTAATGGATGTTTAGTTATGGCCCTTAGGCACTACATCACTAACGGATGTTCAATTATGGCCCGTACGCATTACATCACTAATGGATGTTTAATTATGGCCCGTAGGCACTGTATCACTACTGGATGTTTAATCATGGCTCGTAGGCACTACATCATTAATGGATGTTTAATCATTATTATCGCATTGATGATATTAGTCGGGATCAAATTTGATCACATAGGCTATATAATAGGTTAGGACATAGTCCATTTACCTAGACGGTTAGTATGGTTCCTCAAGTCACACTACCAGGAGTATGAACATTCTTGAATGTTAACATAGGAGTATCTTAAGGGTCGATTAATAGTCATGATAATAGAAAGTACAATATTTGAAATAAATAAATAAAACTAATTGTCCATGCAAGGACTAAAAGAAATAACTTATCCACGCAGGAACTAAAGAAATAACAATGTCCTCGCAGGGACTAACATTTATCATTAGAAGAAACTCCACTCGTCCTTCTTTCCCTTAACCAACTTGGAGAGTTTCTTGAAGAACTTGTTTGTCTTCTTCTCCGTTTTCTCCGCTTGTTGTTGCATTTCCTTCATTCGCTCTGAGGCCTCATTAATGGCCTCAAGAGAGGGCGGAGGTTGTGGTTGTGGTTGTGGTTGTGGCGTAACAGGATACTGGTACCCATAACTTGGATATCCAGTAGGTGGATAAACGGGTGGGAAAGGAGATGGGTAAAGTGTGCTATGCATAATCGCTTGCATGTAAGGGTCATGTGACAATGCTTAGTAATCTACTAGTGTAGATGGGTTAAAAGGATCATATCCAGATGTATCTGGATATGTTGGAATAGGGTTATTATAACCCGATGGTGGTGGTTGAACCACTGGTGGTGGTGTCGGTTCCACCACAGGTGAAGCATTAGAGGGTCCACCCATTTATGGGTCCTCGTGAATGGTTGGGTAAGTTTTGGGTAACGGTGTCAGTGATCCCAACCGTTGACCAGCATGTACCGACATACGCGCTCTGCGTTTCCTCCTTGGTGGCTCAGGTGGTGGTTGGGGTTGTTCCACTGATTCCATGTGAACATCTTCTTGTACAGGAGGTGTTGGGGAGTGATGGGAAGGAGTGTTAGCAAAGGTAAATTGGTTCCAATATTGGTCCCATTCATTAGGACCTTTGTATGGCGATCCGGCGTATGAGTTATAATCGCTAGAGATTTCGATAGGGTGTCCAAGCGATCCTGACGGTTGCATCTCCGGGTCGGAGTCCTTGTCCATGGGGTTCGGTTGATCCAACTGATTCTGATCAGCTTGGGGTGTGTTAAAGTATTGGTTCGGGCTAAACCCATTATGATATGAATGATGAGAATGATGAGAGTGGTGTGATTGGTGCGAATGGTACGAGCTTTGGGTGTGGGTAGGTAAATGTCTTGATAGGGGCTAGGAATCCCCCAAATCCTCATAGGGGTTCGAATGATGAGATTGAGAAGGGATGTGTCCTGATGGTCCTCCCCTCATTGGTCCTTTACCTCTTCCTCGTACTCTTGGCGGCATTTTCCTATTAAAATCAAATAAAAACAATACTAATACCTTAATAATGAGATGAGTAATCCTAGGTCAAATCCTAGACTCGGAAGTCTAAGGAATGTGCTTGTGTAAGTTTGAGATTAAACACAAAAGGCTAGTGTTTAATTCTCTCAAACGTTGGCTCTGATACCAACCTGTCACACCCCGTATTTTCAACCAAACACCGGTGGGCTCGGGTGGGGAATATCGTGACGTAAGTTGATATCATCATAGTCAATTAAACACAGCACAACAGAAGTCTTGGAGTTTAAATTACTATTACAAACCAAATATTCAAAGTACGACAAATAATATACAGACAGCTTGTAATGAATGATCCACAGGTGGATCGTAAAATATACAAAAATGTATAACAGACTTTGGGCAGATCTAAGGATTTACAAGATCCACTTATATCGCTACCGAGTAGCTTCCAGCCTATTTTGTATTGTACCTACATCTTAGTCTTTTGAAAATACGTCAGCTTTCGCTGGTAAATACACCCGACTGACTAATTTTGAAAACATTTTTAAAATTAGATTTAAGTGCACAGGGCACAAATCTTTTATAACTTGGTAAAGTCAGCGTTGTAACCTTGTTAACAGCTTTACATGTTTATCAATACATATGGGGCCCAGTACAGAGACCGAGACATGATTAACGTACACACCACTTATGAACCCATGAAGGAGTTATCCCCAACTTGTGGGTAAAAAAACAATTTAGCATTCGCATCTGTCGGGTGTATGCATACACCCCATGCTTTGGTCGTGGCCATTAAGTAATGTAATGAGCCAAGGATATCCAGGACACGGTCGTTAACCCCCAATGTTTAAGTTATCAAACAAAACTGAACAAAATGGAATATGCGAATTTGCTAGCCACAATCTGGCATTCGATTGATCTAATTTCTGACCAAGCGGTAATAATTTACCGTAATCCAAGCCCGTATAGGGAAAATAAGTCAAGAGTATTTACCCGAGCTAGTCTTGATTTAAAATGCAAGATTTAATATTTTAGTCGTATTCAAAATGAAATAAGTGTAGATAGCATTTACTGAAAGGCTCTAGTCTGGATAATGGCATCATTTAAGTCTTAGACTTAGACCGACTAGCTTAAAGGATCAAAAACGGTACGATACGCTAGATTAAGCGACGACCGGATAGAATGTAATTTAAACCCAACAAGTACTTAAGACTTGTTTAATATGGGTAAACAATTAACATTCTGGAATTTGGGATTAAAATGATAAGGTTAAACCACTTTTGGTTAATTTTTATAAACTAGTTACATACACTTAATCGTACGCATACAAGCAATATCGGGTAACCGGATGAGTCATGAACAAGTTCTAAATGTCATTATACTTTAAATAAGTTGTAATATCAGTATGGTATCAACTTACATGCCCGAAAAGGTTTTGAAACGAAATTATGCCTCATAAGGGCGTTTTGGTAATTATATATTGTATAAAAGGAACTTGCATGTATTCTGATGTTATGATCATAAACGATTTTGGAAAATACTTAATTTTTGATATGTTATCAGTAAGAAGTCACACATAAGTGTGATTTATAGTTTAAGACCAAACTATGCACCGAAAGGGCATTTTGGTCATTTAAAAAGTATAGTTTACGATATTATACTAAAATTAGTTTATGATCAGAATATTAACATCATCATATGTTAATTACATCATATCAGTAAGTAATACATTTGCAAGTTCATTGTTGATTAAAACCTTGTTTTATGTAAAAAGGGCATTTTAGTCAAATATTGACATTTTACGGAACTTGTGCATAAACTAAGATTATGATTATGATCATGTAATACAACTTCAGAGGGTTATGCTACATTGTATTACAATCATAATGTGACCATAAGTCAGAAGTTAACTACTCTAAGTCGGGTCAGAATCGAAAGTCAAAGCAGAAGTCTAGCTTCTCGACTTTCGGTTGCGAACCGACCCTAGGAGTGAAATTGACGGATCGAACATGTTCCCACATGTTATAATATTTATTACCAACTTGTGTAAGTATCAAAAACATGTTTATCACATATATAAACTCATATTATAATATTTATGAAATCTGACCTGTTTGACTTTTTAAAACATAAACTTTGACCCGTCAATTGACCTAGTAAACGTCATCCTTAGGAGGTGCCCTTTTAAGGAATTAATACCTTCCTAATTATGATCACTTAGCCATGTTCATTTCAAACAATGGCCAGACCATATTGGTCTTAACCGAAGTCAAGGCATTTGTCGAAAATGCTTGACTTTTGGCTATTAGAAGCCTATAAAAAAGAAAAGAGCAGAGATGGAACACTTACAAATGATCCAAGGGAAACTTAGAACTCAAAGGGAAGCTCCTATATGGTCAGGAACTTCCAAGAGTGTAATAAGAGAGGAGAAGCGTGAATGAGCAAGGATATAAGGTGAACTAGTGGGCTATTTATAGTGCAAGAATGTGTGTGAAGATGAAGCCAGGTGTTAGAGGTGTTGTAGGATCTTCACAGGTGTCTAGCAAGGTGTCAAGAGCTACAGAGTGTGGCATTTTGCAGGAGAGGTGGCATCTTGACAAAATTTTAGGGTTTTGACACTTTTAGTCCCTCAAGAATAGTTTTGTGGATTGTCATGAATTGTCTCTTGACTTATATCCAATGACATAATGATACAACTAGGTCTTTTCGTTCAATACGAGATGTATTGAAGAAGAGTACGAGTAACCGAACATTAGCGGGTGTTACACTAGGTGTTCTTACGACTTTTAAGCATTTACTAGCTTAAATGTGAAAGATACGAATACTTATGGTTTCATGGGTTAAATCACCCAAGCTAGTAAGGTTTAAGGTTCGGTGAAGATGTATGATACTCAAGAATAGTGAATCAAAAGATATCACCTTAACCGGGAGTCGTTCGGGTCGAAAAATGACTTCATTATGCAAGGAAAATGTAATAATAATGTCTGGGGTCCTTAGGGTTATTAGTTGAAAGTTAAAATGGTGAAAAACTAAGATTTCAGGGCCTCGTTGTAGGCTACGGTCACCGAACTATAGCTTACGGTTAGTTATAATTTCTAACCAGAAAGCCTGGACCGTAGCTTACGGTCCGAACCGTAAGCTATGGTCAGGTTTAGTTTTTTTTTTATTCGTTTAAGGAGTTGAGTGGCTAACTCATTTGAGGTATTATTCGAGGCCATTTACACGTGTTGCTTTACTATCGAACACGAATTTTACGAGGTGTTACAATTAGTAAGCCCAATTGGAAGTACTAAGAACTCGAAATGACCTTTATGAGTCTTAAACGCAGTCTTATAGACATCAGGTTCAAACATTCTCACCTGATGATAACCAGAACTGAGGTCTAGTTTAGAGAAAATGGTTGCACCACCTAACTCATCTAACAATTCATCTATTAGAGGAATAGGAAGCTGTTTTTGATTATTGCTACATTTAGCTTCCTATAGTCCACGCACATCCTCCTTGTGAAGTCTTTTTCTTTACTAAAACAACAGGAGCTGCAAATGAGCTGGTGCTTTCTCTAATAATGCCCATTTCCAAAGTTTCTTGAGTCATTTTTTTCAATTATATCCTTTTGTGTAGTAGGATATCTGTAAGGTTTTTGAGCAATCACCTTGGAATATCTTTGAGGACTATCTTATGATCACACGATCTTAGATCTTGATGGAGGTAAGGTTGTAGGGACTGCAAATACATCTTCATATTCTACAGTAATTTGTCCAAAACAGGGCTACTGCCTTGTTCTTTTATGGAGGGTAAACTTGGAATTTCTTTGATGGTCATTAGTATCCCAAACATCTGAGTAATTTGAGCAGGTCTGATCAACAACCCTTTCATTTTCTCACTAGAACATAGACTCATCTCATTAGCTTTGGAACCCTTAAACTCTATATCCCTGTTATCACTCTTAAACTTCATGGTCAATTCCTTGAAATTCCGTGTGATATCATCTAATTCTTGTAACCACTGTATACCCAATACCATGTCATAATTCTTCAAGTAAATCAAAAATAAATCTATCATAAACTAATTGCCTTGCATCTGCCACTTTAATTTCTTACACATCTTTGTGCAACTCATTTTGTTTCCATCAGCAATAGTAATGTTAAGATTAGGCATAGTATGAATAGGACAGTGTATTTTATAGGCTAACTTTTCATCAATGAATTTATGAGTGGATCCAGAATCAACTAAAATGTGTAATATCTTTGTACCAATGGATCCTATGACTCTCATAGTGGAATAAGAAGTGACTCCTAAAATGGCATTTAAGGAAATTTGAGGATCCAACATTTCATAGTTCTGAACTTCCTCGTCTATTTCATCTTCACATATTTCTGTTGAGAATAACTGCTTGTTATTACATTGATGAGTAGGTGAAAACTTCTCATTGCAACCAAAACATTCGCCTCTTTCCCTTCTGTCAGCTATTTATTTGGTTGACAAATTCTTGGTGAAAGTGTTTCTAGGTTTAAAAGGAGTTGGTAAGAATGGAACATTAGCTTTAGATATTGGTGTGGGATTATGAACAGTTTTAAAAAGAATGATGGGTGGTGTCAATTGATTTGTAAGAAGGTTTATAGGTCGATTTATAAGGTGTATGGTTTATGAATTTGAGATTATCATCTTGGGTTCTTGCTAGCATATAAGCCTCAGGAAGACTCCTAGGTCTTATCAATTTTAGAGGGTTTCCAATTTCTGGTTTTAAAGCATTAGGAAATAGACTGATAGCTTATTCCTCACAAATGTTAACCCTAGTCAATGCAACATAAATTTCTTAACACATATCTAGCAATGAAGCTTTTTATTTAATAGAAGCTAATAATGCCATAACATTTTGGTCCATTATCATCGCAAATCTTGTAGATATGAATCCTTTATATTCCACCCATGTTAACCCTTATATTGATCCCCCTCTAGATTTCACAAAGATGAATAATAGCATACCGTAACTTATGGTTTTCAGGAGTTGAATCAATAGCAAATAAATGTTCAACCCTGCACAACCAACCTTCAATGTTTGTTCCATTGAATTTTGGAAATTCAATTTTTGTGAGTCTGTTAAAGATTCAATCATTTTTCCTTTGATCACGATTAACCATTTGAGTAGGACCATTGCTTGTTGAATTGATGTTGTTGAGGTTTTGTAAGTTCCTAACAATACATTCCATTTTGACTCCATTTATACGAACTTCGATTCATTTGATGTCTCATAGCTTCTAATTCCTGGTTCATTGCCATCTTAATGGCTTCCAGTTCTATTAGATTTGAACCAATTGCTAGTTCTAATCTTTGTAGAATCGCATCATGATCTGTAATTCTCTGTTCCAAAGATTGATTACAAGTCCACATTGAATTAATTGAATCGACGATTAGCTCCAAAACTGAACTGAACAATATTCAATTAAAGTGAATTCGATCGAACAATGATCAAATTCGAAGTTGAAATGATCAAAATTGAGTAAATTTGTGCAAAAATTGAATCTAAAATTGGAATTATGTGAACTAGGGTTTTAACTCAAGAGTGTCCAAGGATTGAACAGCTCTGGTACCACTTGATACAATTGAATAGAATCAAAGAGAGAAGAAGTTTCAATCACAATCAAGCTACCATATCATTCCATTACTATCGTTATTGTACCAACGATTACAACAACTATCAACTAACAACTATCAACTAACTTCTTACAATAAGACCTCTATCTTTCTAACAATTATAATATAGTCCCTGAACCACTAATTCCTTATTATTATAAGATTAGTCCCTGTACAGTTTATCATGTAACACTGAGCTAGAAACAAATGACAACAGACATGAAGTAAGAAGCGAAAGATTGCACTTGTTTTCAAGGTGATAGTTTGTTCATGTGAACCACCTCAAATGAGAGGATGCGGTAATTTATAAAAGAAGGGGATAAACTTCCGTACTGAGGAGAGTGATCGGTAGGGTGTTTTGTGAGTGTCCACGTAAAATCCTTTGCGTACCAACCATTGCACATTCTTTTACACAAAGTAATATGTTTAACATGCCAAATGTACTTTCTTTAAGTATAACTTTAAGCACCTTTTATCTATAAAATCTTTACTTTTCATAATTTTATAAATAATAATTAGTTTGTCAAATACTCAAATATGATCATAAAACTATGCATTGTTTCAATAAAAATATAAGTTTTCTAGCAAATAGATTTATGTTTTTTATATACAAACTATAGCAATCTGGCAGAAAGTTAGTCAGTTTATGTCTACTCGCTATAGCAAACGATAGTGAAAACCCCAATAATATAATCATAACACATGTATGTTTTGTCGGTTTTTGTTGTTGATTTTTAGTTACGCAATCATGATAGAAAAAATAAAACATCTTAAACAACCTTTATAAAACTATATTAAAAAAACTAGGAACCTATAATTGACTATACTTTATATAAAAAGGATTTGCTAAATAATAAAATGAGTAGATTAAACAAAAGTTAAAAAAGGAATCCAAAAAAGAAAAAAAAAACAAAAGATAAAAAGCAAAACTAAACAAAAGAAAACAAAAAAGTGAAAACCGGCTCAAGGGTTGGATTTGTTTGGAACCCGTGCAAAATGGTTCCAAAGCCTTAAGAATCACAACCAGGCCATTCGAGCACTTTGTTTTCTTGTTATTAAAGTTATGCGAGATGTATGTATATTTTTGGTGGTTAGCATTGTTCATACCTACCACCAAAAATAATATATAGTATAATATACATTCTAATTGGAACAACGAGTTGTGGTCTTGTTTAGCATGGATCTGACTAATCATCATTTACGTAGACATATGCAACAAGATAAATGATGGTAACAGTTTTGGAGCTCCTAGAAAATAGCAAAAAAGAAATCTAATAGAATGGTAATACAAAGTATATTCCACTCGTGCATATGGTGTCTATGAAAAGCTAGGAACAATACAATTTTGAATCACAAACCGAACTCATTATCAAGGGTGATAGAAGAGGTCAACGTAAACACATTCATGTGGGTGAAGAAAAGTGGAAATTTCCTCAATTTTAATTTTCGAGCTTTCCATTGTAATTGTATGTTTCATGTTCACTCTTAGCTTCTTGTTGGTAGACAATTGTTAATAAACTTTGTCGTTAAAAAAATATTCAACAAGAACTGTTATGACTAGTGAACTAAACACACGTGGTCATTGCTACCAAATTATAAAAAGGTCGATATAGGTATTTTTGTTAGAGATGAAAAACCCCGAGTTTGACAATAAAACAAGAAATACAAAATTTTCTGTACGGTATAGGACTAATTATATAAAACTAGATGTAGCCTCCCACATTGAGGCGGGGGCTAAAATCGTACCAACCGGAGCATTGCGGCGGTGAGATATGATGATTGGCATCAAAAGGCACTTCAATTAAGTTAAGTTTGACCTTATAATTTCTTTTTGGTATAGATCATTTTAACCGAATACACCAAATGCATCAATTGCAAAAAGAAATAAAAAGTACAAACATGGAGGTCAAAGCATATATACATTTTATCTTTCGAGGTCTAGTGTTGACGCATATTATATAGAATGAAGAACTGAGCAAAAAGTATCTAAACCCTAATTTCTAAATGTGACCCAAATAATCAAACCAAACCAAACCAAAGAATAAAAACAAATGCAACATACAAATTAAAAAAATCAGAGAAAACGTTTTAGAATAATTAGGGTTCAGATGAGTCTTGCCCATCATCATCACCACACTTTTGTTTATCTCAGATGATGGTTCCATCATCTTCATCGATTTCGTAAACCAAAAAGAACCTAGATGAACGAGTGTCATCATCATTGGTTTAAGCAACAGTAACTTGACACCGTAGCATCGATACAACAAAAAAATAAGGAATTTCAAGAACCATCATCATCAAACAAACTTAAAGCGGTGGCCACACTGAGGCTACCACCAAGGTTTACATCCAAGAACAATACTGATGATACTTCATCGAGTATAACACAAGAGAGAGAGAGAGAGAGAGAGATAATGCCACACAGGTTCACCACCGCCATAGTCAGCTGGAAAGCTGCTGACAACAGAGGGTTGTTTTTCTCTCTGGAAACCTTGTTCTCTGTCTACAAAATAAGACCTTAGTAGGTCCAAAAATGATTGTTTGTCGAGGAAAAGAGACACAGAAGAGCGCACAGGCGCGTAGCTGCCATCGACGGCTAGAAAGCCACCGAGAACATCAAGACAACACCCATCTCGCTATGTTTCTCTCTCTAGAACCTCACCGATGTTCCTCTCTCTATAAAGTACGAATGCGTAAGGTCTATAAAAGGTCAGGCAAAAACTTGTCAGAAAATGTATGCAACTAAGAGAGTTGCAAAGAGAGAGGGAGAGAGAGAAAGAGGTCAGTGAGAGATGTCTGGGTTTTAAAAGCCAAAAGAAAGATGTCAAACAAATACAAATGCTAGGTAAGAAACAAACAAGTGGATGATATTGACTTGGTACAACTATAATATGAAAGGAAAACAATTAAAGCACAATGTACAAACCTCTTTGCATAGAAATGTTGTAATTTATATAATTCCAAGGTTCTTGGTCGGGTATGGTATTGAGTGATACATGTCTAAATACCCAAGGTTGGTTTACCTGCATCAAAACCATATATATTAATATATTATATAATCTTAGAATTATTAATAAACAACGTTGAAATTATTAAAAGTATAGGATTGTTATTATATTATTTCAAATAGGTTTTCGGGGGCAATTTAAACTTTCAGGTAATAGGAATCCTAGCAGATAATTTTTAACTCTATACTCAGTTTCTTTGGAACTGTTAGGTGATGAGTAACAACTACATTATGTGTAACACAAATTTATGATATAACATCTGATTGAAATTACCAATATCCGACACGTTATCATCATCCTTGCTTTTTGTTTGAAATCGTAAAATCTAAAGTACATTTGTACACAAAATCCTCTAAATAACTTAACGAATGGCCTCTAGATAAGTTTGGATGGTGATTTGGATCTCAATTTATCAAAAACTACTGTTACCGGTTCAATTGTAACATATCTAGCCCCTTCACGTTCACCATGTGAAACAAAATGGAAAACTTATAAATTATTTAATTCATGTCACATGCTTTGATGATTCATCCCACAACATCTTCTATTCAACTGAAATCTTTACCTTTTTGGCTGCTTTGTGAAGAAAGAAAGGTTCCTCAACATTTTCCTACACAATGGTTTCCATCGCCCCTGAGGTTGCAAGAGGTGAAGAACATGGTTTATGAAATGGAAGAACAATAAGTAAGTCCATTCCGTTGTCTTTAGAAGTTCTAATCAATCCAGTGACCTGCGATAATTGTTTCCTGAAGACGAACTAGGGAAGTATCTAAGTAGATGAAAGGGATAATTGAGGCTATTAGTTTTTAAGTAAAGGGTAAAATAGTCATGTCTGTTAAATCTATCCGAACTTCTCATTGTATTTTTATAGAAGGTGATAACTGATCAAATGTGTTACAATAAGTAAACGGTGCGGAGTGGGAACGGAAAATTTTGTAAGTTGAGACCAAAAGAGAAATATGATGATCATTCTTTTAATTAATTCTAATTATCATTGTTTTTCGAGACTCGATCAGGAATCATCATCACTAGCTGTCAGCCACACACCTTTAAATCTTTGATCTGCTTCTAATTTGACCGGATGGTTATTGGCGGCCAATGGTTGGACCAGTTGACCAATGGTAGTAGTTGGACCGCTTTAAAGCTCATCATAGTTTGATTCAAATAATTAAATCGACGAAACTAATCTTCAATGTTAACGGTGGGATCTGTGAACGTATAATTATATAAGTTGAGACCATAAGAGAGATATGATAGATCATCCTTGTAATTAACTCTAATTATTATACTATTGTTCCAAGCATAATAACCGCAACTTTTTGGAAAAATAACTACTTTTGAGATGATCATCGTTAGTGCATAGGTTTTATTGATTGTGGATCATGGATCCTGAAGTGTTGTCTGGATTAGTTATCCTCAGCAGATAGTGCAGGGACTCAGAGGATCAATGACCTTAATATTTCTTATGATTTCTGACAATTGTTCTCCATGTTTTCTAATGTCCGTACGTAGGTTATGGATGACGTGGACTAAGTTTTAGCTAGAATATCGAGAATAATTCGTTCAAGATGCTGCACATGTTGAATTCCACTAACGTTCATGGAGCTTGAACATGGTCATCCTTGAATTTCGGACTTAGTTGTTAGGTTAATTTAAAAGGGGTTGATCAAGTGTTAGATAGAACAATTATGATCACACACTTACACATTCACATACATTTCAAACCAGAGCTCTTGCTTAGCATTCAATCATTGTACCGAGGTTTTTATGCCGGCGATCTACTAGTGATCATGTTTTTTTCCTCGTATAAATCATCATGTTCATTACATCTTTTCCTTTCATATTCGATTATATTTTTATTCATCATTTAAGCACACTACCTCACAAATCAGATTTGGTTACATTATCCTTAATCATATTTTTTACCAAAACAATTTGACGCCCACCTTGAGGCAAGTGGTGCTTCAACTCTAAATTTTTTTATTCATTTCTACTCATTCTTATCAATTCCATAACACCATGGCCTCTCAAAGAAAATCCACTTCATCTGCTATGCCAATGGTGACATCATCTCAGAGTTCTATGTCGTTGCCTCCTATTCCCCCATCGTTCCAGTAGAATATTGAAAATGCTCAAAATAAGACATCATCCGCCTTCACAGGATCCAAAACTTATGCTACGTCATCTTCTATTAATACTGACAATGAACTTTTTGTTTTGTATTCCTAGATGAAAAGCTACCTGGAGCAGCAGAACAAGACTAACTAGAAGATCTTGCGAGAAATTGAAGACCTCAAGAAACAGAAGATGTTAGCAGAGGATCAGTCTCCACCGATGCCTAGGATGTTGGATTTTGTCACTCCGGCATCAACATTTCAGCATTCTAGAGGATCCACTTTCTAGTCTCAAGGAACCTTTATCCATTCACAAAGATCACTAGCGATGATTCAGTCTCCGGATCATTCTACCAACCTTGAGGATCACAAGAAATGTTCCAGCCTCAAGTATCCTACTTCCAGCATCAAGGATCTTCACCTCGAGTTCAAGGATCCATGGACTACCCATCAAGATCTTCGACATAAACTTTCATGGATCTAATGTCTTTCAGGATCAAGGATCCTCAAGGAGACAACACTGAGAAGCTCATAAATCCATTATGGGGATTTCATCCCTATGAAGACTATTTCTTC
This sequence comes from Scalesia atractyloides, assembly GCA_947069175.1. Classification (NCBI taxonomy): domain Eukaryota; kingdom Viridiplantae; phylum Streptophyta; class Magnoliopsida; order Asterales; family Asteraceae; genus Scalesia; species Scalesia atractyloides. Next base: position 13,305,788 of record CAMTDV010000116.1, on the reverse strand, counting down.
CTCTGGCCTCACTATAACGGCTGACATGTCTTATCCCAGATACACTTCTAGAATACCGCCTTTAAGCCAAATAGGAGGTAAAAATTTTCATAATACATCAATGGACACTAACTATGGTTGTATGCAGGATGCAGGCATCAGCCAGACCATGGTCAGGGAGTTGAAAAAGCTCAAGGATATGATATCCAACGTCCCAGGAATATTCAAGCCTATTCCTAATATTCCAGATAGAAGGCACAAGATATCTCGTTTTGCACCACCAATATGTAGTGCAGAGTTACCCAAACGCTTCCAAACCCCCCACATTAAGTTGTATGACGGTACAAGTGATCTAGAGGAGCACGTCGCACAATGCAGGGAGAGGCTGGAGATATACCCCATCCCTGAAAGCTTGCAAGAAGCTTGCTTGTGCAAAGGCTTTGGATCCACACTCACTGGATCAGCGTTGAAATGGTTGCTAAGTCTTCCTCCCTATTCCATAACTTCATTTTCACATTTAGTTAACATGTTTAATAACCAATTTTCCTATAGTAGAACGTTTGAAAGGTTACCGAGTGACTTATATAGGATAACCCAGGATCGTGATGAACCCTTAAGGGATTATCTCACTAAATTTGGAAGAGAATCCTTAGAGATCCCAAATATAGATGTTGCAACTGCTATTGAGGCATTTAAAATTGGATTGCAAAAGGATTCTCCTTTTTACGATGACCTTGTCATGACCCCTTGCATGAATTTGGACGAAGTTAGAAACAGGGCATTGAGATTCATCAGATTAGAGGATGACAAAAGAATCTAAGACAGGCTCTGTGGATCATCCAAGCATGAGTATAATGACAAAAAGCAAGGATCTTTCTAAAAGAATAACAGATCTAAGCCATACTCAAAACTTAATAATCTAAATGTCCACACGGTGGAACAAGATGAAGATGAGGAAGAATATCTAGAATTCTTAAAAATGAGAAGTCAAATTCCTTCAAAGATAAGTCCAAGTGGTTTGCATATCATTAGGATTTTGGGCATTTGAGAGACGAATGCATAACATTGAGGAGAGAAATTGGCTATCTTCTCAGCGGCAGAAAGAAATCAAGGACACGGGATCCTGATAATGTTCCAGAAAGAGCTGCTCCACCCCTAATTGACGCACAAGTGGTTAACTTCATTTCAGGAGGGTCAGACATTTGTGGCACTTCCTTCTCAGCAGGTAAGAGACATGCAAAGGAAACTAACAGAATGGTGAAAGACCCATTAGGACTTTAACATTAATGGATCAGAAAATAATATCCTTTGACAAGGAGCATGGGGTCAACATTCAAGATCCTCACCATGATGGTCTAGTCATAACACCATTTATTGCTAACCATTTTGTTTGCAATGGAGGAAGCTCTGTGAATATTGTGCAATTTAACGTGCTCAAGAAAATGAATATTCCAGAGACGGAGATCATACCATGATCTTCAGTACTTGTTGGCTTCTGCGGTGAAACCAAGAATACATTGGGGGACATCAAGCTACCCATATATATAGAGGGAGTAAACTCCATCAAAAAATTTGTGTAATTGATAGCTTCTCTTGTTGTAATGTGATTCTTGGTAGGCCCTGGATCCACGAGATGAAAGTAGTTCCCTCAACGTATCACCAGTGTGTAAAACTCCCAACTCCTTGGGGAGTAGTGAAGATAGATAGCGACCAACAGGAAGCTAAGAATTGCTATACCTCGAGACTAGAGCAACATAGCAGTTACGGAAACCTCCAAGGGACATAATGGAGGTAAGAGAACCGGATATCAAGGAGGTGTACTGGAACCTGAAGATCCTGAAATTAAGGTATTCATAGGATCAGGGATCCTTCAATCTATTGAAAAGGATCTTATATGCTTCCTTAAAAGAAGGAAAACTACCTTTGCATGGAAGCACGAAGACATGATAGGTATTTCCAAAGACAAAATTACACATAAGCTAGGCATTAACAAACCTTTCAGGCAATCCACCAGAAAAGAAGGAATTCACACCTTACAGGAATGCCATTATACAAGAAGAGGTAGATAAACTCTTAAAAGCAGGTATGATTAGGGAAGTAAAGTATCCTAGATGGTTAGCCAATCTAGTGGTAGTTCAAAAGAAAAACGGAAAGTATAGGGTATGTGTCGATTTCACTGACTTAAACAAGGCATGGCCCAAGGATCCTTTCCTTTTGCCACACATTGACTCTATGGTGGATGCTACCGCTGGTCATAAATTGCTGACCTTTATGGATGCTTCATCTTGATTTCAAAAAAAATATAGATGGAACCATCTGATCAAGAGGATACTGCATTCATGACCCTTACCGGTATATATAGTTATATTGCTATGCCTTTCATGTCACACCCTGACCTGTAACGGATATGGTAGTCGGGGCATGATTGGGTTTCATCAAAGCTCATGACATTTACTATTATAAAAGTTTCATATTTATTATTTCAAATTTAAATGAAATATTCCAATCAACACATAATCCATACAAACACAAAATGTTCTAAACAAAGCTTTCAAGTAATGTTTTATTTCTTCTAAGGCCCATATCCTATGTATTCCTTGCTTCAAACCTGTTCACCTATATCATGTGTAAATATAGAGATTTTGGTCAACATAAATTGGCGAGTGAATCCCATTTAAACATTAAAAAAATGATATGTTTATTATTTTAATAAAATGTGCATTACTCAAATATGAGAAACGTATATGTAATCTAAATCACAAACCACACAATCAACTAGTAATATACATGTGAGCACGATAAGCGATGTGCTGCGAGATCAAGGCTCAATCAAACGGAGCCGATCTAATATATTAGGCAACGCGACGCTCCACCCATAAGTAACGGGGAACAAATGGGCCTAATGTGAGAGCTTGACTGTAATGAGAATTGAAAAAAATAACAATAAACAACAATATCACATAGCACGTTAGATCACATAAGGTAATAGCACGAGGTTTGAATTAGTAAGATAAACAAAAGCGACACATGATACAGCCAAAAAACATAAGGGGAAGTTGTAAGATTCACTCACAATCGGTGCGATTATGATTCGACGAATATTATGCACGATTGAGATGCCAAGCGACGATAATGGCTAACCTAAACATTCGTATAATAATTTAGATAAATGTATTCTTTTGGTTAAGTTTAGTATTTTTTTAATTAGTTTGTTATTATTTAGATTGATTTATTATTACTTATATATATTTTGATTTGTGAATAAAATTCAATATATAAAATTATATATTTTTAGGGAAAATAATTAAAGGTTTTGGTTAATAAAAAAATATGTTTTTCCCTTGAATCGGGCCGGTCGGATCTAGGCAGCGTGTGGGATTCGAACTCGTGATCTCTCGTTTACGTGCACGCAGCTCGACCAACAGAGCAACGTGTCTAACCCGGAATATATTGAGATTTAATTATATTTATATACTTATCGGATTAAACCATAATTTGATTATTTTAAAAAGGTTTGTTATATTATAATGATTGTGCACTGAACCGGTTTCGAACTTGTGACCTCTGCTTCGTGTTGCACACAGCCTGACCAATTGGGTTGTGTGTCTAACCCGAAGGATATAAGATTTTAATTAATCTTATATACTAACTGAGTCGTTTCATGTGTGGGTTATAAAAAGGTTTTGTATTATTTAGGGAATCGGCAGCGTATCATGACTCGAGCCCGGGACCTGTGATTCATGTGCACACAGTCCATCCACTGGACTGTGTGTCTAACTTGGTGTAATTACAAATTTTAATTTCATTAATACACTCACTCACTTCGTCTTCTTCATTTCAAAAAATGCATAAATTGAATCTGTTTAACCCGATTTGTTTGGTTAGCAAATAAACTTTCAAACATGTACTGTTGAGATTAAATAGAAGAATGAAAAGGATTTAAGTGTGATGATATACCGATCAAAGATTGTCTTCGATATTCCGTCGAAGTTCCGGCGGTTGAGTAGATTCCGGCAAAGTGTTTCTTGAAGAACAGAAACTTGCAGAGAGTTTAGAGTGGGTGTTGGTGCGTTCTAATTGAGTTATGAAATTCCTATTTATAGAGTAAAGCAGTAGCTTGGTTGAATTTTCGGTTTCATGAGTTTCGGTCAAAAATTAAATGCCGAAATGATTGTATAACCGATTTGAAGGTTGTTGACTCGATGATTGAGTCTATTACATGATTTGAAATGGTTACATCCGTTAATTGCAGAGGAAACCAGGATTTTGATGATTGTCGGTGATTTAGCTTGGCTACTTCTTTTTGAATCTGGATCAAAGGAATGAGAATCCAAGTGGTTATTTGGTTTGAGATATAACAGATGTGGGCAATTGGTGTAGTGGTGTGTTGTGTGTTTGGTTTGGGTGGAGACCCGGGTTCGATCCCACGGTCCACCCTTTATTTATTTTTTGGACTTAATAATTATTATATTTATATATTTTATTTATTATTATTATTTTATTATTTCTAATAATATAACGAATTCCTTAAATGTTTATCATAAATGCGTAACGAAAAATCATAACATATACTTGAGTTACAAAACGGAGCGGGTTTTAGAACTCGTTTTTCGTAAGATGTTACAGTAACCCCTACTTTTAGAAATTTCGTCCTGAAATATAAGTGGTAGTAGGTTTATCTTGAAAAAGATGAGGGTATTTTTCGCGCATCGAGTCTTCACGTTCCCAAGTGAATTCAGGTCCTCGTTTTGTCTCCCAACGCACCCTTACTATAGGAATTCGACTTTGTTTTAAGCGTTTTCGGTCCATTATTTCTACAGGTCGCTCTACAAAATGCATCGACTCATCAATCTAAATATCTTCTAACGATATACGGAGGTTTTCGTCGGCAAGGCACTTTTTCAAGTTAGAAACATGGAACATCGGATAAATCTTGCTGAGTTCTTCAGGTAAGTCAAGCTTGTAGGCTACAGGACCAACTCTCTCGAGTATTTTAAATGGTCCAACATAGCGAGGTGCGAGCTTGCCTTTTTGTCCAGATCGAACAACTCCTTTCCATGGTGATACTTTCAAAAGTACTTGATCGCCAACACAAAACTCGAGCGGCTTTCGTTGTTTGTCAGCATAACTCTTTTGATGACTCTGAGCTGCTAAAAGATTATTGCGGATTTGAAGAATCTTATCGGTTGTTTCTTGGATTAATTTCGGTCCGGTGATCTGTGCTTCACCGATTTCGTGCCAACATACAGGTGATTGCCACTTACAACCGTATAATGCTTTAAAAGGAGCCATACCGATGCTAGAGTGATAACTATTATTGTATGAGAATTCGACCAATGGTAGATGAGTATCCCAATTGCCCTTGAAGTCGATGACACATGATCGTAACATGTCTTCAAGAGTCTGTATGGTGCGCACAGATTGACCATCAGTTTGAGGATGGAAGGCAGTGCTGAGATCTAAGCGAGTACCTAACGCTGATTGTACGGCTTGCCATGTTCGTGAATTAAAATGGCCATCTCAATCCAAGATGATGCTCAAAGTCACACCGTGTCGACTTACAATTTCATCAATGTAGATACGAGCTAACTTCTCTTTTATATAGTCTTCGCAGATCCGAATGAAATAAGCAGATTTAGTAAGGCGATCCACAATAACCCAAATCATATCATGCCCACTGGAGGTGCGACGTAACCCGGTAATAAAATCCATGGTTATATTTTCCCACTTCCAAACGGGTTATCAGGTTGAACAAGTAAGCCTGAGGGTCTTTGATGTTCGGCTTTAACTTTCGAACATGTGAGGCACTTGGAGACAAAAATGGCGATATCCTTCTTCATTCCGGGCCACAAGTAAGAGTATCGTAGATCTTGATACATCTTATCAGCACCCGGATGTATGGAGTATCGTGTTTTGTGGGCTTCATTCATGAGAAATGTATGAAGATTGTCACAATCAGGTACCCAAATACGATCCAGATAATAAAAAATACCATCGGACTTTGATTCTAACCTGGTTTCAGCTCCACAAGATAATTCATCTCGCAAATCATTCTCTGTGACAGAGGTATTTGAGCTTCGCGAATGCGTCTTTGGAGGTCAGTTATGATTTGAGAACACAACAGGTGAATGGAGTTAGCATATTCTCTTCGACTAAGAGCATCTTCTACGACATTGGCTTTACCAGGATGGTAACGAATTTCACAATCATAATTATTCAAGAGTTCGACCCATCGTCGTTGCCCCATGTTTAACTCTTTCTGATTGAAGATATGTTGAAGGCTCTTGTGGTCAGTGTAAATCTCATACTTTATACCATAGAGATAATGTCTCCATATCTTTAGAGCACAACTGCTCCAAGTTCCAGGTCGTGAGTGGTGTAATTCTTCTCGTGGACGTTGAGTTGCCTTGAGGCGTAGGCTATCACCTTTCCTCTTTGCATTAAGACACACCCTAGTCCCTACCCTGATGCGTCACAATAGACCACAAAGTCATCACAACCGTCAGGGAGAGTGAGGATAGATGCATCACAAAGTCTCTGCTTCAAAGTTTGGAAAGCCTCTTCTGTTTGGGCCCCCAATCAAAGGGCGTGCCCTTATGAGTCAAGGCTGTGATTGGTAAGGCAATGCGGGAGAAATTGGCGATAAAACGTCGATAATAACCCGCTAAATCGAGAAATGATCTAACTTCAGTAGGAGTGCGTGGCGCCTGCCATTCTTATACTGCTTTGATCTTTGCAGGGTCGATATGAATTCCTTTGTTGTTAACAACGTGACCAAGGAATTGAACTTCCTTTATCCAGAATTCACATTTTGAAAACTTAGCGTATAGCTATTCAGAATTCAAAAGTGTTAGGATATGTCGTAGATGTCGTTCATGATCTGACTTGGTCTTGAAATAAATAAGAATATCATCAATAAATACGATAACGAAACGATCAAGGTAGGGTATGTACACCTATTCATTAAATCCATGAAAACGGCGGGAGCATTTGTCAATCTAAAAGACGTGACCTTGAAATTATAGTGACTGTAGCGAGTTCGAAAGGCAGTCTTTGGAATGTCTTCTTCACGTACTCTAGGCTGATGATAGCCAGATCGAAGATCGATTTTTGAGAAACAGGTGGCACCCTGAAGTTGATCTAGAAGATCATCAACGCGAGGTAAAGGATAATGGTTTTTGATGGTCAGTTTGTTGAGCTCTCGATAATCGATGCACATTCGAAAAGTTCCATCCTTCTTCTTGACGAAAAGAACCGGCGCACCCTAAGGTGATGAGCTAGGGCGTATGAACCCTTTGTCAGTCAGCTCTTGCAGCTGACTAACTAACTCTTGCATTTCAGACGGGGCTAACCGATATGGAGATTTTGCAACTGGAGTGGCACCAGGTACAAGATCGATTCAAAATTCGACTTCTCGCATAGGAGGAAGTCCGAAACGTTGTCTGGAAAGACTTGAGGAAAATATCTAACAATCAGAATATCTTCAAGTTTCTTCTCCTTGCCTCCTTTCTTGACGATGTGGGCTAAGAATGCTATGTAATCCTTGTGAAGATACTTTCGGGCTTGAAGACATGACATCAGCTTGAGTCCTTTGGATGGGGTTTCTCCAAAAATACGAAGAGTTTGATCGTCGGCAAGTGGAATTCTAATATATATTTTTCATAACATACCACCTCGGCATGATGTTGACTGAGCCAGTCCATACCAGTGATGATATCGAGGCTTCGCAATTTCACAGGAATGAGATTGATTGGAAAATCATGATCATTAAGAGTAAGAGTGCAGTCGCGAAAGATGGAATCCGACATAATAGGTTCACCGTCTGCTACTTCTACTGTAAATGATTCGGGTAGACTAACGCGAGGTAACCCAAGAATAGATTCGAACTCTAGGGACACAAAACTCTTATCCGTGCCAGTGTCAAAAAGAATAGATGCATAACTATTATTAATGGGAACCGTAGCGTTGACCACGTTGTTATCCGCCGTAGCCTGATTGGCGTTGATGTTAAAAGCTCTACCTCAAGCTGGTGGGTTGGCTTGATTGGCTTGGTTCACAGGATTAGCTTGGGCTTGCACGTTGATGATGTTCACTAATCGCGGGCAGGTGTTGCGGAAATGAGTTGGATCACCAGAATTGAAACAAGCTCTGACGTGTGGCATCATAGGGTAGTTAGGTTGGTAAAAGGGTTGAGCCATAGGCTTAGCAGGTGGTAGTAGTAGTAGAGGTTGTTGGCAGGGAACATGGCCCACTATTTTGTTGTTGGTTTGGGCTAGTGGTTGGTTGCGGGCTTGTCTTTGAAGTGAACGGCAAGTTTGGATTGTATGGCCTACTCGGCCACACCTTGTGCAGTGGAGACATGGTTCTCAAGAGGGTGATGGTATTGGCATCGATTGCACTTCGGGTGAGGTCCTGTGTATTGCTTCTTGAATGGAGCGGTAGGGGGAGCAACTTGGGTGATTGGAGCGGCTGCAATGGGTTGATTGTATAGCATTGGCTGATTGGATTAGTAAAATTCTTCCCATTTCGCTTTCTTTTGCCAGCGAATCGAGAAGAGGATCCAGCTTGAGTTGGTTAGGGGTTTCGGCTGGTCTTTTATCTTTCTTCTTCTCATCTTTGAAATCCCCATTCCTGATGTGGTTTTCGGTGAGCTCAGTAGCTAGCTCCATTGCTGCTTCCAGAGTTGCAGGCGTAGTACTCATCACAAAGTCCTGAATCTTTTAAGGAAGACGCCGAATGTAGTGCTCGATCAGACGGTAGAGGGGAGTGAAAAAAATTTGGAATCATTTGATTCAACTCGAGAAACCTCTTGTTGTAGGTTATATGATCTCCCTCTTTTTGTTTTAGAAAATAGAACTCATCCTCCAGCTTTTTAATTTCACTTCTTTTGCAGAAGCGTCTTGTCATGAGTTCTCGAAGTTGTTCCCAAATTAAGGCTACTGCGGTTTAGGCGCCTCTTCTGCCCTTTTCGGCATTCCACCATGTGAGTGCTACCCTAAATAGACGACAAGTAGCATAACGAACCTTATGGTCGTTGGGACCGTCACAACTGAGGAAAAGTACTCTCTATTTCTTCAAACCATCAAAGGAGAGTAGTGACCCCTTCAGTTCCCTCGTACTTTGGTGGGTCACATGAGTTGAAGTGCTTGTAAGTGCACTTGGAGGTGTTTGTGGGAGGGTTAACAGCATTTTGTCCCTCTTCGTTGATTGGGTTGACAGGGTTAGCGGCAAGAGCTTATTGAACTTGAATTACGATATCGGGAATCACGACGGCCATTTGTTGAGCTATTTGAGCAGCCATGCGCTCGCCGGATTTTTCTGATCTCCTACCTCCACGAGAGTGCCTAGAAGACATCTACAGGAAATACGTAACGAGATTATAAGTTTGGCGTATAGGTGTCATGTGTGTCGTATAAAATTAAACATCCACAAATTAAATAAAATCCATTACATCCATAGGATGTCTTGGGCTTTGCTCATGTTTGGGCCTCCATATGTCCCCTATACTTGGCCTAGGTAGTCATGTGGGCCCCCATGACTACTGGGCTTTGTAGGGTTCACATTGGTTTTGGCATGTTAACACTCGCACCACCCGAATGAAAATCATAAAACATGATTGCAAGGTGTAAGTCGGAAGGTGTCCTGGTGTACACACAATGACAACTCAAAGTGGGGTTAGTTCACACGACGTTTGGTGTGGCATGCTTTGGCCTAATAGGTCCTTCATGCTCTCATCGTTAGTCCCAAGTAGGCAACTGGTCCAGTATTTTGGATTTATACGAATGTCAATCCTAGACAGGGCGTTTCGACTACCGCTACTTGTACCCTTCCAGTTAGTACATGCCCGTCATAGAACTCACTTTGATGAGATTGAAAAATAAAAACATCACAAATGTTTTTTGAAAAGAAAAGCAAGAAAATGTTTAAATATGTGAGAATCAAGACGTGCGTTAAGACGATAATATATGCGTATATATATGCATGTTATATTGACAATATTTATAACACATTGAATGTCACACAAAATCATATAGTAATGAAAGTGTTTGCATGTAATTGTGTGTGTGAGAGATGTAAAACAAGTAAATGTCATAAGTTTGCATGTAACCAACTTAACACGTAAGCAATTAAATTCTAATCCTGACCTGCAGCGGATATGGTAGTCGGGGCATGATTTGGTTTTCATCAAAGCTCATGACATTTACTATTATAAAAGTTTCATATTTATTATTTCAAATTTAAATAAAATATTCCAATCAACACATAATCCATACAAACACAAAATGTTCTAAACAAAGCTTTCAAGTAACGTTTTATTTCTTCTAAGGCCCATGTCCTATGTGTTCCTTGCTTCAAACCTGTTCACCTGTATCATGTGTAAAAATAGAGATTTGGGTCAACATAAGTTGGCGAGTGAATCCCATTTAAACATTAAAAAAATGATATGTTTATTATTTTAATAAAATGTGCATTACTCAAATATGAGAAACGTATATGTAATCTAAATCACAAACCACACAATCAACTATTAATGTACATGTGAGCACGATAAGCAATGTGCTACGAGATCAAGGCTCAATCAAACGGAGCCGATCTAATATATTAGGCAATGCGACGCTCCACCCGTAAGTAACGGGGAACGAATGGGCCTAATGTGAGAGCTTGACTGTAATGAGAATTGTAAAAAAATAAAAATAAACAACAATATCACATAGCACGTTAGATCACATAATGGTAATAGCACGAGATTTGAATTAGTAAGATAAACAAAAGCGACACAGGATACACCCCAAAAACATGAATAAAAAGGGGAAATTGTAAGATTCACTCACAGTGGGTGCGATTATGATTCGACGAAGATTACGCACGATTGAGATGCCAAGCGACGATAATGGCTAACCTAAACATTCGTATAATAATTTAGATAAATGTATTCTTTTTGTTAAGTTTAGTGTTTTTTTTAATTAGTTTGTTATTATTTAGATTGATTTATTATTACTATATATATTTTGATTTGTGAATAAAATTCAATATATAAAATTATATATTTAGGGAATATAATTAAAGGTTTTGGTTAATAAAAAAATATGTCTTTCCCTTGAATCGGACCGGTCGGATCTAGGCAGCGTGTGGGATTCAAACTCGTGACCTCTCGTTTACGTGCATGCAGCTCGACCAACTGAGCTACGTGTCTAACCCAGAATATATTGCAATTTAATTATATTTATATACTTACCGGATTAAACCATAATTTGATTATTTTAAAAAGGTTTTTTATATTATAAGGACTGTGCATGGAACCGGTTTCGAACTTGTGACCTCTGCTTCGTGTTGCACACAGCCCGACCAATTGGGTTGTGTGTCTAACCCGAAGGATATAAGATTTTAATTAATCTTATATACTAACTGAGTCGTTTCATGTGTGGGTTATAAAAAGGTTTTGTATTATTTAGGGAATCGGTAGCGTTCATGACTCGAGCCCGGGACCTGTGATTCATGTGCACACAGTCCATCCACTAGACTGTGTGTCTAACCTGGTGTAATTACAAATTTTAATTTCATTAATACACTCACTCACTTCGTCTTCTTCATTTCAAAAAATTCATAAACTGAATTTGTTTAACCCAATTTGTTTGGTTAGCAAATAAACTTTTAAACATGTACTGTTGAGATTAAATAGAAGAATGAAAAAGATTTAAGTGTGATGATATACCGATCAAAGATTGTCTTCGATATTCCGGCGAAGTTCCGGAGGTTGAGTAGATTCCGGCGAAGTGTTTCTTGAAGAACAGAAACTTGCATAGAGTTTAGAGTGGGTGTTGGTGCGTTCTAATTGAGTAATGAAGCTCCTATTTATAGAGTAAAGTAGTAGCTTGGTTGAATTTTTGGTTTCATGAGTTTCTGTCAAAAATTAAATGCCGAAATGATTGTATAACCGATTTGAAGGTTGTTGACTCGATGATTGAGTCTATTACATGATTTGAAAACGGTTACACCGTTAATTGCATAGGAAACCGGGATTTTGATAATTGTCGGTGATTTAGCGTGGTTGCTTCTTTTTGAATCCGGATCGTTTATCATAATAAGTATTATATTTATATATTTTATTTATTATTATTATTGTATTATCTTTATTATTATTTATTTTATTAATTCTAATAATATAACGAATTCCTTAAAAGTTTATCATAAATGCGTAACAAAAAATCATAACATATACTTGAATAACAAAATGGAGCGGGTTTTAGAACCCGTTTTTCGTCAGATGTTACATTTCGGACAAAGAAATGTAGGTGCAACATACCAAATACTTGTCAACATTATCTTCAAAGACCAAATTGGTGATACCATGGAAGTCTACATTGATGATATGGTAGTCAAGTCCAAGAAGGTGGAGGATCATCTTAAAGATTAGGAAGTTGCATTCAATATCCTCGACTGTTACATCATAAAGCTAAATCCTTCGAAATGCCACTTTTGTGTCAAAGCTGGAAAGTTCTTGGGTTACATGGTGACGAAAAGAAGAATTGAAGCCAGTCCTGAGTAAATAAATGCGATTATGAACTTAAAATCTCCTACTAGTGCAAAAGATGTCCAAAGGATAACAAGAAGGATCGCAACTTTGAACAGGTTTATTTCAAATTCCTCAGAAAAGTGCAAGGACTTCTATGACATCCTGAGGAAGAACAAGAAATTTGAGTGGACAGAAAAACATGAAGCCACACTCAAAGCTCTTAAGGATTATCTATCCTCAGTACCACCTCTGATGAAACTTGTGGATGGTGAACCATTATCCTTGTACTTGGCTGTGTCTGGTTAAGTGCAATATTTTGTGGATGGTGAACCATTATCCTTGTACTTGGCTGTGTCAGGTTAAGTGCAATATTAATTAAGGATCCTGAAGGCCAACAACACCCAATATATTATGTAAGTAAAAGCCTTCTTGATGCTAAGGCCAGGTATTCTCATTTAGAAAAATTGATTCTTGCATTAATCATGGTTTCAACTAAACTAAGACATTATTTTGAAACTCATACTATTTTTGTAAAAACTAATTTCCCAATTAAGAATGTTCTGAGGAAACCAAAAATGTCAGGCAGGATGGCGAAATGGGAAGTGAAGCTTAGTGCATGTGATATAAAATATGAACCAAGGATTGCTATCAAGTTTCAAGCATTGGCTGACTTTGTGGATGATTTCAGTAGTGAACTACAGAGAGAAGCTGAATTGGAGGTTCAACAACTGGCAAATGCTTTCGATTCTTTTAGCATAACATAGGTACCCAGAGAAGAAAATGCAAGGGCAGATACCTTGGCAAAATTGGGATCAGCCCTAAAAATTCCACAAGACATAAAAATACCTATTGTGAACATTCTCTTTCCTGCTTTAGTGGAGAACGATGTGATAGAAATAGTGAAGGATAGTGTAGCAGCATCCAGTGATTCACATCCCAATTCAAGATCCTGGATCCTTCCAATCCTGAAGTTTATCCAGAATGGAGAAGTCCCCACAGCAAAGAATCCTAGAGCCTTTAGGGTCAAGGTATCTCAGTTAACCATAATAAATAACACTCTATACAGAAGATCTCTTGTAGGTCCCTATTTGTGATGCATTGAGGATCCTGAGATCTAAGAAGTGTTGAAGGATTTCCATGAATGAGACTACAGATATCATACCAGGTGTTTTCGTCAAAAATCCGATTAAGGATAATGTAACCAAATCTGATTTGTGAGGTAATGTGCTTGAATGTTGAACAATTGAACGATCAAAAATGAAATGTAAATGGCTATGAACACAATGATTTATACAACAAAAAAGCCCTTGATCTTTAGAAGATCTCCGGCATTAAAAAACCTTAGATAGTGAAAACTATCACTATCAACTATATTGAACAAAAAAATGCGATTACAACTTTGGATGTTGATCAAGTGTTTTACAATTGAATGCTAAGTGTGTAGAGCATTATTGTTTTCCATGTATACGAGTGTGCGTGGTTTTTGATTCGTAGTGTGTGTATACGAAAGTGATAACTGTCCTACAACACTTGATCAACCCGTTATATTTCAGAGATACAAAATAACTGAAAATTAAGCATGTCCACGTTAATTCCCCATGACCGTTGTGGAAATCGCATGTGCGGCATCTAAAATAAATCTTCCTCGAGATTCCAGCTAAGACTCAGTCTATTTCATTGATAACCTGCACGTGAATATTAGAAAATGTGGAGAACAATTGTTAGAAATCATAAGTAATGTTAAGGATCCTTGATCCTCCGAGTCCCTGCACCATCTGCTAAGGATAAATGATCCAGGCAACGCTTCAGGATACATGATCCATAACTAGAAAAACCTATGCCCTAACAATTGCCCCCAATGTGGCAGTTGTGATAAGGATACACAGCTGTCATATTGCTATTAGAATCGAACTAGCCATTGTTGCATGTAACTAGTCATTACACTGCCTAACGTCATTGATAAGACCTGCTATAACCGTCATTAAAAAATATAGGGTTAGAGATAACTCCTCAAGTGCCTTTAAAGATCAGAAGATCCTTCTGTTTGTGGAGGACGAAGCCTTTTACACCCTTCATTCTTAATCTTCCTACACTTAAAACAATTTGTAACACCCTATATCAACCTGAGTGGACAGGCCATGTATTGTTGGTAGAAGCCCAGGTTGATCATTTTAATAACCTTACAGGGTTTTAGATAAAATCTAATATTCTGGCTATTTATGTGTTCAAAGCTTTGGTTTGATATTTTTGTGATTTTCCATTCAAATAGAATGTTTGTGAAAAATCATAAGTTTTACCTTATAAGAATTTAGAAAAACTTAGGTTCTTAAAAATTTACCAACTCTTGTATATAATAAACTTAGATAAGATCTGGTTAGATACAAGTAGATAAGTCACATACCCTTAATTGCAAGGTTCAAGGCGAAGTCAATAAGATAGACAAGTATGAGAATAAAACATACCAGAAAATCCAAGTAAGGATTTTATATCCTTGGGAACTACCTTTGTACAAACAAACTAGACACCATTGGATTAACTTTAAGGATCCAGGATCCTTTTTTACTTAACTTGTGAATCTCCAAGCTCCAAAACCTGTTGCAATCAACTTGGGACTAAGCCAAATAAACTAGGGACACGCCCGTAACTAGGGACAAGCCCAAAAGATACTTGGGTCTGGCCCAAACTAGGGACAAGCCCACATAAGTGAGATGAAAATGCCAAAACCTTAGCTAACGTGAAAACTTTAGAAACCTTAGAATAATGGATGTATGGTACATCTACCATTATTCTTGAGATCCTACATATGGCCAACATCAATGAAATTGCCAGCTACTCAAGCATGTATTGGTCCCGTTGCCTCGAACCATACTTGGATAAACACGTGCTACTAGCGGGGTGTCAAAACTCAATTCATTTGAAAGATGAAAACTTTAAACCTTAGAACTGGGGACAAGCCCATGAAAACTGGGGTCAATCCCAAAGAATACTTGGGTCCGGTCCAAACTAGTGCTTTAGGAGCTTGCCTACTATATCCATTCCCCACTTCATGAGTGCCCAAGAGGAAATTATAGGATATAAATGCTCTGCTGGTTGATGTAGGATGTTGCTATGTCTTCTGCAAGCGTCACATTCCCTTCATAGTCTAATGCATCCTTATTCATTGTGGGCCAGCAGTAACCTTTTCTAAGGATCCTTGAGAATAGTGCTCTGTCCCCAATAGATTTCCACAGTCTCCTTCATGGAAATCCTTTAAAACCTCTTTAATTTATGGATCCTCAATACATCACAAATAGGGACCTGCAAGAGATCTTTTATACCAAATGTTATTTAATATAGTAAATAGTTCATAATTGGAAGGATCCAGATCCTGAAGCGGCTGCACATCACTAGGTACAATTGCAGTATCCTCAACTATTTCCAATGCTTCACAGCATGAAAAAGAATATGGATAATAGGTATCCTCACGTCTTCTAGTATCTTTAAGGCTGATCCTAAATTTGCCAGCGTGTCTGCCCTAGCATTTCTTCTCTAGATGCCTGCGTTATGCTAAAAGAATCGAAAGCATTTGCTAGTTTTTTGACAGTTTTTAAATATTTGATTAATTTCTCTCCCTTCACAGCATATGAGCCATTATAATGGTTAGTAATTAGCAATGAATCTATGTACACTTGAAGATACCTGATCCTCATTTGTTTAGCTAATTGCAAACCTGCTATTAGGGCCTCGTACTCTTCTTCATTGTTAGTTGTCTAAAATTCACAGGCAATGGACTGGGGTATTATGTGCCCCTATGGCGACTTTAGTAGTACTCCTAGCCTGGTTCCTTTGACATTTGAGGCTCCGCCGGTGAAGAGTGTCCAAGGATCCTTGGTCTCCTCAAGTTGTTGAACCTCTAATTCAGCTTCCCTTTGTAGATCACTACTGAAATCAGCCACAAAGTTTGCCAAAGCTTAAGACTTAAGAGAAGTTTTTGGTTCATATTTTATATCATATGCACTAAGTTTGACTACCCATTTCGCTATTCTTCCTGACATTTCAGGTTTCCTGGCTTTGACATCAAGAAGGCTTTTACTTACATAATATGCTGGATGTTGTTGGCCTTCATGATCCTTAACTAACACTGAACTTACCGCTTTACCTGATAAGTACAAGGATAATGGTTCACCATCCTCTTGTTCATCAAGGCTGGTGCTGAGGATAGATAATCGTTAAGAGCCTTGAGTGCAGCTTCATGCTTCTTAGTCCACTCAAATTTCTTGTTCTTCCTCAGGATATCGTAAAAATCCTTGCACTTGTCTGAGGGCTTTGAAATGAATCTGTTCAGGGCCACAATCCTTCCTGTCAATCTCTGGACACCTTGGCATTGGCAGGAGATTTTATATTCATAATCACTTTAATCTGCTCAGGGCTTGCTTCAATCCCTCTTTTGGTCACCATGGTCCTAGGAACTTCCTAGCTTTAACACCAAAATGACACTTTGAGGGATTCAGCTCATGTTGTATTGATCAAGGATGTTGAATGCCACTTCAAGATCCTTGAGATGATCCTCTGCTCTCTTGTACTTGACCACCATGTCGTCTATATACACTTCCATAGTGTCTCCAATCTGCTCTTTGAACATCATATTGACTAGTCTTTGATAGGTGGCACCTGCATTTCTTAGTCCAAAAGGCATTGCAATATAACAGTATATACTAGTAGGAGTAATGAATGTTGTATCCTCTTGATCAGATGGTTCAATCTGAATTTGTTGGAATCCAGAGGAAGCATCCATAAAGGTTAGCAACTCATGTCCTGCTCTTGCATCCACCATGTAATCAATGTTTGGTAGTGGGAAAGGATCCTTGGGACATGCCTTATTTATATCTGAAAAGTTAACACATACCCTCCACTTATCGTTTTTCTTTTGAACAACCACCACATTGGCCAACCATCTTGGATACTTAACTTCCCTAATCATAACTACCTTCAAGAGTTTGTCTACTTCCTCTAGGATGATAAGGTTCCTTTCAGGAGCAAATTTTCTTCTTTTTTTATGAATTGGCCTGAAAGATTTACCAATTCCCAATTTATGAGTTATAATATCTTTAGATATACCTATCATATCCTCATGTTTCCAAGCAAAGGTAGACTTTCTTCTTTTCAGGAATGATATTAGATCCTGCTCTATACTGTCAAGGATACCGGATCCTATGAGGACTTTAATTTCAAGATCCTGAGGATCCAGTATTGCATCCCTGATGTCTTACTCTGCTGCCTTCAGGACACTCCTTGGAGGTTGCTATAATTGTAATGCCACCCTTGGTGTGACGCCGCTTTCATTGAAGAGGTGTAATAATTCTTGGCCGCTTGCTGATCGCTTTCTGCCCCCCCCCCCCCCAAGGTGTTGGTAGTTTTACACATTGGTGGTAGGTTGATGGTACATCTTTCATTTCATGAATCCAAGGCATACCAAGGATAACATTGCAACTAGACAAGCAGTCAATAACACAAAATTTTTGTATAAAGTTTACCCCCTCGATATAGATTGGGAGTTTTATGTCCCCCGGCGTGTTTTTCATTTCACCGTTGAATCCCACAAGGACAGATGATATTGGAATTATTTTTGTTTCTGGGATATTCATCTTTTTCAGGACATCAAGTTTTATGATGTTCACAGAGCTTCTACCATCAATGAGGATCCTGCGAACAAAGTGGTTAGCTATAAATAAAGTAATAACTAAGCCATCATGATGAGGATCCTGAATATCAACACGATCATCCTCATCAAAGGAATAACTTTCTGCTAAGTTAGAGTGGTGGTCCTAATGGGCTTGTCTCCATTCGCCAACTTGGTTTCTTTGGCATGCCTCTTCGCTGCTGAACGAGGTTCCACATATATCTGACCCTCCGGAGATAAAGTTTATGATATGTGCATTGGCCGGGGGTGGAGCAGCTTTTTCTGCAACATTTTTAGGATCCTAGATCCTTGACTTCTTCCTGCCCAGCAACTCTTTCATGTGCCCCTTACTGAGGAGATATCCAATTCCTCTCCTTAAAGTTACGCATTCGTTTGTCAAATGCCCAAAGTCTTCATGGTATGCACACCACTTGGACTTATCCTTGAAGGAGTTAGATTTCTCGTTCTTTTTCGGCCACCAAGCTTTTTCACCTAAGTTCTGCAAGGCAAGCATCAATTCATTATTATTAACAGAAAAGCAGTGTTTAGATATTCGAGGATATTCCTCCTCATCATCATCTTGCTCAACTGAATGAACATTCTAATTTTCAGGCTTGGAGTACGGCTTGGATCTGTTATTCTTTTTGAAGGATCCTTGCTTCTTGTCGTTGTACTCCTGCTTGTTAGAACTGGTGAGCAAGTCTTGTATTCTCATATCATCATCTAATCAGATGAATCTCAGAGTCCTGTTTCTTACTTCGTCCAGGTTCCTGCAGGGGGTCATGACGGGTCATCGTAAAATGGAGAATCCTTTTGTAATCCCATTTTAAATGCCTCAAAAACAGTTGCAACATCTAGCTTTAGGATTTCTAAGAATTCTCTTCCAAACTTAGTGACATAATCCCTTAAGGATTCATTGCAAGCCTGGGTTATCCTATATTAGTCACTAGTTAGCCTTTCAAAAGTTCTACTGCATGAAAACTGGTTATCAAATAGGTTAACTAAATGTGAGAATGAAGTAACAGAGTGGGAAAGAAGACTTAGCAGCCATTTAAGTGATAATCCAATGAGTGTGGATTTGAAGCCCTTACACAAGCAAGCTTCTTTTAACCTTTCGAGAATGGGGTTTATCTCCATTCTCACGTATTGTGCCACATGTTCCTCTGGATCAGTTGTTCCATCATACAACTTCATGTTGGGTGTTTAGAAGCGTTTTGGAATCTCTGTCTGGCATATGGGTGGTGTAAAGCGAGACACCATGTATTTCCATCCGAGATTTTAGGAATAGGCTTAACTATTCCTCGAACGATGGATATCATATCCTTGAGCTTTTGTAGCTCCCTGGCCATAGTCTGACTGATCCCTGCATCCTGCATGAAACCATAATTAGTATCCATAATGGTATTATTAAAAGTGTTACCTTCTGTTTGACTTAAATGTGGTATTGCAGAAGTATATTGATAAGAGACGTCTGTTGTCACAATAGGGCTTGAGGAAGCAATAGTTTCCATTGCGATGAAGTCCCCATCATGGTCTTCAGAGCTTCTAAGTGGTTGATTCCTTGAGGATCCTTGATCCTGAAAGACGTTGGATCTAGGATACATTAGTGCTGAGGGCGTTGATAGATAATCCATGGATCCTTGAACCCGAGCCGAGGATCATTGATGCTGAAAGTAGGATCCCTAAGACTGGTGCGTTCCCTATGATCCTCAAGGTTGGTAGAAGGAGCCTTAAGGCTAAGTTGTCCCCAATGATCCTTGCCGAATGATAGAGGATCCTTGAGGTTGGAAGTAGGATCCTAGAGGCTGCACAGTGGATCCTCTAGCACGTTGGATTGTTGATGATGGAGTAGCAAAATCCAATAACCTAGGCAACAGTGGAGACTGATCCTCTGCCTGTTTTTCTGCTTCTTGATATCATCAATTTCATGAAGGATCTTCTGGTTCATTTTGTCTTGCTGCTGCATGTAGCTTTTAATCTGCAAAAACAAATCAGAAATATAACGTTAGTGTTAGTAGAAGATGAAGTAGTAGAAGTTTTTGATCCTTGGAAGACAGATGATGTCTTTTTCTTGACATTTTCAGCATTCTTCTGGAATGGTGGGAGAATGGGAGGCAAAGGCATAGTGGTTTGAGATGAGGTAACCGCCGACATGGAACTTGAAGTAGCTTTCCCCTGAGAGGCCATGAAGTTGATGGAAATGAACAAAAATTCTTACAATTGAAGCACCACTTGCCCCACGTTGGGCACCAAATTATTTTGGTCAAAAATCCGATTAAGGATAATGTAACCAAATCTGATTTGTGAGGTAGTGTGCTTGAATGATGAACAATTGAATGATCAAAAATGAAATGTAAATGGCTATGAACACAAAGATTTATACGAGGAAAAAGCCCTTGATCTTTAGAAGATCTCCGGCATAAAAAACCTCAGATAGTGAAAACTATCACTATCAACTATAATGAAAAAAAGATGAGATTACAACTTTGGATGTTGATCAAGTGTTTTATAATCGAATGTTAAGTTTGTAGAGAATTCTGGTTTGCAATGTATGTGAGTGTGTGTGTTTTCAGATTCGTAGTGTGTATACGGAAGTGATAACTATCCTACAACACTTAATCAACCCATTATATTTCAGAGATAACAAAATAACCAAAAATTAAGCTAGTCCATGTTCATTCTCCATGACCGTTGTGGAAATATCACGTACGGCATCTAAAACGAATCTTCCCTGAGATTCCAGCTAAGACTCAGTCCATTTCGTTGATAACCTGCATGTGAATATTAGAAAACATGGAGAACAATTGTTTGAAATCATAAGTAATGTTAAGGAACCTTGATCCTCCGAGTCCCTACACCATCTGCTAAGGATAAGTGATCTAGGCAATGCTTCAAGATACATGATCCAAATTAGAAAAACCTATGCCCTAACACAGGGGGCAGAGCCTTATTCTCCAGAATCCTTAGGACAGGTTACTTCTGGCCCACCATGAAGAAAGACGCAATAGAATATGCAAGGAAGTGTGATGCTTGCCAAAGACACATTAATATCTTTCACCAGCCAGCAGAGCCTTTATATCCTATAATTTCCTCTTAGCCATTCATGAAGTGGGGAATGGATATAGTAGGCAAGCTCCCTAAGGCACCAGGTGGAAAAGTCTTTATTCTAGCCATGATCGACTACCTCTCCAAATGGATAGAAGCAAAAGCTATTGTTCAAGTTAGAGAAAAGGAAGTTATATCCTTTAACAAAAGAAATATTAGTACTAGATTTGGAATTCCTTCTGAAATTATATGTAACAATGGATCCCAGTTTATTAGGAATAGGACTACTAATTTTTGTGACATTGGGGAATCAAGATGATAACATCTACACCAGTTCATCCACAAGCCAACGGCCAGGCAGAGTCAAGCAACAAGATTATCATCAACAACTTGAAGAAGAAACTTGGATCCAAAAAAGGAAAGTGGGCTGAAGAGCTGCCGTATGTCCTTTGGGCCAACAGAACAACTCTAAAGGATGCCATAGGACAGACTCCCTTCTCTCTAATCTTTGGAACTGAGGCAGTGATCCCTATAGAGATGGTGGTTCCAACAACTAGAACAAATGATAAAAAATATGATGCAAGAATTAGATACTATGGATGAGCTCAGAGACTTAGCAAAGATGAGGATGGCCATTAATCAGCAAAGGATGGTCGGGTCAAGTTAGAGACTTGGTGTTAAGGAAAACATTTCATAATACCACCAACCCATCTGATGGCAAATTGGCACCTAAGTGGGAAGGCCCCTATCTAATAAAAGTAGAGGCTTGAAATGGGGTATATCGTCTATTAACCATGGAAGGTGATCTCTTACTAGGGGCCTGGAATGCTATGCATCTTAAGAAATATTTTAGGTAATAAGGATCAAGGATCCTTAATGGATTTAGGATCCTCGCATCGGTAACATTTTACCTTATTTTCTCTGCTCTATATTTTAATTGTTACAAGGAAAGGATGTTAAGCCACTTAACATCCATTTTTTACCAAGTTTCAAGTTATTTCAGAAGCTTTTTGCATCATTTGCATCAACAGAGGTATTAGGGTTGGCTACCTCTCTCCCACGTATAAGGTATCTAATACTTCTAAGGTTTAAAGGTTTTTACCTTTCATACAAATTGGATTTTGACACCCCGCCAATAACACATGATTGTCCAAGTATGGTTCGAGGTAATGGGACCAGTACACGCTTAGTGGCTGACAATTTCATGGATGTTGGCCATATGTAGGATCTCAAGCATAGTGGTAGACGTACCACACATCCGTTATCCTAAGGTTTCTAACATTTTCACGTTAGTTAAGGTTTTGGCATTTTCATGTCACTAAAGTGGGCTTGTTCCAAGTTTGGGCTAGACCCCAATATCTTTTGGGCTTGTCCTTAGTTATTACGGGCTTGTCCCAAGTTCTTTTAGGCTTTTCCCCCGATTTTTTGGGCTTGTCCCCAATTTGTTTGGGTTAGTCCCAAGTTTATTACAACAAGTTTTGGAGCTTTGGAAACTTTCAAGTTTATTCAGAAAGGATCCTGGATCCTTAAAGCTTATCTAATGGTGATTGGTTTATTAATGCAAGGGTAATTCTCAAAATATAAAATCCTAACTTGCATTTCTAGTATTCGTTATCTTTATTCTTGATTAACTTATTAACTTAACCTAAACCTCGCAATTAAGGATATGTAATTTATATTCAGAATTTATCTAAGATTGTCACGAACAAGATATTAGTATACTTTTAAAACCTTTTAAGTTTTTTCTAATTATTCATCAGGTTAAATCAAAGATTTTCATAAACAATCTTTTTGAATATAGAAACACAAACATGTCAAATAATTTTAACAAACAAATTAACAACACTGGATATAGCCAAAAGATTAGATTTTATTAAAACCCTAGTGAGGTTACCAAAATGATCAACTCGAGCTTCCACCATCAATCTGCGGCCCATCCACTCAGGTTGATACAGAGTGTTACTAATTGTTTTGAGTGTAGGAAAGTTAAAAGTGAGGGGCGTCAAAGGCTTCATCCTCCACAAACAGAAGGGCCCATCCACCTTTTTCACCCCCCATATTTTCTTAAGGATCGGTGATCCTTATCCTAAAAACTATTATTCAAAATACTTACAAACCAAATTGTTCATCACAAAAACATCAACAAAACAATAAAAAGTGGGCTCCGGCCTAGGCATCAACATCCATCATCGCCCATAGGTGCGGTCTCCACCGCTGCTTCACCACATTCACTTCCAGCTCCACCTACTTCGTCAGCTGTCTCCTTAGCCCCACTTGAACCATCTTCCAGCGCCTTCATCGGCTCTAGCTCAACCTCTCCACCCAGCTAAAGAAGAGTTTGTTTCCTGGAAGCCACGTCCCAACCTATCAAAGTAAGGATCAGCAGCCTCTTGGGCCATCCTGATCCTTGCTTACATAATGGCACGAGCAGCACAGACTTTGGCCTCATCAGTCGGCGTCAATTGCCGCTTCATGTATACCTACTTTAGCAGTTAGCAGCTACTCCTCCAAGCCATCTTCTCTTTCTCCAACTGGGAGATGGTCTTATCCTTCATGGTAGTAATGGATCTCAGGCCAGCCAGATTTTCCTCTACATCAGCTAGGTTCTTCTTGTGATGGGCCTTCAAGCAGACAAACCTCTGGAAAGGATAACACGTGAAGTCAGATCAAGGATCCTAAGTTATATACTAAACTACCAGTAATGGATCAAGGATCGTTACCTCAGTGACGAAGTCATGGATCAGCTTCTCAGCTTCGAAGTCGTCCTCCTCAAGCTCCATGGGCTTCTTGCACTTAGACCCAACCGTCGCCCTAGTGGTTACGGCTTTGGGCTACGGAAGCTTTGGCCTTTGGCTAGCTCCTTCTTGATGGAGCGAGGGTAGATGATGTTGTCAATGTGGTATAGACCAAACTTGGAGGCTGATTTGTTGGTGGACCTTTGAGCGCCTACATCATAAACAAACGGATAAGTATTCTTGTTTCGTACATTTTATTAAATATCAAATTACAATATACAAACATATGTGAATACTTACTTGACATTGTGTAGGATGGGGAGGTGTTCTCTTTAGAATCTTTAACCATTGGCTTGAATGTTCTCATGATAGAATCAAGCTCCCAGAAAGCAGCAACTCTCTCTGGTGTTCCGGGAAGATTGGCGAGGCAGCTGAAGTTGGTTACTTCAAACAAAGAAAAAACATAAGTCAATAATAGCAATAGTAGTCTCAACAATGGTTATCTAGGGTGTAACATCCGTCAAAAACGGATTTACCAAACCCGCTCCGTTTATCAACCGAACAGTCAGTCAAAATTTTCGTTGCGAATTAAATGTCCAAAACATTTAATTACGATCCGTAATCAATTATACGCGAATATATATTTAATTTTTGAAAAACTGTTGAAAATCGCAAAATAAAAATGAAATGCTTCTGCCGGGTTTCGAACCCGGGTCTGTACCGAATCAGTTCAACACTTAACACATAACACTGAACCACTGCGCCAACTACTTTGTTTGTGATATAATAGAATCATTTAATTGATAAAGTGTTGTTACGAATTCAAAATCGGCGCCCAAACGATTCAGTCGTCGGAATCCCGGAAATCCCGCGAATCTTAACTACAATTTACGTTATAACGTAAACCATTAACCAGATATCGGTTATAACCGATGTTTGAAGTCCGCGACCAAAATCAAAACCGCCGGAAAATTTAAATAACGAACACAGTCCGAAATCAGACCAAATACATTTCGATTATTCCCTATAAATTCACCCACAACCGACGACAAATACTTTCGCTCAAAAATCACACCTTTTCTAGGCGTAATTCCACTCGCCGGAATAAACCTGTTCGTCGCCGGAAAACCGGTTTCCCCACTGCCAAGTTTTTCTGAACCTCCTAAGTTTATACCGAAGTCACCCTTACTCTTTCCAAGATTTCCGGAGACTTGCTGCTGCAAGACACCTGACGCCGGAGTTGAATTCTGTCGCCGGAGTTCTGCCGGAAAACAGAGGATCCAGTCGGTATAATTCTCCGCCAAATTTCTTTTCCTTTTTCACAATTATCTCACCTTAATCAACTGTAAAACGCTAATAAACTGATAAGAATCTTAAACCCGTCGATTTCCGATTCTGGTTCAAACTAGATGAAGAAGACGATGAATTTCAGTATGTTATAAGTATAATATAAATCATGAAATTAATCGGGTTAGACACACAGTCTAGCGGTGGACTGTGTGCACATAAAACGTTATACATACAAAGGTCTCGAGTTCGATTCCCGTCTCACACACGCTGCCTTAATAAAAATCCATTTTTGTTTACTGAACCGGAGTCATATGTTAAGTATATTAATAACCGGAATAATAACCAAGTTAGACACACAGTCCAGCGGTGGACTGTGTGTTTGTTTATATCGCTGGTCACGAGTTCGAGTCCGGTCTTCAGCACCGACTCAGACCATTATCTCTTCTTTTTAATTAAGGCAGAAAAGGAAATAAATAATTAGTACTTAAGTATAATAAAAACCGAATGATATAACATGTTGAACACACAGTCCAGCGGTGGACTGTGTGTTGGATTAAACCACAGGTCCCGGGTTCGAGACCTGTGGAGTGCATGACCGTTTCGTTTAAACCGTTTTTAAAATAAAAAGGATTTCTGTTTAATTCTAATTAATGTATATATGTAATTAAAATCGGATATATAACGGGTTAGACACGTAGCTCAGTTGGTAGAGCTGCGTGCACGCGTACGAGAGGTCTCGGGTTCGAGCCTCACTCAACGCACAATAATCTGCCATCGAACCGGTCAACGGTCAGGTCAACGGTCAAAGGGTCAGTCAACGGTCAGAAAAAAAATAAAATATTTTTATTATTTTTTTTATTTAATTATCTTAATTAAAAATCAATTATAAATACTTAAAAATAGCATTTTTTAGATTAGAAAATAGCCTCAAACTCACAAAAATGCACCCAACCATCCTACTAAAATAGTTTAATAAAATCCGTTTACTTACCAAACCATAATGCGATTTATCTAGGTTAAATCTCACTCGTGGTTAAAACCACTTCGCGTGCATTCAACGTCATCAACCGAACGCACCCACTGTGAGTGAATCTTACAATTCCCCCTTTTAAATTACACGTTTTGGGGTGTGTCATGTGTTATGAAATTAATTAATTTATTTATTTAAACTTGTGCCATACCACATCATGACTTAAACTTAGATTGTTTTTATTGTTGTGATTCACTTATTGCCATTTGTCAAGTCATATGAAACTCATACATTAAGCCCATCAGTTCCTCGTGGGAGACGAGTAGAACATCGCGTGCTTCACATCAAATTCATTATTATTCATGTGTGTATCATTGAGTTTATATTGTTTGTGGTTGTGTTATTCATATTATCATGTTTATGCAATTCATTCATCAGGCCCCTCAGTTCCTCGTGAGAGACGAGTTGAGCATCGCGTGCCTTTAATTGTTCCATTATTATTCATGAGTGTTTCATTTAACATCTTATGATTGCCGATTAAGTTACATCTATTTTTACTCATGTTTGGTTGTGCACATATTTCATAATCAATTTAAATAAATTGTTCAAATGTTTTCCATAGGATTCACTCGCCAACATTATGTTGATCCAAAAACCTTTTTACACATGATACAGGTGATAGGTTGAAGCAAGGATAACATAGGATATGACTTAGAAGAGAACAAAGAAGTTAGATTGTTAGTTAGATCATGTTGTAACATTATTGTAAATTTCCATTTAATTTGTATTAATGAATATGAAACGTTTAATAAATGTCATGAGCTTTGATGATAACCCAATCATGCCCCGATCACCTTATCCGCTGCGGGTCGGGGTGTGACAGATTGGTATCAGAGCCATGACTATAGGGATATAGGATAGGTTATTAGACCCTTAGAGCCTATACTATAGTCTGCCTAAATTTTAAATTGATTAGGTGGTTACATACAAACTTGTGATATTTATTTGTTTCATATTTGTTTACATTTCAGTCAAACATACATGCTTATATACATATTCATTATACACATATCGATATTCATGAATTCAATTTATTTTCATATTCTCATTATCCAAAGATTTTGTGCAAATTTTCAAATCTCATCAAAGTAAGTTCTGCGACGGGCATGTAGTAACTGGAAGGGTACGAGTACCGGTAGTCGGAACGTCCTGTCTAGGCTGGCATTCGTATAAATCCAATATAACGGACCAGTTTGCCTACCTGGGGACCAACGATGAGAGTACGAAGGACCTATTAGGCCAAAGCATGCCACACCAAACGTCGTTCGAACTAACCCTACTTTGAGGTGTCACCGTGTCTACACCTGGACACATTCCGAACATCACACGTTGTATACATATTTCTCGATTTTCTCCGGGTTTTTGTGTACGCAACCAGGCAGAAACCGTGCGAACCATATGAAAAACCGGTATTCATGGGGGCCCACATGATTACACAGGTAAAGTATGGCGGCATGACGGGCCTAACAGCGAGCAAAGCCCAAGACATCCTATGGATGTAGTATTTTTGTATAATTATTTTATAAATGATCATTCTTGAATGCGACCCATGATCCCAAA
Organism: Scalesia atractyloides; assembly: GCA_947069175.1. Lineage (NCBI taxonomy): Eukaryota > Viridiplantae > Streptophyta > Magnoliopsida > Asterales > Asteraceae > Scalesia > Scalesia atractyloides. The sequence goes on along the minus strand of CAMTDV010000116.1, from coordinate 13,277,976 downwards.
AGCATCCAACTCATACTCTTGTCATGTATTCATTGTAGATGTCTTCTAACCTCGCCCGTAGGAAGACGAGAGCAAGAAAAGCCCGCGAACGCATGGCTACCTTAATCGCTCAACAAATGGCTGCCGTAATACCCAACATTGTAATCCAAGTTCAACAAGCACTTACCGATAATCCTGTCAATCAAGCAAACCAAAACATTTTCAACTCTCCCCCAAATACCACTAAATGTACCTACAAGCATTTCAAATCATGCGACCCTCCGAAATACAAAGGGACTGAAGGTGTCACCGCACTCCTCCATTGGTTTGAAGAAATGGAGAATACTTTTCTAAATTGCGATTGCCCTGATGTTCGCAAAGTGCGTTATGCTACCGGTCGACTATATGGGATAGCACTTACTTGGTGGAATACAGAGAAGGCAAAGCGAGGTGTTGAAGATGCTATGACCCTAACTTGGAATGAATTGAAGGAAATCATGACCAGACGATTTTGCCCAAGGAGCGAAATCAAGAAGCTAGAAGATGAATTTTATTCATTGAAGCAAATGGAAGGAGACCACACCACCTACAACAAAAGGTTCCTCGAATTACATCAAATGGTTCCCAACATGTTTACTCCCCTCTACCGTTTGATCGAGCACTACATTCGTGGTCTTCCGTCAAAGATTCAAGACCCTGTAATAAGTACCAAGCCTGCAACTTTGGAAGCAGCAATGGAGCTAGCAACAGAGCTCACCGAGAACCGAATCCGAAACAAAGACTTCAAGGAGGAGAAAAAGAAGGATAAAGAATCAACTGAAACCTCCGACTCCACTCAAACTGAATCCCCTTCTCAACCCAATCCTAAGAGAAGAAGAGTCGGGCGACTTTTCGCTGCTACTCAACGAAATCAACCAGTTTTTCATGCCATACCCATCCGAGCTATCCCAATCACCCAAGTGGCACCCAACTCAGCTTACCCAAATAAGAAACCATATCTTGGACCTCACCCTCGATGCAACAACTGTTTTTATCACCATCCCCATACTCTACCTTGTCGTCTATGTGCAACTTGTGGACGCTATGGTCATTTGAGCAATGTTTGTCGCACCTTTCAAAACCAAACCTTTTCCCCTACTCAAAACATGGCCCAAACTTATCACCAACCCCAATACCCCATGTTCCCATATGCGCGAGCCTGTTTCAATTGTGGCGACCCTACCCACCTTAGAATCACATGCCCTCAATTGGTTAACGTTATCAACACTCAAGCCCAATCAAACCCAGTTAACCAAGTAAACCAAGAAAACCCAACCACTATGCCACCAGCAAGAGGAAGAGTCTTCAATATCAACGCCAATCCTGTCGAAGATAATGACGGCCCAAACGAAGATACTCAGCTAGTCCTCTTCGCCGAAGATCCAGATTCAACTCCTATTGTTTAGTCTTATGTCTTTCTTTATCACATGTGTAGACTGTTAGAGAAATTATTGGATATTATATATTATATATTGTTTTCAGTATATGCTTTTGCCGAGGCCGTAGCTCCCCATCCATCGAGGTTGAGTTTGATCCCCATTTTATTATGGGTTGATCAGGGCGTGCCCGCACGATCGGCTCCGTTTGTTTGAGCCTTGATCGGTTATTTATTTTACATTTCAATACATGCAATACGCTCGGCTCCGTTTGATTGAGCCTTGAGCGCACATTTCAATTTACATTTCCAGTTCATGCAATACGTTCGGCTCCGTTTGATTGAGCCTTGAGCGCACAGACAATTTCATTATCAATATCTTGTGGTTGTGGTGTTTGTAGTAGAGTCGCATCGAACTAACCATAACTTGCGGATAAAGTCAACGAAAATTTGACAAGGATATGGTGGATACGCCGATGGTACTTCCTATATATAAGTATTCTTGTCAAATGATCGGAGGCATTATCAGGCGGTTATGAGAGGTTCCATGCATAGGCTGATTGTGTGATGGTTGTTTAGATTAAGTTGTTCAATTTCAGTACATTCAATACGTTCGGCTCCGTTTGATTGAGCCTTGAGCGCACATACAATTTCATTCAATACGTTCGGCTCCGTTTGATTGAGCCTTGAGCGCACAGACAATTTCATTATCAGTATCTTGTGGTTGTGGTGTTTGTAGTAGAGTCGCATCGAACTAACCATAACTTACGGATAAAGTCAATGAAAATTTGACAAGGATATGGTGGATACGCCGATGGTACTTCCTATATATAAGTATTCTTGTCAAATGATCGGAGGCATTATCAGGTGGTTATGAGAGGTTCCATGCATAGGCTGTTTGTGTGGTTAAGTTATTCATATTCAGTACATGCAATACGCTCGGCTCCGTTTGATTGAGCCTTGAGCACACAATTTCAATTTCAGTACATTCAATACGTTCGGCTCCGTTTGATTGAGCCTTGAGCGCACATCCATTTCATTTTCAAGTACATGCAATACGATCGACTCCGTTCGATTGAGCCTTGATCGCACAGATATATTTCATTTCAGTAATTTATGTTTGTTGTATTGATTGTAGAGTTATAGGACTAATCATAATTCACTGATAAAACCAATGAAAATTTGACAAGAATATGGTGGATACGCCGCTGGTACTTCCTATATATAAGTATTCTTGTCAAAGGATCAGAGGCATTATCGGACGGTTATGAGAAGTTCTATGTAGGATTTATTAGTTTCTTGGTAACCAATCATAACTTGTGGATAAAACTAATGAAAATTTGGCAAGAATATGGTGGATACGCCGCTGGTACTTCCTATATATAAGTATTCTTGCCAAAGGATCAGAGGCATTATCAGGCGGTTATGAGAAGTTCCATGTAGGATTTAGTATTGCCTTGGTTGGAATTTGTGTTACATTGATATCATCATGTTATTTAAAGAGATTGGATTGTGTTCCATTGCTACATAAACTAACCTCTCCATCATAACAAACGAGAGAGGCACTTCCATCATTCAAACATATATGTTATCAGAATGTGGATTCAAATATTTGCTGTTGTGTTTATTCATGTTCAAATATTCGCTGATGTGTCTATTCATGTTCGAATATTTGCTGTTGTGTTTATTCATGATCAAATATTTGCTGATGTGTTCATTCATGTTCGAATATTTGCTGTTATGTTTATTCATGTTCAAATATTTGCTGATGTGTTCATTCATGTTCGAATATTTGCTATTATGTTTATTCATGTTCAAATATTTGCTGATGTGTTCATTCATGTTTGGATATTAGCTGTTGTGCTTACTTATGTTCAAATATCAGCTGTTGCGTTTTTATTTATGTTCCATGTAGATTGTAGTGTTAAAGGTTTTGCCTTAGGATATAACCATATTTTCCCAAACGTATCTAAACTCTTATGCATGATATCATTTTTTTAGCAAATCATTCCTGTTTATCAATACTTATACAGTAGGCAACAAAAAGCGATTCCTGAATAGGGTACTTAACCATTACAAGGAACGTTACCGCCTCGAGCAAAAACTTAAGCCTTTATTTTGCTAAGCGTACAACTGTCAAACAAAACATCATCATTCTTTTAGTCAAATATATCACAATTTAAATTTCGGGACGAAATTTCTAAAAAGCAGGGGATACTGTAACATCCGTCAAAAACGGATTTACCAAACCCGCTCCGTTTATCAACCGAACAGTCAGTCAAAATTTTCGTTGCGAATTAAATGTCCAAAACATTTAATTACGATCCGTAATCAATTATTATACGCGAATATATATTTAATTTTTGAAAAACTGTTGAAAATCGCAAAATAAAAATGAAATGCTTCTGCCGGGTTTCGAACCCGGGTCTGTACCGAATCAGTTCAACACTTAACACATAACACTGAACCACTGCGCCAACTACTTTGTTTGTGATATAATAGAATCATTTAATTGATAAAGTGTCGTTACGAATTCAAAATCGGCGCCCAAACGATTCAGTCGTCGGAATCCCGGAAATCCCGCGAATCTTAACTACAATTTACGTTATAACGTAAACCATTAACCAGATATCGGTTATAACCGATGTTTGAAGTCCGCGACCAAAATCAAAACCGCCGGAAAATTTAAATAACGAACACAGTCCGAAATCAGACCAAATACATTTCGATTATTCCCTATAAATTCACCCACAACCAACGACAAACACTTTCGCTCAAAAATCACACCTTTTCTCGGCGTAATTCCACTCGCCGGAATAAACCTGTTCGTCGCCGGAAAACCGGTTTCCCCACTGCCGAGTTTTTCTGAACCTCCTAAGTTTATACCGAAGTCACCCTTACTCTTTCCAAGATTTCCGGAGACTTGCTGCTGCAAGACACCTGACGCCGGAGTTGAATTCTGTCGCCGGAGTTCTGCCGGAAAACAGAGGATCCAGTCGGTATAATTCTCCGCCAAATTTCTTTTCCTTTTTCACAATTATCTCACCTTAATCAACTATAAAACGCTAATAAACTGATAAGAATCTTAAACCCGTCGATTTCCGATTCTGGTTCAAACTAGATGAAGAAGACGATGAATTTCAGTATGTTATAAGTATAATATAAATCATGAAATTAATCGGGTTAGACACACAGTCCAGCGGTGGACTGTGTGCACATAAAACGTTATACATACAAAGGTCTCGAGTTCGATTCCCGTCTCACACACGCTGCCTTAATAAAAATCCATTTTTGTTTACTGAACCGGAGTCATATGTTAAGTATATTAATAACCGGAATAATAACCAAGTTAGACACACAGTCCAGCGGTGGACTGTGTGTTTGTTTATATCGCTGGTCACAAGTTCGAGTCCGGTCTTCAGCACCGACTCGGACCATTATCTCTTCTTTTTAATTAAGGCAGAAAAGGAAATAAATAATTAGTACTTAAGTATAATAAAAACCGAATGATATAACATGTTGAACACACACAGTCCAGCGGTGGACTGTGTGTTGGATTAAACCACAGGTCCCGGGTTCGAGACCTGTGGAGTGCATGACCGTTTCGTTTAAACCGTTTTTAAAATAAAAAGGATTTCTGTTTAATTCTAATTAATGTATATATGTAATTAAAATCGGATATATAACGGGTTAGACACGTAGCTCAGTTGGTAGAGCTGCGTGCACGCGTACGAGAGGTCTCGGGTTCGAGCCTCACTCAACGCACAATAATCTGCCATCGAACCGGTCAACGGTCAGGTCAACGGTCAAAGGGTCAGTCAACGGTCAGAAAAAAAATAAAATATTTTTATTATTTTTTTTATTTAATTATTTTAATTAAAAATCAATTATAAATACTTAAAAATAACATTTTTTAGATTAGAAAATAGCCTCAAACTCACAAAAATGCACCCAACCATCCTACTAAAATAGTTTAATAAAATCCGTTTACTTACCAAACCATAATGCGATTTATCTAGGTTAAATCTCACTCGTGGTTAAAACCACTTCGCGTGCATTCAACGTCATCAACCGAACGCACCCACTGTGAGTGAATCTTACAATTCCCCCTTTTAAATTACACGTTTTGGGGTGTGTCATGTGTTATGAAATTAATTAATTTATTTATTTAAACTTGTGCCATACCACATCATGACTTAAACTTAGATTGTTTTTATTGTTGTGATTCACTTATTGCCATTTGTCAAGTCATATGAAACTCATACATTAAGCCCATCAGTTCCTCGTGGGAGACGAATAGAACATCGCGTGCTTCACATCAAATTCATTATTATTCATGTGTGTATCATTGAGTTTATATTGTTTGTGGTTGTGTTATTCATATTATCATGTTTATGCAATTCATTCATCAGGCCCCTCAGTTCCTCGTGAGAGACGAGTTGAGCATCGCGTGCCTTTAATTGTTCCATTATTATTCATGAGTGTTTCATTTAACATCTTATGATTGCCGATTAAGTTACATCTATTTTTACTCATGTTTGGTTGTGCACATATTTCATAATCAATTTAAATAAATTGTTCAAATGTTTTCCATAGGATTCACTCGCCAACATTATGTTGATCCAAAAACTTTTTTACACATGATACAGGTGATCAGGTTGAAGCAAGGATAACATAGGATATGACTTAGAAGAGAACAAAGAAGTTAGATTGTTAGTTAGATCATGTTGTAACATTATTGTAAATTTCCATTTAATTTGTATTAATGAATATGAAACGTTTAATAAATGTCATGAGCTTTGATGATAACCCAATCATGCCCCGATCACCTTATCCGCTGCGGGTCGGGGTGTGACATAGGGATCCTAAACCCTACCCTTCAAGATCCACTTCTTGGGCAAACTATCTCCATGGGGAATAAAATTCCTTTTAACAAAAAAGAATTGATTCTTCCATGAGGAATCGTTTTGAGTGGTCTTGAGGATGGGGAGAGGTTGATAAGCTTTGGCCTTGAACAAGAAACGATGGGAGCCATGGGTAACTAGATAATAGAGATGGGAAAGTTCAAAAAGGTTGAAGTCTAGCCCTTCAGTCCTGATGATCTCCTCGATGGTATACAAAACCCTCCAGAGAATCGGCATAGCTTGACTGTAACTAATGCCAGTGAGAGTGAAGAATCTGTGGGTAAGATCGGGGAAGGGATAAAAGTAGCCAAGAAGGAATAGTAGGGCTGGAAAGCACTTGGGTGAAACAGGGTCACTCTTCATAGAAGAATCAAATGGTCGGAATACCGCCTCCGGAGGATAATGGGGAAACAGACTCTTAATCTCGGGATCAGTGAACTTGAAGAGCTCCGAAGAAGGATTTGCTAACAGGTTCTAACTTTAGGGCACATTGTCCTTCTCCAGGCTTTGGTCGGGTGAGGATCGGGTAGCCATCTTTGCCATAACCGAAGAGGGGAAGATGAAGAATTTAAGAAAAGAAAAGAATATAGAGAGAAGGGATACCTGAATTAGCTCTGGAATCGAGTTATAAGAAAAGATCTTCTGATCTTTAAAGGAATTTGAAGAATATCTCTAAGCCTATATTTCGTAATAATGGTTATAGCATGTCTTATCAGTGATGTCAGGCAGTGTAACGCCTAGTTACATGCAGCAACGGCTAGTCAGCTTCTAACGACAATATGACAGCTATGAATCCTTATCATAACTGCCATATTGGGGGCAATTGTTAGGGCATAGGTTTTATTGATTGGGGATAATGGATCCTAAAGTTTTCCTGGATCAGTTATCCTCAAAAGATAGTGAATGGACTTAGAGGATCAAGGATCCTTAATATTACTTATGATTTCTGACAATTGTTCTACAGGTTTTCTAATGTTTGTGGGCTAACTCTCAGTTGGAATCTCGGGAATAATTCGTTCAATATGCTGCACATGTTGAATTCCATTAACGGTCATGGAGCTTGAATGTGGTCATCCTTGAATTTTGGACTTAGTTGTTAGGTTAATTTATAAGGGGTTGATCAAGTGTTAAATAGAAAAATTACGATCACACACATACACATTCGCATACATTGCAAACCAGAGTTCTCACTTAGCATTCAATCATTGTACCACACTTGATCAACATCCAAAGTTGTAATATTTTTTGTGCAATATAGTTGATAATAGTTTTCACTATCCGAGGCTTTTATGCAGGCGATCTACTAGCGATCAAGGGCTTTCCTTGTATAAATCACCGTGTTCATTACATCTTTTCATTTCATATTCGATTACATTATTATTCAACATTCAAGTACACTACCTCACAAATTAGATTTCGTTACATTATCCTTAATTAGATTATTGACCAAAACAATCATGATCGTCTAAATCAAGTAGTTAATCCTGAGAATCAATCCTGGCCGGAATAAGTAGGTAGTTATGGCCAGAATTTGGCGGTTTTCTTTTTCCATTAAGGGTTATAAAATTTGGCTGTTCATCGTTTCCATTATCCCACTTCAATCACCAATTATGTGTGGGCATGGCTATAATTTAGTTGCTGATAACCTCTTATTTAGCATGTGTTTCACCCTTCCAAACACCCTAATACTCGTCATTGTCTCTCACCAACAAAGAAGGAGTGGAATCGTGATGAAGCCAACAGAGATGATAATCAAATCCCCGTCTTTTCTTCTTTCCACTATGATAATGGGACATGAAATATTGGATTATCCTCTTGATAACGAGGCACCTTTTGTTCAGATTCGAAGGTATCATAGTTGTGTTGGGAATAATTCGAAAATGCTTGGATAAATCTGAAGTTGTGTAATCACTATCAGATCAAACAATTGGAGTAGATACCAATCTTTGATCGGAAAAAATCAGAAAAATTCTAGATTTTTGTATGGAAATTTTTTATTGTGAGATTTTGGGGATTCGTATCGAATAAAAAATTCGTCCAGTGTGTTATCTCAGAAATTTGGGAGCGTATTTTCAGTTTTTCACAACTGCTTGCAGTTTCAATTTTGAACAAAAACACCTTTAGTCCCTTAAGTTTCCAAAAGTGCATATTTAGCCCGAAATTCAATTTCTGATGCATTTTTGATAAAGGACTTTTGTCCAAAATAAAAAATTTCCAACCTGACCCGGCAGCTCGACCCCAGCCAGGGGCTGCCGCCCCTTGGACCCTGCTCCCAGGGGCGCTGCCCCCTTGGATCCCCCGTTAGTCCCGATGACATTCAAATAAGCGTGCACTCTTATTTGAACGTCACACGCAATCTCAAATTACACTAAAATATCCAACATACCTCCCCCATTTTAGTGTAATCAAGAATTACCTAACTTGTTCACAGCAATCAAACAAACTAATGCATAAATGAAATGTCATGACGATTGAATTTCATATTAGTATATTACACATTTCAAATATTCGAATTTAAGGGTGTCTCTAAGGATTGAACCCTTAATATCCATACTGAATACATGAAGATAATATACACATTAGTTTACATACATAGATCTAACTTGACACTATCTTTTACTAGCCTATGTCCCTATCCTTCATAAGCATATCAAAGCCAAGTCCAAGCTTCTTGAAGCAGCTAAACTTCATGCTCATATAGGTAGCTCTTTTACTCTTGCACCTGCAAATGCAATTTTTCAAAAGAGCTATTAAGAAGATATACCTCAACCTTACTTAACTTGCAGATCTAAACACATACCTTTGGGATAGTTTTAATGTTGTGTTCTAAACTCTAGATGTTAAGCTTTCCACATTGAATTCTGTACCTAACGTCATATTAGGTGGGAATTAGGTATCTTAAAATGAGAGTTTTCAGTTGGACTTTAACCCTAATCCCACAGCTGATCCTTTCACGAGATCTCTAGTTAACCCTTTGGTTAAGTGATCAGCTAAGTTATGTTGAGTTCTCACATACTCAACCGAAATCGCACCATGCATGATGAGCTCATGAACCATGCTATGTCTCACACCTAAGTGTCTTGACTTGCCATTATACACTTGACTATATGCCTTAGCCAGTGTAGCTTCACTATCACACCTTATAGAAATGGGAGCCATTGGTTTTGGCCACAATGGAATCTCATAAATCAAGTTTCTTAGCCACTCAGCTTCTTTGCCAGCTGCGGCTAATGCTACAAACTCAGACTCCATTGTTGAATCAGTTATGCAAGTCTGTTTCTTTGAAGCCCAAGAAATGTCACCTCCCCCAAGTAGGAATACCCAACCACTTGTGGAAGAATGATCTTCCTTTATTGTTTATCCAACTTGCATCTGAATATCCTTCAATCACCGAAGGAAATCCAAAGTTAGACCATAATCCATGGTTCCTTTCAAGTATTTGAATACTCGACCTAGTGCTTGCCAGTGATGAGTACTAGGATTGCTAGTAAACCTACTAAGTTTTCCAACAGCGTACGCTATATCTGGTCTGGTGCAGATCATAGCGTACATAAGTGATCATATCGCTCTTGAGTACTCAAGTGGAGATGCTGCAATGCCTTTATTAGGTAATAGCTTCAGACTAGGATCAATAGGAGTACTTGCGGGAGAACAATCCTTGAAATTGAACTTGTTCAAGATCTTCTCAATATAGTGTGATTGAGAGATTGAAATGCCCATGTTCTCACGTTTGATTTTAATACCTAAAATCACCTCAGCCTCCCCATATCTTTCATAGCAAACATAGATGATAAAAATTCTTTTGTTCTATTGACTTGATGCTGGTTAGTGCCAAAAATCAACATATCATCTACATACAAACAGATCAAGACTCCGTTTCCAGAAGCATCAAACTTGCTATAAACACATTTATCTGCTTGGTTTAAAGCAAAACCATTAGACAATACAATCTCATCAAACTTTTGATGCCACTATTTGGGTGCTTGCTTCAAACCATAAAGAGATTTAATTAGTTTACACACCTTGTTTTCACTTCCAGGCATAACAAACCCTTCTGGCTGTTTCATGTAAATCTCCTCATCTAATTCACCATTTAGAAATGCAGTTTTCACATCCATTTCGTGAATTACAAGATTATGTATAGCAACAAGTGCTAATAATAATCTAATGGTGGATATCCTTGCTACAGGAGCATATGTATCAAAGAAGTTAATACCCTCCTTTTGTCTAAACCCTTGGATTACTAATCTGGCTTTGAACTTATCAATAGTACCATCCACCTTCATCTTCCTCTTGAAGATCCATTTACTTCCCAATGGTTTACAACCAGGAGGTAAATCCACCAATTTCCAAGTGTTATTTTGCAAAATAGAGTCCATTTCATCTTGGATGGCTTCTTTCCAAAGTGAAACATCCCTTGAAGCCATTGCTTCACTATATGTCGTTGGATCCTCATCAACATTGAAACAATATTGATATTGAAAATTAATATCAATCCTAGATCCTTCAACTAAGTACAGTTGAAAATCGTCACCATAAGACTTGGCATTTCTTTCTCTTGAACTCCTTCTTGGTTCAGTGCTAGTTGAAGGCATAATTTCTTTTCCACTAGAAATCTGGAGAGAAGGATTCATATCCTTTGGCCTAGGTATAGATGTTAATCTTTCTTCATCATATTCTACATTTCCCCTTCTTGCCTCAATAACCGTATGTACTGAAACGTGGTCATTTGGTTCTATTACATAGAACCTGTGAGCAAATGAGTGCTCAGCATATCCAATGAAAATGCATTCTATACCTCTTTCCCCTAAGTTTCTTATCTTAGGATCATTGAGCCTAACCACGGCTCTACAACCCCAAACTCTTAGTTTTTGCAACTCGGGTGGCTTTTTATACCAAAGCTCAAAAGGGGTTGTTTTGTTCCTTTTAGTAGGAACCCGGTTTAACAAATAACAGGCTGTCAACATAGCCTCTCCCCAAAACCCATTATTTAAACCCGAATGGGACAGCATGGTATTAACCATCTCTTTTAACGTCCTATTCTTCCTTTCCGCCACACCATTTTGTTCCGGTGTGTAAGGAGCTGTGGTAAGATGTATTATTCCAGTTGATTGGAAATATTCCAGATCAAAATACTCACCACCTCTATCCGTATCTAGGGTTTTGATCAATTCACTTTGATGAAGCTCTACTTCTTGTTTATAGATTTTAAATTTATCCAAAGCTTCATCTTTTGCATGTAACAAGTAAACGTAACAGAACCTAGTAGCATCATCTATAAAGGTTACAACATACTTCTTGTTACCTAATGATGGTGTACCATGAAAATCACATAGATCACTATATATCAAATCTAACAATTTACTTTCTCTATTAACATGTTGCAAGAATGGTTTTCTAGTTATTTTATTCAACTTGCAAATATGGCACTTTTCATTTGTTAAATTAACTGCCGGAATTAAGCTCATCTTAGACATTTCCATAAGTCGTTTATAATATACATGTCCTAATCTAGCATGCCATAATTCAGATTTTGACGAATTTACACTAGATGATGAATCAATCATACAAACAGAATTATCACTAAACGGCACTTCTAGATTTAACATAATCATACCATTACATAAATAACCAAATCTGATAAAAGAACCATGTCTTGACAAGATATACTTGTCACATTCTAACACTTGTTTGTACCCGCAATTATTTAATACGATGCCGGATAACAAGTTTTTCCGAATGCCGGGTACATACAATACATTACTTAAACTTAGAGTTTTTCCAGAAGTAAATACTAGTACTAACACTTCCAATTCCGTGGATTGGCTCGGTTGCAACATTTCCCATCTTTAAAACAGATCCATCTTCAATTAATGTAAGGTCCTTGAACCATCTTCGATCCTTACATACGTGACTTGTTGCTCCCGAGTCATACCACCAAGCAACAGAATCATCCTGCACATAAAATGCTTCAAAAATTAGGGAAACATAATTCACATCTGAATTATAATTAAAGTTTAATTTCTAACCTTGTTGCTTTTGATCCTTAGAGGATCCACCAGTGCTAGCTTCATTCTTGGCTTTACCAACACGACAATCTCTTTGAAGTGTCCTAGTTTACCACACTTCCAACAGCCTTGATCATTGGTCTGTTTTGCATACTTCACAGCCTTATTCTTCTTGTTAAACCCACTTTGATACTTTCTTTTGTTGTTTCCCTTGTTAGAATTTTTAAGACTAGGACCACTTTCTTCCATCATGTTAACAGAAGACCCACCAACGTGTTTATCTTTGTTAACATTTTCCATGGCCCAACAAGACTCCTCAATTCGAAAACAACTTCCAAGTTCAACCAGATTCATTTCCTCTTTCTTGTGTTTTAAAGTATGTTTAAAATCTTTCCATGAAGGAGGAAGTTTATCAATGATAGATGGAACAGAAATTGCTTCATCCATCTTCAAACCATGTTGTTCAAATTGACCCAGAATTATTAGACATTCATTGTATTGTTCCATGATGGGTCTACCATCAACCATTTTATAATTCATAAAATCACTGACTAAGAATTTCTTACTAGATGTGTCTTCAGCCATGTATTTGGCCTCTAGTAGTTCTTTTGCAGATTCAACATTTTGATAAATATCGAAAAGAGAGTCACACATACCATTCAGAATATGCCCACGACAGATGTAATCAGCATTCAACCACTTTCCACGCTTCCAAGTTTGTTCCAGCGGTTCATCCACCACTTCCTCGGGCATCGGGGAACTCAGAACGTACACCACTTTCAAAGTCGTCAACAGAAAATGCAACTTCTTTTGCCAGCGACGAAAGTCTTGCCCTTCAAACTTGTCCAATTTCGCAAATTTGTTCGTCATAGCCTTCGAAGATTCACCATCGCTTGTCATCTTCACTGAATTGTTTGATCTTTGTTGGGAATAACTTGAAAATGCTTGGATAAATCTGAAGTCGTGTAATCACTATCAGATCAAACAATTGGAGTGGGTACCAATATTTGATCGGATAAAATCAGAAAAATTCTAGATTTTTGTATGGAAATTTTTTATTGTGAGATTTTGGGGATTCGTATCAAATAAAAAAATTCGTCCAGTGTGTTATCTCAGAAATTTGGGAGCGTATTTTCAGTTTTTCACAACTGCTTGCAGTTTCAGTTTTGAACAAAAACACCTTAGTCCCTTAAGTTTCCAAAAGTGCATATTTAGCCCGAAATTCAATTTCTGATGCATTTTTGATAAAAGACTTTTGTCCAAAATAAAAATTTTCCAACCTGACCCGGCAGCTCGACCCAGCCAGGGGCTCTGCCCCTTGGACCCTGCTCCCAGGGGCGCTGCCCCCTTGGATCCCCCGTTAGTCCTGATGACATTCAAATAAGCGTGCACTCTTATTTGAACGTCACACGCAATCTCAAATTACACTAAAATATCCAACAAGTTGTACTTTTTCTCCTTTTTATGTTTTTTTTTCAAATTGGATTCATATTTGATTAAAGATATCATGCAATTTTTGTTTTGTAGGGTTTAGGTTGCGAACTAGAAGTCTTTATTTCTTCGAGTTTTTAGTATTGCGGTGTTACTTTTTACCGGAGTTCGGTGTTACTGTTTACCAGAGAGCTGGAAGATGGGAATCACATACATTGTTAGAGATTACAAACTTAATAATATTATAAACGATATCATCAATTTATATAACCTAATTTGGTGAGAAATCGACCCGTCACTCATTTACCTTAACTATTTGAAACTTTGATGATGAACATGTAGTAATTTAACCATGAAAGTATATTTCAAATTCTTATGGTCATGCAATTGTGTAATACCCATATGCCCACTGCCTGTTTGTTTAACTGCCTCAACTATGTTACTGGGTATGTCATTGTAATAATAGTGTCCTTTGGCATCATGTCAACATAGCTTGATTTGGCCTATTTTGGCATGCATTCTAAATATGATACATTAGAAATCTGTTCATCTTGACCCCTCTCTTAGCGAGAGCATAAGCAAAAAAGGATACAATAGGAAAAAGTATGATCTTTCTATCCATCTCAATGAAAATGGTAATATATCCCATTGTTGGAAGTCTTTATGAAAAAGTACAAATACTAACCATTAATATTTGAGGAATCAAAATGGGTCCTTTAAACGGGTTGGGTAACGGGTCAACAAGAATAGGTGATTTTAGTACAGTTTGCGTGGGGTTTGGTTGACCCATATACTTTCTTGTCCTTTTTTCTGGAATTTTATGAATAAATTTGTCCTTGAACTATGCCATGTTTTTAAAGTAATCAAAGACAAATTTGGTTGATAGCTTAACATAGTTGTAAGTTGTATTATATTAGAGGTGGTAATATAAATGTACTGGGCAAAGGTCAAAATTTGTGGTTTTGCTGTGGTTATCTCACCATTGAGTAGAAGGGTCGTTGTTCACTTGAATTAGTTTTTATGTAATAGTCATGAGAGGGCCTGAATACCCAGGACGTGTATATGTTTGTCAATTTGTATTTCATTTATAAGTTGATTTGTTTTGTATAATTAGGTTTAGAATTAATTTGTACATTGCTGATGAATGCTAATCTATATTCGATTTGATTTTGATTGAAGGATGATTGACATTTATAGTACAAGTTCGAACCTTATTTTGATGTCGCCACAAAGGCTTGCTCATATTTGTTTTCTCCTCTACATTCGCAAATCCATATGTCTCGACTCTCACTCTCTCATTTTCATCTCCCTACGCTCTTAGATTGCAAAACCAAAGCAGACATGTAGGTTCTTTCTTTCAACCCGAGTTAGAGTATTTAGGTTGGATTGATTTGCGATGGTAGGAACGACGTTTGTGAATTGGGAAGAAGTCACAAGCCATAGAGGAAGAAAAAGAGGTACGATCCTATTTGAAAAGAGGCGATTTGCCAGTTGTCGGCAAGAGAAGAAGTTAGGGCATCATATGAAGACAATGTGTCCTTCGTATTGCTATCGATACGCTAATCGTGACAAATCTCCCTTTTCATTTTTGAATTTGCCATTTGTACTTCCTTTCAACCTTAGACTCGCTAGAGGCTATTGATAGTTTAAACTCCATTGTTTCAGGTACGTAATATTTTTTCTTAAAAAAATCACTTCTACATTTGTTTCAGTTTGGTGTATTATTTACCTACTTGAATCCTTTTGTTAAAGATATCTGCATTGTTTAGTTTAGGGCTTATTAGTTGCTAGAAACATATGTATGTGAATTTTGTCTAATACTGATTACAATGTGTATATATATATATATATATTGGAGAGTTCAAATGAGAAGAAAAATATTGTAAGAAGAAAAAGAATAACTTTTAAACCAATAGAAATTCTTCATTTACTTCATTTAATGTGTGTATTTAATGGCATGAAAAAAGACATATATGTAAATCTATAATTGTCATTAATTAGCTAATTAATTAAACTTGTAGCTCATTTTTTTTAATATTCTCTTTCAAGATAAAATAATTTATGCTGAAAGACAGTTTTCGACATGTGTATGATAAATTTTAATATGTGTAGGATAAATATTGAAATGTGTAGGGTAAATTTACATGTGTGTAAGGTAAATTCTGGCAAATGTAAGACATATGTAGAATAAATTTATAAATGTGTAAGATAAAATGTTTTTTCTTTATTAATAAGAGATAACATAATTAATGAGAGGAGTTATAAACTATTTAATGTTTTACCATTATGCTCTTTTTTCTTTTTCTTCTCACATTAAATTTCTTCTTAAATGAACCTTTCGTTATATTATATATATATATATATATATATATATATATATATATAACCATTGGGTGACGCATGGTATTCCATGGTTGCACCTCAATGGTTTTACCCCCTTTTTTCACACCCTACACAACCATTTGAGTTTTATTTTTATGACTTTCCTAATTTATAATAAGTGTAATAAAGTTCTACTTTGATACCATTATTATTGTCTCAATCTCTCTCAAAACTTCTTTTACAATTTTTGGTGTAGACTATCTATCCTCTCATTGCAACAATCTAAATCTTGATCATCGATCTTTTTCATTGATGGTAATCACTTCGATTTCGCAATCTATTGTTTACTTGATATTTTATTCTTTTTGGTGTTATATATCTTGTGTTTTGATCGATAGGGAATTGTCGATTTTGAAGAACACTATACAGAATCTCTTAAATAAAGGGCATGTTTGTAGTTTGATAATTTTTGTATGTAGCTTAGTACTTTGAATTTCATATGTTCATTGTTTTCGGCTTATTTGTATATAAAGGATAAATGTTTTTTATATTTATTTGCTTTTTTTTTCATTAGTTTTTTTGTTTTTCTTTTGAAGTTCTGTTGTTTGTTGAGTTGATTTTAATACCATAAATTGAAGGGGCTTTTTTTAAAGTAAACTTTTTTTTTCTAATTTTATTCTCTTTGTTGAATCTGACGTATAAATATGTTCTTGTGACATTGATGTTGTAGATTTTATTTTTGGTTTTCGAGTACAACAATTTGTAAAAGGAACATCTTATATGGGGTAATCATCGATTTCTCGAAGAACACTATCAGATTTGTTAATTGTGGGTTGTGTGAAAAAAAATGGTTACTTTGAATTTATATATTAGAATTTTGATTATCAATGTAGGTTTCGTTTGTATAAAAGTTTGGTTAGGATCTCCTTCAAAGGATTATCACTGGATGATCACTACTACTAATCTTACAGATCATTTAGTAAAACAAGATTGTGTATGCTTGAATAAAATGGTGAAAAGTTTTCTACATGTATGAAAAATCACTTTGATATATAATTATAATAATACTACTACTACTAATAATAATAATAATAATAATTTAATAATAATAATAATAATAATCATATTAATATTAATAATAATAATAATAATAATAATTTAAAACGGTTAATATATAGTGTTAAACGTACAGATTATAAACAACTAGACATTTTACCCGTCGTGCGTTGCGGCGGCGTAAAAAACGCAAGGTAAAGAAGTAACTTGATTGCGATTTGTTTTATCATACAACAACCAAAATTCAAAGTGCTCTAATCTAAATATATCTAAACACAATTGTGATTCGGTGACAACAACATCTACGTCCTCTAATCCAGTTTACGACAACACTAAGTGCCCTAATCTAAATATATCGAAACACAACCAATTACTACAACATATATTATGAAAAGCCAATACACACTATACAAATTATGAATAAACTACATTCAAAACAAACTCCATCAAATCTGGTATATGTACATGTTTGCTTTTATAAAGCTGTCAAAGACGACATCTAGGGAATCCGTTGAAACTAAAGTTCATGTTGGTAGATAAGCTTCCAGACTAGGAATTCAAAAAAAAAAAAAAGAGATAAAAAAGATAATATGTAATCAGTGAGATATAAATTTGTAAGTTCAAGAATGCATCACATCAAAAATTGATAACACACTAACTATAAGGCCTCACCTTACTTAGCCTGACTCTCCAAACCTGTATTTCCATCCTGCTTGACCTCGGCTTCAGCGGCACGTACTTCAGTCGAAGGCACAATTCCTAAAGTCTTTTAAGCACTTAACTGAAAAAAGGAGAATGGATTGTCAGATTTCTTTACATGACAAAGCTTTCATTCGTCACTTCTTTAGGTAGCCGCTAAGTAAGGAAAAAAGTTATTCACCGTTGAAGAACAATAACTAATACCACACAACACTTGGGTCAATAACAAAAACACACACTTTCTTTATTCATTTTTTTCAGTTATTAATCCTTTTCAATCTCAAAGGATTAGGATAGAAGAATAAAAATAAGAAAAAGAAACCTTTGAACTTTTACACTTTTGTAAAAGTTATACCAGTTAGCATGAAACAAATTCGGGGCAAACATTGCGAGACCGTGAGAACGAATGAAAAAACCAATTAAAATTGAATTTTTATAATGCATACCTCATTGTGATTAAAATAAAACATCAAAAAAAGAATTTACAACATCAAATAATTTATTTCTCCAATCAAAATCACTCTTATTAGATTTTTTACAAATGTGTAAATATAACAAATTTACACATGTGTAAATGACAAACTTACACATGTGTAAATTTTTTTATTTACGAATTCACGTAAATTTAAATGTGTAAATTTAATTTCTAACATTGTATTCCAATAATAATGATAAGTGTAAAAATAAATTTTCAATTGAATTGTTTTTTACCAAGTTCTCGTGGTTTTTTCATTTGTTCTCACGGTTCTCGCGATATTTAGCGTTCTCATTTAAACCATCATATATATATATATATATATATATATATATATATATATATATATATATAGGTAGAGGTAGAGGTTCATGTGAGAAAATTTAAAAAAAACATTTATGCCCAACATTCTCTTCGTGCTCATGTTTTTATCCATTGCCCATACAAGTATTTTAGAAATTTTGGTACAGCATCACTGATACTGTAAAATTGATATTATTGAGTGATTTTCATGATAATTTATTAGGTTATAAAGTGTAAAATAAGGTAAAATTGATACCTAATTTTAGGGGTATTAGTTGAAGTGTTTGAATTCTAGGGTTAGGTGGTGTGACAAACTATGTTCATGTGTATAATTTATTTACGATGAACTGGACCAGGTTGGTTTCAGTTATACTTTGTTTATGCATTAATTTAATTGATTATTCTAGAATTCGAGTGTTAGAATTTTATTAGAATTGGTTTCAATCATAATTTTATTTACATATCAAAACCACTTATGGGGAACCTTGGGAAGAAATTATGCTTCGTTTTTAGCCCTAATCGTCTTCACGTCTTTCATATACGCCGATAGATTCACACCAAGGTATGCTTCTTCTTTCACTGATCTTGACTTTGAATGATTATGTTAAACGACTATATATTGATTATCATCTAATTGTTAGTGTTTTGTTTTAGATCTGTGCTATCATTTGATTTTTTAGTTTTTCGATTGGTATAGATGGAATTTTTTTTAATGAGTAATTTTTTATCATCAAATGTAGACATTCATGTGATATTGGGCATTGTATTGTTGAAAGGATATTGATATAAATTTAAAAGTATTAATTAAATTGATGGATTTAATAGCCATCTACACGGTTTATATCTTTTTTTTTTTTTTCTATTACCAAACTGGTTCTCAAATTTAGGACAAATCCTGGTGCGTGCGTTGTATTCTTGCAAATAAGCTATATTAACTATGTGAAACTGTGGAGAGCTATGTGGGTCCCAAACCTACGAAGTATGTTTCCCCTAAAGATCTTGATGTTCTTATTTTTGAAAATCATATACTAATTATGATCATTTAGTAATCTTCTTATTTTCTTTTTTCTTTTCTTTTTTTGTTTTTAAACTAATCTGATTATAATTGCATAAAAAATAGGACGAATTTAGTTCCAGTATATGTGAGGCTGCTTTGTGATAATGAAGTCAAAGTATGTATTGCAGCCGTTGGTAAATTCACCAAATTCTCACATTCTTAGTGCGGAACTTGTTATTCAAGATTTTATATTTCATATAGTGTTCTTACCTTTTCTTATCATGGCATGTAAGAATTGTTTTCAGATTCTTCTCAGCATGTTAGGTCTACTTTTCCCTCTGTTATCATGGACATGTTTTATATATAAACACTTATTTGTTTTTTTTTTTTTACTTTAATAGATAAGTAATGCATTAATTATTATGGCTAATGGTCATGTCAAGTTGGAGCAAAATGGTTTCGTACGTGGGGATGATAATAATACATTGTCGATGAATATGGAACCTGATGTCACAGATCTGAAACCTAATAGCAGAGGTCAACTAGAGGAAAACAAGTGTCTTCATGATATTTTGATTATAAACATTATGGTTTCGCTTGATGCAGCTGCTACATGTGTCAAACCTGAGACCGCAAAAAGATCCAACTTCTTTGTCATCTTCAGAGATGCACGATGATGAGAAGGAATTAAGTGAATGAGAAATCATAAAATTGTCTTTTCTATTAAAACACAATATTTTAACAACAAAAACCCTCACCGTTTTCATCTTCATCCTCCATCCACCTCCCACCACCATCACCAAATCAAAACCTAATGATAAACACTTTCAACAAACCAAATCAGATCACAAATACCTAACCTAAGCTCCGGTTCTAAAAACCTAAGCTCTTCCGATGAGGCAATCGGAGACAACTGGTAATATGGATAAACACTGATCAATACTTTTATTCACAAATTACATTTGTTTGTTCCTAGATCTAACACTAAATATTTCCGAGTAACAACAACTACAGGGAACACCGGTGTAATTTTCAAAAGGTGTGGATTATAGGTGTTATTTCAACAAACCACAGGGACCATCCAAGCATTTTACCCTTTACGGAATTACAAAGATATCTGATAATTTAGAAATAATATCAGAGCTCGACAAAAAGATCAATGTATCAAACTGCCAATGATAGTCTCCATCAAGGGTTGGATTGTATCTCAAATATCCCGTTTTCTCACATGATCAACTATATGTTGCATTATCTAGAGTAAAAAGCATAGCTGGTGTCAAGTTATTTATTCTAGATAAAGACGAAAATGTTATAAATAAGACAACCAATATGGTCTACAACGATTACGGAACTTTGAATTATTTTTATGTGTTTCTTACAATGTATTTGTAATAATTTTTAAATTTCAAAAAATTAAAATTATTATCATATGTGAAACCGCATGTCACGCAGAGAATAGCGTAGTTTTCATTTTATATACTTAACTACGATAATTTTATTAATCAATTTTAGTCTATGTGAAGTTTGTTGAAATTTTCTTCAAATTTAAGTTTTGTTGACTTTTACATAATTTGAATTTTTTTTACTTTAATTTCATTATGCTAATTTGTTGGTTTTATTCAGCCAGAAGCATCTATGAATTATGAATTAAATCATATGCTAATTATTGGGCACTTCTAAGTTGCATGCTGCCATTACAAGAACAATATGAGCAGCCTTTTCCCATGTAAATATTTATCTTCTATCTTGACCATTAAGCTATTTTAAATACTGGATGGTGCAAATATTTTTTTTTATCATAATATACCATACGAACGTATCTTAATATAATACAAGTGGATTATAGTAAAAAATTAAAGAAGTATAATGTAATATACCATACGAAGCCAAGGAGATGTTAGTAGAAGCCGAAACAATTGGCGTTTGCAGAAGCCGAAGCGATGAATCGGGCCATCAGTCGAAGCCGAGGAGGTGTTCATAGAAGCCAAAACGATAGGTACCGGTTCATGGATATGATTGTTTACATTTGAAGTAAACTATATTTGTTACGTTTTGTTACAGTTCAATCAATTTATAAAATTATTTGGATGAACATGCTTCTTATGTTTGATTGTTAATTATTAGTTTTGGAAACTAAGACCTAGGATGTTGACTGTAAAATGTGATGATTTCATGGGGTCATGATGTACATTTATTTGGCATGGGGATATGATCAATACATGTATTTAGAATTTGGGATTTGCCTACAATAAGACAAGGACTCTCTTAAAAGGTTTTATTTTTGATAATGTGTAGTAGACTAGTTTAATTTATGGCTCGTGGATTTCTCGATATAGCAATGCTTAGGTTGGAAAACTATGGTCGTTATTTTTCTTAAACTAGAACCGACAACTTTGACCTGATTATTATGAAAGGTTGACTGTGTAATGTTTTATCTCTAACGAGTAGAAATAGGTGACATAAAAAACTTACCTCCAACCTTGCTTTGGCAGGTTTTAGGCATATTATACATGCAATACGAACCCTTTTGATGAAACACTCCATACGTTTAATTTTGTTTGGAATGCAAAAAAAAAAAAAGAAATTGTCATTATGACACTAAAAGCCCTCCCACATGTGATAATAAGATTAGTTGTAACAATGAAACTTGGAAGAGCAAATCATAGGCTTCATGCGGGCTAATAGAATGCAGTGGCAAGCTTATTAATATTAATATTAATATTTTATTTAAAATGAATCTCTATTAACATTAATGGGCTTGTACAGTTAAACTCATCAGGGGCCTACAAGTGGTAAATGATTATAAACCTCTCAGGTTTTAAGTGACAAGTGGTTAGTGGTTATTAAAAGTTATGTTTCTGAGAATTCATATATCTTATTTGAGATCGATAAAAAATAGGCTAACAAAACCTAATATCAATGCAATTACTATTAAAAATAGGCTAATTAGGCCTAATACCAATGGGCTAACTTTTAAACCATAACAATTGACTTGTAAATGGGCATATATTGAAATTGCTATGAGTTTACTATTTAATACAAAATTAACATATATATATTGGATTTAAAGAAAAAACACATGCCCCTTAAAATCATGGGCCCTGTGCGGTGGTGCTCCCACACACCATAAAGGCCGCCCATGGTTATTAATAAGATTTGTTATAAATCTTATAATGAACAATGATATATCCTTATGCATGAAATCTCTAAATCTTTTGGTTCGAAATTTAAATTAGATTATGCCATTATATTTTTGTGCTTATATCTCAAAAGATCGTAATTTCACTTCCATTTGAGAATTCTTCGCCCGATGTAAAAGAATCTGTAAAAATTCTTACAAGTTTCGATGTAGGGGAATTAACCAACTTTTGTGCCTACTCATCCGAGTTGGAAAAGTGTTATCGAGATCTTCAATGTACAGATAATTTAAATCCAACGGACAAGTGAGCACTAGTTATTACTGTTTTCGAGACCCAATCGGGAATCGTCATCACCGGTTGTCTGTTACACACTTTTGATCTGTTCCTAATTTGACCGGATGGTTATTGGTGGCCAACGGTTGGACCAGTTGACCAGTAGTGGTGGTTGGACCGCTACAGTTTGATTCAAATAACTAAATTGACGAAACTAATCTTCAATGTAAACGGTGGGGAATAAGAATGTAAAATTTTATAAGTGGAGACTAGACGAGAGAATATGATGATCGTCCTAGTAATTAACTCTAATCATCATTGTTTTCGAGACCAAATCGGGAATCGTCATCACCGCCTGTCTGTTACACCTTTCATCTATTTCTAATTTGACCGAATGGTTATTGGGGCCAATGGTTGGACCAATTGACCAGTAGTGGTGGTTGGACCGCTTTAAGCTCATCACAGTTTGAATCAAATAACTAAATCGCCGGAACTAATCTTTAATATAAACTGTGGGGTATGTGAACGTAAAAACTAATCTTCAATATAAACGGTATGTGAACGTAAAATTTTATAACTTGAGACCAAACGAGAGATATGATGATCATCCTTATAATTAACTCTAATTATCATTGTTTTCGAGACCCAATCAGGAATCGTCATCACCGGTTGTCTGTTACACACCTTTAATCCGTTTCTAATTTGAGCGGATGGTTATTGGTGGCCAATGGTTGGACCAGTTGACCAATAGTGGTGGTTGGACTGCTTTAAAGCTCATCACAGTTTGATTCAAATAACTAAATCGACGGAACTAATCTTCAATGCGCCTAGGCCCAAGGAGGCCTATATGCCTAGCGCCCCTGATAACCATGCTTAGAATCTGTTTGTTTTACAAATCGAAACACTGCAACGGGTTATTTGGAATGGCGTATAACTGATGCAATTAACAATGGTTAGTTTACAAATCATTTCAATTTGTAAAACAGTATTTGCTTGTAATATTATTCGGGATCTTTGAACAAGATATACTTTTTGAGGGAATGCCTTTATACATTAAGAAAGAACTGAATTTGAGTTTTCACATTTTTTACTTTTGAAAAGAGTGGCTGGTTGTGCACATCAGGTAACCTCTTTCTTTAGTACTAAATTGACAGATTTTCACTCTGAAGGTCAAATCTACAAAAGTTGAATTTGAATTTCACATATTTTGACTTCTAAAAAGATTGACTAGTTGTACACATTTGGTGACTTTTTGGGTCAAAATTTGGCAGCTGAGGCCGCTAGAAAGGATGCAATTGCTACTAGTCGCAATGCTTTGTGTTGTCGGTTGTGTCCATTAGCATGAAATAATCATCTGTCAAAAAGCTTGCGTCTTTTCTGACTTGGGCTTAAAGGATTTAACAAATGCTTGTATCTTCTTAGTTAAATTATAGGGACGGGATAAGGAATAAGATGTGAATGCTTCAAGAAGTGGCGATTTAGTAGGGTCAAAAACATAATATGAACTAGTAAGTTATAAGAAATATATGGGCTTATGAAATGAAAAGGGCTACGGAAAGCCCAAACATTTTTGTTTATTTTTGTTCTTCCAAACATCAGATGTAAAAGCATTTTAAATTATGGTATTTTTTTTGTATTATTAAAATTTTAAACTAATATTGACGATCCGGTTTACAGGTTCAACTGATCCGATCAATCAGTCAGTAACACAGCCGATTCGATCCATTGGTAAGTATAATTGAATTAGACTATTCTTAAAACCTTAATGTCTTATTTGTAATCATATTTTACATTAAACGATTAGAATGATTAGAAGGTTATCAATGTAGCTGTGTCCAAAAACGATTAGAACCAAAACAACCATCCAAAATGGAGCAAGTCGACCAGTTCTAAAATTGTACATTTTGGTTCATGGTTTAGTTTTGGCGGTTTAATGGTTGGGAACTTAAAACCAGCCGTCATGTACACTTTTCCTATTTATGTATTATTTTTATAAAATTTTTAGAAAATATGCAGATATTTATATTTGTTATGTTCATGAACTATCTTCTCATTTGAATACAAACTAACCATTTAAGGGAAAAAATGGGTTCAAAAAATAGAAGCTTACAATAAATAAAGGGTGCACGTATAAGCTCATCGATATGGTTTTGAATCCTGTTTAACACCTTGATTGAGCTGCGACCTGGGTTTCGCGTATTCAACAAATATAACTCTGCCATCCAGGAACTGCCAAACCAAAAACAAAATTCAGAAATACACGAAGGTGTCTTCGTTAGATATGGCCAAAATGGTCAACTTACATCAACATAACAGCCACATCTAATATATGTTAGTGATAGGGACCAAAGTTAAACACGTTTGAGGATGCAAAAGAAAATTTCTCAAAAGGTAAAAAGTAAAAACTAACCTTCCCATGCATACCCCCAATGGCTTTTTCAGATTCCTCCTTTGTTGCATAGCGAAGGAAGGCAAATCCTCTTGGTCTATTAGCAATCTTATCCATCACCAGATTTACTGAAAACTCATCCGTTATTATATTCAGCTATTCGTGCATATATTACTGGATTTCACTAATGATATGATGGTAAAGGAATTAAATGAAATGGCACCATTTTGTACCTTCAATAAGCTGGCCAAAAGACTGGAAAGCATTTCGCAAGCTCTCTTCTGAAGTTCGAAATGAGAGTCCTGACGTTAAAATATTTCAAGCAATTCATTATTCATTATTAATGAACCTAAATACTCAAAGGTGCAAGATGCAATCATGGCACAAGGCTCGGCTCACATGTCTCCTAGCGAGAAAAAAGTGCATGCCCGAGACCAAAAAAAAGCGTAATAAACAAATAAAGGTGAGTCAGGCAACACAAGGAAACATAAGCCTTTGCTTGGCATGTGGCTGAGAAAGCAAGGATTGGGTTCAATTTATATCCAATTCAGGCTGTTTGGGCTGTTTTGGCTGCTCTTTAGCAGGTTCTGTATGATGTTGGCACCAACGCCCGCCTCACGTTGCTTGGGCGTGGACCATAGAGCTCGCCTCAGCTGCACCTGATCAAGAAGGTTGTCTTGCGTATGTTTGAAGTGCCTAGGTGTGCGCCAGGCTTGCCTTTGACTACATAGTAATAAACAAATGGAAATACGAGAATTGGTGTTTGGCTAATTGTTGTCCCACAAATGCATGAAGTTTGTGGTAGAATATAAACAGAAAAGCTATGACCAATAACTATATAATTTCTCCTACAAAAAGTGCAGCTAAGAAGCAGTATCTTGCTATCCTTACAGTTGCTAACCTTATATTCCATAACAGAACATAATGTATACGTTTGGTACAAATATAGTGTAATAAGCAGTCATGCGTGATTGTTGTGGCTTTTCTTATGGGATATGATCAAAATAGATTCTAGATGTCGTGGTCGGGGATGCTAACAGACACCATGCTTTATCGTACTTACCCGATTTTACTCTTTGACAGCATACTGAGAAGAAAGGCGTGAAGATAGAAAACTTTGGATGTCTCTTACCATGAGTACAGTAAAGAATAACTTGCTGAAGCAACATATAAGAAAGCTCATGACATAGGACCAAAGGTGCCCGTGTGCACTGTCTCTGATTTGTTAGAGGTTTTCAAACAAGCTAAGATTGAAAGAAGTTTTATATCAGATCTCCTTCAGTTTCTATGCTTACATACAACAACACATATATTACTGAAGATGCAAAAAAGTTTATTATTCGCAGTAATCTGCGACTCCATCAAGCTTTAAAACGCATAGATCTCACATGACAAGCGATCACCTCGGTTGCTTCACATAGAATGTTGCAATTAGGTGTAGCCTGTGTAGCCAAAGTGCACAACGCGCCCTCATACGCAAAGCGCTAATCTTCTAAAAGCATGACCGAGGTGCGCACCTTTGGTCAGGCTCAGGCTTTTCATTTAAGTTTTTAACCACTCCTACAGTTTGAAGAATTACCAACAGCACATATTTTACTGAAGATGCAAAAAAATTTGAAGTAATTTGAGAGTCCATCAGGCTCTCAAGCCCATAGATTTCACATGACAAGCGATCACTTTGGTAATCTATCCCATTCTTTTATTTTATAGATTTAAGGTAACCTAGTTCACTAATCGGCAATACTCTCCATTTCTACACTAATAGCCATGAACTTTTAACGTGTAGATCAAAATTGCGTCATAAAAGCTTACAGATGGCACATTAGTACATATTACTTCATTGTTGAAGTTATCTCAGTTTATATAATCATATATACTTTAGTTGATATAACTATCCACTTCCCCCCAAACTAAACATACTCTCTTCACTTCCAATACAATAACAACTTATTTGTCACTCAAAAACCTAACAAAATGGAGAAATAATTCATCAATTTTTGAAGTGGAATGTATTAGACTAAGTGAGTGATATATAAACACCTCTTATGTAACCTTAATGGTATCATAACAATCTAAAACAATTTACAATTCAATTAATATAACTCTCCAGTTTTCCCCCAAATTAAACATACTCTCGTCACTTTCGAAACAATAACATCTTATTAAACATTCAAAATCTAACAAAACGGAGAAATAATTGTATCAATTTTTGAAATGTAAACCGAGCTTACCACTGACGTAAAGCTTCGTGGAGGATGTGAAGTTAGTAGAGGTCTTTTGCGGCTGTGAAGGAGAAGAACATGCGAGAATTTGAAGGTGATTTTTTTTATTGGATGGTGAAATTAATAACCTAGAAGATGAAGTGGAGTACGGACGACGACGATGATTAACTGGTGTACGGCATGAGAACGATGATGATGATGATGATGATGATGATAAACCACCGCTGCCGGCCACCGTCACCGGCGACGGGGATGTTGAAGAGCAAGGCATATGGTTGAAGGTAGCAGCCATGGTTGCACCTGTCTTTTGAAAACGGATAGGAAATTTGTTAAAAAGTATACTTATTAAATTAGCAGAACTAATAATATATATTTGGATAAATATAGATTTTTTTTGGAATGACTACTTCATTAAAAAAAACTACCTTAGCAAAATGCTAGTGCCAAAAGGACAACAAACTAAAACTACATTACAAATTTACATCATCTCTTTCATTCTATATTCCTATAATGAAGTCTATTTTTTTCAAAGAAAACCCACCGATTGAATATCCTCCTTAGTATTGTTAATGGGCATCTCTGACAACCTCGTTTCTAGCCTTTCAAATGCACAAAATGAAAATAATCCCTAAACCACTTTCACTTTACTTTTCTCCAACTTCACATGCCTATGAACATTAATTAGGTCCCTAAAAAAGAAAACGTATATATCTGGGATCCCACATCACCCACTACCAAATTGACAAATCACCGTAGCCACTTTACATGTCGTAAACAAGTGGTCGGTGTCTTCCTCCATTTCTGCATACCAACTGCATTGGCACGAATTTATATCAACGTTGCAACACCAAAGGGCAACCTTTGTAGGAATCTAATCTTCTTCCACCCTTCCATATGAACGTATTTTTTTTTGGAACCAACTATTCCATTTCCATATAAACGCATCCATCTTTCTTCACTGACCCAATAAGAACTTATCATTCTCATCCTTTATCCACTTCCCCTTATCTTCCTTACTTGTGAGGCACACACTTTGTAGTAGACCCATCAGAATGCCCCATTTTCTTTGCTCCTCATGATTAAAAGTACTCCTTTTCCGTCTCTAAGTATATTGGCTCCATTGATTGTCACACACAAAAGAATCAAATACTCACAGTCTTCATCTTTTTTTTCAAATCGAAATAAGTTTGGAAACAAGTTTTTATAGGCTCATTCAAAACCCAGGTATCAAGCCACAACCCTTGCTAACCTCTCCTACCAACAAGTTTCTCACATTAACCTTAAGTTTCAACGCATCTTTTTCTAGCCCCGCAATGGTTTTCCAAGCTCTCGATATATTGGATGTCGCTGGCAAAAACAAACTAGATCTATTCAAGTCATGGATCACTATAATCACCTTTTCCCATAAAGCCTTTTGTTCCATTTTGAATCCCCACCACCACTTGGATAGCAAACAATGTTGGCGTCCTATAACGAAGTTATCCTAACCCACCCGCTTCCTTTGGTCTCGTGATTTTGTCCTACCCGACCTAACACATCTTCTTATTATTATTATTATCCGAGCCTACCCAAAAGAAGTTGCGTTGTAACGTTTCGTAATTCATACTTTCTATTTTTAGCAAGCTTGTATTCGTACTTTGTATCAACCTTTATAATCTCGAGACTTTGATCATAATGTTAAATACATTATAATTATTATTGTTGTAATTCATACAGACATGATACATACTCATTCACAAATACACGTTTTATATACGAAACTGAATCATACTCGATCTTTATTTATATTCGGAATTGTACACATATACATTCATGTTATTCACGTACTCATACATACCTTAAAATGCCCTAAAATTGCCTTAAAACACTTAGCATATCAAAGAAATGGCATACATGAACAAACCACCAAACATCAAGGGCGAAAAGTGTTTCTTTTAATTGGGAAGCTATTACGAACCATAAGCCCTTCTAGGCGGGCAGAATGTTCCAAAGCTTGCGGATCAGACCTCTTTTCCACCACCCTTCTCCTTCAATCACCTTGTAACCTCCTTTAAACCCAAACTCTAATCCCAAATACAAGTCTTCCACAACTCCTCCACCCTTTACACACCTCAAATCCACTCTTTAATCCTCTCAATCTTCTCCATTTCTTTAAGTCCTTGGCAGATTGCACTTGTGTTCAAAACAGTGAGTTTGAACACCTTTCTTCCATATTTCTCATGTGTTTCTTGCATAGAACTCCTTGGACAACCTCAAAGGATGTGACCCAAAGTTCACCACCGTGTAACAAGGTGGTACATCACTTACACGAGGCTCCAAAGTGAGTTCAAAATTCGGTTTTGTTTAAACTTTACAACTTGTTATTGTTTACATTCATCTTGTGGGAATCTTGTACCAAGCTTTGTCCGCAACTAAATTCATGTTGTGGGGCTTATGTTATGGTGTACTTCCAGAAGATAGAGGTCTAAAACCTCCCTTATTTACTGCCCTAAGGGTCCTAAGTGACCAACAAAGTGTTGAGATCAGCCAAGCTTCCAACTTTCAAAGTGTTGATTTTTATTAGGTGTGAACAATGGGAACCTTGGCTTTCCAACTATGATTCCACCTCCTCACTTAGTTAGTTAATCCATTTCTACATAATGTAAGCCACCAAGTAAACTTTTTAGTAACATAGTGTTCAAACTACACCAAGTCTCCAAACATTTCATGTTTGGAATGCACTCGTCTAGTTTGAGCTCACTTGGTTACTTGGTGAATTAGATGAGCTGTTTACATTAACATTATGTTTCATGACCATCCGAAATCACCTTCATGGTAGTTTTGTGCATTGGTGAACTCTAAGAGGTTTATGGATTACCTAACCTCCATACATGACAATCTTGACTTGGACTACTAACAAAATTTAAACACAAACACACACACACACATATATATACACACACGTCTCATACAAACTGAAACTATGATATCAATCAAATCATGATTAAATATTATGAGTTATAGTGTTACCATCTTAGTTCTCGATTCTTTAAAGTTTGGATTCTAGTGGATGAGTTAATGTCCATGAAAACACACTAATACATAATGTCCAACTAAGACAATATGTATTTTCTCATATATATATATATGTGTGTGTGTGTGTGTATGTGTGTGTGTTAGGATAAGGATCCGTTAGGAACTACCCTATATTGGGAGAACCGCGAGAACTAGTGTGAACACGTGGCAAACTTGTAATTATGTTATGTATATTATAAAACACGCGTTGTTGTCACTTTCCAGTTTAGAATTCTTAGGGTTTCTTTCATCAGAGCAATTTGTATACATCGAAGCATTTACGTATCTCACCGGATTTCACGGTGGACAGCAGCCAGCACGGTGTTTACGACGACATCCACAACGAACAACTGACCATTGACACTGAACATACCCTAACAATAACTCTACATCACTATATGGCATCCTCTGATTCATTATGTGTCGATCCTCACACATCTGATGTTCCTCCTCATACTTTCTCTAATAATCCTCCTCATAGATCTAATGCTGACATTGTTGGTGACAATATTGGTCCATCTCCTATTAATATTGTTGACAGTTAAAAGATTATGTCTAAAACTATTGAAAGTCGACATATTCCTCATAGCTTCGAAATCCAGATTTTTGACTCTATGTCTACATTAAACAATGCTATGTTACCTGACAATGTTACTGTATCTGAATCTTGTGATACCACTTCGACTGGGACATCACCTACAAATACAGAACATCAACATTTGCAGTTCATACGGTTTAAGACTAAAGGTATTACATGTCTACTTTTTTAAATTGTACTTCATTAGATGATATGCACATTTGCACCATGTTAACAGTTACATTATGTTGTAAATGATACTGCATTAAAATATATGTACACGTGTATTGTGTTAGTTACATTATGTTTGTAAATGATACTACATTAACATATATGCACATGTGCATTATGTTGACAATCACATTATGTCATTATATATTAACTGATAATGCACATGTGCATTCTGTTACAATTGAATTATTCACATGTGCATCATGTTTCAATTACATTATGTATACATCTAATGACAATCCGTAAACATCACAAAGTAATCATCATAGGTAAACTTTATCCAACTGTACATAACCATACATATGTTAAAAAATAACCACTGCCACATAGTTATCATTAATAAACATCATACAACTAACTTGTTGTTTTGTACATATATCACATACATTTATCATGCATACGTGCATACTATCACGTAATACTTACAATGTTAAACATTTTTTATTTGTTAATTACACAGGAACAATTACGGCTATACATTCTACACCCAATGGCACTGCATATTGGATACCTAAAGCTGATGTTGAATACTTTCCTACTATCAGTATGTTTAACAGTTGGGATGATGTTATCATGATGTACAACACATATGCTACGAAATCTGGATTTTCTACTCGTATTGGCACATCAAAAAACAATAATATTCCGACAATCCTACAATGAACATACACACACATCGATATATATTATGCTCAAGAGAAGGAAAACCAAGAAATTACCGAATCTGAACCCAATGTTCCATCCAAGAATGCTCTAACCAAGACACATCACCAACGAAGCTGATACACAGTTTCCGGGTGTCGTGCACGTATTAAAGTGAGTTATGACCGCGACACTAAACAATTCAAGATATGCGATTTCATCCATGTGCACAACCATTGCATAATAAGTAGCGATAATGTCACACCCCGGATTTCCAACCAATCCAAACACCGGTGGGCCCCGGGTGGGGAATATTGTGACATAAGTTGATATCATCATAGTCAATTAAACACATCACAACAGAAGTCTTGGAGTTAAATTACTATTACAAACCAAATGTTCAAAGTACAAAATAATATACAGACGGCTTGTAATAGAAGATCCACATGCGGATTGTAAAATGTATAAAAATGTATAACAGACTTTAGGGCAGATCTAAAGATTTGCAAGATCCTCTTATATCACTACCGAGCAGCTTTCAGCCTGTTTCGTATTGTACCTGCAAGCTTAGTCTTTTGAAAATACGTCAGCTTTCGCTGGTAGATACACCCAACTGACTCATTTTGAAAACATTTGAAAATGATTTTAAGTGCACATGGCACAAAATCTTTTATAACTTGGGAAAGTTAGCCTTGTAACCTTGTTAACAGATTCACATGTTTGTCCATACATACGGGGCCCAGTACGGAGACTGAGACATGATTAACGTACACACCACTTAAGAACTCACGAAGGAGTTATCCCCAACTTTGTGGGTAAAAATAATTTAGCATGATCGTCTGTCAGGTGTACGCCTACACCCTGCGCTTTGGTCATGGCCATTATCTAATGTAATGAGCCGAGGATATCTAGGACATTGTAGTTAACCCCCGATGTTTAAGTTATCAAACAAAACTGATTAAAATGGAATATGCGGATTTACTAGCCATAATCCGGCATTCGATTGATCCCATTTCTGACCAAGCGGTAATAGTTCACCGTAACCCAAGCCCGTATAGGGGAAATAAGTCGAGAGTATTTACCTGAGCTAGTCTTGGCTTAAATGCAAGATTTAATATCTCAGCCTTGCACAAAATGAACTAAGTGCAGCTAAGGCTCTAGTCTGGATTATGGCATAAGCTAACCAATTAAAATGCTAACGGTCTTATTTAAGTCATAGACTTAGACCGACTAGCGTACAGGATCAAAACACATAATACGCTAGATTAAGCGATGATCGGATGGAATGTATTTTAAACCCAACAAGTACTTTGACTTGCATAATATGGGTAAACCATAAACATTCCGGATTTTGAGACTTAAATGACAAGGTTAAACTCGTTTCGGTTAAATTTCCGTAAACTAGTTACATATACCTAACCGAACGCATATAAGCGATATTGGGTAACCGGATAAGTCATGGGCAAGTTCTATATGCCATTGTACTTTAAATAAGTTGTAATATCCGTAGGATATCAACTTATATGCCCGTTAAGGTTTTTTAAATGAAACTATGCCTCATAAGGGCGTTTTGGTAATTATATACCGTATAAAAGGAACTTGAATATATTTTAATGTTTTGATCAAAAGTATTCTAGAAAAATAATTAATTTATGATATAATATCAGCAGGAGCATGATAATATGTGTAATTTATCATTTATAACCAAACTATGCACCGAAGGGGCATTTTGGTCATTTTACACATAGTATGATAGTTTACTTGGATTCTGAGTTTACATCATGTACCTACTATAAAAATATTTAAATAAGTTTTAAAGTCAGTAGGTAACAATTCTTGGTTGATAAATATGGTTTAAAACCATACTATGCGTCGAAACGTCGCTTATGTCGTAAAATGACGATTTGTGCAAAGTTTAGTAAAAATTGATGTTAAGATTAAGTTTACATGTCCTAGATATGTTATTTAATATAACATATCAGTAGGTAAAATTTTTTATATGAAAAAGTATGATTAAAACCATTTTATGCGCCACAAGGGCTTTATCGTCATTTGTCATCATAATACAAGGACTTGTTTATAAACTCCGTTTATAATCTGATTTGACATCCCAAATAATCTTACTTATGATACTACATTAGTAGGTAGTTCATTTTCAAGTTCGTTATTGTTTAAAACTTATTTTACGTAAAAATGGCATTTTTGTCAAAATAGCATAATCACAGAACTTGTGCATAAACTCAGATTCTGATTATGATAATGTAATATAACCTCAGGGGGTTATGCTACATTATATTACGATCATAATGCAACCTTAGATCAGTAGCTAACTAATCTAATCGGGTCAAGATCGAAAGTCAAAGCAAAAGTCAAACTTTGCGACTTTCGGTTGCAAACCGACCCTAGAGCTGAAATTGACGAGCCGAACATGTTCTTACACGTTCTAATAATTATTACCGACTTGTTTAAGTGTCAAAACATGTTTCATAACATATATAAGCTCAGATTATAATATTTCCCAAAACTGGCCTGTTCGACTTTTTAATAATAAAACTCTGACCCGTCAATTGGTCTAGCAAACGTGATCTTTAGGAGGTGCCCTTAATAGGGATTAACACCTACCTTATTACGATCACTTAGCTAATGTTCATTGCAAACAATGGCTGGACCATAATGATCTTAACCAAAAGTCAAGGTGTTTTCTGTAAAACGCTTGACTTTTGGCTATAAAGCCTATAAACGAAAATGCAAGAGAAAGGAACACTTACAAGTGCTTCCTATGATGAAATAGAACTAAGTTGGATGCTCCTTTCTGTTAGGAACTTACAGAGGAGGTAGATAGAATGAAGAATGAGAAAGGTGCAAGTTCAAGTGGTGAACCTTGGCACCTATTTATAGTTAGAGAGTTTGAAGGAGGTGATGCCAGGTGTTAAGGGGTGTTAGAGGGAGCTTACAAGTGTCCTAAAACGTGGCATAGCAGTTTGGAAGTCCATAGTTTCGAATCAAATGGTTTTTGGCAACATGTGTGGAGGCCAAGGCAATTTTCTATAGACACAGGCTTCTGGCAGGCCGCGAGAGGCCAGGCCTGTGCCT
Organism: Scalesia atractyloides; assembly: GCA_947069175.1. Taxonomy (NCBI): domain Eukaryota; kingdom Viridiplantae; phylum Streptophyta; class Magnoliopsida; order Asterales; family Asteraceae; genus Scalesia; species Scalesia atractyloides. Next base: position 13,242,767 of record CAMTDV010000116.1, on the reverse strand, counting down.
CTCGGGCCCCGCGAGCGCCCCATGGTCACTTTCAAAGTTAGTCACTTTTAGCCCCTCAACTTATAAAACCTCCTAAAACATCTTTATAGCATATTTAGCCCTCCGTAACCAATATTTGGCGTACCCGGGAGTATGCCCGGACATCGTCGAGCTCTCGTTTCATTAAAAGGTCACTCAGAGGTTTAAAATAACATGTTGACACTTTTAACCCCTCCATTATCCAACTTTTACATATATACAGAATTAATCCCTCTCGTCCAACAAGTGACAAGTATGAGAGTTAGGATTTCGTAAAGGGTCACTCAGAGGCTCGGTTTATGCATGTTGACATCAAAAGGTCACTCAAAGACTTAGTTTGAGCATGTTGACACCTTTAGTCCCTAATAATCTTTAATAGACTTATTATAAAAGTAATGACACGCGTCACTATACTATTGGACATGATTTTACGAGGTGTTACAGCCTCACCCCCTTAAAGAAATCTCGACCTCGAGATTTTATTCAAAAAGATGGGGTACTTTTGTCGCATAGTGGACTCAACCTCCCATGTATATTCGTGACCTCGAAGGGCATCCCACTTAACCTTTACTATAGGTATCTTTTTCCTTCGGAGCTTCTTAACCTGTCGATCCTCGATCGAAGTTGGTGTCTCAACGAACCTCAGGTTTTCATCAATTTGCACATCATGATGTGAAATTTCTAGCGACTCATCGGCTAGACATTTCTTAAGATTACAGATGTAGAACACATCATGAATCCCACTAAGCTCCTCTGGCAGCTTAAGTATATAAGCTACAACACCGACACATTCGATTATTTCGAATGGTCCTATATATCTTGGGCTTAACTTTCCCTTCCTTCCAAATCTCATTACATCTTTCCAAGGTGATACTTTTAGCATGACTTTGTCCCCTACTTGGAACTTTAGAGGTTTACGCCTCTTGTCAGCATAGCTCTTCTGCCTATTACGGGCAGCTTTGAGACGATCATGGATTTGCACAATCTTATCCGTGGTCTCTAGGACAATCTCTAGTCCTGATAGTTGGGCTTCCCCAACTTCAGCCCAACACACGGGCGTTCGACACTTTCTCCCATACATAGCCTCAAAAGGAGCAGCCTTGATGCTAGTATGATAACTATTATTATAGGAGAATTTTATTAGGGGTAAGTGGTCATCCCAACTTCTACCTAAGTCAATCACACATGCTCTAAGCATGTCTTCTACAGTTTGGATAGTACGCTCACTTTGTCCATCAGTCTGCGGGTGGTAAGCCGTACTAACGTTTAATCTGTTGCCTAATGATTGTTGGAAACTTTTCCAAAAATGAGATGCATATCTAGTATCTATATCAGATACAATAGATACTGGCACACCATGTAGGGACACAATCTTGTCCACGTACAACTTAGCCAATTTGTCAGAATTATAAGTTTCTTTAATTGGCAAGAAATGCGCTGACTTGGTCAGTCTATCCACAATGACCCAAATCGTGTCATTACCACATTTGGTCTTAGGTAACATGGTAATCAAATCCATAGTTACCATTTCCCATTTCCAACTGGGAATTTCAAGTTGCTGTAGAAGTCCTGACGGTTTTTGATGTTCGGCTTTAACTTGCGAACATGTCAGACACTTCGCTACATAAGTGGCTATGGATTTCTTCAAACCCATCCACCAATAATTCTTTTTCAGCACCTGATACATCTTGTCACTACCTGGATGAACTGAGTATCTCGTATTATGTGCTTCCTTGAGGATTAGATCTATAAGTCCTCCAAAGATTGGAACCCAGATTCTTTCATTAGATCTACGGATTCCACCCTTTCCAGTCGATAACTGATCAACAGTTCCGCCTAATCCCTCATTAGGAACATTAGCCTCTAACAGGGCTTGCTTTTGTACATCTAATAGCTTCTCATTCAAGATATTTCTAAGCTCAATGCTCTTAGCATTTATTCTAATAGGCTTAACCCCTTCCTTGCGATTTAAGGCGTCAGGAACTACATTTGCCATGCCAGGATGATAGCGAATTTCACAATCATAATCGTTAAGTGTTTCCATCCAGTGGCGTTGTCGCATGTTCAAATCCTTTTGATTGAACAAATGTTGGAGACTCTTATGGTTAGTGTATAAGTAATGTCTCCACAACTTAAGTGCAAATACAATAGCACCTAATTCCAAGTCATGGGTGGTGTAATTTCTTTCGTGTACCTTTAATTGTCGTGATGCATAAGCAATCACTTTGCCTTTTTGTATTAGCACACAACCCATGCCAGTGTGCGCGGCATCACAGTAAACAACAAAGTCCTCAATACCCTCAGGTAGAGATAACACAGGAGCATTACTCAATTTGTGTTCTAGAACTTCAAAAGATTCTTGTTGTTTTGGACCCCAGTCAAACTTAACATTCTTACGGGTCAATACAGTTAAAGGAGTGGCTATCCTTGAAAAGTTCTCAATGAACCTTCTATAATAACTAGCCAATCCTAAGAAGCTACGAATCTCTGATGAAGTTTTGCACATAACATCTAAGTATCATTAAAAGGCAGGCCTCACAATGTTCATGGCACTAGAGAAGATTTCAAAAATTGTTCCCGAGACATACGTTTATTTATCATTGAATGCGATGGAGACATTATCTTACACACCATGAAATCCCGAGTTACCAACCTCAAAGACTTTTATGTTGTAACATTTGTGTAAAACGGGTTTCAAAAACCCGCACCGGTTATTTATCAAGTATTAGTTAAAATGTTCGATGCATACTTAATGAGGGGTGATTATGTTATTTTTATATTATTAGGATTTAAGTCTTATTTATAAATAATAATAATATTAATTAAATAAATAATAATAATAAGAAAGTTAGATTAACCATTTAAAATAAGGAAACAAAAATTGAAATAAAAAGAAATGGGGAAACCGGGAATCGAACCCGGGTCTCCCGTGTATACACCCACACCAAACACCACTACACCAAACGCACACTTGTGCTATAATCAAAACCATTAGAGTCTTATATTAAAAACCCGCTTGAACCTGCAAATTCGAAATCATCAAGACAGTAACCGCCAGCAGATTCAATGGGCAATCATCAAACCTCCGTTTCGAATTTGTCAATTATAACCGAAATCGGAGTCACTGGAATTAAATCGAATTGCAATCATTGCCGCAATTGAAACTGAAAAATCATTGTCGGTCATGACACTAGAAATACAAACCAATTGCTTCTCAGTCAGAACACACACACTCACTCACTCATCACTCGTTTTTTTTACTCGGAAGTTTCTGTTAAATTTTGGTCATCGGATTTGTTCTGAGCCGTCAGAATCAGTCACCGGAGGCATCAAGATTTCCGTATTTTCCAGTTGGTATGCAACCTTAAAACCTTTCTATGTCATTGCACAATTCTTTCAAATAACCAGAACTGATACAGATTCCTATAAGTCGAAGTTCAGTTCTGGGTCATGTTCTAGGAAGAAGACGAAGTCAAGTTGTGTTTATAATTAATCAAAAACGGGTTATAATCGGGTTAGACACATAGTCCAGCGGTGGACTGTGTGCATTTTATGCGGAAGAGACCAAGTTCGATACTCGAACCACACCGATCCACTGAAATTAAATCCATTGTTTTTAAAACAAATCATATCACTTCACAGAAAGTGGTTAAATAAAATAAAAATCCTATCTTATACGGGTTAGACACCCAACCCAGTTGGATGGGCTGGGTGCAAGTCACACTAAGGTCGCAGGTTCGAGTTATGTCCAATACACCGGTTTAGTTGATTTAAAAACCTTTTTAATTAATTAATTTCTGAAATATTCTAATCAGTATATAAGTATAATAAAAATCAAGAAAACTAACAGGTTAGACACACAGCCCAACTGGTTGGGCTGTGTGCACACGAACCGTAGGTCCCGAGTTCGAATCCTGCTTCAGTAACCGGTTTTGGCAATTATCAAAGCTTTTTAATAGAAACAAAAAGAGTAAATTGCACAAAACATCCTTTATGTTTCCTCAAACTTGCAGGTTCCATCCTTAATGTTTAAAAGTTGCTAAAAACAGCCTTTAAGTTTATTTTTGTTGCGGGTTCAATCCTTTACAGCTAACCACGTTATTTTCTTCAGTTAAGTTCCCTCACATGCATAACATGTGAGGGTATATTCGTCATTTTGGTTGATTATGTGAGGGAACTTAACTGAAGAAAATAACGTGGTTAGCTGTAAAGGATTGAACCCGCAACAAAAATAAACTTAAAGGTTGTTTTTAGCAACTTTTAAACATTAAGGCTGGAACCTGCAAGTTTGAGGAAACATAAAGGATGTTTTGTGCAATTTACTCTTACAAAAATGAATTAATCTAATTTGTATATATATAAAATTAAAAACGAGACTATTTCGGGCTAGACACGTAGCTCAGTTGGTAGAGCTGCGTGCACGTATACGGGAGGTCACGAGTTCGAACCTCACTCTGCGCATAGAAAACACAGTCTGACCGGTCAGACCCGGTCAACGGTCAACGGTCAAAAAGTCAACTTTTTTATTTCTTTTTATTTATTTATTTAAATTGAAAAATCAATTAAAAATACTTAAAAATAGGATTTTTAAAGTTAGAAAATTTCCTTAAACTCACAAAAATAAATCTAACAATCCCGTTAAGAGCACTAATTAAAAATATTAATCTCAAATAAAATTTATTTATTTATCGAGTTATTATGTTATTATTTAGGTTAGTTTTCCCTCGTCGGTTGAATCATAATTTCGTGTGCATTCATCATTATCAAGGAACGCACCCACTGTGAGTGAATCCTTACAAATTTATCCTTTTTATTCATATTTTGGGGTGTATCATGTGTCGCTTTAATTATTTCGTTTATTCAAACTTGTGCCATTACCATATATGACCTAAACTTATGATGTAAATATTGATTGTTGTGATGCGTGTTTACATTTTGTCAAGTTGCGTGCAAATCATTCATTAGGCCCATCAGTTCCTCGTGGGAGACGAGTTGAACATCGCGTGCCTCATTAGATCGGCTCCGTTTGATTGAGCCTTGATCTCATTGTTCATCATTTGGTGTGTGTGCTTGTGCATTAATTGATATTATGTGTTTTGCGATTAAATTTACATTTACGTTTACTCATATGTGGTTATGCACCTTTTTATAACCAAAATAACAAATTCGTTCAAATGTTTTCATAAGATTCACTCGCCAACTTTTGTTGACCCAAAAACCCTATTTTTACACATGATACAGGTGATCCAGTTGAGAAAAGATACACGTAGGATGGCCTAGAAGAATAAACAAGTTAATGCTTTGGAATGGACATTTAGTTTTGTTTCCCTTTGTAATTGTATGGTTTTTGTTTAATACTTTAGTTTGTAATGAAAATGTATTTGAACATGTTATGCTTGTATGTCTATTGTAACTTCTTCTTTAAAGAGAAATAATAAATATGAAACTTTATAGTAAATGTCATGAGCTTTGATGAAAACCCAATCATGCCCCAACTACCATTTCCGCTGCGGGTCATGGTGTGACAGATTGGTATCAGAGCTTTTGACTATAGGGATATAGGATAGGTTATTAGACCCTTAGAGCCTTTACTATAGTTGATTAGATTTTAATTGTTTATGTGGTTACATGCAAACTCATGATGTTTATTTGTTTCGTATTTATTACACACACAAATGCATGCAAACACTTCTACTATCATATTGTGTGATATTTAATGAGTTATACTTATTGTCAAACATAACATGCTTACTCATACATTCATCACGCATATTTCAATGTTCACATATTCAAATCATCCTCATATTTCCTTTATTCAAGATTTTGTCGCAATTTTCATTTTTCAATCTCATCGAAGTGAGTTCTACGACGGGCATGTAGTAACTGTAAGGGTACAAGTACCGGTAGTCGGAACGTCCTGTCTAGCTTGGCATTCGTATAAATCCAATATAATGGACCAGTTTGCCTACCTGGGGACTAACGATGAGAGTACGAAGGACCTATTAGGCCAAAGCATGCCACCCCAAACGTCGTTCGAACTAAACCTACTTTGAGTTGTCATTGTGTCTATACCAGGACAACCTCCGACCTTATACTTTGCTGTCATGTTTTACGATTTTCATTCGGGTGGCGCAAGTGTTAAACAGGCCAACACCAATATGAACCCTACCAAAGCCCAGTAGTCATGGGGGCCCACATGACTACCAAGGCCAAGTAAGGGGACATATGGAAGCCCAAACATGAGCAAAGCCTAAGACATCCTATGGATGTATTTTTCATTTGTTTTTGTGAATGTTCATTTCTAAATACGACACATGACACCTAAAACGTCAAACTCATACTCTCGATACGTATTCCTTGTAGATGTCTTCTAGTCTCTCTCGTAGAAATATGAGATCAGGAAAATCCCGCGAGCGCATGGCTGCCCAAATCGATCAACAAATGGCTGCCGTAATACCCAACATCGTAATTCAAGTACAACAGGCCCTTACCGCTAATCCCGTCAACCCAATCAACCAAGAAGATCAAAACATTGTCAATCCCCCCCAAAAGCCACTAAATGCACCTTCAAGCATTTCAAATCCTGCGATCCTCCAAAATACGAAGGGACTGAAGGTGTCACCGCTCTCCTCCATTGGTTTGAGGAAATGGAAAACATTTTTCTCAATTGCGACTGCCCCGATGATCGCAAGGTGCGATATGCTACCGGTCGTTTGTTTGGAGTAGCACTTACATGGTGGAATACAGAGAAGGCCAAGCGAGGTGCTGAAAGTGCTATGACTTTGACTTGGGAAGAGTTGAGGGAAATCATGACAATACGTTTCTGTCCAAGAAGTGAAATCAAGAAACTAGAAGATGAGTTCTACTCTTTGAAACAAAAGGAGGGCGACCACACCACATACAACAAGAGATTCCTTGAGTTGAATCAGATGGTCCCCAACTTGTTCACTCCCCTCTACCGTCTAATCGAGCACTACATTCGAGGTCTTCCTTCAAAAATTCAGGACCCTGTAATAAGTACCACACCTGAAACTTCGGAAGCAACAATGGAGTTAGCTACAGAGCTCACCGAAAACCGCATACGGAATGAAGATTTCGCGGAGGAGAAGAAGAAGGATAAAGCATCAACCGAAACCTCAAACTCCACTCACCCCGAATCCTCTCCTCAAACCACTCCTAAGAGAAAACGAGATGGGCAAAATTTCGCTATCACCCAAGGCAATCAACCAGCTTCACAAGCCGTACCCCTCCAAGCTATCCCAATCACTCAAATAGCACCCAAGTCTACTTACCCAAATAAGAAACCTTACATTGGACCTCACCCTCAATGCAACACCTATTTTTATCACCATCCATCTACCTTACCTTGTCGACTGTGTGCAAATTGCGGGCGTTATGGTCATTGGAGCAAAACTTATCGTGCCCCTCAAAACCAAGCCTCACCCCCTACTCAAAACATGATCCAAACATATCAACAACCCCAATACCCCATGTTTCCATATGTTCGAGCTTGCTTTAATTGTGGCGACCCTACCCACTTTAGAAACACGTGCCCTCGATTGGTTAACATCATAAACGCCCAAGCTCAAGTAAACCCAGTTAACCAAGCAAATCAAGCAAACCCAGCTCCACCACCAGCAAGAGGAAGAGCTTACAACATCAACGCCAATCCTGTTGAAGATAATAACGGCCCAAACGAATCACCCAACTAGCTTTCCCTCACCAAGAATCAAGACTCAACTCAAATCGTTTAGTTTTAATGTTTTCTTTATGTTATCTCAATCTTTACGTATCCCAGTTATAAATTGGGAATTTATGTATCCAAAATTTTAATGCGAATTGATATTACGGTTTTGTTTTATACCTTTACTCATTGATTTAACTCCCATATCATCATACATCTCGACGTACCTCGATCTCATCATTTAAAGAAGTTGGGTTGTGTCTCACTTTTACATAGACAAACCCCCTTCATCATAACAAACGTGAGAGGTACTGTCATCATTCAGTCATATATCCTTTCAGATTCGAGACTCAAGTTTTAGCTGTTGTGGTTGTTTTGTAGATTGTAGAGTCACATAGAACTAATCATAATTTACTGATAAAGCCAATGAAAATTTAACAAGAATATGGTGGATACGCCACTGGTACTTCCTATATATAAGTATTCTTGTCAAAAGATCGGAAGCATTGTCAGGCGGTTATGAGAAGTTCCGTGTAGGTTTTAATATTGTCATGGATGAAGTTTTTATTTTGTGATATAACCTTATCTTTTCAAACGTATCAATTCCCTCAAAACTCTTATGCATAAAATCATACCTAGTCAATCAACTCTGTTTATCCATGTTCCGCATTCTTATACTTTAGGCATCAAAAAGCGATTCCTGTAGCAGGGTATTCAACCGTTACTAGGAACGTTACCGCCTCAAATAAAACTTAAACTCTCACCCTTTTTTAATTATGTAATTGTCAAATTAAAACACCCTCCCTTCAAGTCAAATATACCACTACTTAAATTTCGGGACGAAATTTCTAAAAGTAGGAGATACTGTAACATTTGTGTAAAACGGGTTTCAAAAACCCGCACCGGTTATTTATCAAGTATTAGTTAAAATGTTCGATGCATACTTAATTAGGGTTGATTATGTTATTTTTATATTATTAGGATTTAAGTCTTATTTATAAATAATAATATTATTAATTAAATAAATAATAATAATAAGAAAGTTAGATTAACCATTTAAAATAAGGAAACAAAAATTAAAATAAAAAGAAATGGGGAAACCAGGAATCGAACCCGGGTCTCCCGTGTACACACCCACACCAAACACCACTACACCAAACGTACACTTGTGCTATAATCAAAACCATTAAAGTCTTATATTAAAAACCCGCTTGAACCTGCAAATTCGAAATCATCAAGACAGTAACCGCCAGCAGATTCAATGGGCAATCATCAAACCTCCGTTTCGAATTTGTCAATTATAACCGAAATCAGAGTCATTGGAATTAAATCGAATTGCAATCATTGCCGCAATTGAAACTGAAAAATCATTGTCGGTCATGACACTATAAATACAAACCAATTGCTTCTCAGTCAGAACACACACACTCGCTCATCACTCGTTTTTTTTACTCGGAAGTTTCTGTTAAATTTTGGTCATCGGATTTGTTCTGAGCCGTCAGAATCAGTCACCGGAGGCATCAAGATTTCCGTATTTTCCAGTTGGTATGCAACCTTAAAACATTTCTATGTCATTGCACAATTCTTTCAAATAACCAGAACTGATACAGATTCCTATAAGTCGAAGTTCAGTTCTGGGTCATGTTCTAGGAAGAAGACGAAGTCAAGTTGTGTTTATAATTAATCAAAAACGGGTTATAATCGGGTTAGACACACAGTCCAGCGGTGGACTGTGTGCATTTTATGCGGAAGAGACCGAGTTCGATACTCGAACCACACCGATCCACTGAAATTAAATCCATTGTTTTTAAAACAAATCATATCGCTTCACAGAAAGTGGTTAAATAAAATAAAAATCCTATCTTATACGGGTTAGACACCCAGCCCAGTTGGATGGGCTGGGTGCAAGTCACACTAAGGTCGCAGGTTCGAGTTATGTCCAACACACCTGTTTAGTTGATTTAAAAACCTTTTTAATTAATTAATTTCTGAAATATTCTAATCAGTATATAAGTATAATAAAAATCAAGAAAACTAACAGGTTAGCACACAGCCCAACTGGTAGTTGGGCTGTGTGCACACGAACCATAGGTCCCGAGTTCGAATCCTGCTTCTGTAACCGGTTTTGGCAATTATCAAAGCTTTTTAAATAGAAACAAAAGTGAATTAATCTAATTTGTATATATATATAATTAAAAACGAGATTATTTCGGGTTAGACACGTAGCTCAGTTGGTAATGCTGCGTGCACGTATACGGGAGGTCACGAGTTCGAACCTCACTCAGCGCATAGAAAACACAGTCTGACCGGTCAGACCCGGTCAACGGTCAACGGTCAAAAAGTCAACTTTTTATTTCTTTTTATTTATTTATTTAAATTGAAAAATCAATTAAAAATACTTAAAAATAGGATTTTTAAAGTTAGAAAATTTCCTTACACTCACAAAAAAAATCTAACAATCCCATTAAGGGCACTAATTAAAAATATTAATCTCAAATAAAATTTATTTATTTATCGAGTTATTATGTTATTATTTAGGTTAGTTTTCCCTCGTCGGTTGAGTCATAATTTCGTGTGCATTCATCATTATCAAGGAACGCACCCATTGTGAGTGAATCCTTACAAATTTATCCTTTTTATTCATGTTTTGGGGTGTATCATGTGTCGCTTTAATTATTTCGTTTATTCAAACTTGTGCCATTACCATTATATGACCTAAACTTATGATGTAAATATTGATTGTTGTGATGCGTGTTTACATTTTGTCAAGTTGCGTGCAAATCATTCATTAGGCCCATCAGTTCCTCGTGGGAGACGAGTTGAACATCGCGTGCCTCATTAGATCGGCTCCGTTTGATTGAGCCTTGATCTCATTGTTCATCATTTGGTGTGTGTGCTTGTGCATTAATTGATATTATGTGTTTTGCGATTAAATTTACATTTACGTTTACTCATATGTGGTTATGCACCTTTTTATAACCAAAATAACAAATTCGTTCAAATGTTTTCATAAGATTCACTCGCCAACTTTTGTTGACCCAAAAACCCTATTTTTACACATGATACAGGTGATCCAGTTGAGAAAAGATACACGTAGGATGGCCTAGAAGAATAAACAAGTTAATGCTTTGGAATGGACATTTAGTTTTGTTTCCCTTTGTAATTGTATGACTTTTGTTTAATACTTTAGTTTGTAATGAAAATGTATTTGAACATGTTATGCTTGTATGTCTATTGTAACTTCTTCTTTAAAGAGAAATAATAAATATGAAACTTTATAGTAAATGTCATGAGCTTTGATGAAAACCTAATCATGCCCCAACTACCATTTCCGTTGCGGGTCAGGGTGTGACATATGTTGATTACGTTATAGTTGATAACGAGCTACGGTCGTTCTTTTGGGCTGATTTTGTATCGTTACGTAATCACGAGGCCTTTGGTGATGTGTGCGCATTACATGTGTCATATGTTTTATTCGTTAACATTATAACAAATTACCGACCTGCATATGTGCAACTATTATGATTTATAATGTTATAACAAATTAATGATATGCACATGTGCAACTACTACATTCATAAACACTTTCCGTATTAATACTTTTTCAAACACATTTTTCTCGGTACAAAATGATTTTTATGCCATTTACTAGAGTTGATCTTCACAAAAAATGTGTTATATTTGCCGCTGACATGTTATGTGATGAGACTATTGAGTCATACACATGGTTACTAAACACTTTCTTGAATGCCCACAAAAAACAAGACATTTATACTCACTGACCAAGATGTAGCAATGAAACAAGTTGTATCAACCGTGTTCACATAATCTATTCATTGTTTATGTATGTGGCACATCATGAGAAAGCTTCCGTCCAAGGTAAATACTACATGTTCACATTAAAACGTTTACAATTACATTATATAACACGAATTCCGATTTTGACTATTATGTTTCACATATCTTTTTTTTCAGATATCAAACGAAATCCTTGATAATACCACCCTTCATTCATCAATCCACAAATTGGAGTGGAATTTATTCATTACACCACAAACATTTGAAGAAAGACGACATTTATTAATGGATGAGTATCATTTAAAGAATCATCCTTGACTATGTGAAATGTTTGCTATATGACATGAATGGGTCCCATGTACTTCAGAGAAATACCTTTGTGTTGTTTGATGAAGCCTACGTCAAGATGCGAGAGCTCAAATCCACGTTTTAAAGTTAACTCAACGGAAACCAACACGTTATTTCAATTCCTAATGTGTTTCGACACCAGTCTTGATGCTCAGCGGCACACACAACGACAATTGGAATTTAAAAGCGACATGTCAAACCCCCGATTAACTACAAGTCTTTGTATAGAATCACATGCGTCTGAAACGTACATATGGTCAATGTTTCTTGAAGTTGGAAAAGAAATATATATGGCATGTTCCATTGCATGCCCATTGAACGTCCTGGATCAACGCATATAAAAAATTACACTATTCGTCATTATAAACAAAACATCGATTATGTCAATGAATTCGAGGTATCGTTTTACTATTCAATATATACAATATAACATTCACAACTTAGTGTTTTAAATGTTAACATTATCATTCATATCATGCAAATATGCATCAGGAATCTTATTCAGTAATCATATTCCCACATATGCATCCATTATTCTTTTCTTACTACAACTAATGCAAATGTCCATATTACCTTTAATGTAACTGTTTGTCTTACTATATTTGTATGCACATGTGCATGTGTCACCCAATCTACCTGAATCCATTATTTGTTTCCCAAAAATAACCTATACACATGTGCATATTACCCTTAATGTATATAGTTTACTGACTATAATTTTTATGCACATGTGCAGGTGTCCTCAATATACTTGAACAAAAATTAAGTTGTACATGCCTCGAGTACACCCGCATTGGATAACTTTGCTGACATGCATTCTGTATATACAACCAAATTGAACGAATCCCATCACACTATATCATTCCACGATGGAAACGAGATGCGCTTCCATTAGTTGTGCATAACATATTTAACATGTACTCCTCAGACAACAGTAAATTTGCTACCATCAACAATGAAAATATTAGATCTAGTCACACAATGCAAGACCCGACTGAGACACAATCCCGATCATCTACGTTTGTTTTTTGCTAAAATCAAATGCATCAGAAACCGCATATTTGAAACATTCCCTTGTGAACCTCAACCTCGATAGAACCAAAAAAACTACAAACATAAGTGATATATTAAACGTACCTGCAGATTTAAGCACAAGTGTTGATCCTCCTCAAGGTATTAGAAACAAAGGGTGTGGGACCAAAAACAACGGATCGACCCTGGTGGTCAAAAAATTAAAGTTAAGCGAAAGAAGACCGCACGTTTATGCAATAAATGCAACAAATATGTTTTCGACCACGATTCACGCAACTGCAAGAAAATCAAGGCTGCCAAACTTGCTGCACGAGCAGCTAAACGTGCTGTTGCTATAGCTGCTGGACTCCCTATCCCGCCTGATTCCGGTTCTGAGGATGTTGATCTTGATGACACCGATGAGTATTCTTCTTTTGATGATGACCCTGAAGACCCTGCATACATGCAAGAACCCGAGCAAACTCTTAGGCGTTTGACTAGACATCGTAAATCAACCAACCCAACTCGTGATTCCTGATTGATCTATTATCTATGACAACTTATGATTATTGAAATGAACTATTTATGACTATCAATAGTTGTTTGGATAATGTTTTTATATGAACTATTTATGTGTTTTATATATATATATATATATATGATTGCCATCATAGTACCTTGTTATCAATTACATATTATATGTAATCCTTTGTAATTTTATCATTACCCACTTAACATAATGTAATTTTATTATTACCCACCTAACATACAATACCAATATTACTGGTGACAGAAAAATGCACATGGTCATAGGTGTATACTGTATCCACAACAAAAATGCAGATGTGCATACGTGTTTACTGTTTGACTCCACATGGTTACTAATATGAAAAAAATACATCCTACATTAATTTAATATTACCATTTGTTATACTTTACATATGAATTTATCCAGTTGTAATACATTACCTACTACAAAAATTACGTTGTAACACTTTATGCACATGTGCAGACTCAACATCTCTTTAAGTAAACAACATAATATATATCATATATTAACAATCATATCAATTTGTAATACATTATATATTACTAACATGCATGAACAACCATCTTGTAAATTTAACCATCTCAATGCACATGTATATAAAAACAACAACCATACCTACTCCAAATATCAACCACTGCCAACCAACAGTACCCGCATCACAATAGACAACTCATCACAATAGACCACTGTCAACCAAAATTACCGACATCACAATGGCTACCCACTTGTTACCATCAAAACACATCAAGTCAACACGTCAAAATAAAAAAAATCAAAATACTAGTTTCATGTCCATGAATCACCCAAATATAACATTCATTTACAAGTCCGTAACTTGAAACCTCATACGTAACCTGAAACCTCATACATATTACTAGTTCGTAAGCCGTAACCTCATACTTTCTGCTCCTTTTTTCATTTGTTAAGCATATTCCAACATTCCTCTTACTTCAACGCCTCTTTGTCTAACATCTATCGCACTCTTTTATCTGTCAATCCATGTATTGTCTCTTTTGCGAGGTCCATAACAGATCCTCTGTACACGTTTGCCTCTGACAACAACAATTTTGTTGCTATCTTCATCCTCATGTTCTTCAATTGCATATCTTGAATATCTTTACGTGTGCTAAAACTGCATTCAAAATTAACACCACTCCCTCTATACATTTCCATATATCGCATAGCGAACACAACGCAGTTATTGAAATTGTCATTTGGTTCCCATTCTAACCTCTTCGTCGTCAACGTTGCATTTGCCATGCGTGATGCCATCAGATGTTTGACATCTTTCAAATACCCAACCATGTCTTGTTTCTGCAATACATAATAATACCAAATGTTATCCATTATCATAAACTGATATCCTTATTCACAAATAGAATATTTAATATAAAATCTATACATACCACTTTACACAGAGACCCTATCTCTTTAAACTTTGTTCCTATCATCATCTTGTTAAAACCACTGTTATTAACCATATTATCAATTACTTCAACCTTTGCGTTTTCCAAATCGAAGCATCTCAGGTAAAAATGCTTGTTTTCAATCATCGGTATTATTATAAAGTTGAAATCCTTTAAATCCAATAGTTTATTATCATATTCAACCACCGCTTTCAAATGTGTCGTTAGTGTTGCAAATGCTTTTTTCTGTGTCTGTTTCGTTTTCAACATAAACTCCGGCTGCACGTTACCTTAATACATGATACAAACAAATATAATTAGCCTAATTACGTTTGTTAAACATAAATTATGATACACTTACGATTGTTGTCATATAACACCATAACCGCCTTTTCCCTACTGGATTGTTCTTCCTCTCTATATAGTTCATAAGCGCCGCCCAACAATCTATCACGTTCTGTGAAATCCACCTTCCCTCTTGCAACGTATTTATCAAATATGCTGTCGTTGTCAATCCGCGCGAAGTTTCAAATACATTTTTGCTGCATACATCACATACATTACATCAATTATTCTGTGTATATGTGTATCGGCCATATTACATACATTATATACAATACTTATAATGTTATAATTCACGTGTTTCTATGTCGTAATACATAACATAAATCACATCAATTATACCATATATGCACATATGCATCAAATAATAATACATTTTGTAATACATTCTGAATACACAACAATTATCACATAAACCATCTCATGTATGCACATGTGCATTAAATAAAAAAATAATAAAAAATAAAAAACTAATGCTTATGGAAACTTACTTGAAAGTCAAGTTGACCTCCCTCATCTCCTTTTCGATGTCTACAACCTGATCCTACTCATTATCTTTTTTGCCCTCGCCCTATAACATCTTTGTAACTCTAAGTTATCATGAGACAACAAATCATAACATTCATAAATACCTTTGTTTATTGTCTATCGTTGTCAACAGATATTATCATACCAATTATTCATCGTCGTTCAATGGTTCATTCTAATCAACATCATTTTTACCTTCAACACTCTCATCCACGTTTGATTCTATGAACTCTGTGAGCTTTGCGACAACAAAATACAACTTGGTATTGTGTTATCCACCTCTTTTTCCTATGTGATTGTCCCCTCACAACACCCTTAACGGTATCTGCCAATTTCACCACATCACCAACAATTCTATCTAAGCCTATCTCTTCATCATCTTTTACTACTCCTTCATCCACTTGCCTTGCATCACATACTTCATCTTTCGATCCACCACCCAAAACATTACTATCATCTATTAAACCTTGTTTTAAACCTTTTTTTTTTCGACCTGGTAAACACCTTCATCCCACCCCTCTTACCAATTATAATATTATCCCTTGTATCCCTCTTATCATCCATTATTTCTTTATCTTTACCATCAACATTGCCCATCCTACTTAACAGATTTGCCATTTTGTGTTCACCTTTAAATGCCTTATCATATTTCCTAACAAACTCTTCAACCTTTTCATTTTTCGGATATTTAGACCAAACCTCATCCAGCTCTTTAACCAATAGTGCCTTTGTCCTAATGTATCATCCATTAACCTTTGAATTATACCCATATGTCCTGATTATTAATACATAAATAAAATAACATCAATAACAACAACACACCATTATGCACATGTACATCAGCTTTATGCTCGCTGTTAATTAAGCAAATGTGCAAGAGCCTTTTGTTATTCATTATGCATTTTTTTATATTCATTATGCACAAGTGCATTTTATACAAGTAATATAATTATTAACTTTAATGTTAACAACAAACCATTATGCACATGTGCATCAATGTTTTTTTTTCACGTGTGCATCAGCTTTGTGTTCACTATTATCTTTATTTCACAAATGTGCATCAACCATTTTTTGTTATTAATTATGCACATGTGCAATTTTATAAATAACATGAATATGAACTTCTTGTCAACCATTATGCATGCACATGTGCATTTTTTTAAAGTAACATTATTATATAGCTCAAATGACACCGACTGATGTTCACCTTCAGATTTATCTTCACTTTTCGCAAACTTTCCAGATCCCTTCCTACCTATATCTCCAACATTCTTCCCTCTGTAATCTATCACCATTTCATCCACCTTATTTAAAACTTGATCTTCAACATACCCTTCCCGTAACACCCCTTTCTCAAACCCGCCATTTTTTATCTCAAACTTTTCCCTCCTACTGAACATATCTTTTGTCCAGAATGCTAACGGACTCATTGTTCGAATCAAATTGATATCTTCACATAAAGTTCTATCCACATAAATCATCTGCATTTGTGCATTACTACCATATGTGACAAACTTATACAAAATTAATATTTTATTAAATATACAAAATATTTTATACAATATACAAAGGTAACAAGTAACTTACCACCAAAATTGTAAGCACCCCATTAAGAATATCTTGGCGTGCTGTCCTATTGTCATACATCCTTGCTTATTTTAATCATGTCACAAATATACTTGTACCAATTCACATCCTCCACCGCCATATCTTCACCCAAACACTCAAGAAAATCTATTTTACATGTCCCGTCTTTATTTATCTCCACTATTGGGTTCATGAATAACACCAAAAGGTCGTATTTGAAGAATACACCATGTTTGTCTAGGTTATCTCTTATTCTTTAAGAAATTCTACTTGGTGTCAATTCACATCCTTCATACAAATGGTCCCACTCAGGAAATGTCCCACATTCTTCATCTTCGTTTACGTCAACCTCTATGTCTTTCTTTGTAACTTTTTTTTTCGTTTCTTTTGTTCATTCTTAACTTTTTTTTCCTTCTTTTGTTCCTTCTTTTTCTCTTTCTTTTGACATTTTAGAACGACCCCACTATTCCTTAACCCCCAACAAACCACTAACTACATTCTTATTCACATCTATGTTACCATTATTCAATTCAATGACTATATCTTTTCTGTTGAACTTATATGTCACAAAATGTGTCAATTCTGCTGGTAGACTCTGTTCTGAGATTTAAAATACTTCCAAACCCCAAGTTTTTCACTACAACCTTTGGTTTTTTAGACAATGTGTCTAACCCCATCAAAAGTTGATGTGGTGACAAACATGTTCATATTGACCGCCATTTGAACGTTCTAGCAACTTTTTTTACTTTCTACCCCTTCAACAGCTTTTTTTTTACTTTCTGTCTTGTTTGTCATTGTTTTAACTCTTAATGATCTTGACTTGTTTGCCATTGTTTTAACACTTCTTGATGATCTAACTCCTTTCTTTAAATCTGTTTTTTCACGCATGATGATGCACATGTGTAACAAAATAATACATGTTATTAAATGTTTGTGCATAGTCATGCACATGTGCATTTTAAAGTTTGATTAAAAATTTTAAATAACACATACCATCCACATTATTGTTATCCACCTTATTGTCCTCCTTTTCGTTGACTTTTGATTTCGACAATCTTCTATTCTTTGTCGTACGGACTTCATCAACACTTTTATTTGGTGTTTCCTCCTGTTTCCGTTTACTCGTCCTCCTGTTAATGTCCTTTTGCACCTTTTGCGCACCTACGTTTATAAACTTAATGTGTTTACACAACTTATAATATTAAGAAAAAAAATAATACAATGTTGCACATGTGCATAAACTCATATTTAATTACTAAAAAAATAATACTAAATAATCAACAGATTATAACCTTTTTCTTTAACATTCACATGTTCATCTTCTGTTGTGTCCAACATTCTTGATGACCCTTCATCCCTTGACTTTAATACAAATGCTACTTTTTCAATTTTTTCCCATTAATGATCTAAAATCAACATGTGGATAAACATTAAGTACCTTAATAACCTATTATGACAAATTATGCACATGTGCATATTAACATATTTTGTCAAGCTATGCACATGTGCATATCTATATATCACATAACACTACTTATTAACATAATCTAACATTAAATACACATGTGCATAACTATATATCACACCAAAATACAACTACATACCTTATTCAACATCATGTGCATCAACATTAACTACCTTATTCACATGCTAATGCACACTATGCACATGTGCATATTGAATTGTTATTACAATCTATGCACATCTGCATAACTACATATCACACAAAAATTACCTTAATAGCGAATTCTGTTAAACATATGATTTCAAAGTATGCACATATGCATAACTATATATCACACAATACAAAAGGAAGTTTGAATAGACAAATTACCTATCATATAAAAATACAAACGAACTGTAAAAACTTGCAAATGGTGTCTCGATTTATATGATAGATTTATATGACAGTATCTATGTTAACCGCAGATTCCATCAATGATTCTGTTGGCGGCAGCGATTGATTCCGGCGATACCGTCATAGTGCCACACTCATTGAATCATCTATTCTTTGAATCATCTATTCTTATAATCACGTTGCCCTAATTACGAATGGATTAAAAATCCATAATGCTTATAATCATGTTGCTCTAATTACGAATGGATGAAGAATGTACGATCGATGATTATGTTCCTAATATAGATTATACGACTAATTTTGGACGAGTTTTGGGAACTAACCTTGATTATATGACGAATAATGAAATATATGCTGGTAAAATCTCAAATCTGAGATCAAATATCAATCCAGATGCTTTGATATGGTGAACTGATGATGGTGAAGTGATGAGGTATTCGAGACGATGATGTAGTCTATTGTAACGGACGAATTGTTGAGATTCAGGTTGAGAAATGTTGAGAGATTTGAAAGTAATTAGAGTTCAGAGAGTGGACGTGAAAGTTTGTATTAAGTGTAATTTAATTTGTGCTTGAAGTCCGATAGTATAGGGAAGCAAGTAAGCGGTTATTTTAAAAGTTTGGTATTTACAAAATTGCCTCCTATTCATATTGGTTCTCGAAATAAGGGTGGTTCTCGCATGAACCCTACCATATATATATATAAGTGGAGAACAGGGAACACTCTTAAAAATTATACTTAACATGTTAAAAATACATTTTTAATAAAATTTTCAACGCTTTTCCTTTTATAAATGGGTAGAAACTATTCGAATAAAAAATAATTTTTGTGAAAAACTTAGCCTTTTTTAACTGATTTCTTATATTTTAGCTTTTGATTTTTTATTAAAAATGCTTCTACGAGTATTTATATGAGAAGCGCCGAAAAAGATTTAAAAAAATTGATTTTTAACATGTTAAGTTAAATTTTTAAGAGTGTCCCTGGTTCCTCACATTTTTAGTGTTCCCCAATAAACCTCACACTATATATATATATATATATATATATATATATATATATATATATATATATATATATATATATATATATATATATCTATATATATATACATATATTAGTGTGAGGTTTATTGCGGAACACTATATATATATATATATACATACATATATACATACATATATATATATATATGTATGTATATATATATATATATATATATATAGGATTAGGATCATTTGTGAACAAAATCTTCATAGTGAACTGTGTGAACTAATCAGGACCATTGATTTCATTTTTAATTGATAAGGATAGGATTGTAATTTTATAATAATTTAGTTTCAATGTTTATTTTAATAATTATATATTCAGTTACAAGATCCCTAATTAATAGTGATTTGCATCTAAAATATCTTTTATCTTTTACAATGATTTGAATTTCATCAACTTTGATAATTGAAAAGTTCATAAGAATATTTGTATTTGAATTCATCATATAGTCCCATAAAACATAGATTTCAAACTCATTCTTTCATTCCCATAATTCCCATTATATTTTTTTAGATTTCTATCTTCCTGTTTTTCAATCATGGATGACCCAGAAAATAATAAGAATAAGTCCGATGAAGAAGTTGATGAAGACAACGTTCAGGTTAATGATAATGTTTTCGTTACAACATTGGATAGGCCAGGCGTGTTTTTGAATGTTCTTTAAGATGTATATACATTTTGAGAATGTTTCGGTTTTTTGTCTTATTCTATTCGTATAGTTTACAACAATTCATCGACATTTGTAGCGTTCATCTTTGTACATATGTGCAATTTGCTATTTTTATATGCGAGAATGCAGTTTTGACGTAAATATTCAGTTGTTATGATTCAGTACACATGTGTATAGTTGCGGATGATAAACAACGTATTTGCAGTTTGCTGTTTTTATCTGTTAGTTTGTAATTCTGTTGTAAACGTCCAGTTGTTACTTTTTAGTACAGAATTCAGTACACATGTGTAGAGTTGCGTAGTATATGCATTATTACATATCAGGATGCGTTTTCGTCATAAACTTAGGTTTCTATACCCTTCAATACACATGTGTATATATTATTAATATGGTGCATTATTATATAAGTGGGCGTATTTGCAGTTTGCTGTTTTTTATCTGTTAGTTTGTAGTTCTGCTGTAAATGTCCAGTTGTTACTTTTTAGTATAGAATTCAGTACACATGTGTATAGTTGTGTAGTATATGCATTATTACATATCAGGATGCGTTATCGTCGTAAACTTAGGTTTCTATACCATTCAATACACATGTATATATAATGTTTATAAAAGTGCATTATTATATAAGTGGGGTGCAGAGTTGATCTAACATCCAGTTGACACCATATAGTACACATGTGTATTATGGTTATATAAAATGTAGTAAATCGGGGATGCATTTTTGTTGTAGGATTCCAGTTTATAATAGAGAGTAAACAAATGTATATTTTTAATTTTCGTAAACGTTATTTACCTTTTTTAATTAATGCTTGCAGAATAAGTCGCGAGCAACGTATACGAAACTCCCAATGGAACTAGGTACTGACACCAACTGTCCCTCCCGGATTGAAACCATTTGTTAAAGCTAGATTTAGTACCATAGAAGAAGCTATTGCAATGTATGAAGAGTCTGCACAACTAGCAGGATTTGGAACCGTCTTGGTACTTGAAAGAAGGAAAAAGTAGGCGATATAATGGTTACTAATAGGCCATATGTCTTATGTTCTAGAGCCGACAAACCTAAACATAAAGATATTTTTGAGGCAACACATAGATTATGTTTTGTGAATTTTGTTTTCATTTAATTTTTACATCATATTGTTACAACTTAAACATTGTTACTAGATACACAATTCCAGATTCTACAACCTAAACTTAATATAATAAAATGTTGTACACATGTGAATCTCAACATGTATACAACATTCCGCAATTTTTTTTACAAACATTGTGAACAAGTACACATGTGAATTTAATAACATATAAAACATACACTTACGTACTACGCTAAAACAAAATTACATAAGTGTAGTTAACCCTTTATGTATCCACTCATTTAATCTAAAAACCGTAAAGTAATGTCGTACAACAAGCTTTTTTATAAACCAACGTTCGAATACCAACTATGTAAGTTGTGATGAGAACCATGTACCAATGTGTACATAAAAGATGGTGCAGCATCATGAGTACACGTTATACAGTCTAACAAGATATTACCCAGTAACATTCAGCAAATACAATTTTCAAAGTAATAACTATTAAAACAATATATAAAAGTGTAATTGACCGACATAACTAAATATCCTTCAACGAGTTTATAAAATTCTTGGTTTCCAACACTAATACGAACATTATCCATTAAATCTTAACAAGTTTAAACCATTAACCCAAATTAATTGACTTCCCACACTCTTCTGCTTCAGCTATTATTCGTTCACGGTGAATGTTTGCAGTAGAAGTAATCAACTTCACGGCATATTTCTTACATAACCTTGTCACCGTTGCTTTTTTGCGTCCAGGATCTAGTGGGAAGCCACAATCCCATTTGTCAACAGTGACGCCAAACCACATTTCCATGTGCCGCATAACAAACACCCACAATCGACCGTGTTGCCTACGGTCTTCCATTCAAAATCAAGCCTTTCCAGCTTACAAACACTGATTTGTTCACTTTACTTACAAATAAAAAATTTGTACCATGTTACACACATTGTCAAACCCCAAGAAACATAGAAAACTATCAAGATACACATGTGTACAACAAACAAAGATTTGATAATATTCAACACCAATCACTTATCCTAACAGAGCATGAAAAACATAGCTTATTATTGAGCTAATTGAGATAACTATACCATGTTTACTAACTATTTTTTGTTACACCCCCAAAAACCAAAAAACCTAACAACATACAGAACTGTAGAACACCAATAAGAGTCATAAAATCAATCCGCATGCTATAACAAACACAGAGAACAAAAAATATAATAGTTTATAACTTTGTAATAATAAAAATTCTCAAATGACGTTTAGTAACAATCAATGATAAACCCCAAAACCCTAATTTATTAACAACATACACATGTATACGACATCAAATTTATGTAAATCTGCATTCGGCATTGAGTTTATTAAACAGAGTACAATGTACCTTGTCCTATAACCAAAATTATAACTATATATGTGGCAAAGATTTTAGAAAAATTAAAAACAAACGGACAACAATCAACCAACAGTAAGCAACATCTGCACAGACGACTTGTAATTTAGAAAATGTAACCACTATGTACTGATCGTTTGTTCTTGTATATCGGCGGAATCATAAAATACAGACAATTACGAACAAAATCGTTACACAATCGACAACATAACTACCATTACCTATTCGGGCGACGATTAAACTTACAAATCGAACTTCGATCCCCAATCGTGTGTGTACTTCAAATCGTATGGAGTATCAGAAACCATATAATTGTGGGGAAGAAATCGGTGGAAATCAAAAGTTTTGGATACTTGATTCTTCAAACAATCAACGCGATTTTGGAGGATGGTGATAGTGGCAGATTATTTGGCAACCTTTCGACTTTCCAGTTTTAAAAATATTCGCTACTTTTGTTAATTACATAATTAACCTTTTTAATTATTTTTAAAGTGAAAAACATATCTAAATAATTACAATCTTGCCACTAATCAAAACTTTAGGATGATGAAAATCGATGGTCTAGATCAGTTCACACCCTTCACTCTTATAATGTTGTTCACTCTAGATCCTTACTCTCTCTCTCTCTATATATATATATATATATGTATATATTCTATCATTTTAATATCAAACACAATCCATCAATCAAAATTCATGAACTCGTGCACCTTCGATTCCCTATTGTAGGGTAACTTCGGTGTTCCAATCTCAAGACTCATCAAACCCACGACTTCTTTGGAAGCTTTTCAAACCCCAAGTTTACATGATCCCATTTTACATTTTATACACTTTTTGGTGCAATATGTACAACCTTATCAAAATCACAACCACAATATCAATCACATTTTTCAATTCAATCAATCCATTATTACATGCTCAATCGATATGCTCAGGATACATAAATGGTAGAAGCCTTTCTTGCACAAATATTTGTTATTAACGTCATGAGCCAACTTAACATGTATAACGCTATAGCAAAGCACACAACCCTCAGGAAGGGTATATGTTAAGTTATTAAATCACGGTTTTGTTCGCTTCGATGACAAGATACGTAACTTTGTGGATACAATTGGTTTGACATATAATTGTTGCATGCTAGTTATGTTATGGTTTCGGCCTTAGTAAACATTTATTCCATGTAGGATTAATGACAACTTTTGTATCTATGCTAGTAACCAAAACTTGTATGCTCATCAATATATATATATATATATATATATATATATATATTGTAGGAAATTGATGCTATGACGTTTCAAGAATCTAGTAGGATGGATTTTAGAAACTCATTTTAAGTTTAATGTACTTTTCGTTTTGTTGTAATTGAATTTCCTTGTTGTATTACCATTCCAACAATGTATTGTCACACCCCAACCGATGGCGGAATCATCGGGGCAGACGTAAATAGATTGCTCGAGATAACATAACGCTAAATTGTGACAAGTATTTAAATGAACAATATTTCATTTCACTACTAAAGATTCAAGTACATTGCTTGGAAACAAATGCAACATCAATTTCAAGTACAAGTACAACAAAAGTACAACATTTCAATTAAGAAACACGATCCTACATAAATCTGAATTACGATGAGTTTCTATGTCCATCCTATTAGATTCCAGGGATCGTCATCGTCATCAACCTGCCATACATGTTAACATATAGTTCAACACACAATGCATTGGCGAGCATACAAGTTTGACTAATAGCATAATACAAACGTTTAACAAATCCTCATGTATAAATGTAAACTCGAGACTAACATAGCAAAACTATCATGCAATTATACGTGTCAACCCAATGTTTACCACTAGCGTAATCTAATCATAGCAATCACTAGACCGTTTTGTTTACTTAACATGACCTCACGAATACGGGCGGTGCGTTAATCCTATAGCGCTACACATGTTAAGGGAGGCTTGATCGAAGTTAATGACATGGTATAAGCATATTAAGTATAAGCATGTATGAATTCAAGTTTGTGAAGTAAGCATGGATAGGGATTGTTTGTGATTAAGTATAATCATGTTTGTGTGATTTTGATACTTTACATATACTGCACCCAAAAGTGATAAAAGTAAACGGGTCGAGTATACTCACGGTTTTGCAAGCTTCCTAGGAATCCGCGAGTTGTTGAGTTGGATTGTTGACGTGATGCACACCGAAGTTACCCTACAAGGGGTAAACAGAGGTGTGTGAATAGACTATGTTTAACGAATGATTCAGACGAGGATTCAGAAAAATACGGAACGAAAACATAGAAAACACCACTTCGTGTGAAGTGACTTGCATTTCGTACGAAGTAACTATCCACTTCATACGAAGTGACAGTTCTGGCATGATTTGCTTGTTTAACACCCGTTTCGACACTGATTTATGTGAACAAGGAGTTTTAGGAACAAGGCAGGATAGTCTGAGGTTATAACACTTAATCATTATTTGATGGTATCATGATTCTTACCAATTTTACAAGGAAATATGTAATATATATTGTTAAATTTTTGGTTCGTCAGTTATGTCATAGATGTCAAGCAAGGAGTAATGGATACCTCGTTATATGATTCACCAAAGCCCAAAGTTCATCAACACAGTGGATAAACCCGGTTGGTCATGAATGTACAGAAAGTAAATATATGAAATGTTCAAGTGAGGTGTGGAACTTAATTCTGGTAGCCAAGGCTCCCAACGTTCTCACACTTACTGAAACATAGTCTAATCCTAGTGAGGATGATGAACTAAGTCAGCCTTCACACTTGGTACAAAAGAAAAGAAATAAGAAGAAGAAAAGGATCAAAGATAAGATTAAAGAGTAAGAGATTGTAGTGAGCTAAATTCACTTAATCAGCTGAAATAGACTGCTAAATCGTGCAATTTTGAGAGAAAATGTGTGAAAGTTCAGAAGGTTGAAAGTGTGGATGAATGCTCTTATTTATAAGCAAACAGGTGCAGCTCATGCGAGTTGAGGGTCACTTCGTGCGAAGTGACTCAAATTATGCGAAGTTAGGTTTGCTTCGTGCGAAGTTGGTTTAGTTGGGGCCATTTTTGTGTATTTCAGTCAATTAAGTATTTCAAGCATGAGGTGGTAACGTATAAGTATTGCATGCATGATAAGTATGATTAGCATGTAAGTATGCACTCGAATGATTGATTACAAGTATAACAATTTTAGGTAAAATAAGTATTTCATTATGATCAATGTCTCGGATTTACAACGTTGGAAAGAGAAATACGAATAGGAAATGAATACAAGTTTCCATAAATAGAAATACAATTACACTTTCTAAATAAGGAAAGTACAAGAATGTGAAGCGTTACATGTACCACTTAGATTATGAAAGAAAAATGGGGATTTTATTTAAATATTGTCATATTTTGCAAGTTATGATGTCTCAAACAATCTATTTTGTCCCGTCCTGATGTTTCCACCATCGCTTGGGTGTGACATGCGTCTCTTGGCTTCTAACTTATTGACCACCGAAATAACAGCTTTATACAACAAAAAGAAATGGCCCGGAAGTGATTCCAACACCGCCTTAACAAGCGTTAACCTACCGCCTTCTGAGAGATAGTAGATTTCCACAATGACAATCTCCTATCAGAAGTCTCCAAAACTAAATTCCAATGAGCAATTCTGTTCACAGTAGCACCCAAAATTAATCCGAGATACGGACATGACAACATGCCTTCTTTACAACCAATATATTTTGCCAAATCATGAACTTCTTTTTGGTTAACTCCCATCCAAACAACTTGGATCAGAATTAATATGCAGCCGTGAGGTGATGTGAAACACCCTAAGCAATCTCGCATGTTCTCCCCATTTTCCTTATTTCATTCGTCAATCAATAAAGCATCATCTGCTAACAACAAATGAGATACAAGAGGACCATTTCTAGGCAACCTAATACCATTAAAAATCCTTTCCAAAGTTTCCTTCTCTATCATGAAAGAAAAAGCCTCCATCCCAATCAAATAGAAAAAAGGCGATAAGGGATCGCCTTGTCTTACCTCTTGTTGAAACTGAAATTCAAACAATGATGACGCATTTACCAAAATATATGAATGAGGGCTAAATGGCCTGCACCCACCTACGCCATTTCAACAGGAAATTCATTTGTTCTTAAATCATCTCCAAAAAATCTCAATTTAAATGATGGTAGGCTTTCTCTTTCTCGAAATCAATTTTGAACGACACTGTTTTTCGAAGCAAATATTTTATTGATAATAAACAGACCATCAGTTATGTTACGGTTTTTCAATAAGGCCATTGATTATGTGAAATAACCTTATGCAACACCTTTTTTATTCTTTCGTCTTACACCTTCGAGATCACTTTGCTAATGCAACCAAGGAGATTAATTGAACAAAAGTCATTTAATACCAAAGGGTCCTTAATTTTCGGGATTAGAGCTATAAAGGATGCCGAACATCCGTGATATACTTTCCATATCATAGAAGTGTTGCATCATATTAATAAAATCTTGACCTGATGAATAAAAATTAAAATCGTCCGGACCCAAGGCCCCGACCATCCTCACAATCCCAAATGACCCTTTTAACTTCATGCCCCCGCGAAAGGTAAAATCAAGGTCGTCACTGTGACAACCCGGGAAAATTCCCAAACGTTTTGACTTTTACACCAGCGACTACTTACCAATTTTCGGGATGAAAATTCTTTCAACTTGGAGATGATGTGACAATTGAGAATTTTCAGTTTAACTCCATTAACATTATCATACACATTAATTATTTCATTACACTTGATTAAGGTTAATTAAGTGTGTCAAATAGTACACGAACACCCACGAAATGGAAATTTGGTGAATTAACCGAATTACCGAATCGCACACGAACCTATCCCCAAACGTTGGTCATAAAGTGAAATAATAATTCCGGAAATGTTAAATGAATATATAACGTGAATTATATGATTTTCGGTATCTACGTGTATCTTGTGTAAGCTACATGTATTGCGTGTTTTTACATGTAGTTGTTCGGTTTCATGTTTTACATGTATTTATGAATGGTTCAACATGATTAGTGGCTGGATCCTGGTTTATCACGGGCCTCGCGGTAAAACCATGCTAGTGAATTTTTAAGGGTGTGACAGATTAGTATCAGTGTCGTTGGTTATAATGAACTTGGTTTAAATTTTTGAAATCTAGACTATAACCTTTTTCGTTTTGAGAAAACTACAATGACACTACACTTAAAATTGCATGGTGCCTCATTCTCATTGCATGCACTACACACATGTTCACTTAACATTCACACATGCATTGCATTACAGATATGTCTAGGTCACAACATGCTAACGGTAAGGAGCCAGTTGTCACTAACTCACCCCCACAGTCCTAAAAACCACAATCTGAGTCAAAGAAGTGTCGGCTCGAGGCTACCATTCATGCTGAGCCAGATATGGATCGCAGTGAGACCCAACTTGTGGAGGATGTAACTGGGGAGACCTTAGAAATTCGGGAGCTGGAGGCTAGCGTAGATCATCTATGACAACTGGCAAAATTCCGGTAATTCTGTACAACTTGAACAACTAGTACATTGTCTATTTTTGTATAAAATGACTTAATTTTTTATTTTAAGTCTTAAAAATCTAGGAATTTAATCAATTCATAGTTTGGTAAGATAATAGATTCGTCATGATCACGAATATATAAAACCATATCCTAGACGAATGACAACGACGCGAACGTGTAATAGATATCATAACTGGTTACGGTACAGTCTGATATTTCAAAAGTAAGACATAAAATATTTCTGCACTGTTATACTATAAAATTTTATATAAAATACCAAATTGTCCAAGTCTACAGCAAAATTCAGCTTTCTGCAGCAAAAATGCAGCATTCCGCAACACAATTCAGCACATGTTCGAAAATCCAAAAATAAATATTTTTAGCTAAAGAATAAAAATGGGTGTTATAAATAGTATTAAACCCATATATAAATATTATTATTTAAAGCTAAATGGCTTGTTCAGTAAAAACCTGACAACAAAGCCGGTACCAGAACTTAACTCAAAATGACAAATTTATTAGTCTAAAAATTGTAATAGAATTATTATGAACATAAAATTTTATAAGTAACACTATATATCAGTATTTCACGTGACACAAGACCCAAACTAACTTTATCAACCGAACAACGAAACAATAACACTAGTGAGATACTTTGGCATATTATAACATTACTTTAAAGTATTTGGGCATTAGTTTTTATAAAAAACTTATATATATAAATTTATTAAAGTTTATAAAAGTTATAAAAATTAAATATTATTTTAAAAAATAAAATAACCACCCCCACACCCTCACGGCAATATGGGGTATTTCCCCATGCCACTAATCTCTAATTAGTGTGTTGGCAATTTGTGGAGATTACTAGTGTATGTTGAGTTGTAAGATCTTGAACATAACAAAACCAATATCATAACCACTTCATTCTTTCATTTTCACAACACCAAAACACAACTTTCCTTCCTTTTTCCTTCCAAAATCGGCCAAGACCATCATTATCTTCACTTCATTTTTTTTAAAAACAAAACAAACACAAAGAAATCAAGCTTGCATGAAGACCTAAAGATAATCTAAAGAGTTTGCAAAGATTAGGAACTCACTTTGAAGATTGGAACTCTTGATCAACCTATCTTCTTCATCCTTTAAATCATCCCTAGCCATTGTGCTAGTAGTAAGATCCTTAAACCTTATTTTATACTTTATATTTTATAAATTTTCACAAGATCATCACAAAAGTTATATAAAAACCCACTTGAAAAAACTAATAAATCTAAAACTAACAAAATCATGTGATTTCTTGATAATTTTTGATGATCTTGAACTTGTTATAAACTAGTAAACTTGAATCTTGCAAAACTATGAATAAAAATATGATCTAAACACATGCATGTTTAGATTAGCAAGATTCATTAACAAAATATGTTATGAACATAATCTCATATTTTAAAGATGATCATACATGTATTAGATCATTAAATTAAAGTTATGATTTAGAAATTTTGTATAAAAGTTATACTAAAGTTTTCATTTTAAGAAAGATTAAAATTATAACAAGTTCATGACATTTTGTTAATACATATATATAATATTTGTGATTGATGATGATTTGAGTTAATATAATTGCTTAAAACATGTTTATAAAAACATGGGAAACTTGTATTTTTATAGGAAACTATGGCAAAAATTTTATAAAAGTTAATCTTGATTAAGATATGATTTAACTAAAGATTTGGTGGTTAAAAGTGATTAGGAAATTTAATCATGTTTAAATAAAGGATTTGGATGAAAAGGGTAAGAAATTAATTACTTATATTATCTTAAAGTAAAAATAAGATATATATATATTTTTTATAAAAAATATATATTTTAAACCATCTTATATATGTACATGTATTATTGTATAAAAACTATATATATTTTTGATCAGGTTAAATTGAATACAAAAATAAATAAGTGTTCAAATTTTGATAAAATAATATATATCGGACAACTAGTACAACTTGGACAATTTGGACAAAATAAAGTATATGGTATAAACGAAACAAAGGATAAAGACTAACGAATAAAATAGTCGACGCGAACCTAACGGTCAAAACGAACAAATAAACCGATACACTTTATATTTACTAGAATTTTTAAATCTATAACTTATAACTAATAGTTTTCATAAATAAATTTTTTATAAGTTATAACAAATACTAATAAATATTTTTGGATAAGCCCAACTAAACAATTATTAGACTAAGTCCATTTTTATAAAAACTATATTGGGCTAAAACTATTTTTATAAATATATATGGACTAGCCCATTTATATAAATTAGTTGGGCTAAGGCCCACTTTTATAAAATTAACTTTAGGCTATGCCCACTTTTATAAAATTTATAAGTGCTAGGCCCATTTGTATAAAAATCAAACTTTGGGCTAAGCCCACTTTTATAAAAGTTTACATGGGCTAGACCCATTTAAATAAAAGTCAACTTTGGGCAAAGCCCACTTTTATAAAGACATATGTCTAGCTAATACATTTTGTGAAAACTAACATTTGACTAAAGCCCACTTTTATAAAACTAAACTTGGGCTAATTCAATTTTTATAAGTTATTATGAGCTAGGCCCAATCTTTCATTTTAACTTGGGCTAGACCCACTTTTATAAACCAATTGGGCTTAACCTACTATTAAACAAAGTTAGGTGGGGCTAGGCCCACATACATAAAACGAACTGGGCTAGGCCCACACATAGTAAGAAAATTTAGCTAGGTCCATACTTACAAAACTATTGGGCTAGACCAATATGTAATGAATTATTAGATTGAGTTATTTACAATTAAATTATGGACTAGGTCTATTTATATATATATATATATATATCAAACAAAGAAAACCAACAATTACAAGTATAAAATTCGAGATAAAATACTTGTATGAGCAACGAACGAAAGCCTAAGTGTCTAATAAATTAGAACACTTATAGGTCGAGAAACGAACGAAGTATCAGAAATCGAATAGAGATTTGCACGGAACGCAAATCTGTGAGTTCATGTTTTCCTTTTTATTTTGACGTTTTTATGGTTTTTAAATGTGCGGGGATGTATACATGTTACAGTTATAGTTGGGAAAATGAAAATATTTAGACCACATGTGAATAAGGCTCAAGCATTTGGGCCATTAATGAATAACAAGTACCGAGGAACAAGGGAATAGATCTATTAGGTTTGGGCGAGCCCCACTCTATTACGACAATAATAACATATCGCATTAGAGTGCTTTTGTGTCTAAAACAAGTGTCTCAGACACAATAAATCGTCAAGGGTTGGTTGCCACCTTATTCGGCATGCAGATTAGTGTCCTTGCAACACATTTATGATCTTACAAGTTTCATTAAGCTATATTAAACGAATTTATTATTCCAAATGTTTTTGAAGGTTCATTTGATACGAAAATTTATAACATGACACCAGCTTTTGTTGACGTTGTTTTCAAAATTAACATGTATTACAGGAAACTAGTGGATGGCCTTTGGGGAAAATCTTGTTTGTATGTTGTGAAGTCAAGACGTTATAATTCATCCAGACTTTTGTTGTTATGTTTTATAAACTTGTGTTTAAATTTTAAGTAATGTTGTTAAACTTATGGTATGTTTTTAAGACAAAAGTTAGTATGTGAATTTTTGTTAAATAAAAAGTATGGATGAATATTTTGTAACGTAACACAATTGCCGTTTACTTGGTTGAATGCAACGATTGCTACTCTGGCCACATCTCATGACACGCTTCCACTACATCAAAAATCGGGGTGTGACAGACCTGGTATCAGAGCTTCAATTGTAGTGAACTAAGATTCTTTTGTGTCTGGTCTACAATATCAAAATGGTCTTTTTATAAAAGTCATAAATTATTTACGAAATTGTAACAAGAGTTTTTCCCCACGGCATATATATAATGGTCCACTAGTACTAAACGATAAATCAAACAATAATGCAAGGACATTATACGAGATAGTCTTTGAGGATTAGACACGATAACAGTAAGATGAATCAGAATGATACATGACATGACATGCAAAGAAACTGAAATATATTTGCCCAAAATTTTATTATAAGTTGTTCATATATATGAGTTGTACGAATTATTTTGCCTGGACCATGTCTTCCGACTCCGACACTGATTCCACGGGAAATTCTTCGAACGCTGATTACATACCATTAGATGATCCTGCTCCACCTGTTATCATCATCATCTCCGATGACGAGTTATCGGATGATGAGTGGATGAACATCTATTTCCAACCATTTGCCTTACCTGAGCCTGATCATGCCAATATTCCTTTAGAGGATGATGAATTAGTAGTACCTCATTTTCACGAGATGCTTATATTCGGTCACCCTGAGGGTGAACATGTCGTTGCCTACGTCTCCATACCACTTAATATGGTAGCTCCTTTTGATGATGTTGTCGATGAGGACGGACACCCCATACCTCCTATTGTTGATGTTAAGGATGATGTTATTCCAATTATAAATGTTGAGCATATTGAAGACGATCTTGGCATTGGTGAGGATTTTGACATTGCCATGTTAGAGGTAGCCCAGCCAGAGGCTACAGTTATTGACATTACATCGTCTGCTCCTTCCACACATCTGACCCTATCACCTATATCTTCACCAGATACCACATTACCACCATCTTCAGATATCTTACCTACTCATGTTGATACCGTTTTACCTGACACATTCTACACCGATAATTTATTTGAGTCAACACCACCATTGCATCCTTTATGGGATATCACACACCACACTGATCATCTAATACATCACCCTTCTATTGGACCATTCCATTATACTCTTGGTAGTACTTCTCATCTCACTGATCATGTACCTCCTCATCCTTTTGTTGGATCTATTTCTACTACCGTTACAGCGACATTCAGTTCTTACCCAGACCCATTCACTGCAGGACCGTCACATGTTTCATACACTCAGCCTATGACTGAGTATCCTTCTTTTACTCCGATCCCCACTACTGGAGATCTGCCCCATCCCCCACCTCATATGCATAGTATCGTCACATATCCTTCACCTTACTTTACTGTTTCACATGACCAGCCACCTCTGGGCATGAGCCCATCTGATCCGTATCACCTGAGCCATTTGCCACTCACCACCACTTAGTACAGACTCACATCTACCGCGATATAGCTCGGTATTCTGTTTCGACGATTTCATGCGCTTAATGCTCAACTCACTGCTAACCGAGCATCACAGAATGCTCCATCATCATCATCATCATCTCAGCTAACACTACCCACATCATCCCTCCACCACCACCATCTCCGTTAGCACCATCACTTGCTTCATCACATGCCACCTCCTCATCTTTTGAGAGACGCATTAGTGCCATCGAGGAGGAGATGGCATTCTTCCGTGGTGTGATCTGCGTATTGTACCCCCACCACCACTGTCAGTCTAGCTTGGTATGTAATTAGGTTTTGGACGTAGTACCCATGTCAGGTTAGTTGAAGATTGAAGGAATTTTGAAGATAGATATAAGTCAACTTGAAGAATCTGAAGAAACAATGCAAAGAAAATATCTACTTTTGTTTATATATTTTATAACTTGTATGTCGGAGTGATGAAAGTCCGAATCATATTTTTGTACTTTGCAAAAATGATGTAACAAGTTGGCAGTATATATTTGAAAGTTGATTATCCTTCTTTTATCATGCATTGTTGATTATTCATTATATTTGTGTCATGATGATATTTGTATGAATATCCCACGTCAGAGATGATTCGATTTATTTGATCTATATATATATAATCTATTAGATATATTTTATTCTATTTGATCCATAAATGACAATATTTATCTGAAATATTTGTCTAATTCATTCTATATGATTTTATATATGAAGATCATGCCACCAAGAAGAAGGAACATACATCAACTCCAAACTCCCCTACCCACTTCTCAAGCTGAGCTTGATGCTTTATTGAATCAACGCATTGCGGATGCGAAGCAAATCGCACCAATTTGAGAAATGAAGATAGGGCTCAAGCCCCACCAATAGTAACAAATCCTACAAACGGTTGGTTATTCATAACCTTACAAGAAATTCTCATTTATATTTTATTTGCAAAATAAATATTTCTGACAATTTTGAGAACCAACATTTCAGGATGCAGATATAAGCAATTTTTAGATTGCAAACCGTTGAACTTTGACGACACTGGCGGAGCTGTAACATTTGTTCGATGGACCAAAAATACGGATTCTGTAATCCGCATGAGTACTTTTCCCCCTTACCAGACTGTATTGTATGTTTCGGGATTATTCATTGATGAAACTTAATTATGGTGGAATCTGCAAGTATAAACGCTAGGAGATGCAGCAGCGTACGATATCACTTGGGAAAGACTGAAGAAAATGATGCGTGAAAAGTATTGTTCCAAAGCCGAACTACAAAAGTTGGAAACAGAGTTTTGGAATATAGCAATGGTTGGATCTGACATCTATGGCTATAGTCAGCGATTTCATGATCTTTCACGAGTTGTTCCATATATGGTAACCCTCGAATTCAAACGTATCGAACGATACATTTGGGGATTAGCTCCGGAAATCCGAAGTATGGTTACTTCGTCACATCCAGCAACCATCACCGAGGCAATTACGATTGCAGTAAACCTTACCGAAGAAGCGGTAAGAATAAATAAGTTTTCGAGAAAGAATGCGGAAATGCCCAAGGAGACACATGTAGAATCAACCTCACATGGGAATAAGAGATAGTTTACCCACTTCAAGAAAGGTTCCTGGCCGAATAACAAGAAGAAGGAAACCCCCACAGCAAAAAGGAACAAAGCATTTGTGGCGACAGCAGAGACAGAACCGAGAGGTTATACTATAAATGCACCTAAGTGCAACAGGTGCAATTATCATCATTATGGTGGATGCCGAACCACCAAATGTGATAGGTGCGGGAAATTGGGACATCGCACCGGAAATTGCTTGAGTAACAACAAAGGAAACCGGAATGAAGGCAAGAAAGATGGAGGCTATGGAAATGGAAACGACCGAGGAAGAAATCAAAGTTGTTATGATTGCGGTGAACTGGGCCACTTTAGGAAGAATTGCCCAAAGGAGAACAAAGGCCACAGGTGAGCCTTTGTAATAGAAGCTCATGAGGCACGTTAGGATCCAAATGTGATCACTGGTACATTCCCTGTCAATAATCATTTCGCATCTATTTTATTTGATACTTGCGCAGATTTTAGTTTCATATATTTAGAGTTTAAAGATATACTTGAACTAAATTCAAATAAATTAGATATTCCATTCACTATCGAACTAGCGAATGGAAAGATAATTGAATCTGATGAAATTATTAAATAATGTTCTTTAGAGTTAGGCGGACAAAAATTCAACATCGATTTATTACCCATCCAGTTAGGTAGTTTTTGTTGTAATCGCTATGGATTGGTTATCCAATAACCAAGCCGAAGTCGTGTGTGCGACAAACTTATTTGCATTCCTCTTACTAATAATGAAACACTTCTTATTCATCGCGAGAAGAGTGAAACGCCATTAGGAATTATTTCTTGTATGAAAGCCCAAAAGTGTTTGCGAAAAGGATGTATAGCATTCTTAGCACACGTTGTCGACAAGAAATCCAAGGAGCCAAAACTTGAGGAAATCCCTATTGTTAAGGAATTCCCTGAAGTCTTCCCATATGACTTGCCAGGAATACCACCCCAACAATAAGTCGAATTCGCATAGAATTGATTCCAGGAGCTGCACCTATAGCAAAATCCCCTTACCGATTAGCTCCTTCAGAAATCAAGAGTTGTCCACACAACTTCAAGAGTTGTTAGACAAAGTAGTTATTAGACCAAGCTTCCCACCTTGGGGAGCTCCAGTTCTATTCGTAAAGAAGAAAGATGGAAGCTTTATAATGTGCATAGATTATCGAGAATTGAACAAACTCACGATCAAGAATTGGTATCCGTTACCAAGGATTGGTGATCTGTTCGATCAACTTCAAGGATCAAGTTTTTACTCGAAGATTGACTTAAGGTCAGGATACCATCAGCTTAGAGTGTAAGAAGAAAGTATTCCAAAATAGCACTCTGAACTCGTTACGATCACTACGAGTTCCTTGTTATGCCATTTGGTCTAACAAATGCACCGGCAGTGTTCATGGACCTAATGAACTGTGTGTGCAAGCCTTACTGTCACACCCTCAATTTCCACTTGCGGAGTTTTACCGCGAGGCGTGTGAACAAACCAGAATCCAAAACACTAGTACGTCGAACGACTCTATATGATTTGATAATACGTTTTCCAAAATCATTTGTTGTCGATTTTATATTACCAATATTTAGCATGAGTATCAGTTTTTAAAGTTTGAGCGGAAGCATAAATAAGTAGTGATGCGGGCGCCAACACAAACGCCAAAACAAATGAAAAATCCTAAAACAATATTAATAAATAAGACTCGATAAAGATGTCTTGTTCAATGCATGTGCGTGCACCTAGAGCTCCTAGCGTCCTGAGAAACATGTAAGGAAACAAGTGTCAACATTAAAGATGAGTGAGTTCACAGGTTTTCATAAATTCGTTTGTTCGGTAATAGTTTGTTTACCCCGTTATCCCCAACCCGGGATAACGTATCAGTTCCATTATTCCAATCCCGGAATAATAAGTTGTTGCTTCCAATATTCCCATCCCGGAATATTAAGTTGTTATTTCCATTATCCCCAACCCGGGATAATAAGTTGATGTTTCCAATATTCCAAACCCGGAATATTAAGTTGATCCGTAATTAAGTTCAACGTTAATATATATAGGTAGCTAGCCTAAAGTCATGTCACGTAAGAGTTCGCGATCGAAGCTGACAGTTGTGCCTCCGTTTTGCCAGGCCTATCACATGACCATGGCGATGTTAGGCCAATTATTCACCCGTTGACCATACCAGGTCGGCTAGCGCGACTAGCTCGGATGGGGCTCGTCAGACCCAGTAGTACTACTTATAATTCCCCCGCTATTTAACCCAAATACTAACGATCCGAGGAGATTGTCGAGGACTTAAGTGATAAAGCTGCTTAGTGACCATAACATTACATTAACATTAACTTAGTTACCGTATAGTTATGTGACGTTAAATTCGTATAACGTAAAGAGATTGAGTTTGAGAGTGTATACATGTTTCTCCCCCTGTTGTTTAAAAACCAGATAAAGTTAGGGGCCGTGAACTCACCTTTATTTGCTCGGTTAGTGTGGCAAAGATGTTATAAGGGATGGGACCGCTAGTTGCGTCCTAACAAACCAATTAATTCCACGTCAGTGTGTAATCACACCAATACAAATTCCACACACAATTTACTCACAAAGTGATACACACAAACAACATATCAAACACTCAAACATGCATGCAAGTATTCTCATGTGATCATAGTAATCAAACAACTTATCATGAACATATTCCAAATCCATGCAACACTTTAATGCATAAAATCACAAGTTATCAACTTTCTGCTTAACACTCAATTATTCAGCTGTTTTCTAGGATTTTTATAAAATAGTTCCAACATTCTAAAAATTCCCATATTTTTACAGTAGGTGACATTTATACCATAGAAATTTATATAATTTTTCCAAGTCCTAAATCTTTACCAATTAACCATAAATATTAATTCATTAAGCTGCAGTCAGATTTACCGCTTTCTGACTGCAGTCCACGGAAGAATTTATTTAAAAATCACTGATCGTCCGATTAACAAAATTCCAGTTGGAGTTGCCCGGAAATTTCTATACCTAGTTGCTGTACAAAAATCATGACTCAATTCCCTACTGATTTTAAAATCCAACTTGATAAACAACCAACAAAATTCCAGAATTTTCACAGCTTTAGCTACTGAACTTGTTTGACCCTTTAAAAATATCAAACGACTTCAGAAAATTATGAATCCAGCGCCATTAGATTCCTTATTCAAATCTCTACGTTCTAGACATCAGAAAATCCGTTTTTCGACAACTATCGACCGAGTTACAGCCAGATGAAGTCGGCTGTAACTATTACTCAGCAACTGATTCAGCATATCTTTATCATAAACTCGTGTAATCCCGTTCATGCGATTAATCTAGGCGATCTAAAACCGATTTCTAATCCTAGATTAATACCAATATCTCATCCATGCAAACCCTAGTTCTTACTTCTAGTTATTACAACCAAAACACAGCCTATATGTATTCAGCTTTCAAACTCATTCCAACTCTCAATCTTGTATTAACAATCCGAAACTATACCATCATGAAATCTGAAAACAGCAACAATCAAGACACATATATCCGAGACAACTAAACATTCAAGCATACATATAATCCGAGACAACTAAACATTCAAGCATACATATAATCCGAGACAACTAAACATTCAAGCATATATATATCCGAACATGATCTTGTAATCAGAGATAACTTCTAATCTTTTAATAACAATGTAAACGAACCGTGAATACGATGAGGGAAGATGGCGAGGGCTGCTGCTTGCTGAGACCGAGAGAAAGAAAGCTGATCTCGCGACCGAGACCGAAAGGGACTGAAGGTGACCGACTGTTAGCGACCGAGAGAGTGAACCAGCTGATTAGATCGAGATGATGAAGGAATGGAAGCTGTTTTGCGATCAATGGAGCATGAGGAGGCAGCCGACGGCTGTTTTGCTTGTTAGGGTTTTAGGAATTGTGAAGGAAGATGCATGTGAGTTGTATATATAGGCGCAACAAGATGAGGATCACGGTTTTGGTTTGAGTCGTGGCCGAGGAACTAGGGTGAGTTAGTTTGGTTTGGATTTGATCTCGCGGCCAAGGACTAGGGTGGGTTCGGTTTGGATTTGAACTCAATAAATCCGCGGTTTTGAACTTGATCTCGGCCGAGAGTGTTTTGGTTTAGGGTTTAGGTTTGCTCTCGGTTTGGATTTGATCTTGGCCGAGGACTTGACTTGAGTTAAAGTTTAAAACTTGTTACTCCTAGAGTCACAATGAATCGAAGTTGGTTCACGTCGCGGTTCGGTTCAGTTCGTGTACATATCTATTCTAATTATTCAATTACTAAAACAATCACACAACATACATCACGTGTTCATTTAATTCGTACACGTTCGTAGACATAGCACGTAATTAGTTTGACAAGTATTACGTTTAAGTTATCCGAAAAACCCGGGATATCACACTTACCTTGATAAATTCATGATAGTATTTATCGATGACATATTGATATATTCACGAAATAAGAAGGATCACGAACATCATCTTAGGACCATTCTTGAGTTGTTAAAGAAGGAGAAACTGTATGCAAAATTCTCTAAGTGTGAATTTTGTCTTCGTGAAGTCCAACTTCTCAGACATGTAGTCAACGAGAAAGGCATACATGTCGATCCATCAAAAATAGAGGCATTAAGAATTGGAATGCACCTAAAACACCCACCGAAGTACGCCAATTTTTGGGATTGGCGGGTTATTATCAAAGATTCATTGAGAATTTCACGAAGATCGTTCAACCACTAACCTCCCTAACTCAGAAAGATAAGAAGTTCGATTGGGGAGAAAAACAAGAAGCAGCTTTCCAACTACTTAAGGATAAACTTTGTGATGCACCGATTCTATCACTTTCGGACGGCATAAATGACTTTGTCGTTTATTGTGACGCTTCACATCAAGGTTTAGGATGTGTATTAATGCAACGAGAGAAAGTTATTGCATACGCATCACGCCAATTAAAATTTCACGAAAAGAACTATACCAGAGCGGATAAAATGTATCGTGATCTTAAATAATTCTATTGGTGGCCTAATCTCAAAAGAGATATTGCAACTTATGTTGGAAAGTGTTTAACATGTGCAAAAATTAAGGCTGAATACCAAAAAAAAATCAGGATTGTTACAACAACCTGAAATCCCCACTTGGAAATGGGAACAAATTTCTATAGATTTCATAATAAAATTACCCAGGACTTCTCGTGGTTACGACATGATTTGGGTAATTGTCGACCGACTAACTAAATCAGCTCACTTCTTGCCGGTACGTGTGAAAGACAAAACCGAGAAGTTAGCCGAACTTTATCTTAAAGAGATCTTGGCAAGGCGTGGAGTGCCTGTTTCCATAGTCTCTGATCGAGATGGTCATTTCATATCAAGAATTTGGCAATCTTTTTAAAAGGCTTTTGGATCTCGCTTAGATCTAAGTACGACCTTTCATCCCCAAACAGATGGCCAAAGTGAACACACCATTCAAACATTAGAAGATATGCTTCGTGCTTGTGTGATTGACTTAGGCAGAAATTGGGATACTCACTTGCCTTTAACGGAGTTCTCATATAACAATAGTTATCACACGAGTATCCAAGCTGCTCCATTTAAAGCGTTATATCTCCATTATGTTGGTGGAAATAGGTGACAAACAAATGATAGGTCTAGAATTAATCAAAGAAACTACGGATAAAATATTTAAAATCCGAGACCGTATTAAAGCAGCTCAGGATAGACAGAAAAGTTATGCGGATAAAGGCCGCAAACCATTATCCTTTGAAATTGGAGACCAAGTGCTATTAAAGGTCTCGCCTTGGAGAGGCGTAGTTAAATTCGGGAAGCAAGGAAAACTTAGCCAGAGGTACATAGGACCATATGAAATCTTGGAGAAAATTGGAACAGCCGCATATAAGCTGAAATTGTCTTAGACACTTAATAACGTTCACGACACATTTCATGTGTCAGATCTAAAAAGTGTCTTTCAGACGAATCACTTATCATTCCCACAAAAGAAATTCATATAGACGACAAACTCCATTTCATCGAAGAAATTGTCGAAGTTTTAGATTCGAAAGTTCAGAAAACAAGGAGTCGTATCAAATTAGTCAAAGTCCCTTGGAACTCAAAGTGCGGACCTGAGTTCACTTGGGAACGAGAAAACGAAATCAAAAGAAAGTACCCCCACCTGTTCGATAAATCCTACGCAAAGGATGACATGACTTAATTTCGGGACGGAATTTTCTTGAACGAGGGGAGAATGAAACAATTGGTAAAATTCTGGTAATTCTGTACAACTTGAACAACTAGTACATTGTCTATTTATCGTATAACATGACTTAATTTTTGATTTTAAGTCTTAAAAGTCTAGGAATTTAACCAAATTATAGTTTGGTATGGTAATAGATTCGTCATGATCACGAATATATAAAACCATATCCTAGACGGATGACAACGATGTGAACATGTAATAAATATCAGAACTGGTTACGGTACAGTCTGATATTTCAAAAGTAAATCATAAAATATTTCTACACTGTTATACCATAAAATTTTATATAAAATACCAAATTGTCCAAGTCTGCAGCAAAATTCAGCATTCCGCAGAAAAATTCAGCATTTTGCAGCAAAAATGCAGCATTCCGCAGCACAATTCAGCAAATGTTTGAAAACCCAAAAATAAATATTTTTAGCTAAAGAATAATAATGGGTGTTAGAAATAGTATAAAACCCATTTATAAATCTTATAATTTAAAGCTAAACGGTTTGTTCATTAAAAACCTGACAACAAAGCAGGTACCAGAACTCAACTCAAAATGAAAAATTTTATAGTCTGAAGAGCTAGATTAATTAACGGGACAATAAAAATGGTACTATAATTATTATGAACATAAAATTTTATAAGTAACACTATATATCAGTACTTCACCCGTATAAGACCCAAACTAACTTTATCAACCGAACAACGAAACAATAAGACTAGTGAGATACTTTGGCATATTATATTAGTACTTTAAAGTATTTAGGCATTAGTTTTTATAACAAACTTATATATAAATTTATTAAAGTTTATAAATTTATAAAAATTACATATTATTTAAAAAAATAACCAACCCCCCCCCCCCCCCCACACACACACACACACCCTCACGGCAATATGGGGTATTTCCCCCATGCCACTAATTTCTAATTAGTGAGATGGCAATTTGTGGAGATTACTAATGTATGTTGAGTTGTAAGATCTTGACCATTACAAAACCAATATCATAACCACTTCATTCTTTCATTTTCACAACACCAAAACACAACTTTCCTTCCTTTTTTTCTTCCAAAATCGGCCAATACCATCATCATCTGCACTTTAATTTTTTTAAATAAACCAACCACAAAGAACTCAAGCTTGCATGAAGACCTAAAGATAATCTAAAGAGCTTGCAAAGATTAGGAGGTCACTTTGAAGATTGGAACTCTTGATCAACCTATCTTCCTCATCCTTTATGTAACGCCTCATTTTTTTCGTACTTTCCTTAATTAGAAAGTATAATCGTATTTCTATTTATTGGAACTTGTATTCGTATTTCTTTTCCCAATTTTGTATCCGAGACTTGAATCGTAATAAAAATTCATACTTGTTATATATACATGTCTTACATGCATTCAATCGTTTAAACCGATACTTGTTATACATGCAAAGACTCATACATTCAAACTCGATACTCAAATCATACTTATGTGCGTTACACATGCAAAAATGACAAGTTATAGCCTGAAATGAAATATAAACTAAGTTCAAGGACTAAAAATGGCATAATCCAAAGAAAGTGGTTTCTAGCCCTTGGATTGGTCCAATTTGTGTTTTCTGCATTAAATGCACTCAACTAACAACCCCTCTCACCACAACTATAAATACCCACCTCCTCCCACTCTCATTTCACACATCAAACACTTCTCTTCTTCTCTCTAAAGCTCTCTTTCCATCTGAAAGTTCAATACTTTCAAAAGATAACTCGGTGCTCATCTTCCAAACTCCCCCAACACTTTACGGAAATATCAAGTGGAAGCTTGCAAAACCGTGAGTACACGTGAACTCGGTGCTCATCTGCTCAGTTGCGAAGAGGTGTGTGGGTATTTGCTTTTCATTTGATCCTCTCTTTCCCACGTGAACTCCGGTCCACGCTTAGAGTCCCAACGAACTTTAACGATTGGAATCTTGCTGTGCCTTCGGGTCTTGATCTCACGATCCATGATCTCAATAGGCTTTTCCACGAAGTGTAGTTGTTCATCCACTTGGATCTCATCCAATGGAATAACTAAAGTTTCATCTGATAGACACTTCTTCAGATTTGACACGTGAAATACGTTGTGAACTCCACTGAGTTCGGCAGGAAGGTCTAATTGATATGCTACGGGTCCGATACGTTTCAAGATTACAAACGGGCCTACGTACCGTGGGTTCAGTTTGCCCCGTTTTCCGAAGCGGATTACACCCTTCCAGGGTGACACCTTTAGTAGGACGCGATCGCCTACTTAAAATTCGAGCGGTTTGCGTCGTTGGTCAGCGTAGCTTTCTGTCGATCCCGTGCCGCCGCCATGCGGTTTCTGATTTGTACAATCTTTTCAGTGGCCTCAAGTATTAACTCAGGGCCTGTGAGTTGACTGTCACCGACTTCTGCCCAGCAGACCGGTGATCGACATTTACGACCGTATAATGCCTCAAACGGTGCTGCCGAAATACTCGTGTGATAGCTGTTGTTATATGAGAATTCTACTAGAGGCAGGTGAATCTCCCAATTATTTCCGAAGTCCACCACGCATGCCCTAAGCATGTCTTCCAAGGTCTGTATGGTCCTTTCGCTTTGACCATCAGTCTGAGGGTGATAAGCTGTGCTCATATCCAAGCGTGTTCCCAACGCTTTCTGGAGTGACTGCCAGAAGTTTGACGTGAAGCGAGCATCTCTATCTGAGATGATGGATGTTGGCACTCCGTGCCGAGAAACTACTTCCTTAATGTAGATGCGAGTCAACTTCTCCATCTTATCTGTTTCTTTGATAGCTAGGAAGTGTGCGGACTTAGTTAAACGATCCACGATCACCCAGATGGTATCGCAACCACCCAAGGTTCGCGGGAGTTTAGTGATGAAATCCATTGAGATCTGATCCCACTTCCACACTGGGATCTCAGGTTGTTGGAGTAGCCCGATGGCTTTTGATACTCTACCTTGCCTTTTGCACAAGTCAAACA
Organism: Scalesia atractyloides; assembly: GCA_947069175.1. Classification (NCBI taxonomy): domain Eukaryota; kingdom Viridiplantae; phylum Streptophyta; class Magnoliopsida; order Asterales; family Asteraceae; genus Scalesia; species Scalesia atractyloides. Next base: position 13,197,829 of record CAMTDV010000116.1, on the reverse strand, counting down.
TCTACTCACGTAGGTGGCTATATCGGCTTTCATGTTAGGCCACCAATACGCAACTTTAAGGTCTTGATACATCTTATCCGAACTCGGATGGACAGAGTATCGAGATTTGTGAGCTTCATCCATGACTAGCTCTCTGAGGTTCCCGTAGAGAGGTACCCATATGCGATTCATGAAATACCGGGCTCCATTGGGCTTTACTTCCCAGTCGCGTTCCATTTTTCCCACTGATTCGGCTTTGATGTTTTCCTCCTTAACTGCTTCTAACTGAGCGTCGCGTATTTGATCGGGTAGCCCCGAATGAATAGTGAGCTGTAGTGCTCGTACACGACGAGGTTTCAAGTGTTCCTTCCTACTGAGGGCATCAGCTACCACGTTAGCTTTACCCGGGTGATACCGAATGGCACACTCATAATCGTTCAAGAGTTCGACCCAGCGACGCTGTCGCATGTTCAACTCCTTCTGATCAAAGATGTGTTGGAGGCTTTTGTGGTCAGTAAAGATTGTGCACTTTGTTCCATAGAGGTAGTGTCTCCAAATCTTAAGTGCAAACACTACTGCTCCCAATTCTAGGTCATGCGTCGTGTAGTTTTTCTCGTGAACCTTCAGCTGTCGCGACGCATACGCGATGACCTTATCGCGTTGCATGAGTACGCATCCCAATCCCTGAATGGAAGCATCACAATACACTACAAAGTCATCTGTCCCCTCCGGCAAGGACAGAATAGGTGCACTGCAAAGTTTCTGCTTCAGCAATTGAAATGCTGCTTCTTGCTTATCACCCCAAGTATACTTGATACCTTTCTGGGTGAGGGTAGTAAGCGGTTGTGCAATCTTTGAAAACCCTCGATGAAGCGTCTGTAGTAACCAGCCAATCCTAAGAATTGGCGGATATCCGTCGGTGTCTTGGGTGCTTCCCAGTTTTTGATGGCTTCAATCTTGGCAGGGTCTACATGGATACCCTTTTCATTCACGACGTGCCCGAGAAACTGAACTTCCCGGATCCAGAAATCACACTTCGAAAGCTTGGCATATAGTTTTTCCTGTTGAAGCAGCCCTAGCAGTAGTCGTAGGTGTTCCGCATGTTCTTTTTCACTTTTGGAGTAGATGAGTATGTCATCGATGAACACAATAACAAATTTGTCGAGGTATGGTTTACACACGCGGTTCATGAGGTCCATGAACACCGCAGGTGCGTTAGTGAGACCGAATGGCATGACCAAGAACTCGTAATGGCCATACCGAGTGCGAAATGCTGTCTTAGCGATATCCTCCTCCCTGACGCGTAGTTGATGGTAACCGGACCGTAAATCAATCTTAGAGTAGTAGCTTGACCCTTGAAGTTGGTCGAAGAGATCGTCGATGCGAGGTAACGGGTATCGGTTCTTGACTGTAACCTTGTTGAGTTCCCTATAGTCGATGCACATGCGGAAAGTCCCGTCCTTCTTCTTGACAAACAGGACTGGAGCTCCCCATGGCGAAACGCTTGGTCGGATAAATCCTTTTTCTAGCAGCTCTTGAAGTTGGGTAGACAGCTCCTGCAGCTCGGCTGGAGCTAGGCGGTATGGAGCCTTGGCGATAGGAGTTGCATTGCTTGCCAATTCGATTTCAAATTCCAACTGTCGATGTGGTGGAAGACCAGGTAGTTCTTCTGGGAATACATCGGAAAAATCACGGACGACAGGGATGTCTTCTATACGTTTCTCGTCCTTAGGCTGTTCGGTAATTAGTGCGAGTAAAGCGAAGGAGTTCTTTCTCCGAAGGTACTTCTGCGCTTGCATAAATGAGATAATGTTGGTGACGGCGCTTGCCTTGTCGCCTTGTACCGTCAGGATTTCGTCGTTCGTGAGTGGAATACGGATAGACTTTTCGAAGCAGAGAACTTCAGCCCGGACGTCGGATAGCCAGTCCATTACGACTACCACGTCAAAACTACCCAGAGTAGTTGTCATCAGATCAATGGTAAAAGTGTGGCCCGCGAGTTTGAGTTGACAGCCGGATACGATTTGGGTCACATCTACAGATTTACCGTCGGCTAATTCTATAACATAAGGGGTCTCTAATGGTTTAAGCGTGAGATTTAGGTTCTTCCTAAAAGACTCCGATATAAAGCTCCTATCCGCACCCGTATCAAAAAGCACAGAAGCAAAATGTTCATTAAGGGGAAACTTACCGGTGACCACGTTCGTGTCGTTTCTGGCCTCTCCGCGGCCCAATGTAAATGCACGACCTTTGGCACCTCCTGTGCCGCCGTTCCCATTATTGTTGTTGTTATTATTGTTGTTGTGATTATTGTGGTTGTGGTTGTTTCCACCATTATTGTTGTTGTTGCGCAACTGTGGGCAGTCTCTTCTGAAATGAGCAGTGCTACCACACTGATAGCACCCCGGTTTATACCCTGCTGCTGACCCTGGGGCTGATTTTGATTTTGTCGGGACATGATTTCCCCACGACAATCCTTTGCCGCATGTCCCACCTTGCCACATCTTTGGCAGCGATTTCCGGCACAAGGGCCGTTATGATGGAGATTACAGCGGTTGCACTGCGGATTTCGACCTACATAGCCGCCTGAATTCTGGTTGTTGTTGTTGTTGTTGTTGTTGTTGTTGTTGGCGGGATGATTTTGATGACCCGGTGGCTGTGGTAGTGATTGAACCGTTTCTGGTTCCCTTGCTGCGGATAAGATGACGAAGACTGTCGAATAGTTGAGTCTTCAAACTTTCTTTTGTTATCCGGGGCAACTTCAGTTGTACCCCGTGCTGGCAGTTTCTTCTGTTCCACCGCTTTATCGGTGAGTTTGTGAGCCAATCGGATTGCTTGATGTTCTGTTACAGGGTTACTAGCGATTACCATGCCCTGAATTTCCGGAACCAGACCCCCGAGATAGAACTCGAGTCTTTTCTCCACAGTGTTGGCCAATTCGGGACACAGAAATACTAAATCATGATGTTTTGCGGTGTAAGCTTCAATCTCCGATCCCACCATCTTGTGGTTCCATAAAGCTTGCTCTAACTGTTGCACTCTGTCTCATGGACAGTACTCCTCTTTAATTAGGGCCTTGAACTCAGCCCATGCTATTGCATTTGCCGCTAACAGTCTACATGTTTGGACTTGGGCATTCCACCATGTCAGTGCCCCATCTTCCAGTGTTGAGGCTACGTATTTGACCTTGTTGGCCTCTAAGCAGTTGCACATTTCAAAAACGGATTCCGACTTTTCGATCCAGCGGACCAGTCCAATGGGTCCTTCCGCCCCCGAGAACTTGCTTGGCTTTGCGTCAAGGAACATCTTATAGGGGTTAAAGCCCCCTCCTGCTGACAGAGAACAGGAAGTCAGCAAGGAATTGTACTAGCCTCACTATTAGATTTTCACGCGAAAATTTAATAATGGTTACCTGCCGGCTGGTTCTGAACACCCGCTAAAGCTGCGTTCACATGCTCCTGAATCATGGCAGCTAGCTCTTCGGGCGTCAAGTTAAGGTTTCCACGTCTTCCAGTCGCCATTTAGATCTTCGAAACACAACACAAACACACCCTGATAAGTCTATATATCCAATATAGTTATCCTACTTCGTACTTTAATAATTATTAAGTTATGTCAACTCAATATGTTAAATAGTCAAAAGAAATACTTGATTAACTGAAATTTCAACGTCTTACAAAAGTGCAAATCAAACATACGAATTCACTATAAAGTCTCAGGTTTTAAATACAAGTGGGAAAATAATAAACTGAAGGAAAACAAATAATATAAACGAGACGTGTCAGTCGTCTACGTCTCCATTCCCCAAGTCACTGTCATTGCCGTCATCCTATGCGGCATTTCCAGCTTCCTCAGCTGGGTCCTCCTCCGGATCCTCTTCAGGATCCTCCTCTGGATCCTCTTCTGGATCCTCCTCTACCGGCACTGGAGGGGCAGGTGCTGGTGCAAGTGCTTGATTTTGCAGTTCCTGAATATTCCAACAATTTTCCAGGACTCTGTCCTCAAGCCAGTCAGCTCTTATCTGCTCAGCACGCAGATCTCTGGCTAAGGTGTTACGAGCTATCTTACTCGTACGATGCTCTTCCTCGAGCGAGTCGGTCTTTCCTGTAAGGTGTCGGATCATCCATCCTTGTGCTAAGATGGTTTCCTGCATCCTTTCTAACTGTTTTTGTTGTGTATGTACCAGGATTCTAAGCATGTCAATTCCTATTTCTACAGGATTAACCGGTTCAACCGGTACAGCAATAGTTGGACGTAACGACGACTCCTCCCCCAGAGCGAGCCTTTTCCTCGCCGCTGAGCGTGTCTCCACGCCATAAGGTGGTATGGGTTCCACCATTGGTGCCTTTCCTGGTGCCCTTGGTGGCGTAAGTCTGTCGGACGATGATGACGATGAGGATGATGACATTGCCTGTTAGGTCGTGTAGTTAGTTATGAGTTGTTTTCATTTCTTATTATGAAGGCATAATCTACCAAACACAGTTGGGGTATATTGCATAACAAGATATAATAATTCGGTGCCAAACTAAGTCTAGTGTCGTGATATGAGCTATAGTTTAGGTCTACTTCTAATGCAAACCTGGTTCTCTATAGCTAGTGGCTCTGATACCAATCTGTCACACCCTCAATTTCCACTTGCGGAGTTTTACCGCGAGGCGTGTGAACAAACCAGAATCCAAAACACTAGTACGTCGAACGACTCTATATGATTTGATAATACGTTTTCCAAAATCATTTGTTGTCGATTTTATATTACCAATATTTAGCATGAGTATCAGTTTTTAAAGTTTGAGCGGAAGCATAAATAAGTAGTGATGCGGGCGCCAACACAAACGCCAAAACAAATGAAAAATCCCAAAACAATATTAATAAATAAGACTCGATAAAGATGTCTTGTTCAATGCATGTGCGTGCACCTAGAGCTCCTAGCGTCCTGAGAAACATGTAAAGAAACAAGTGTCAACATTAAAGATGAGTGAGTTCACAGGTTTTCATAAATTCGTTTGTTCGGTAATAGTTTGTTTACCCCGTTATCCCCAACCCGGGAAAACGTATCAGTTCCATTATTCCAATCCCGGAATAATAAGTTGTTGCTTCCAATATTCCCATCACGGAATATTAAGTTGTTATTTCCATTATCCCCAACCCGGGATAATAAGTTGATGTTTCCAATATTCCAAACCCGGAATATTAAGTTGATCCGTAATTAAGTTCAATGTTAATATATATAGGTAGCTAGCCTAAAGTCATGTCACGTAAGAGTTCGCGATCGAAGCTGACAGTTGTGCCTCCGTTTTGCCAGGCCTATCACATGACCATGGCGATGTTAGGCCAATTATTCACCCGTTGACCATACCAGGTCGGCTAGCGCGACTAGCTCGGATGGGGCTCGTCAGACCCAGTAGTACTACTTATAATTCCCCCGCTATTTAACCCAAATACTAACGATCCGAGGAGATTGTCGAGGACTTAAGTGATAAAGCTGCTTAGTGACCATAACATTACATTAACATTAACTTAGTTACGGTATAGTTATGTGACGTTAAATTCGTATAACGTAAAGAGATTGAGTTTGAGAGTGTATACATGTTTCTCCCCCTGTTGTTTAAAAACCGGATAAAGTTAGGGGCCGTGAACTCACCTTTATTTGCTCGGTTAGTGTGGCAAAGATGTTATAAGGGATGGGACCGCTAGTTGCGTCCTAACAAACCAATTAATTCCACGTCAGTGTGTAATCACACCAATACAAATTCCACACACAATTTACTCACAAAGTGATACACACAAACAACATATCTAACACTCAAACATGCATGCAAGTATTCTCATGTGATCATAGTAATCAAACAACTTATCATGAACATATTCCAAATCCATGCAACACTTTAATGCATAAAATCACAAGTTATCAACTTTCTGCTTAACACTCAATTATTCAGCTGTTTTCTAGGATTTTTATAAAATAGTTCCAACATTCTAAAAATTCCCATATTTTTACAGTAGGTGACATTTATACCATAGAAATTTATATAATTTTTCCAAGTCCTAAATCTTTACCAATTAACCATAAATATTAATTCATTAAGCTGCAGTCAGATTTACCGCTTTCTGCCTGCAGTCCACGGAAGAATTTATTTAAAAATCACTGATCGTCCGATTAACAAAATTCCAGTTGGAGTTTCCCGGAAATTTCTATACCTAGTTGCTGTACAAAAATCATGACTCAATTCCCTACTGATTTTAAAATCCAACTTGATAAACAACCAACAAAATTCCAGAATTTTCACAGCTTTAGCTACTGAACTTGTTTGGCCCTTTAAAAATATCAAACGACTTCAGAAAATTATGAATCCAGCGCTATTAGATTCCTTATTCAAATCTCTACGTTCTAGACATCAGAAAATCCGTTTTTCGACAACTATCGACCGAGTTACAGCCAGATGAAGTCGGCTGTAACTATTACTCAGCAACTGATTCAGCATATCTTTATCATAAACTCGTGTAATCCCGTTCATGCGATTAATCTAGGCGATCTAAAACCGATTTCTAATCCTAGATTAATACCGATATCTCATCCATGCAAACCCTAGTTCTTACTTCTAGTTATTACAACCAAAACACAGCCTATATGTATTCAGCTTTCAAACTCATTCCAACTCTCAATCTTGTATTAACAATCCGAAACTATACCATCATGAAATCTGAAAACAGCAACAATCAAGACACATATATCCGAGACAACTAAACATTCAAGCATACATATAATCCGAGACAACTAAACATTCAAGCATACATATAATCCGAGACAACTAAACATTCAAGCATATATATATCCGAACATGATCTTGTAATCAGAGATAACTTCTAATCTTTTAATAACAATGTAAACGAACCGTGAATACGATGAGGGAAGATGGCGAGGGCTGCTGCTTGCTGAGACCGAGAGAAAGAAAGCTGATCTCGCGACCGAGACCGAAAGGGACTGAAGGTGACCGACTGTTAGCGACCGAGAGAGTGAACCAGCTGATTAGATCGAGATGATGAAGGAATGGAAGCTGTTTTGTGATCAATGGAGCATGAGGAGGCAGCCGACGGCTGTTTTGCTTGTTAGGGTTTTAGGAATTGTGAAGGAAGATGCATGTGAGTTGTATATATAGGCGCAACAAGATGAGGATCACGGTTTTGGTTTGAGTCGTGGCCGAGGAACTAGGGTGAGTTAGTTTGGTTTGGATTTGATCTCGCGGCCAAGGACTAGGGTGGGTTCGGTTTGGATTTGAACTCAATAAATCCGCGGTTTTGAACTTGATCTCGGCCGAGAGTGTTTTGGTTTAGGGTTTAGGTTTGCTCTCGGTTTGGATTTGATCTTGGCCGAGGACTTGACTTGAGTTAAAGTTTAAAACTTGTTACTCCTAGAGTCACAATGAATCGAAGTTGGTTCACGTCGCGGTTCGGTTCAGTTCGTGTACATATCTATTCTAATTATTCAATTACTAAAACAATCACACAACATACATCACGTGTTCATTTAATTCGTACACGTTCGTACACATAGCACGTAATTAGTTTGACAAGTATTACGTTTAAGTTATCCGAAAAACCCGGGATATCACACTTACCTTGATAAATTCATGATAGTATTTATCGATGACATATTGATATATTCACGAAATAAGAAGGATCACGAACATCATCTTAGGACCATTCTTGAGTTGTTAAAGAAGGAGAAACTGTATGCAAAATTCTCTAAGTGTGAATTTTGTCTTCGTGAAGTCCAACTTCTCAGACATGTAGTCAACGAGAAAGGCATACATGTCGATCCATCAAAAATAGAGGCATTAAGAATTGGAATGCACCTAAAACACCCACCGAAGTACGCCAATTTTTGGGATTGGCGGGTTATTATCAAAGATTCATTGAGAATTTCACGAAGATCGTTCAACCACTAACCTCCCTAACTCAGAAAGATAAGAAGTTCGATTGGGGAGAAAAACAAGAAGCAGCTTTCCAACTACTTAAGGATAAACTTTGTGATGCACCGATTCTATCACTTCCGGACGGCATAAATGACTTTGTCGTTTATTGTGACGCTTCACATCAAGGTTTAGGATGTGTATTAATGCAACGAGAGAAAGTTATTGCATACGCATCACGCCAATTAAAATTTCACGAAAAGAACTATACCACACATGAGCTAGAGCTAGGTGCAGTGGTATTTGCGTGAAAAATTTGGCGTCATTATCTTTACGACACCAAGTGCACAATCTTTACCGATCACAAAAGTATTCAACATATATTTAATTAGAACGAGTTAAATATGCACCAAAGACGTTGGCTTGAATTGTTGAATGACTATGAATATGAAATTAAATACCATCTGGGCAAGGCGAATGTTGTTGCGGATACCCTAAGTCGAAAGGAACGAGTGAAACCCCTACGTGTACGATCATTAAGACTCACCGTTCACAATAACCTTACCTCCCGAATTCACGATGCTCAACAGGAAGTCCTGAAGAGTGGAAATTTTAAAGCAGAAATGCTTAGAGGTATGGAAAAACAATTAGAACCAAATGAGAATGGAACTTTGTATTTTACAAACAGAATTTGGGTTCCTCTTTTTGGTAATCTGTGAAACCTAATCCTAGATGAAGCCCATAAGTCCAAATATTCGATACATCCCAGAGCGGATAAAATGTATCGTGATCTTAAATAATTCTATTGGTGGCCTAATCTCAAAAGAGATATTGCAACTTATGTTGGAAAGTGTTTAACATGTGCAAAAATTAAGGCTGAATACCAAAAAAAAATCAGGATTGTTACAACAACCTGAAATCCCCACTTGGAAATGGGAACAAATTTCTATAGATTTCATAATAAAATTACCCAGGACTTCTCGTGGTTACGACATGATTTGGGTAATTGTCGACCGACTAACTAAATCAGCTCACTTCTTGCCGGTACGTGTGAAAGACAAAACCGAGAAGTTAGCCGAACTTTATCTTAAAGAGATCTTGGCAAGGCGTGGAGTGCCTGTTTCCATAGTCTATGATCGAGATGGTCATTTCATATCAAGAATTTGGCAATCTTTTTAAAAGGCTTTTGGATCTCGCTTAGATCTAAGTACGACCTTTCATCCCCAAACAGATGGCCAAAGTGAACACACCATTCAAACATTAGAAGATATGCTTCGTGCTTGTGTGATTGACTTAGGCGGAAATTGGGATACTCACTTGCCTTTAACGGAGTTCTCATATAACAATAGTTATCACACGAGTATCCAAGCTGCTCCATTTAAAGCGTTATATCTCCATTATGTTGGTGGAAATAGGTGACAAACAAATGATAGGTCTAGAATTAATCAAAGAAACTACGGATAAAATATTTAAAATCCGAGACCGTATTAAAGCAGCTCAGGATAGACAGAAAAGTTATGCGGATAAAGGCCGCAAACCATTATCCTTTGAAATTGGAGACCAAGTGCTATTAAAGGTCTCGCCTTGGAGAGGCGTAGTTAAATTCGGGAAGCAAGGAAAACTTAGCCAGAGGTACATAGGACCATATGAAATCTTGGAGAAAATTGGAACAGCCGCATATAAGCTGAAATTGTCTTAGACACTTAATAACGTTCACGACACATTTCATGTGTCAGATCTAAAAAGTGTCTTTCAGACGAATCACTTATCATTCCCACAAAAGAAATTCATATAGACGACAAACTCCATTTCATCGAAGAAATTGTCGAAGTTTTAGATTCGAAAGTTCAGAAAACAAGGAGTCGTATCAAATTAGTCAAAGTCCCTTGGAACTCAAAGTGCGGACCTGAGTTCACTTGGGAACGAGAAAACGAAATCAAAAGAAAGTACCCCCACCTGTTCGATAAATCCTACGCAAAGGATGACATGACTTAATTTCGGGACGGAATTTTCTTGAACGAGGGGAGAATGAAACAATTGGTAAAATTCTGGTAATTCTGTACAACTTGAACAACTAGTACATTGTCTATTTATCGTATAACATGACTTAATTTTTGATTTTAAGTCTTAAAAGTCTAGGAATTTAACCAAATTATAGTTTGGTATGGTAATAGATTCGTCATGATCACGAATATATAAAACCATATCCTAGACGGATGACAACGATGTGAACATGTAATAAATATCAGAACTGGTTACGGTACAGTCTGATATTTCAAAAGTAAATCATAAAATATTTCTACACTGTTATACCATAAAATTTTATATAAAATACCAAATTGTCCAAGTCTGCAGCAAAATTCAGCATTCCGCAGAAAAATTCAGCATTTTGCAGCAAAAATGCAGCATTCCGCAGCACAATTCAGCAAATGTTTGAAAACCCAAAAATAAATATTTTTAGCTAAAGAATAATAATGGGTGTTAGAAATAGTATAAAACCCATTTATAAATCTTATAATTTAAAGCTAAACGGTTTGTTCATTAAAAACCTGACAACAAAGCAGGTACCAGAACTCAACTCAAAATGAAAAATTTTATAGTCTGAAGAGCTAGATTAATTAACGGGACAATAAAAATGGTACTATAATTATTATGAACATAAAATTTTATAAGTAACACTATATATCAGTACTTCACCCGGTATAAGACCCAAACTAACTTTATCAACCGAACAACGAAACAATAAGACTAGTGAGATACTTTGGCATATTATATTAGTACTTTAAAGTATTTAGGCATTAGTTTTTATAACAAACTTATATATAAATTTATTAAAGTTTATAAAATTTATAAAAATTACATATTATTTAAAAAAATAACCAACCCCCCCCCCCCACACACACACACACCCTCACGGCAATATGGGGTATTTCCCCCATGCCACTAATTTCTAATTAGTGAGTTGGCAATTTGTGGAGATTACTAGTGTATGTTGAGTTGTAAGATCTTGACCATAACAAAACCAATATCATAACCACTTCAATCTTTCATTTTCACAACACCAAAACACAACTTTCCTTCCTTTTTTTCTTCCAAAATCGGCCAATACCATCATCATCTGCACTTTAATTTTTTTAAATAAACCAACCACAAAGAACTCAAGCTTGCATGAAGACCTAAAGATAATCTAAAGAGCTTGCAAAGATTAGGAGGTCACTTTGAAGATTGGAACTCTTGATCAACCTATCTTCCTCATCCTTTATGTAACGCCTCATTTTTTCGTACTTTCCTTAATTAGAAAGTATAATCGTATTTCTATTTATTGGAACTTGTATTCGTATTTCTTTTCCCAATTTTGTATCCGAGACTTGAATCGTAATAAAAATTCATACTTGTTATATATACATGTCTTACATGCATTCAATCGTTTAAACCGATACTTGTTATACATGCAAAGACTCATACATTCAAACTCGATACTCAAATCATACTTATGTGCGTTACACATGCAAAAATGACAAGTTATAGCCTGAAATGAAATATAAACTAAGTTCAAGGACTAAAAATGGCATAATCCAAAGAAAGTGGTTTCTAGCCCTTGGATTGGTCCAATTTGTGTTTTCTGCATTAAATGCACTCAACTAACAACCCCTCTCACCACAACTATAAATACCCACCTCCTCCCACTCTCATTTCACACCTCAAACACTTCTCTTCTTCTCTCTAAAGCTCTCTTTCCATCTGAAAGTTCAATACTTTCAAAAGATAACTCGGTGCTCATCTTCCAAACTCCCCCAACACTTTACGGAAATATCAAGTGGAAGCTTGCAAAACCGTGAGTACACTCAAACACCCTTTTTACGCTTTACACCTTCGGGTGCAACGTGTTAGTCAATCAAAATACACGCAATCACACTTATACTTCTATGCAATCACACAAACAATCCATCATACATGCTATAGTTACGTGATACATGATTTGTATACTTGGAACATTCTTATGTGATGCTATTTGTCATTAACTACGTACGAGCCTCCCCCTTAACATGTATAGCGCTATAAGAGTAACGCACCGCCCGTATTCTTGAGGTCATGTTAAGTTTATTCTATTTTGCGGTGACACGCGAGGGTTGACTTATAGATCGCATGTGATGTTTACATTAATCTAGTATACTAGCTTAACATGTGGATTCGTTTAAATCTTTTCAAACTTGTGTACTGGCCAATACTTTTTGTATAGAACTATACTTTTAACATGTTGCAGGTTAAGGGTGTTGATCATGACGAACTTAGTAGGGATGACGTAGAAACACATCTAGAATGTTAGGATTTATGTTGTTGAACTTATTATATTTGACTTCTTGTTGTAATTGACAATCTTGTTATGAAATGAAATAGGTTTAATATAAATATTGTCACAAATAATGTTATGATGCCTTGAGCAATCTATTTCGTCTCACTCATGTTTCCGCCATCGCTTGGGGTGTGACAGATTAGTATCAGAGCCATAACTATAGGGAATTAGGTAGAATTTCCATGTTCGACATAGTCTATAGTTTAAGTGACCAAACTTGACCATTCTTGATTCTTGCTTAAAATATTATTTTTTCCTACCTTGCTTCTTCCTGTTTCTTTGGTCTTAATATATACAATATGTCTTTCCTAAGACATTTACACAATATACACACTTGAAGACTTGAAGACACTCACACTAACGGGACGATCTCATCAAAATAGGGGTGAAACCCACACTTTGGTGATCACTCTTAATCCGTATATTCGATTTATTCACGAAATTACGCCATCAAGTTAGGAGTGATATCCATACCTTGATGGAAAATTTCCATTTCATACTCTAGTGGATCCTTACCAACGATTCAGAATTCACTCCTCGTTTAGTAAGTTCCAACCACACTTATGATACGATGTTGTCAAGATAGGGGTGAAACCAGCACCTTGTCAACTAGTCCCACTCCTCGATTTTCGATCTCACCAAAGTTTCAATTTTTCGATCAATTAGAGACGTGTAGTAACTGGAAGGGTAAAATGCCATTAATCGCTTCTTGACGAGAGCATTTTACCTATAGGCCAAAGCACGTTTCTCTAATTTGAAAGGATCTTCGATTCACTTTGGAATAGTCGACGTTTCTCAACCCGAAACACTCCAATGTTTTACTAAGCCTATCTTTTATGTTATCTCAATTTCTAAGTGTTTTAATACTTGTTACCTCGTTCATTTCGAACCCGATGCACAATTTGCACGTCTATCGCAATCAAAAACATTAATAAACCTCGCAAACCAACTAAATTTATACTCCTTACACAATCATACGTGTTTAAACTTTTGATACTTGTTATACTTATGTCATTTATATGAACCTATACGCGTTAAGTGTTACCTACATGCACAACATGACTTTTATAATCACGATAAAGCCTCACCCTTTCCCTTATTGTCGACCACTTTCATGACAACTAATCGATTTAGATTTATACCTAAACCTTTTATCATTAAGTGAATTTCCCCACTTATGCATGAACCTCGACCTTTACTATTTTATCCAAACGATTTCTCATCCTACCACTTATTTACGTAAATCACATACACGAAACCCTTAATGATACTTTAAACGGTTCTTTCACAATTTTCAAAAACTTTATGAAATGCTACCTATCAAATTAGTTGTTCAAACGAACCTCTTGCCCTCGATTTTCATAACTTGTCCAAAACACACTCACTTTATACTACCATTCTAAAGACATTTTATTTCCAACAAGAAATCAACGAAAACTTTCTCTCACATACGTATAAGTAATTGCTAAAATACTTTTCAAAAATTCAAATTTTACATGAAAATTTTCAAAACACAACTTTCCTTGCATCAATATAAATATATATAAAAATAAAGCAAGATCACTATTTTACAACCTTTTCAAAAATCAGTAATACGCAAATCTAAATCTGAACCCATGGGCAAGAAAATTTCATCAGGATAACCTACAACGTATGCGAATACAGAATTTTAAAACAAAAGTAGAATTTCTTTTTACAAACCACATCTTACATCAAAAGAATTAATACCTTTCTCAATATTCACCCGACATTCACAATTTTGGTCCTTCATTCCCGAGAAACCCGGCCTATTTTGTTTCAACAAACTCAATGTTTTTACTCAAACAACCATACACATGCATATCATCATATATGATTCAATTTATGCAGTCAATATTACATAGCAAACCTACACGTATCATTGTTACTTTTTTTATTTATACACTCAAACTATATACTAGACTTATGTGTGCTTAACGCCATGTAAATTTCAACTTATACGTTCTATACTACATGCTAATTTTATGCGTATTTGTCATCAATCAAACACAAAACTCACACAATCGCACTACTTGGTAGTCATACTTGAAATCTATAAGTAGGCATGACCCGAGTGGTTTCGCCTATATTTGACACACTTGTGCATACATACAATCATGCTTACATGCTTAATTTTTATACGCTATCTTACACACCTTTTGCTTGTAATACTAAATGTACCCTGACCCGTACACTACTAGTACAAACGCACAAACCAAAATAATCGCGGGTGCACACTGGATTATATTGGTAGGCACATGAAAACCATAGTGGGTTCTACTGTGTATCGTAACACGGAATGTAACAAGACACCGAATAGCGAAACGGACGTAACATGGTGTGAACATGGTGGATACGCCGCTGGTACTTCCTATATATAGGTGTCCCTACCATGCTACCAAACTTTCGTAAAACGTGCCATGAGAAATTCAGTGATTTCCTGGACCTTGATAAATACATTTGATTTATAACAAACTTTGGTGACCCCACTTTGAAATGATTAATACTCGATTATCCATTACAAAGCTTCATTCTCAAAATCGTTAGCTTTAACCGCTATAACTATCACTAGCATCTCTCAACATTCCATGTTCGCATTTTATCCGATATTCATACCATTTTTACCCCTCGGATACACCTACCGAATCGTTCACTACCATACCACGATATTCCAAATTATTCCCTTAACCCTTCACCCAAACTTTATTTATAGTGAATCAGCCTAAACTTTCAATCCATTTTTATAAACGTCCCCACCGGCACAATCTTGTCAAAATGTTCCTTTTCTTTTAAAACTATCTTTCACTCTTATTTACGTGCTAACTTCAAATAGTCGGTCTATTACCGCCAAAACCTTTTAGAAACCGTAAATATTTACCATCCTAGCTCTCTCCAATAAACATTTTTCTACAATAAGTGATTTTACTAATACGCCTTAGAACTGACAAAACTTTTCTTACAACTTACGGTGCGGACCGCTCATTTTAATCAAAATACATCCTTAGTCATATTTAAACCTTCCTCTTAGGCCGTACTCTTTTAAAATATTCCTTCCAATGAGTTGTCTAGGCCAGTCAAACTCACTTGCTTACACATACACATACACGTTTTTATTTATCCTTATACACGTTTACGATTGTTGTCTCAAAACACCTTAGTCAAACAAATTACTTTCACGAACCTACCATTTTTATCCTTCAAGATTTCGATACATATTGACACACTTATACATGAACTCCGCAAAAACTGTAAACTTCAAAATCTTGATTTTGTCCAAAAATTTTCACCAAAATGACATCTTTTCCAAAGTATTCCCCCTAAATAAATTTCAGGATGAAATTTCCTGAAGGAGGGGAGACTGTAACGCCTCGCTTTTTCGTACTTTCTTAATTAGAAAGTATAATCGTATTTCTATTTATGGAAACTTGTATTCATATTTCTTTTCCCAATTTTGTAATCCGAGACTTGTCGTAATAAAAATTCATACTTGTTATATATACATGTCTTACATACATTCAATCGTTTAAACTGATAGTTGTTATACGTGCAAAGACTCATACATTCACACTTGATACTCAAATCATACTTATAAGGGTTACACATGCAAAAATGACAAGTTATAGCCTGAAATGAAATGTAAACTAAGTTCAAGGACTAAAAATGGCATAATCCAGAGAAAGTGGTTTCTAGCCCATGGATTGGTCCAATTTGTGTTTTCTGCATTAAATGCACTCAACTAACAACCCCTCTAACCACAACTATAAATACCCACCTCCTCTCACTCTCATTTCACTCCTCAAACACTTCTCTTCTTCTCTCTAAAGCTCCCTCTCCATCTGAAAGTTCAAGACTTTCAAAAGATAACTCGGTGCTCCATCTTCCAAACTCCCCCAACACTTTACGGAAATATAAGTGGAAGCTTGCAAAACCGTGAGTACACTTGAACACCGTTAGGTGCAACATGTTAGTCTATCAAAATACACGCAGTCACACTCATACTTTATGCAATCACACAAACAATCCATCATACATGCTATAGTTACGTGATACACGATTTGTATACTTAGAACATTCTTATGTGATGCTATTTGTCATTAACTACATACTAGCCTCCCCCTTAACATGTATAGTGCTATAGGAGTAACGCACCGCCCGTATTCTTGAGGTCATGTTAAGTTTATTCTATTTTGCAGTGTCACGCGAGGGTTGACTTATAGATCGCATGTCATGTTTACATTAATCTAGTATGCTAGCTTATCATGTGGATTCATTTAAATCTTTTATACTTATCTTATATCAAACTGGTGTACTCGCCAATACTTTTTGTATTGAATTATACTTTTAACTTATTGCAGGGACGGCGTAGAAACACATCTAGAATGTTAGGATTTATGTTAAATGAATTGGTTTGATATATATATTGTCGCAAATATTGTTATCATGCCTTGAGCAATCTATTTCGTCTCACTCCTATGTTTTCGCCATCGATCGGGGTGTGACACTTTAGATCATCCCTAGCCATTGTGCTAGTAGTAAGATCCTTAAACCTAATCTTATATCATATATTTTATAAAATTTCACAAGATAACCATAAAAGTTATATAAAAACCCAGTTGAAAAACACTAATAAATCTAAGATCACTAACATAATCATGTGGTTTCTTGATAACTTTTGATGATCTTGAACTTGTTATAAACTAGTAAATTTGAATCTTGCAAAATTATGAATAAAAAGATGATCTAAACACATGCATGTTTAGTTTAGCAAGATTCATTAACAAAATATGTCATGAACATAATCTCATATTTTAAAGATGATCATACATGTATTAGATCATTAAATAAAAGTTATGATTTAGAAATTTTGTATAAAAGTTATACTAAAGTTTCCATTTTAATAAAGATTAAAATTATAACAAGTTCATGACATTTTGTTAATACATATATATAATATTTGTGATTGATGATGATTTAAGTTAGTATAATTACTTAAAACATGTTTATAAAAACATGGGAAACTTGTATTTTTATAGGAAACTATGGCAATTTTTTATAAAAATTAATCTTGATTAAGATATGATTTAACTAAAGATTTGGTGGTTAAAAGTGATTAGAAAATTTAATCATATTTAAATAAAGGATTTGGATGAAAAGGGTAAGAAATTAATTACTTATATTTTCTTAAACAAAAAATAAGATAACTGTACATTTATCATAAAAATATACATTTTTAAATCATCTTATATATGTACATGTATTATTGTATAAAAACTATATATATTTTTGATCATGTTAAATTGAATACAAAAATATATAAGTGTTCAAATTTTGATAAAATATTATATATCGGACAATTTGGATAAAATAAAGTATATTGTATAAACAAAACAAACGACAAAGACGAAGCGAATAAAATATTCGACGCGAACCTAACGATCAAAACGAACAAATAAGCCGATACACTTTATATTTACTAGAATTTTAAATCTATAAATTATAACTAATAGTTTTCATAAATAAATTTTATAAGTTATAACAAATACTAGTAAATATTTTTGGATAAGCTCAACTAAACAATTATTAGACTAAGCCCATTTTTATAAAAAAAAACTATATTGGGCTAAAACTATTTTTATAAAAATATATGGAATAGCCCATTTATATAAATTAGTTGGGCTAAGACCCACTTTTATAAATTAACTTTGGGCTAAGCCCACTTTTATAAATTTTACAAGTGCTAGGCCCATTTATATAAAAATCAAACTTTGGGCTAAGCCCACTTTTATAAAAGTTTACATGGGCTAGACCGATTTAAATATAAGTTAATTTTGGGCCAAGCCCACTTTTATAAAGATATAAATCGGGCTAATACATTTTATAAAAACTAACATTTGACTAAAGCCCACTTTTATAAAACTAACCTTGAGCTAATTCAATTTTTATAAGTTATTTTGGGCTAGGCCCAATCTTTCATTTTAACTTGGGCTAGGCCCACTTTTATAAACCAATTGGGCTTAACCTACTATTAAACAAAGTTAGGTTGGGCTAGGCCCACATACATGAAATGAACTGGCTAGGCCCACACATAGTAAGAATATTTTAAGGCTCATACTTACAAAACTATTGGGCTAGACCCATATGTAATGAATTATTAGATTGAGTTATTTACAATTAAATTATGGACTAGATCCATTTACATATAACCAATCTAATATATATATATATATATATATATATATATATATATATATATATATATATATATGAAATATATATATGTATATCAAAACAAAGAAAAACAACAATTACAAGTATAAAATTAGAGATAAAATACTTGTATGAGATACGAACGAAAGCCTAAGTGTATAATAAATTAGACCACTTGTAGGTCGAGAAACGAACGAAGTATCAGAAATTGAATAGAGATTTGAACGGAACGCAAATCTGTGAGTTCATGTTTCCCCTTTTATTTTAACGTTTTTATGGTTTTTAAACGTGCGGGGATGTATACATGTTACAGTTAATATAGCTTGGAAAATGAAAATATTTAGATCACATCTGAATACAGCTCAAGCATTGGGCCCATTAATGAATAACAAGTACCGAGGAACAAGGGGATAGATCTATTGGATTTGGGCGAGCCCCACTCTATTACGACAATAATAATAGATCGTATTAGAGTGCTTCTGTCTAAAACAAGTGTCTCAGACACAATAAATCGTCAAGGGTTGGTTGCCACCTTATTTCGACATACTTATTAGTGTCCTTGCAACACACTGATGATCCTACAAGTTTCATTAAGCTATATTAAACGAATTTATTATTTCAAATGTTTTGAAGATTCATTTGATACGAAAATTTATAACATGAAAGCATCTTTTGTTGACGTTGTTTTCAAAATTAACATGTATTACAGGAAACTAGTGGATGGCCTTCGGGGAAAATCTTGTTTGTATGTTGTGAAGTCAAGACGTTATAACTCATCTAGACTTTTGTTGTTATGTTTTATAAACTTATGTTTAAATTTTAAGTAATGTTGTTAAACTTATGGTATGTTTTAAAGATAAAAGTTAGTATGTGAATTTTGGTTAAATAAAAAGTATGGATGAATATTTTGTAATGTAATACAATTGTCGTTTACTTGGTTGAATGCAACGATTGCCGCTCTGGCCACATCTTGCGACACGCTTCCGCTACATCAAAAATCGGGGTGTGATATCATCGCCTCAAGCTTTTCCCTCGGAGATTGAGTGATACAGACGCATTGCACAACAACTTGGTAACCTATGTGAAGAAACTGAAGGCGCATGTGACCGAGCTAGTCAATGGTCTTGTAGCTTTTAATGCAAGGACTGCCACAACAGAGGCAAGGAACCAGTCGTTCCTAAAACACCACCTCAATCACTTTACCCAGTCCATTTACTCCAAATTAGAAGGTCGCAAGTTCGGATTAAAATCGTCCCAAACTGTATAACCAACATGTCCATTCATGTACAATACCCATAATTTAAATGTTGCCGAAAAATGTTCCCAAAAGCCGTCCTCGACATTTTTCTCACATCCCAAAGTAACCCCTAACAATGAATATTAATTTCTACGGGGTCATACCTTTGCGCACGTGTCGTCCTTGGCGCGTTTGTTATACTTTGGACTCCTGTAACAAAATGTGGACCGAAACTTGTTTCGCACATAACTTTACCATACAAAATCCATTTCGTGTTCTACTTATCTACGTGATCGTCTCAATATGTCGATATCTAAAAATTATTGGCGTCATTCGCCGCCGCCATCGCTGCTGCAAGAACACATATCTGACTATCTATACATCCGGTTTTGCGCGTCATCATTCGAGTAGACCAAAACATGCCTAAACGAACGCGAATTTAGGTGAATAATATGCCCACGCGTTCGTATCGACGAACCACATCATCTCCACCAACGTCGTCGCCAGAAACCATTGGTACAGTCGCTAGAAGTCACAGTTTTGCGTGTTTATCTTCAGGAAGCTCGAAACCCTATCATTCGAACTCCGTTTTAGACAAACGATATATCCATGTGATTGTGTCGTAACAAACTTTCATCCCGTGCCATCGCCGTTGTCGGCCGTTGTTGGAGTTGCCGCCAATGACCAGAATAGTTGTCAAAATTCATAGGTCATTTGCCGGATTCTTTGTTTTTCGCTTAAATCTTTGCCTGAGCATCACTAACCTCTTGTTCCTTTGATCTGCAACCAAAATAGCATACCTCTAACATCAAATAATAATCACAATCAATCACAAGGTGTAATGAATTGATATAACGGAACATTAGGTTGCATAACTTACCGAGATCGAAGAAACCATCATCGAACAACCACCTTCACTTCTCCTGTTTCTCCCACTCTCTTTCTCATCATGGATTCCCGTGGATCACAAGTTTTGTGATCTAGGGTCTAGGTTTATGTTTTTAATTTGTATGATTACACTAAATTCCCTCCACTTTCATACATATGTTATCTCGTTCCTAAAGTAATTAAAATCCAAGTTTCATTATCTAAAATACATCCCCTTCAAAGATCATTAAATCAAAACCGACATGTCATAGGCTTTACTACTTCTTGTGCCTTGTGTGCATCATACATCGCTTGCTAAATAATGCGGGCAAAAATAAATTGGGATGTTACAAGTCTACCCCCTCCTTAAAAGATGATTCGTCCTCGAATCCTATTCGTCAAGATCACACGTATCCGCATTCTCATCTCTACATGCCCACATTACTATCACATTGACTACATTCTCACATGGATTTCATCAAGAACATATGTCACATGATATTTACTATCAAATACATCATTTCCACATTCGACACATATTCATCTTTACTTACATACAATCTCATATAAGGCATTTCATCAAACACTTGGTGTGTGTACCACAAATAAAGCACAATGTACAGGTATTTTATGCATAATCTTACTAGTTCATATCAAGATCATCAAATTACACTAAATTCACATAAATTTCATTCTAAATCAAATTCATTTAACAATAATCTACAATATCCAACTTTCATCAATGATCATCAAATTAAGAAATTCGACTTACCACTTAACATGCAAGTTTAGATGATCAAAATTTCGGGTTCATGCATGAGTTTGGCCATGATTTCCAAACCATATTTTAATGATTTCAAATCAAAGAGGTTTTCCCCCCTTTTTCTCCTACCTTGATCGATCCAAACACACTGATGTGTGTGTTTGTGTGTTAAGTTTTGTTTTAGTAATATTACTTCCTTGTTGTCCATGTTTGGTCCTCCCATTTTATGTCTTTATTTTTTATTTAAGCATTGTTCATCCCTAGGCTAACATTTCACATATTTTCTAACTAGGTTAAATTTAAAAACATATGCACATTTAAACTTTTTGGGGCGTTACAATTAGAATGATCAAGATTGAGGATGGAGAATTGTGTTGTAAAGCCAAAATGACTAGAGAATGTTTTGAGAAGAACGAACTGTCGTATAGTGATTTTGAGAGGTATTTAGAGTTTGTGCTTTATTATAACTTTTCTAATATCCATAATACACCCTTAATTATAAAATCTTCACATAAAGCACACAACAACTTGTAATTTACAATTAAAGCATATAATTCACGTATATGTCATGCAACACATAAGTTCCGTATAACCCATCTGTTTATAATTTATTATTGGCTTTAGTCACCAACGTTCGAGAATTATCATGTGAGTTTTTCGGTAATCCCCCGAATTACCAAAGTACACTCATTTAACTAACCATAGTTATATGCAATGCCATGAATGCATGTCTAAATTAACTGTGGTTAGGTTAAAGTATTATCCTGGAATTGCGGGTTGTCAAATCATCCCCAAGTTGAAAGAAATTTTATCCCAAAATTTGATAAATAGACATAGGGGAGTGAAAGACGAGTTAAGATGACTGTGGATTTTCCTCGGGTACCTCGTCATCCCCAAGTTGAAAGGGACGTCCCGGATTTGATAAGTAGTCACAGAAAAGTGAAAGGAATGCGTTAGGATGACCACATCAAACTACTAAGAGTAACAGAAAGGAGGTCAATGTCAAACACTTGACCTAAAGATCGAGTTCGCACCCAACATAAGTATGGGATGTTTCACTCGCCTGACCGTCAGCCAATTCCTTAATGTGTTCGGTTCAAGAGGGGTTTGGAGTCGATCCTAAAGGCCTACTGAACTTCAAGGACACAAGAATCCAATCGGCACCAGAATCGAATAAGACGGAAACAAAAAAATTGTTTACAGAAAACGTACCAAGCACAAAGTTGTTATCAACACTTGCGCCACTCGGGCCAATCTTAAATGATCTCCCGCGAGCACCATTTCCACCATTGTTGTTATCGTTGTTGTTGTTGTTATTATTCCTAGTGTCGTTGTTGTTATTTCCTGCATTGTTGACATTCTGGTTAGCCGCAGGCAATCCCTCTAGAAGTGACCCTCACTTCTACACTAAAAGCAGCTCTTTTGATCACCTTGTTGCTGTTGTGGTTGTTGCCTCTGTTGCTGCTGTTGCTGCTATTGGTTTGGGAACGGGGCTTTGCAATCCTTAGCCATGTGACCTACCTCGTCGCATCTCTGACATGTTCTGGTGCACTGCCCATGGTGATGATAGTTACACTTGTTTCACTTCGGCTGTCTGCCAGCGTATGGGCCTTGATTCTGGTTTGAGCCCTGATTCTTATTAGTAGTAGAAGACTGGTTAAAGTTTCGACTGGTGTTGTTGATATCGATCGTCTTATGTTGCTAGCTGGAGTTGGAGGATGTGTTTGAGTCATTCCACTTGCGTTTGTTGTCGCTCGAAGTGTAAACGGTGGTGTTTCACTTGGGCAGCCTCGTTCTACTCGACCGCTTGGTCCGTGAGACAATGTGCCAATCGGATGAGTTGTTGAATTGTGGGCAGGTTAGCTGAAGTTACCAAGATTTGGATCTCAAGGGCTAAACCCTTAAGGTAAAGCTCGATACGTTTGTGAGCAGGCTTGGACATGTTAGGACAAAGACGAGCTAAATCGTTGGACCTCTACATGTAAGCATTGATCTCGGACCCGATCATCTTTTGGTTGTAATACCCCACTTCTAGTTTCTGAATGTCGTCCCTGTGGAAGTATTCCTCCCTTATCAGATTCTTGAAATCATTCCACGAGGTAGCATTGGTAGCCTCCAACCCAAGCATCTGAATCTGTGTGTTCCACCACGAGAGCGCGTCTCCTTACAAAGTACCAGTTACGTACTTGACACGATTGTTAACAGGACAATCGCACATCTCAAAGACAGATTCTACTTTCTCAATCTAGTGAAGAAGACCCGTTGCTCCTTACGTGTTGTTAAATGAGTGAAGCTTGCAATCCATGAGATACAAGCTTGAGGTTGAGTAGGTGATTGTGCTGCCCAAGCTTCAGCAACCCATTCATCGTGCCTAATCTGAGTCTGTGTCAAGTTAGCTCCACCTCGTCCATCATGTCCACTCATGATTCTACATCCATAAGATACCGATATGGAAAAATATGTTGTGCATATTATTTCCATACTCAGTACAAGTAAACAAGAAAAGTGAAGGAGTATAGTTCAAGATCGAGTAGGAGTCCATCACCACTACGACTCCTATGGGTGTCTGAATCCCCAATTATGTCGGGTAATGGGTCGGAATACCTTTACACAGCTTGGTCTCACTGGGAATCACATGCACCCCCTATTATTATTACGTATAAACCCGTAATGATAATTCGACTTACATGTTTGCCAAATTCCTTCTAACTTGTGTCAAAAGATTCTCAGATTCGAATGTCAAAAGCAAGTGTTGTCAAAACGACAAAGGTCATAAAAATTCTAGAGGTATAATCATACCAATGATCCATCATAGTATAAATAGATGAGATATCAATTCATACTATAATGTTGTGTGCGTGACTATATGCAATGCATTGCATATGTATCTGTTGAATGTATAATGTTTACGATAATAAAAGAAGAACCTTGCAATCTGGAGAGTAGTGTCATGGTTGCTTTCGGAACTGATTTGGTTATAGTCTAATTTTACAAAAACTTTTTAAAACCTAGTTCACTATAACCAGTGGCTCTGATACTAAACTGTCACACCCCCAAATTACCATCGACAGAGTTTTACCGAGAGGCGAGTGACGTACCAGGATCTAACCACTAATCATGTCGAACTAACAATAAATAATATAAAACAAGTTATCATGTCCAACGTGAATAGTGAATTTTGAATTTAGCGTTTCAAACATAATATGTGTTCAGCGGAAGCAATGTAAACATCTCAAACAATTGAAAGCAAAATGTTCTAAAACGTAAAGTATTAATGTTTGCAAACAAATGACACGCCCCATGACACTTCAACTCCTCAGACTGTAAGTTTCCATGCAAGATATATCTAACGACCTGCAAACATGCAGAAAAAGTGTATCGGCGATTAAGCCAGCGAGTTCACAGTTTAGTTTAACGTAAAACAAGTAGGTGTTTAGTTTAAAGACATGTCAATAATAAACTCGATACTGAAGTGATTGTTATGTTGTTTGCCCTCATCAATGCCTATCAACATTGGCCATGTGTTTAAGGTCCTTAATTCACACCCGTCCTCCCAGGTACAATGTGAGGTTTGCAAGCCTA
The DNA here is from genome assembly GCA_947069175.1 of Scalesia atractyloides. Classification (NCBI taxonomy): domain Eukaryota; kingdom Viridiplantae; phylum Streptophyta; class Magnoliopsida; order Asterales; family Asteraceae; genus Scalesia; species Scalesia atractyloides. Next base: position 13,172,912 of record CAMTDV010000116.1, on the reverse strand, counting down.
ATAGAACTATTAACTAATACCCCGTTGCCTTCAAGGCAACTAGTTTGGTAGTAAGTAGGGACTTTCATGATAGTGTTGAGTTTATTAACTCACATCGAAATTAAACCATAATGTTTATGAAAAGTATTCCTCCAAGGAATAGTAATTTGTCCCCTCCCAGGACGCATGCTTGTGAAAGAGTAGTGAACTCACCTTAGTTAGCTCGGTAAATGATAGTGTGCCTTTATGCATTAATTAAGTGTTAGGTCCGTTACACGCAACCTAATGTACGTTGAATGTAAGTATGTATACGAGTAAAATGTTTGCAATACCCTAAGTGTCCAAACAACTTAGTGTTTTAATGATCAGGTTAATATGTTTATTATACAATACCACACAGTAGCCAGGGTTTCTTTGTGCAAATAAACTCTATCAAATAAGTCCTTACAAAATAAAGTCTTTCAATCACGTAAATCCTTACAATCAAATAAGTCCTTACAAATAAACTCTTTCAATCACATAAGTCCTTACAATTAGATAAGTCCTTACAAGATGAACTCTTTCATTCACATAAGTCCTTACAATCAAATAAGTCCTCACAAAATAAATTCGGACTCCATATGCACAACATTCAACAAATCCGGACACCCATCAACCTTCACATATTCGGACTCATAAACTCTTAACAAACTCAGACAACCATGCAATATACATAATTCGGATTCTACACATACTATTAAACTCGAATTCAACATCTATGCCTAAAGTCAGACTCCCTTGAACATACAACAAATCCAGATTTCCTAATAAATTAACAAATTCAGACTCCTTAGATTAAATACAAACTCGGACTGCTTGCTTATATCCTTGTTAAACTTGGACAAGGGTAAGCATGTTAAATTCAGACCCCTTTATGAGTTTCAGAAACTCGTACTTTGTGACATTACAAAGTCAGATCATTTACGATCGCATAGTAACATGAATCAAACAAAAATCACAACAGTTTCTCAATACAACAGTTTCAACTCTACGATCAAAACCCTATTCTCAACAATGTAATGAATCAAAACAGTAGTTTAGTATTCCGATCACGTCAATGGCATCACTAATCATCAAACACTAGTTTCATTTTCAACAAGTATGATCAACTAACACAATCAAGTGTTTGGATCATCTAGGTTTGTATGAATCAAAAGAACAAGTTCCTAACATAAACATAAACACATACCTTAGATTCAATCTAGTGATGTTCTAGGAGGATTGGTGTAAGACCCTAACACGTTTTAACCATAAAGACATAGCGGAAATACGAATCTTAAAATTTCTCACTTTATAAACGTCTTGACATACTTAAAAGTCCAATTTAAAATAACTCTTTTACAATAAATACATTCTTTGTTCTCATTTATGAAATAAAACATAACTTGTGTTTACTAAATTTCATAATCACACATTCCCGTACAATCTATCTTCTGACTCGATCTTCGACAGCTTACACCTCGTGATGATGATCTGTGATTCTATACAACCTGCATTCACCACATACATTAACATCATTAGTACTTGGTGACATTATATATAATCTAAGATTCATAATTATAGGATCACATCGCATTCTAGCTGTAACACCCCGACCGCGTAAAACAACAAATTGCGACGGAAACGTCAGGGAGTCATGTCACAAAACTATTGTTTCACAACTCATGGAATTTAAAATTATGTTTGATTAAGTTAAATGTTTGCATTGTCTTGGGATAGACAGAAACAACACATAAATAAATTGTCTTTCATGTTTTAAGTCACTGAGGCCCGCGTCCATTCCTACGTGAAGCATGCATCATATTATCAAGTATTGATTCCTGAAACATATGTGAAAAGAGAGTCAACATAAAAATGCTGGCGAGTACATAGGTTTTGTGAGCGTGTCAAATTCATGGCCTTGTATACATATTGCAACACCTCGTCCGACTACAAGAGTCGTTAAGTGAAAACCTCGTATCAAAAGTGTTTGATATTGCAATACAATTAACCAACTAAAACAAGTTGGTTAGAGTTGTGAAAACCTTGTAGCCATGAATCTTGACAAAAACATTTCTTTTGTAAAATCCTTGTAATAGTTTGATTCAAAAGAAAACTTCGTATGGTTTATATCTTTAAGTGAAAATCATTGCGTGACATTGTTCAAAACAATTTATCCGTGTTATAAACCATTTGTCCGTGTCGTAAATCAATTGTCCATGTCATAAACAAAATCGTCCGTGTTTTTAATTGTGAAAACTTTTGATCGTTCTTTAATGAACACATTCAAACCTTTGTTGACTATACCACCAAGGGGTATCTTTAATAGACCACCAAATGGTCTCTTTAACTAGACTAACAAATCAACAATTGATTTGTTAATCAGAAACAGTTTCTGTCATTACCCAAACTTCCACCAAATCCAGTGAAGAGTCCGATAATGGGATTATCAGTCCTATGGTACCATAAACATACTACTGGTTGGCTTGGCCAAAGCTAATGAATGTCATTCGTGTTATAGATAACGCATCAACAAGTTGTTCACATTATTGAAATCGTATTGTTTTATATATAAACCATAGACATTGTTTTTAAAAACTTGAAAATGATTTAGCACATATGAGTCACCCCAAAACATTTGCAAAACGTAAAAGAGGAGAACTATGTACTCACTTTGAATATCATTTTTGTATACATAAACCATGTATATTGTTTTGAAATTTTGAAAATAATTATAGGCACATATGAATCAGCCCAAAACATTTGAAAACGTAAAAGAGGGGGGCTATGTACTCACTTTGAAAATCATTTTATATATGTAAACCATCTATATTATTTTGAAATCTTGAAAATAATTATAGGCACATATGAATCACCCTAAAACATTTGAAAACGTAAAAGAGGGGAACTATGTACTCACTTTGAAAATCATTTTGTGTATATAAACCATGTATATTGTTTTGAAATCTTGAAAATAATTATTGGCACATACGAATCACCCCAAAACATTTAGAAAATGTAAAAGAGGGGAACTATGTACTCACTTTGAAAATCATTTTTGTATACATAAACCATGTATATTGTTTTGAAATTTTGAAAATAATTATAGGCACATATGAATCACCACAAAACATTTGAAAACGTAAAAGAGGGGGGGCTATGTACTCACTTTAAAAATCATTTTGTATATGTTAACCATCTATATTAATTTGAAATCTTGAAAATAATTATAGGCACATATGAATCACCCCAAAACATTTGAAAACGTAAAAGAGGGGAACTATGTACTCACTTGGGATTGCGAAAGTGTTCTTGATCAACGAAATAAACAAAGCTCAAACGTGTCCTAATGTGTCAGATAAATATGTTAGCGTGTCAGGACTACAAATGGAAGATCAATATAATGAAGTCTTATAAACCAAACGAGTGTTGGAACTCATGTGACATGGTTTAACAAACTTAACATTCTGATTTGGAAAGGATCCTAAGTGCTTTTGACCCATTATGATTCGTTAAGGTAGTTTACGATACTTTAACGGGTCATTAGCGTAAACGCGTGATCGTCCTATGATAAGTCTTAAATTCCCAAACATGTTAGAAAATGTTATAACATCAGTTTATATGTCAAAAATTTGGTTACATGTGTTTAAAATGGATTTATGCGCAAAAGGGCATTTTGGTCATCATTTTTTTAAGAACATAGAAGTAACTTATCATAACACTAACCAAGCGATGTGACCATAAGGTATAACCTCAGTAGGTTATTCCCTATACAACTATGGTCACAAATATGTGTTTGGTCGGATCCTAAGATCAACCAAACGGGTCGGATTCGAAAGTTAAAGCGGTGGTCAAGACCGCTCGACTTACGACCCTAAATAAGCACTAAACTAGAAGTGACAAGTTAGACATGTCAAAATATGTCTAACTAAGTTTATAAAATAGATTTGGTATCAAAACTTGGTGTTTTGATACTCGAAAATAGTTTCGTCGTAATGCACATCATGTGCATTTTTCTACCAAAACTTTAACTCGTCACTTCGACTAGTAAACGTGGTAATCAGAAGGTGAAATCGTTAGGGATTATAACCTTCGCGATTAGGATCATGTTTCAAAGTTCAATTGAACTTTGACTTGACCAAAGATGGTCAGAACCAAAAGTTAATCAGGTTGACAAACTGTTCGACTTTTAGCTCAAAATAGCTAAAAAATTAAAGAACTAGGAAGAGTACTTACTCGTGTTGAAGAACACTTTTGGAACTCAAGATAGGAGGCTTCCAAATGTTGGAAACAAGCTCCAATAAGGATAGAAAGAAGAACTTCACACTTTGCTTTGAAGTGTTTTGAAGTGGTGTGAAAAAAATGAAAGAATCATGGGGGTATTTATAGTATTTTAGGATTAAGGAGGTGATGACAAGTGTCCTCAAGTGTGGATTAGTGTCCTAACATGTGTCAACACCATATTAAGTGTGGCAAAGTGAGTGCTAGGTGTCAAAAATTGGAGATAGGTGGCAAACTTGGTGAAGAAGCAAAAATATTTATTATTTTTTTGACATTTTTGGCCCTTGGACTTGTGTTTTCACTTGTTTGCCATTTTTAACCCCTTTAACCTAATATTTAGGTTATATAAAGGTGTTAAGATATGCGTAACTTATATTATGCCCGAAAATGTCATGGATGTTGGTTCGTTCGGTTGTACGATTACACGTTTCGCAAAATGCGTAAAACGCTTTAACGAACATTAAAATGATCGAAATTGAGCAACGATTGACATTTTTGCATTCTCGTGATTTTATTGGATACAAAAATATTTGGAAATAAAATACAGGGTTTCATTGAATAATTGTTTGTAATTGTGCAATGATTGAAAAGGCACAAATGTCACACTATCCTCATATACATTCCATTCAGACATCTTTCTGAATCCAAGCATTTTATCTTGGTGTTTAACCTTCAATAAGTCAATGATAATGTACCTGCATTTCATTTAATTCTCAAAGGCAACCCAGTTAGCATCATTAATACTCAGGTATAGTTACACCATACATACATACATACATACATACATACATACATACATACATACAAGTCTCACTCATTCGAACTCTTACATACAACTTACATTTTCACATATTCATACTAAAAATGCTTAGTCGCAAACTACTATACATATAAGTCTCGTACACACCAACATACGTTTATACTCATTTCTATTCGTGTTTACTAATGGGTTCCATCTACTAACATAAAATTAATCTACTCATACATTTCTACATATTTATTTCGTTCTCACACATACTTGCATACATGCCCCATTCTTACCCGTACCTCATAAACACTCTTTAATGAGTTTCGGGTACACTCTTTAGTTAATTATCATATAACTAAAGAATTCAAACCTTTCATCGAATGTGATACTAATAATCCACTTAGTATGGTCAAGTTCTGTAACCTAGACTTGTTAAATCTATGTTTGGGTCTTTAGATATTGAGGCATAACACAGACGAGTTACCTAGTCATTTAGGTTATCATGCATAACCCAGATGAGTTGCATGGTCATCTTGCTTATCAGGCATAACCCAGACGAGTTACCTGGTCATCTGGGTTATCAGGCACAGCCCAGACGAGTTACCTTGTCATTAGGGTTATCAATCGTGACTCGATTAACCCAGATGAATTATCACGGCCCAGACGTTCATCTCACCCTGTCGGTATGCCAGTCGTAGGCTACGGTAGGCATTAACAAGGAATTCAAACCTTTATGTATAAATCGAACTTCCATGTACTTTCATTTAACTTAATACGAATGTATAAACTTAACTTAAACATTGTAAACTACTAGTATTTATCAGTATAGGATCTTACTTTCATTCTACCATTACTTACCCATCCTTTCATAATTCCCATCTTTTTTTACCATAAAAACTCTTCATAATAATAAATTTAGATCGAAAATCACTTACCTTAAACGTTGTATTCGTATCTGTTTCCTTGCTTCCTTTTGACCCTTTAGCCTCCCATGCTTCCATCCATTTGGACATGATCCCTACACTTTCATGTCATCGCATTAACATTCTTGTTAGTATACATGATTGTATATATTAACGATCATTTCAAATTCATATTCCACATTTGACCTTCATTAGTCAATTCTAACAAGCATAAGGCATACTCCCACAATCATATCTTTTCAACTCTTATAATTTATCACGTCATCACATATAACACACATTGATATAACACGTACCATATGACTTTCTATAATCTTATAATTGTGACAACAAGTCTAACCATGCTTCTTGTGCGCAATTGACTTGCAGTAGCCAACGGTTTATCATATGAACTTTCGACTTAACCTCATACATCCGTGTCATAATAGTAGACTATCCAAATGACAGTATATACATTTCATACTCATGATGAAATACGCATTCAACCACATGATCGCCTAGTTATGTACACACACCATACATATTGAATTTCGTCTATACTAGTAATTCTCATAATCCTACAACTATTCCCATGACCCGTGCTTAGCAACCCAACATCATTCCAACTTACTCTTTTCTAGTGAATTTCATACACTCCCCATCTACTTCTTAAGTCGCAATTAAGACGATTGAACAATCCACTCGTGTGCATTACAGCATACAAGCATGTAGTGCAAGCTCTTAAATCATACTTCTACTAAATATCACATTAACTACATTCTCACATGAATTCCATCAAGAACATATGTCACATGATATTTTACTATCAAATACAACATTTCCACATTCCACACATATTCATCTTTTCTTACATACAATTTCATCTATTAAGCTCACCTAGGCCTTTCATCAAACACTTGGTGTGCGTACCATAAATAAAGTACAATGTACATGTATTTTATGCATAATCTTACTAGTTCATATCAAGATCATCAAATTTCACTAATCTCACATAACTTTCATTCTAAATCAAATTCATTTAACAATAGTCTACAATATCCAACTTCATATATATTAAAACTATACTCGATTTAGCACATGCAACATCATCATCTTCATAACATAACTTCTACAAGTGGGTTTTTATTAAAAAATCAAAATAATTTGAAATTCGAGCATGATTCATGTTTCATGAGATATACTAATTCATTATCATTCTAATTTCACATAAAATCACGGGTTAAACACAACCCATTTCATCAATGATCATCAAATTAAAAAATTCGACTTACCACTTGACATGCAAGTTTAGATGATCAGAATTTCAGGTGGGTTCATGCACAAGTTTTGCCATGATTTTCCCTTCCAATTTTAATGATTTCAGATCAAAGGGGTTTTCCCCCTTTTTCTTCTGCCTTGATTGATCCAAACACACTGATGTGTGTGTTTGTGTGTTAAGTTTTGTTTTAGTAAATATTACTTCCTTGTTGTCCATGTTTGGTCCTCCCATTTTATGTCTTTTTTTTATTTAAACATTGTTCATCCCTAGGCTAACATTTCACATATTTTCTAACTAGGTTAAATTTAAACACATATGCACATTTAAACTTTTTGGGGCGTTACAATTAGAATGATCAAGATTGAGGATGGATAATTGTGTTGTAAAGAAAAAATGACTAGAGAATGTTTTGAGAAGAATGAACTTTTGTATAGTGATTTTGAGAGGTGGTCAGGGTTTGTGTTTTATTATAACTTCTCCTAATATCCATAATACACCCTTAATTATAAAATCATCACAACACAAACAAATTGTAATTTACAATTAAAGCATATAATTCACGCATTTGTCATGCAGCACATAAGTTCCGTATAACCCATCCTTTTATAATTTATTATTCACTTTAGTCACCAACGTTTGAGAGTTATCATGTGAGTGTCTTGGTAATCCCCCGAATTATCAAATTAGACTCATTTAACTAACACTATTTAAATGAGTGCCATGAATGTGTGTCTAAATTAATTATGGTTAGGTTAAAGTATTAACCTAAAATCGCGGGTTATCACATCATCCCCAAGTTGAAAGAAATTTCATCCTGAAATTTGATAAATAGACACAAGGGAGTGAAAGATGAGTTAAGATGACTGTGATTTTCCTCGGGTACCACATAATCCCCAAGTTGAAAGGGAATTTCGTCCCGGAATATGATAAGTAGGTACGGAAAAGTGAAAGGAACGCGTTAAGATGACTGCATCAAATAATTAAGAGTAACAGGAAGGAGGTCAATGTCAAACACTTGAACTAAGTATCGAGTTCACACCTAGTATAAGTATGGGATGTTTCACTCGGCTGATCGTTAGCTAATTCCTCAATGTGTTTGGTTCAAGAGGGGTTTGGAGTCGATCATAACAATCTACTGAACTTCAAGGACACGAGACTCTAATCGGCACCAGAATCGAATAAGACAGAAATGAGAAGATTGTTTACAGAAAACATACCAGTCATAAAGTTGTTATCATTCCTGGTGTAACCCGTGCCAATCGTAAATGGTCTCCCGCAAGCACCATTTCCGCCATTGTTGTTAACATTGTTGTTGTTATTCCAAGGGTCGGTGTTGTTGTTTCCTTCATTGTTGTCTTTCTGGTTTAGTAACGGGCAATCCTCTTGAAGTGACCCTCACTTCCAACTAAACATAGCTCTTTCGATCACCTTGTTGCTGTTGTGGCTGTTGCCTCTATTGCTGCAGCTGTGGTTGTTGTTGTTGCTGTTGCTTTAGGAACGGCGCTCTTCAATCCTTAGCCATGTGACCTACCTCGTCGCATCTCTGACATGTTCTGGTGCACTACCCATAGTGATGATAGTTACACTTGTTGCACTTCGGTTGTCTTCCAGCATACGAGCCCTGATTCTGGTTTGAGCCCTGATTCTAATTAGTAGCAGAAGACTGGTTGAAGTTTCGGTTGGTGTTGTTGTTGCCGGCCTTCTTATGTTGCTGGCTGGAGTTAGAGGCTGTGTCTGATTCGTTCCACTTGCATTTTTTGTCGCTCGAAGTGTCAGAAATGGTGGTGTTTCACTTGGGCAGCTTGTTCTGCTCGATCGCTTGGTTCGTGAGACGATGTGCCAATCGGATGCGTTGTTGAATCGTGGGCAGGTTAGCTGAAGTTACCAAGCTTTGGATCTTAGGGGCTAAACACTTGTGGTACTACTCAGAGATCTTAAAATTGATGACCAGTTGCGTTTTATCAAGGAACTAGTCGAAATTATGGATAGGAAAGTCAAAACCCTTAAACACAGCAAGATCCCAATTATATGAGTTAGTTGGAATTTGAAACGTGGACCGGAGTTCACGTAGGAGCACGAGGATCAGATGATGCACAAATATCCTCAACTGTATAAAACTATCAAGCCAAATGTCGAACCTACTAGTGAATTCCAGGATGAAATTCTTTCCAACTAGGGGATGATGTGACAACCTAGGAAAATTCCCAAACATTTTGACTTTTACACCAGCACCGCTTACCAATTTTTGGGACGAAAATTCTTTCGACTTAGGGATGATGTGACAACTTAGATTTATCTGATTAACTCCGTTAACATTATCATACACATTCATTATTGCATTACACTTGATTAAGGTTAATTAAGGGAGTTGGATAGTACATGAACACCCACATGATGAAAATTTGGTGAATTAACCGAATTACCAAACCACACATGAACCTGTCCCTAAACGTTGATGATTAAGTGAAATAAAAATTCCAGAAAAGTTAAATTAATATATAATGTGAATTTATATGATTTTCGGAATCAACTTGTATTATGTGTAAGTTACATGTATTGCATGTTTTTACATGTAGTTGTTCGATTTCATGTTTTTTTAACCTGTGGTGATTTCTAGAAAATATAAGCTTGGGAATTCTTGTAAAATAATATATGTATAAGAGAGTGGGTTATGATTTTAAAAAAAGCCCAAACTAGAGCCCACGGACTTCCCTTAGTGTGGTTAAAAAACATAACCCAACCCAAACCCTCCCAAAATCGTCTATCCTTTCCCCCGCTCTCTCCTTGTTACAACCCTTCAACCATATGAGACACCCACACAAACCCTAGTTCATCCCTTGAAGCTTGATCTTGGATCTTGGATGCAATTTTGATCCTTCCCTACACCATACAACGCAAATAGTAAGTAACTTATCTTTAATTCCAAGTTTTCAAGTTTTAGTTTGAAGTTATCACAAAACCCTAGATTACCCAAACAACCAAAACTTATAAAATTATGAAATTTATCATGTACATATGTTGGTTTTGATGTTAATTGTGAAAATTGTGCATGTATGAGTTATTACAAGCATGTATAGAGATTAGGGTTTTGTATAAAATCATGATTATGTTAAGTTATGTGCTAAATCTGATCTACAATGATTCATGCATGCTAGGATAATTTAGAACATGTTAGTGGTGACTTTGTACACATTTTTGTGAAGAAAACTAGATTTCCAGGTTCTGATCAGCAACCTTGTGTCAACTTGTGAGGGCCATATCTCGGCCAAACCTTAATGAAATTGAGTGGTTTTTGAGTCTAAAGTGAAGTCTAAAGAATTTACTTTCAAACCCAACTAGTTTCACATTTTTGTAATGAGAGTTGATCATTCAAAAGTTTAAAACGAAACCGAATGTCAAAGCTGAGTTTTCTGATTAGAAAATAGGGTTCATGACGAGGACTATATAACTTGCTCAATACTTGAAATATTTAAGTAGATAGCCGTAGGATTTTATGAGTCACTCCAACTGGAATTTTGTCAATCGGATCAACGTAGATTTTTTTATCAAAAATATGGTAAACTGTCATAAGAAAACGACATTTGTGACCTTTATGTGGAGTACAATTTTTCATAAATTTTCTATAAACATCCAGGACTCAAAAAACTACACAAACTTATATGGACTATTTGGCATGTCTCATAAAATATTCATAATTCTGAACTATTTAGTATTGTAAATAAAATACACAAACCGGCTCAAAAACTGACGTTGAGCTGAAACTGCTGAAACTTTGTGTCCTTGGAATGCGAAAACGAAATAAATGCCATTGAAAATGTTATGTGATATGTACTATAGTTTTACTTTCTTTTCATGTAAATAATTTAACCTAGAAGTCACCTAATTAGTCACCAATGGGTCGTCGGGTAAACTTGTGCTAAATGGTCAAACCTAAGAGTCTTTTCTGAAGCATTAAAACAACGAGGTTGTTTGGATTACTTGGGCTTTGTGAACCAACACGAACATACACTTATAAACTTGACGTGTAATAAGTAGTGGTTAACCAGACACCAACCCTTTGACTATTGCATACTCAAATTATCTTCGCAAACTGTGAGTTCACTACTTTTTCTAAAAGCATGCATTCCTGGTTTGGGACTACTTATATTCTGGCAGGAATACTCTTACTTTAAATGCTTTAGTTTAATTTCATGTCTATGATGGACTAAACACCTTCTATATTGAGAGTCCCTACATTTATATCGATCAGTCGTCGGGTGGCAAATGGGGTACTAGTTGATAGCACTATTAGCCGGGAGTGAACCTTTGAGTCTAACTTTGCATCAATGTTGATAGAAATTGATATGGGGCACCAACTTAACATAAGGAACTTCATGTTTAGTTGCTTAACAGTGGGTCATCTACCCATGACATGTCTTTTAAACTCTTGTATTTAGATTTACTTTTGTTGAACTAAACTTGTGAACTTGCCACCTTTATGTTGATACACTTAAGCATGCTTTTGTAGGACGCTAGGTATGGCATGTTTGGAACTTGCAGAGTGTCACTTCTGAATTAAACTGTTTTCTTTTAACATACTAAGAACTGTGAGTTTTAGTATGTCTGGATTTTTATATTGTTAGCTTCCGCTAATGAACTTAAACTTCTATTTTTAAATAGTTAAAATATTATCACAATTCATATTAAATGTGGTATTTAAGTATTATCAATTATTTATGAACTAGTTTAAGTACCCATGTGTTACATGAATGGTCTCATAATAAATTATACTATTTAACATTGTTGACATAAAACGTTCTTTTACTAATTTTGCTTTTAATGTTAGTGAAATGGTTATGCTTATTAAATTAAAATTGGTTTAAACTTATTATTAGTCAATCAATGTAAATTTAATTTATATCTAAAAATGATTTTCTACTATATTCAACTGATTAAAAGAAATAAAATTATTTGGTAAATTAGAAAAGATATAAATATTATATTTCTTTTTAATCTTAATTACATACTTACATATTTTAAATCAAATATTGTGATAAGGAAATGAATAATTATGGAATTTGAATTTGAATTAGAACCGAAACCATTACTATTTCAAAATTTTTAAATTCAATCTAAAATTGATAATTAAGGAAAAATTTAGTTATTATATTTGCTTTTAATGTTAATGAGACTATTAAGTTTTTAACATCAAATTTTAATTTATAATTGAGTAAAGATTTTAATATACATGTTTAAGCTTCATGAGCAAACATTAAATATATATGTTCAAGATTCAATGAGCAAACATTAAATTATATGTTATGATCCAACCTTGTGTTGTCCCTCCTAAACTCAATAACAATGGATTAAGAGGTTGATACGTGGAAATAAGTGGTGTAAGAGACTGCCAAATAGCCATAGATTGTTTTGTTAATTATAATGTATAGATGGTTCAACATGATTAGTGGCTAAATCCTGGTTTGTCGCGTGTCTCGCGGTAAAACTCCGCTAGTGGAATTTGTGGGTATGACAGTCACCTCCTGATCCTGAATTATCTTCGTATTGTAGCACTCCATCTTCGGTTGCCTTGCCATACTTCCCTTAAACTGGTTTCCAATTTAAATTACTCGCCTCTCGCTTAATAATTTTAGGTTTGTTGCACAATTCCCCATCTATCTCTAACCCATGACCACATGAAAAGCCAACGTGTTGTCATCCCCATATTCCGCCTATTTTACATTAGACATTTGTATCATATCCTGTTGGAAATTTTTATAGTGTGAATGGATATTAATTTAGTGAAACTATAATTTAGTAAAATTATAATTATTTACTAGACTCTTCATGTGGATGATAAACTCTTAAGTAGAGTTTTTATGTCAATTTATTTGTTATTATTAGAGTTCTCTAATAAAATCTCTAATTAAGTGAAACTTTTCACTACCCACAACTCTTGTAAAAATGGTAGGTTATGTGCTTCATTAGTTTTATGAGAAACTACAAGAGAAAGATAATATGATGAAGAATTCTTGGAGAAGTGTGAAGACTTGAACATCCATATGTTGAGAATTATAGAGAGATAAGTTTTCTCTACTCGATTCTATCACTTTCGTATCATTATTTTTCCACAAGTTCAAATACTATAATTTTATCCGGTGTAACCTCAGGCGCGTGAGCCATCTCCGGCAGTACATACTACTTCTGTTGTTGACCCTGGGAAACAGACGCGTCGTCTTAGTAGGGTGCGAAATCTGTTTTAAGGGAAGCGTGGCCACAACCGTCAACTCTTGTTTGCTCATTTTGTAGGAAATTATTGTATAAGAATATGTGGCTAAAGACCTTGTTGAAGCCCACACAAAGGATCATACAAGGAGACGCGATTCAAGAGTTCGTTGAAAACTACACAACAGACCATACAAGAAGACGTAGTTAAGGCTCTTGTTGAAGACTATGGCTTGAATCTATTTAGTTACATATGTTTTAATATATATTTTATTTATAAGGATTTTGGGTTCATGAAAGGATTTATAATAAAAAAAATATTTTTAGAGATTATGATCTTATAAATATTGTTTTGGGAAATATATATATAGTACAACTTGTTGTGTTTGGATTTCTTGAGATTGAGTACAATCTTAAATCATATATCGTGATACAAAACGAATAATTTTGGTTCAGCCGTTTGGTTTTTGAGACGATTTTGTAATCGTTATTTTTTCTAACCTTTGTGTTAGATCGGGTTATTTAGAGTAAACCATGCGTTTTTTTGTAAACGTTAAAATTCTCTAACGTGCGCGTTAGATCGGCTTAGTGTTAGAAATAGTTTATTTTATATAAACTAATAAGTCTTATAATGATTTTTGTAATCATTTATTTCTAAACAAGCATGTTAAAATCATGTTTTATATATAAACTAATATGTTTTATAATTATTTCTGTAATCGTTTATTTCTAACAAGCCTGTTAGAAGCTATTTATTGATAAGCATGATAATGATTTTTTAATCATTTATTTCTAACAAGTATTTCAGAAATTATTTATTGATAAGATTTATAATAATTCTTGAAATTGTTTATTTCTAGCAAATGTGTTAGAAACAATTTATAAAAAAATGTAAATGATTTTCGTAATCATTTGTCTTCTAACATTCGTGTTAGAAACGTTTCATGAAAAATGTTAGAAAGAGTTTATAAAAAAAAGATGCAAATGATTTTTTTGTAATCATTTGTCTTCTAACATGCGTGTTAGAAACGGTTCATGAAAAATGTTTGTTTGGAAGCAATTTTTAGTTGTTTATTTTTGTGTATTAGAAGTGACTTAGTTATATGAACCATATATGTGTTTATAACAAGTCGAATTAATATTTAGTGAAAATGTTAATATTTCTAACGTGCGCGTTAGATTTCTTTTATCATTTTAACATCATTGTTAAAAATGTTTAGAATACAAATGATTTGAAATGTTTTATGTAAACATTTTATATCAGTAATTTATTGTAGCATTTATTCTATTGAATATAAACACATTATATAATTCTTATACGGTTTAGAAATAAAAAGTCATACATTGAAGTTAATGTTTAATTGGCTTCAATAATTAAGTCAGCATAAAGTGAAAGTTTTGTTGTGCAGGTTTTTTCACCTACTTTAGTTTTTGATTTTTGAATCAAAATGGTCATTATTTGTATATATAAAATGACTTTAATTTTCTAACATGTGTGTTAGAAAACATGTATCACGAATACAAGTCCAGAGATTGTTCATTTTTATAAGCCATAATGAACGAAAATGTTTTATGTAAACATTTAATTGTCTATGTATGTATTAAAAACGATTAGAAATAGTTTATTTTATAAACTATATCGTTGGAAAACATTTTATGTAAACGTCCAATTTAAAATGTGTCTGTTATAAAAAAATTTTAACATGCGTGTTAGAAAACGTTTAGTACATGCGTAGTAAGACTAAACAATATAGAACTGTTTAATATTTTGGGTTTTGATTTATGTTTTCATAAACCCTAATTGATATTATTAATATTGCATCGCAAAACTAAGGAAATGTTTTAGAATAATTTTTAAAACAAAGTTTACATAGCATTGATAATTCAAATGGTTTGCTACTCTTGATAGAAAGCATTTGTTGAACAAAGTAACAAACTCATGAATATTATTTGGTGGAAAACAACTTGGTGTTGTTGTCAACAAATTTAATTGTTCAAGTTTACTACTTAAATGTAGCCTTTGTAACAACTTAGTGTTGTTTTGACCAGAAGTCTTCAAGTTTAAAATTTCAAAATGAAATGGGGAACTTGTACTTTACAAGTGCATCGAGTCTTATTGAGCGAGTACCTCACGACATGCCATGGGACGATATCATTGAGAAGATTTCGGTCAGATTATCAAGTGTTGAAGATAAAAGAACTTTGGTATTTGATGTCTACATATCATCTATGCTTCCGCTTAAATTCAAAAGTGTTTGGCACCTATGATTTAATTTCGAATGTATTTTATTGTTTTGTGTTAAATATCTTCGGATAACACATGCAAGTTTTACAAAGAAATAAATCACTAATGTTTGTGACGTATAAATTATTTTTGTGGAAAATAATTATAACGTTAATTATTCATTATTTAAAAGAATATGGTTTTAAATAGATAGTACATGAAAATACTTGGACATAAACAACTTAAGAGTTGTTGCATTGGCTAAAAGTCAAAGACGAGACATCAAATGTGTAACTACATCACGAGTGAGTAGTGAGTGTATTGAAATGAAATACACAAACGAGATTCATGTCGAAATACTTCGTTAGAAGTCATTGGAAAATTCACAAGTTTGAATTCTAACATATGAAAGTAAAAGTACTATATGTTATTGTATACCTGTAATAAATCTTGTGAGATTTATACGTAGATGCGTCTACCACTTGAGTATGGAAATTTTACCTTCGTTTAGGAGAGCATCCGAAACACACATATCTCCTAATGAATAACAATAGATATGTGCAAATCACTTATGGCAAAATTATGAATGTCATGTTGTTGAGTGTGGATCTAGTTGACTCTATCTTCCACATAATAGTGATTGTAAACGAGGAACATTCATCTTGTTGGCGATTAGTGTGTTCACCAAGTGACTTGGATTAAGACTTATGTTTAAGTACTTATGAGTCAATGGTAAAGCGTTGGAGATCAAAGGTAAACAAGTTATGTTCCTTAATTGAATGATAAAATTTAGCTATGTGCTATATACAATAATTTGTGAGACCTTCCTAAATATTGATGTTTTAGGATTATGAATAAGTCTCATTATTTTGTCTTAACAAGGAATGAATGTTGCAAAGTGATATTATGATATCATTGGGGCTGTGAAGAATCAGAATGATGCATCTTCTGTTCACATGCTAAAGTATTGTAGTCTAAAGCATGCTAGACTAGTACTTGGTTAATTATAGGTCTTGACGGAGACTAATTAACTCTAAACATTCAAATGTATATGAACACAAAAAGAATTTGTGTACAGATAAAGTTGAGGGAGAATTTTCATTCATTGTAAGAAAAATGCATGTAACTTTTGGAGAGTTTGTTTGAAAAGCTAATGAGGAGAACTCATTGCCTAGGCTTATTCTAAATGTTAAATTAGAATTATTCTAACTGGGTGACAAACTTATGAAAATGGCATGTGTTGCTTTGGTCAGCTCGGAAGCTTATGTTAGCTAATGCAATATGAGTTGAATTCATTGATATAATGAGGTTGATTTTGTTCAATCATATGTGTATAAATGTCGTCATAAGTGAAGTTATGGAAATGTTGATCAAATGGCAAGAAAGGTGGGGGAGGATCCATTTAAGAAAAATAACCCTATAAGGGTATGAAGAAGTGGTTTGCATTACCCCATCTGGATGTTATCCAATAACACTAAAATGTGGGGGTGTCTTGCATTTGTACCATAAAATTTTGGCAATAATGTAACATCTATCGTAAAATGGGTTCTAAAACCCGCTCCATTTTTTTAATCAAATATAGATATTAATCTTTTGTTTCGAATTTATGTTTGTTGTGTAATAGACTTTGGTATATTAAATAATAAAGAAAATAAAAATAAAATATAATAATAAATAATATATTAATAAGACAAAAAGGATATACACACACTCAACACACCACTGTAACATCCGCACAACATCTGATATACCAGAGACAGATAATCCTTTATATGTTCGTTTCTCTTGATCTGATATTCAAAAGGAAAACCCGCCCTGTAATAGCCACGCTTAAATCAAGCAATCAGCAAATTTGTCGTTTTGTTGCAATTAATTGAAGAAAAAACCGTTCCAATCATGAACCTGGTAATGAAAACAAATCAAACCCCATTCAATTGAGATTTCAATCATCCCGTTATAATCGATTTTGACCGAAACTGAAACATGTTCCAAGCTACCACCATCAACTATAAATAAAGAATTCTGGACTCAATTAGAACATACACACACCCTCGCAAACCTCACTACAAACCTTCTGTTCATCGAACCCTCGCCGGAATCATAGTTCAAGGTCGTCGGAATCTTCGCCGGAAGTCAGAAGAAACTCTTCATGTTACTTAATCCTTTTTCATTTCCAATCTAATATGAGGTTGTTAAGATATAGTTGTTAATCTAATCCAATCATGTCGGGTTAATGTTCTGTGATTTCAAAATAAAGAAGATGAACTGAAAGTTATGTATAAATCAAATTAAAATTGGTATTTATACCGGGTTAGACACACAGTCCAGTGGTTGGACTGTGTGCACACGAATCACAGGTCCCGGGTTCGAGTCTATACACGTATCCGCTTCGCTAAATTATACAACCCTTTTTATAAAACCCAATTATGAAACATCACTGTAAGTGTATAAGATTAATTAAAATCTTATATCTTTCGGGTTAGACACACAGCCCAATTGGTCGGGTTGTGTGCACACGAAACAACAGACGCGGGTTCGATACTGATTCCACACACTGTTCTTATAATAAACCAAACTTTTTTAATTAAATAAAATTTTAGTTAGCTGTAGTATGTGTATAAAGTTAATTAAAATCTGATATATTCCGGGTTAGACACGTAGCTCAGTTGGTCGAGCTGCGTGCACGCAAACGAGAGGTCACGAGTTCGATCCCCACATGCTGCCAAATCCAGCCGGTTCGATCCAAATTAATTCAGTGGAAAACGTATTTTTTACTTAAACCTTTAATTATTTCCCCAAAAATATACTATTTTATAATCAATTAAACTTTATTTACAAATCAAAATATATATGGTAATCATAAATCAATTTAAATAGTTTAACAAATAACAAGCTATTTAAAAATACTAAATTTAACCAAAAGAATATACTTATCTCAATTATTATGTAAATATTTAGGTTAGCCTTGTCGTCGCTTGGTATCTCAATCGTGCGCAATCTTCATCAAATCTTAATCGCACCCACTGTGAGTGAATCTTACAACTCCCCTTTTATTCACGTTATTGGGGTGTATCATGTGTCGCTTTTATAATCTCATTATTATAAATCTCGTGCTATTACCATTATTTGATCTAACGTGCTATATGATATTGTTTGTTATTGTCATTTGTGTTTATATTTCTCATTTCAGTCAATCTCTCACATTAGTGTCACACCCCGACCCGCAGCGGAAAAGGTGATCGGGGCATGATTGGGTTATCATCAAAGCTCATGACATTTATTATAACGTTTCATATTTATTATTACAATTTAAAGGGAAACATACAATCATAATTACATCATGTTCTACACATCATTCTAGACTTCATTATTTTCTTCTAAGGCATTTCCTATGTTTTCCTTGCTTCATCCTGTTCACCTGTATCATGTGTAAAAATGGTTTTTGGATCAACAAAAAGTTGGCAAGTGAACCTTGTTAGAAAACATTTATTATTTATTTCTTGTTGTATTTAATATGGAAAAATTGTGCAATATTCATATATGAACAAACGTAAATAAACATACAATAACAACAATTAGCATACAATAACAAACCATTAGCATACGATATCAAACAACAACAAACAATAACATACATTAACAAACCAACAGCATACAATAACATATCAACTTGCATAAATATATAACATGAATGAAACTGTGCGATCAAGGCTCAATCAAAGGAGCCGATCGTATTGCATGTACTGAAAATGATAAATGTCTGTGCGATCAAGGCTCAATCAAACGGAGCCGATCGTATGTTGGCACGCCAGGTTCACGCTCATAATGTAATGGGGAACATGCTCAACGCTCATAACGTAATGGGGAGCGGCGGGCTATGAAATTGCATGTACTGAAAATAATAAATTAAATCTAAACAATAACCACACAAACAGTTTATACAAGCTGAATACACATTTATTCATAATATGATGTATGCACAATGATTTAAATATAATAAATAGTAAGACACATGATACACCCCAAAAACGTGATTTAAAACGGGGAATTTGTAAAGATTCACTCACAGTGGGTGCGTTCGGTTGATGATGTTGAATGCGCACGAGTTTAGAGTATTGATCGACGAGGAAAAACTAACCTAATTAATAACGAAAAGTAAGGTAAATAAATGGATTTTATTAACAACTTTAATAGGATTTTTTTGGATATATTTTTAGAGTTTTAGGCTATTTTCTAACTTTAAAAATGGTATTTTTAAGTATTTTTAATTGATTTTTAAATAAAATAAATAAATAAAAATAATAAAAAAATGTTGACTTTTTGACCGTTGACTTGTTGACTTGTTGACCGTTGACCGGTTCGGTCGGTTATATGTGTGCGCTGGGTGAGAGTCGAACCCGAGACCTCCCGTACGCGTGCACGCAGCTCTACCAACTGAGCTACGTGTCTAACCCGAAATATTTCTGTTTTTAATTATATTTATATACTAATTAGATTAATCCGAAATTCATTTATTTTTAAAAAGGTTTTAATGTATCGCTCGGTGCTCTCCACAGGTCTCGAACCCGGGACCTATGGTTTAGTTTGGCACACAGTCCACCGCTGGACTGTGTGTCTAACTTGGTAAATATTCTGGTTATTATTATACTTAACATCTTACTGAGTTAACCCGGTTCGGTTTCTAAAAAAAGGCATTTTATTACAGCGAATGTGTGTGTGACAAGGATCGAACTCGAGACGTTATGCATATTGTTTGCACACAGTCCACCGCTGGACTGTGTGTCTAACCCGTTCATAATATCGATTTTAATTAATCTTATAACATACACAACTTCGTCTTCTTCGTTCAAAACACAGACATCGATTAACTGACTGTTATTGGTTAAATTAATTTAACGAACATTATGAGCAATCGTAATGTAATGAACAGAAAAAGGTTTGAGGAGTGATTGTACCGAACTGTTCGTCTTTCTTCAGAAGTCCGGCAAGATCGTCGGCTCTGTTTTGGTGACCTTCGGCTGATAGGATTAGTTAACAATTTGGAGGGATTAGATGTGAAATTGAACTACTGAATAACGATTATCAGTAGGTTTAAATGATCACACTGGTTATCAGCAGGTTTCTGAAATTTCAGAAATTTTCCGGCGAAAACAGATTATCCGGCAACGTCGTCTGGAAAGATTCTGGGTGAGGGATTGATATTAGAATTTCTCCAATAATGGAATGAAACAGAAAAATCGAAGTAATTACCGTGTAGATGAAAGTCTCGGTTTTCCGGCGACTTGCAGAGATTTTCCGGCGAGTGAAATTTCTTGCTACAAAGATTCTTCAGAGGTTTAAGGTGAGTGGGGGTGATGTCAGTATGAGCTCCAAGATCTTATGTTTGGGCAAACAGACGAAATGGAATGAACTCGGTTTTCGGGCGAAAATTTCCGGTTAATTTTCAGAGAATTCCGACGACTTCCGGCGAAGTTTTCTGAGCGAAATGAAGAGTGTGATTTTGATAAAACTCGCGAGCTCACTGAATGAATAAGGTATAACTCAGGTTTAAGTGTATTTCCGGTTTCGAATTCAAGTTCTTCGGTTACGATTTGATGTTTTGAATAAAAGACTTTAAAGTTTTCAGTTATAACCGACGCTAGTTTAATTGTATCCGTTACGCAAAAATATAACGTCAATGATTGACGATTTCGTCGGGATTTCCGGCGAGAGTGACTGGGTTTGATTTCCAACTTTATTTTATGTATTATTTGTTTCAAATAATCAACAAGAAACACAAGTGGCGGAGCGGTTGAATGTGCGTGTGTTAAAGCTGTGCTGACCCGGGTTCGAATCCCGGCTTCAGCATATTATTTTTAATTCACTATTTTTAATACATTTTCAAAAATAAATTTTATATTCTAATATACTTATTAATTATGTATCGTTTAAAATTAATTTGGGCATTAAATACGCAACGAAATTTTTAACTGGTTGTTCGGTTAATAAACGAAGCGGGTTTGGTAAATCCGGTTTTTGACGGATGTTACAATTAGTCCCATTTGTTCCCCGTTACTTACGGGTGGAGCGTCGCATAGCCTAACATACTAGATCGGCTCTGTTTGATTGACCCTTGATCTCGCAGCACATCGCTTATCGTTCACATGTACATTGCTAGTTGAATGTGTGGTTTGTGATTTAGATTACCTATACGTTTCTCATATTTGGTTAATGCACAATTTATTAAAATAATAAACATATCATTTTTCTTAATGATTAAATGGGATTCACTCGCCAACTTATGTTGACCCAAAACTTTATTTTTACACGTGATACAGGTGAGCAGGTTTGAAGCAAAGATCACATAGGACATGGGCCTTAGAGAAAATAAACTGTTATTTGCAAGCTTGGTTTGGAACATTATTTTGTTTGTATGAATCATGTGTTTGATTGGAATATTTTATTTAAATTTGAAATAATAAATATGAAACTTTTATAACAGTAAATGCCATGAGCTTTGATGAAAACCAATCATGCCCCGACTACCATATCCGCTACAGGTCAGAGGGTGACAAAATAAGGATTTTGTAAGCAAATCTAACATTGCAAACAAACGATTAAGTGAAGGAAACAAAGGTCGTTGTGCATAATAGAGATGTGTTTGCCTTAAATGATACGCATATCATACAAAGACATATATTATAACTAGATTGAGATGGCCACTGAGGTTATAGTCTTAGAAATTGACTATAGGCAAAATGAACTTACGAGTTAACAACACATCATGACAACTGATCTCAAATACGCAAAGTTATTTGTAATGAGTAGACAAAGTCAAAGATAGTGTTATGGATCCAACAACATGAGGGTTTATTTGAGACTGGTATATCCTGGGAAACAGACACGTCGTCTTTAGTAGGGCGCGAAATCTGTTTTAAGGGAAGCGTGTTGAACACGTGCCTCAGCCACACTGTCAACACTTATTTGTTCATTTTGTAAGAAATTGTTGTATAAGAATATGTGGTTCAAGACCTCGTTGAAGCCCACACAAAGGATCATACAAGGAGACGCGATTCAAAAGTTCGTTGAAGACTACACAACGGACCATACAAGAAGACGCGGTTAAGGCTCTTGTTGAAGACATATGGCTTGAATCAATTTAGTTACATATGTTGTATTATATATATTATTTCGTTTAGATTTGTTCATGGTACGTGTACTATAATTTCCAAAATATATAAATAGAGTATTTTTACTATGTTTATTTATATAATTTTCTATTAAAATTGTGACCCATGTCGTAGAAATCCTTACTCCTAATTTCTTCTGGATCCAACAATCTTGTTTTACATTCTGAATACACCCACCATTCCTCCTCATCTAACTCCCTAGTCTCCAACTCCATTTCCAGTTGGTCAAATTCATTTTTTAGAGTCTCAAACCTCTCCCCTTATACGGTTTTCACCTCCTTAATCCATTTTTTTCAAAGCATTTTACATGAATAAGTTTACGCACCAGACACAAATCCGATGAATGAAACGAGTCAAGAGCATTATTTACGACCTCCTCAAAATCTTTTCAATCCATCCATGAATTAAAACATTGGAAAGGTATTGGACCAAAATCCACCAGATCTAGGATTGGTGATGGTTTGAAAACCTGGACATCGCCATACAACATGCAACCCCCCCAACTGAATAAAATTATGACAAACAAGAAAGCGATCAAATTTGCTCAACTTTACCTATTTTCCTTCCCTTTTGCAAAATGTAAACTTACGGCCCTTCATAGCAAACTCTGCCAGCCCCGCGTTATAGATAAAGTTGTTGAAGTCATTAGCACTAGTAGTATTGAAACCAGAATTATGTCTTTCGTCCCTTGATCTAACTGCATTAAATCTCTGAAGCAGATCCATATACCTACCTTCCTCCTTTTCAATTGACAAATCTCCTCCCATAAGGTTCTTTTACCAACGTTACCTTGAGGCGCATACATGTTTAAAATGTGGAAATCTCGGACTCTACCCAACATTCTCCCAGACACCAGGAGAAAGTACCTATCTTTCACCATGTCTTTTAGCGATAAAGGCTTAGCGCCCACATACAAACAATGCCTTCGGATTTACCCGTAGTGTTTACTGCCTCAGAACAGAAATTAGAATTCCCTCGAAAATTTTCTAACTCAATTTCCGCTGCATCCTGAAACTGAGATTCTTGGAACCCAAAAAACTAATTTTATTGCTTCATTTCAGATCCTTAATCCACCTTGCCTTATTATCATCTCCCATCCCTTTTTATGTTAATACTAAAAAATTCATTGGGACACCACTGTATACACCTCACCTGAAAATGATTAAAAAGGTAATCAGGTTTAGCATGTTTCTCCCCATGTTATAAGAATAAAACCGCTGAAAACAGGTCGCAAAACTCATCCGCTGAAGGACGTTCCTCACAAAATTTACATAAAGAAGGTTGAGAGCGTCGTCCTATGCAAGAGCTACACAAGTACATCATGTATTAGAACTAACCCCTATGAAGTTTTCATGTCTAATGGTAAGCATTGATGTTTACGTGATCGATTAAATAATCGACAAAGATTTAGTTTTTTTTTTAGTTAAACATGACCAATAATTGTTACTTGGTGTAATTTATTACTTAAACAAAAGTTTAATGTCAAGTTATGGTCTAATAGGTTGAAATACTGATTGTTCTCAAAAGGTCAAAATTCTAGATTATTGACCCGAATTTGTGACATGTTTTGGAATGCTTTTAACCAACTAAATGAACAAACTAAGTTATGAAAATTTTAGTACAGTAACATTAAAAAGTCTTAATACGTTAAAGTTTTTTTTTATAATTTTTGGATAAGTATAAAATCTCAAATTGATTAATCAAACAAAATAGGTAACAACTATTTTTTGGCGATGTCAAACGTTTTCTGTTGGTTGTAGGCCGAATCCTCAAGCAAATCAAGCAAGAACAGTGACGTTTAAATCTTAAATCATATAGTTGAGTTTTAGAAAAAGAATCAAGTTGTTTGGGTGACGATTGACAGAGTTATGCCCTTGTGAAGTTGGACTAATTGTGTTGCCTGTGAAGTTAGACTAATTATGTTGTTTGAAATCAATTTTGACTTTTTATTTTGTTTACACGTTTGGGTATTTAAAACTTCTGAAATTATGAAACAATATGGGTTTAAAAACTAACTCTCTGAATTTGATTTTAGACTCAAGAATATTCAAGGTTGGTTAGGTTTTGATCAAGTTTTGACCCTCCAAATTCAACCTTGGGTTTCTGATCCGAATTTAAAATAAAAGTGTTCTAATCTGAGTTTTTCAACAAGAATTAGTGTTTATGTGATAAGACGATGGTAATCTTTTTATATAATTTTCAGGATGATAGTGCTTTAAGTGAATAAAAAAAAATATAAGAATCAAAACGATTAAACAATAAGGCTGAACTCTGTCAAGTGGTTGCTCATGCCACCTAGGCATGATGGCGCCCCGTACACCAGCCCATTCATGTTTAATGGGGGAGCTAGTGATGCTTTCGTGAGTTTCTGGCGAGCGCCAATGGCTATATTACGGAGAGTTATTGTTTTTTTATCGTTAAATTGTAATAAATTACAAAAAAAAAAAAAGAATTTTTCCTAATTTTATCCCCACGTCCCCGATATAAATCCCTAATCTTCACCATTTTTTACCACCACTCACCACCATTCACACCACAATTTCGATCATCCTTATCATATTTCAACCATTTTATGGTGAACCGATGGATCGAGGAGAAAGAGATTGCTTTGGCTACCAGTTGGGTGCGTGCGTGTTACGGAGCAAGGGCAACCACCAGATCATGCTGCTACTTGGAACGCGATTTTGATGCACTTTCGTTAACAATGGGTGCAAACAATTAACTTAAATCACATTATTGGAAGGTTTATTATGATGCGTGCCGGTTGCGGGCTTTTTGAGAGGCTCTTCATGGACATTCATTTATATGAACCGTAAGGAGGGCATAACTGAAGAGCAAGCGATTGAGGCGGCCCGTACCGACTACTAAATCAGGGCTGAAACTTTTGTCATCTTGCGGCTTGGAGAATTTTGTGTGCCCATTTTAACAATTAAGCCGTTTGTTTTAAATAAATTCTATGTATTGATTTTAATTAAGTTGGATTGTAATCTTTTTTTATTCTATATTAATAAAACACTTATTTTTTATAATGTTTTTATACTTATTTCTTTTATATAATGTTTATTAATTTAAAAAATTAAATAATTATGTAATGATGACAAAGGTTTTATCCCACTGCACACCAGTTAACAATGGAACCTCATGTCCAATTGGTGCTGATGTGGCGTTTACGTGGCATGATAAAACCCCTAGGGACTTTATCCCACACCATTTAGCCTAAGGAAGATGTTATGGTGAAAGAGATTATACCATACTTGAAGTTGTGATGAAAGCTTCTTGTTTCTTGTTCCAAAAGTTGAAAAAAGGATGAAGATGGTAGAGAGGTGATGATGAAAGAAAATTGGAGGGGATGGTTAGGATTTTATGGGAGTTTTCTTGGAGAATAAGATGAATTATATTAAGGAGATTTAGGTTGAGCTGAATTACATCCAAGTTATGTCTAAAGTGTTCTAAATAAAGATTCAAGTGATGCCAAAGCTAAGGTTTCAAATAAGTCAAAGTCAAACCTGATTTGGTGAAGCTTGTCATGATTTCCTTGACCAAACCAAGTAAGTTTTTGTGTTCTTGCTTTCATGCGTGTATCTATTTGTTTTCGCATGAACCTACTTTGATCTAATACCTTACAAACTCAACTACCTCCTCTTATTCCATAAGTGACAAACCAAGTATCATCTTAGATTCTCACTCCATAACCTACGTCTTAATGTTAGGCTACAAAAGTGTCTTAATGCTAGGCTACAAAAGATTGTTGGTGCGTACATGTTAACTATAGAAATATACTTCATCAACAAAAAAAATAATAATCTGAATATGTAAGTTACATGCTAATTATAAGATGCCTACATGTTTATAAAACAAATGTCTCTCATCTACTAAAATCAAGCCATATCTCAACAACTGAAAGATCAAACACCAAAATGATCAAAGGATCAACCAGCTGCATGGTTGGTCCACAATCAAACCTTGGATTGACCGCCAATCTTCTGTCCAAAATCAGTAGGCCTATGCATAAGGCTGAAACCCACGGTTAAAGGCTTCATCAAACCGTGGAGCGAGCGTACCCAATCTTAATGGTGTTTCAAGGTTCAAACTTAACACTCAATCAAGCCAAGTTATCTACAACTACAAGATCATCAATGCAACATAGATTTGGCATAAAATATTAAATATAACCACATGTGAATATATTATATAAACATAAAAATTTTAAAATCATACACGAATGTATGAGTAATGCTACATCTTTTTATAGAAATGGTTTGAAACTTATAAGTGTTGGATGAGACTTCCTCCAAAAATGTGTTTCTTTTTTCTCTTTCCCTCTCTTTTTTGGTCATGGATGATAATATCTACTTTTTTACTCCTCTATTGATAAAGTTTTGATCACGATGCAAATCTCATTCTCGGATCATTCACGACAAGCTAAACTTTTTCGAGTGAAAGGTGGACGAAAGTGTCCATTGTTGTTGCACGGTTTTGCATGGTTCAACCGTGGATCAAACCAATTTCTATCCACCTTTCCCATTCTCTTTCCTTTTGGTATTCAGGCATCCCACTCTTTTAACATTTTGACACATACAAAACAAGAAAATTCTTCATAATTCTTGTGTGATGAAATAAATCCAATCTTATTGTATTATCATACATAAACACTCGCACTAGTCCAAGTCCCATTCTCGATTCTTTTATAATAGTTCGAGGGATGTTAATAATACAAGTATACGTAATCCTAATCTCATACCCGATTATAAACCGTGTTCCATACCAGTCAGATACCAGATTACTCATTATTCATTGGGTAACCCGCTAGTTTGTATAAATAACATGTTGGGATTTCCTAACACGTTTCTTATTATTTCAGAAATTTAGAAAAACTGAAAGTTAGTGGAAGGTTAGACCTTTTCTAAAAGTTTAAAGGAGTTAGTGGAAGACTAGACTTGTTCGGGTAATCAAGCATGTATGTTTTGAGGAATCAAGTCGAATACCACTAAATATCATATCACACAAACATTTTCAAAACTAATTTCCTATGCGCTCTCGAATACCCGTCCAAAATGTTTCATAAATATATTATGGTTGATATTCCTTTGTCTTCTAAATGGGTGAATCTGATTCTCTTACTCAAAATGAGTGCAAGAATATGTAAATAAATAAGGAGAATAGTCCAAAAAGGGATCACATATCAAGACTGGCTTCACCCTCACCTACCATTACAATGTACAACTTCACTTGTGCCCATAAATACTCACAAAGCAATATTGCCTCTTCCAACTTCTATCCACCAGGAACAAAAGATCACTCAACAGTAGACAACCATCATTCTCAAAACTTCAACATTTCTGCAATGCTGCTGCTGTTAATGGTGGTTAGTTCTTCTGATCAGTCTGTTACACAAGTTGGTTTCTACAGTGATATTTAATGGGATTAAAGTTGATGAATTATATGCAGGTGAAGAACGTGCGGTTCAGAAGAGTTACTGGATGGAACACTCTGTGGAACTCACTCTTGAAGCCATGATGCTTGATTCTATGGCATCTGAGCTTGACAAAGAAGAAAGGCTTGAGGTACGATCATAGTTCGGCTGTAAAAGAGCCAAGCCAGGTTGGGGAATGAGTAAGCTCGGTTATCTTAACGAGCTGAAATATTAAGCTAGAGCTTGGCTTGTAAAAAGTTCAAGCAAGAGCTCATTTGTTTTTTTTAATTATGTATTTCTAAAATACACATAATGCACAATTTATGAATTATATATAGATTAAAATTTGGGTTATAGGTTACATATTAAAATTTGCACACTAGTTAGTTTAATTTGGCTCGCACTCGACTCGTTGGGTTTTTTTATTATTGTCTATCCATTTTGTGTGTTTTGTTAATTGATTGGTTTAACAGATCCTTTTGCTGTTATTATTTTGTATGGAACTTTGTTTGTTATCAATTATAATCTTGAAGTCTCTGATTGGCTATACTATATGTCAAAGAATATTTGAGGCAACTAGTAATAAGACCCGCGAGCGTTGTGACGCGGGTACTTCGCAAATATCGAACGGATTAGGTCAAGCGTTATGTGATGTGTTAACCATATGAAAGCGCACGTTTTGACATATCCGATTGGACTCAATGTATCCTATAGTTGCATTGCGACTGGATCAAAACGTAACGTAAATTGAATTTATATCGTACAATCATAACGTATCATACGCGATCCGACTAACTCGAATTTATGTCGCCAAGCCAAAACTCTCGAGGGGGTCAAAGTGGCATTTACAAAGTTCATAAAAAGTTAATTGGTTAAAAATTGCATTCCTAAACTTAAGAGCTAAGAAAGGGTAAAGATAAAATTTAATAAAGTTTTGGGGTAAAAAGAAAACTATAACAAAGCTGAGGCTAAAAAGGAAACTACCAAAGAGTTGAGGTGTCAAAAGCAAACTATTTGTAAAATGGAGTAGTAGTTTAGGGACTTAATTTGCTATGAAACTTTGAAGGTATCAAAATCAAAGTGCTAAAATTGCAACATCGTGAAAGTATCGAAGAGAAGGAGGTAAAGCTGATTGGATTTTCATCAACTTTGTCTTTTAAGAGTATTAGTAATAGTAATTGTAAGTAACCTTACTTTATTTTTGATGTTTTTTTCTTTTTCTGGTTAATTTATTCTTCAATGAGTTGGCTTGTTGATAGTGGATCACGTTTTATTTAATTTTTTTGTTATTAATTTATTTTCAATGATTTGGCACTATTGGTGGTGGATTAACTTTTATTTTCTTTTTTATGTGTATGATTGGTTGTTTGCTTTATTTTGGAACTACCTTTTCTTTTAGATTCGAGTGTGTGACCATGAGTTGACCTCATATGATAAACTGATATTGACAATTTTTTTCCCTTTTTTTGTATATTTGTTCTAGTATGTTCTTACAGCAAATGGGTTTCTAACTTTTTTGTCCACGAAAGTACAGAATTGTAGGATGAGTTACACTATTCTTTCAGATGACAAAGTGATGTGTATAAAGGGTTAATACCATATAAAAAAACAACATTTTTTGTCATTTTGCATCAAAAAGTCCATCAACCTAATCGTGGTGTACTAAAGTCTCTAAACTTATTTAAAATACACATACTTTTTTTTTTAATAATAATAGTGTTCAACTTCCTCGTTAAACATTCGAATTTACATCGAGATAGATGGTAAACGTACTTGTAACTTTTTTATTGAAAATAATAACGTATTACCCTTTCAAGTGGTCACATTTTGATGAAACTTCTTTCCAAGCGGCAAAAGTGTTGATGTGAGATGTTTTTTGATTATACAAGATGTTATAAATCTGTAATTTTGTCGGTCAAAACTGAAATTTGTATTTTAATAGGTCGAAAACTGATTTATTTTTCCAGCCAATAATTGATGAGGTAGTATTCATTGTTAGCAAAAAAGTCAGCATTAGATCCACATCAGTTATAAATCACCTAGTTATCATGCTAGCAACCGCCGTTTGTTGTTGATTACACAAATGCATATATTTGAAACAAGTTGAGAGAATTCAATATATCATACTGGATTAAAGGACCTTTTCATGTAATGTAAAATAAGAAAGTATGTTGATTTTTATGATATTTACTCATATATCAATCTATATACACAATAGATATATATGAGTTATCATTAGCATAACAAGATTACATTTCATTTTATATAATTACACTATAAAGTTGAAATTTGTGACTATGCAAAATCCCTATTCACAAAATAACCTTTCTTTCATCTTGCATTAGATTTAATGTATTTATGCTAATGTCTGATTGATATGTCCATTTTGATTGCACTTAGAAGGTGTTTTATATGTGTTTCGATGCTGATTATTGACATTGAATCATCAAACCAAATAACCAGTTATAATAAGACAGAATTGATCAGAAGATGGTATGCAGATGTGTCTAAGTTACTTGAAGTTGTTATATTCATATAATCATGTTTGTGTGTTTGGCAAATTCTGATTATTTATGGTATTAATACATACAATGATCAAACCAGTTCAAAATACAAATCCAAACGCGTTAGTCTATTCATACGCGTGTCTTATGGCTACTCTTCGGTTAGGTTCTGTCACTACTTCCACCCTATGAAGGGAAAAATGTCCTTGAATTAGGATCTGGTATTGGTCGTTTTACCGGTGAACTAGCCAAAAAGGCGGGAAAAGTAACAGCCATTGATTTCATTGAAAGTGTGGTGAAAAAGGTATGCATTATTCACAATGGAAAATAACTTCATTTATTTATGCTTCATTTGATTTTTTTTTTTTTTCATTTTAATTTATTGATTTGCATAATGAGAGCATCAATGGGCATGCAAATGTAGAATTTAAATGTGCTGATGTTACCTCACCAGACCTAAACTTTCCAGCTGAATCCATGGATATAATTTTCTCAAACTGGTTATTAATGTATCTTTCTGATAAAGAGGTGAGTCTGAGTCATGAACCTTTTTCTTCAGTATCTTCTATAAAAAGTTTGAAATTTTGTATTGATGTTTAGTGAAGTTCTTATGACCGAATGAGTATAAGTTAGTTTATTCATGGATGTTTTGGGTTCGTCATATCTAACCCTTTTATTAAACGGATCACGTATGGGTTGACATGTTAAATCCGTGTAATTAAAGAGGTCAACCAGTTTGTCCCTCTAGCACTTTTAGAACTTGTCATAACCTGCCAACCCATTTGACTCGTTTAGATAAATGGGTTAAATAGGTCGTATTTGGGTTACATGATTTCAAGTGTGCTAGGTTAAAGTTGGTGTGTTTCACATAAATAAACATATGGGTCTAGTTCGGGTTCAACAATTCAACGTGCCAACCCAGCACGATTGACACCCTTGTTTCGGGTCATGACACAAGTTAATGAAATTCACGTAGTATTTATTGTTTTTTTTTTTTTTTTGAAAAAACACTGGTTACAGGTGGAAGATATTGCTGAAAGACTTTTGAAATGGGTGAAGGTGGGAGGTTATATTTTCTTTAGAGAGTCATGCTTTCATCAATCTGGAGACCATGAACGAAAGCACAACCCGACACACTACCGTGAACCTAGATTCTACACCAAGGTGAATATAGAAAGTTTAGGTGTTTGACTTCACATAGACATGTACAAATTGGTTTTTTATTTAAACCGGTTCCAGTTAAAAACCGGTTTCGGTTTTTTTGTTTTTTAAAAAAACCGGTTATTGCAAAACCAGTTTCGGTTAATAACCGGGTTTTTTTTTAAATATACTAACCGGTTTTATAAAAAACCGGTTAATTTGATTAAAAACCGGTGAAAAAAACCGGAAATAAACCGGAAAAAACCGGTTAAAAAACCGGTGGGGCTGATTTTTTTTTTTATTTTCTTGGTTTATTTTTTTTATGGCCGAAAATGAAGTATTGTAATATAAAAGTTAACTACGAAAATCTAAAAATTTAAATTATAATATGATTAACCTTTGAAACAAACGATTGTTACATAACGTTGAACCGTGGAAGTACGAACGATAAACGAAAAAAATTAAGGGCGTACACTTAAAATATTAATCCGCAAGAACGTCCACACTTTTATATATTTTTTTTAGTGGGACTACAATAGAAATAATATATCTTGAGCTTCGTTTATTCTTCTTCGCTTGAACCCGAAGTTGAACTATTGCGAAGGAATTCATCCAATGCGGCTTCTTCGTCGGTCATTGGGGTTGTCAATTCGGCTTGGACCTTGTCCTCGTACACTTCGCCTTCGTATTCCAATTCATCCTCGAGTGTGTGTATGTGTTGACATCTTTCCGCCGCATCCAAGTAATCTTTCAAGCAAATCGACATCGCAACCGCCTTTTTTGTTAGTCGAGTCCTCCTTATTGAGATCACCCTACCACTAATAGAAAAAACACTTTCCGAAGCTACCGTGGAAGCTTGGACCGTTAGTAAATATCGGGCCATTGTGGCTAAGATCGAAAATTGATCTTCCTTACTTTTCCACCAAGCCAACAAATCAAAATTTTTAAACTCGTGTGAAGTCATTATTTGTAGAAAGTTCGACCCACCATACCGACCAAGTTCGCTACTAGTGGTATTACCACGGTACATTTGACTCGACTCATCAAATAGTTGGTTATAAACATACAAATCTTGGTCTTCCATACTAGAAGAACCTTCGCCGAAAGCGGCATTTCTCATCGACTCGTGAATCTGTGACGTGGTTGCACCATATTTTGTTACATAAACGTCATACATTCTTGAAAGTTGATCGTTGAAATGAATTTTTGCGGCTTCACCAAAGTTAGGGTCTTGATCGGTGTTTAAATTCAACTCGTTTGCAATTTTTTCAATCAAAGATCCGATACCAAAAACGTTAAAGCAAGGGTTTAAAGCGGCAGCACAAGTGAAAACCACCGGTAGTTCGCTAAAATATTTTCTTAGTTTTTCCTTCATTGTTTCCGCCATATCACAATATGGCATGCCTCTAACCGCCGTCTCGTTTAATTTTAAACACATTTTAAATAAATTGTGAAGCACCAAAGAACTTGTAGGATAATAGACACCCGATAAAGTTTTTGTTGATGTTTTGAAAACTTGAAGCAATTGTGTAACCGTTTTAATAGTAGCCCAACCCGATGGGTGGTATGGCGAAACCTTCCTACGACTAGACAAAGAGTTATGAAATTCTATTAAACTTTCTTTTACAAAATAGCCTTTTCAAACATGGTGCAAGTCGAGTTCCGTGTATGCGCAACGTCCCAATTGGGTCCTAAGCATATTCGACCCGCTTCCTTACACATTTTTTTATATTTTGAATGTCTACGTGTGTTACTATATATATGACGTAACATTTTTTTGAAAGCTTCCTTTTGTAGTTCAATAACCTTTAAACCGTCTTGAACAGCCAAATTAATTATGTGTGCAATACATCGACTATGGAAAAAAATACCTTCACAAATCGGTTTGTATTTTAATTTTAAATGCATCACCGAAACCGTATTGTTTGAGGTATTGTTAAAAGATATTGAAAAAATTTTGTTTTCCAATTTGTATGTTGCAATACATTTGCCGATTGCTTTATAAATAGTTTCACCGGTGTGAGGGTAATCAAATAATTTAAAAAACATTGTGCGTTTCATCATTTGCCACGTCGACGGTTCAATCCAATGGGCGGTGACACAAATATATGAGTCGGGTGAACCGTGCGGTACGGACCAAACATCGCTAGTCAAGTTAACACCGTTTTCTAATTTTTCAAAATAAGAAATTAATTCTTGTTTAGCATTTTTCCACAATTTCAAACAATCTCTCCTAAGAGTAGCACGACTTACATGGGTGTATCGTGGTTGGAGAGTTCTTTGAACCATCTTTGTGTAGCGTTGTTTGTCGAAAGTGTTGAACGGCAAACTTCCTTGGATTACAAACTTCGCCATTTCCTCCCTAGCCATTTCGTAATTGTAGGCGAACAAAGAAGCGCCTTCACTTGCCATGGAGCTTTGACCACTAGCGGGTTGTTGTTTCAACGCCCTGCAAAACGATTTTTCAATGTGTTGTCTCAACGTGGTGTTTGCGGTTTCGGCGTAGAAACCATTACAATGGTGACAACGCGTTTTTTTCTCCCGTTGGCCATCTCGCACAAATCGAAATGTGCCCAAACTTCGGGGTTGCGCTTAGTTGGAATAACACGAACCACGGTGTCCGTTGTAGACTCGCCAATGTGGACCGAATCATGAGCACTAGAGCTTGCCATGCTTTTTCAAGAAATATCGAACAAGATTTTGAGCGTTTTTTAGAGTTTTTGGAGGTTTAGAGAGTGGTGTGCTTGAACCCAAACACCCACAACCCTTATATACTAGTTGGGGTTAGGCCAAAATAAGTCCAAAAAACGGCTAGGAGCCTCCCAAACGGTCATATGACCTTTACTATAAAATTACCGGTTTTAAAAATCGGTTTTTTTTATAACGTTACCGGTTAACCGGTTTTAAAACCGGTTTTTTGGAATAACCGGTTTTAAAATTAACCGGTTAAAAAACCGGTTTAGGTTGTAAAATTTCGAACCGGTTAAAAAAAACCGGTTTCGGTTTTTTTTTCCAGTTTCAGTTGCGTAACCGGCTTTTTTGAACACGTCTAACTTCACATAGACTAAGGACATGTTTGATTATTTCTCAAAAGTATCTAAAATAATGTTTGATAGGACAAATTGTGACTTGTGAGCTCAAATCAATGCTGTCACATTGTTTGTAATTTTTCCAAAAGTGGTTCAATTTCATGCTACAAATATTGACATCATATATAATTGATGGTCTTTTAATCCGTTGCATGATACGGTTTCTTCTTGGGTATGGTCTTTAAGGAATGTCACGCATCCGATGCATCTGGTAATGCCTATGAATTCTCTCTAATTGGGTCGAAATGCATCGAAACTTATGTACGCAACAAGAACAATCACAATCAGGTACTCCATTTACTATATTCTTTTTTCTAGTTTTTCTGCTCTGATCTACTGAAACACTCTCCTTGGAATGTAGAGATAGCAAGATGAGCGAGTAGGTCAACTGGTGATCTGAAAACACTTTTTGTCTGTTCATTTAAGAAGTTTAATTGTATCACTAATAGTCTCTTTGAATAAAGCCATTAGGAGATACATGCATTAGAAGTATAGTTCAAGATACCTTCAACCCATTTGACCCGTTCCCGTTTAGCTAAACTTTTTATTTGATCCGCCTGACATTAAAAATAAACCAAATTGATCAATAGTAGATGGGACGAAACTGTCACCTTTATGATGGAATGCACACATGTTGATCTTTATCGCAGATCTGGTGGATATGGCAGAAGGTGGTGAACACAGAGAATGATAGGGGCTTCCAGAAATTCTTGGATAATGTACAGTATAAAAACACTGGTATATTACGCTACGAACGCATATTTGGACCCGGGTTTGTGAGCACAGGAGGAATAGGTATATCGAATTTATTTTGTCAACTTTTTCTTCACATTTTTTATGGAAGATCTTTTCAAAACTGTAAATTGATTTATTGAGCACAAAGTTTGTTGTTCTGAGTTAAAATTGTAATGTGAGCAGACACGACAAAAAAATTTGTGGCAATGCTGGATCTGAAACCGGGGCAAAAAGTTCTAGATGTTGGATGTGGGATAGGGGGCGGCGATTTCTATATGGCTGAAAACTTTGGTGTTGATGTTGTTGGCATTGATCTTTCTGTTAATATGATCGCTTTTGCTCTTGAACGCGCAATTGGTCTCAAATGCTCGGTCGAATTCGAGGTTGCTGATTGTACTAAGAAATCTTATCCGGACAATACGTTTGATGTCATCTACAGCCGTGACACTATCCTCCATATTCAAGTAAGGTTCTAATTATAATGGATTATCTGAATAGAATTACTGAATATAACATAATCTATTTCAAAATGTGCATCAAAACATCCTTGAAATAGTTCAAATTGCATTATAAGTTATAAACATGATTATCTTATTCTTTTCTGCTATGTTTTTTAGGATAAACCTGCATTGTTCCGAACCTTCTACAAATGGTTGAAGCCAGGTGGAAAAGTTCTCATCAGTGATTACTGCCGAAAATCCGGAACACTATCTGAAGATTTTGCAGCATACATTAAGCAAAGAGGATATGATCTTCATGATGTAGAAACTTATGGTCAGGTAAATCACAGAACTGTAAGATAAAAATACAAATATATAAAAAATACTTTTGTTAGTTTATATGGAAGCAATGTGTGTATTGACTCTTTTTACTTTTATTCCTTAGATGCTTAAAGATGCAGGATTCGGAGAGGTGATAGCAGAGGATCGAACAGAACAGGTTCTTTCATAAAACCTCACTGGTTAATTTATTCAAAAGATTAAATATACTAATCATATCTGCCACACTAAAAATTCAAATCAAATTTATATTTCAACATGTTAAAAAGTTATATGTTTTGACCCGTTACCCAACCCGTCTTGTTTGCCAGTTCAAGGAAGTCCTTAGGAGGGAACTGTAAAGGTTGGAGAAGGGAAAAGAAGAATTCATCAATGACTTCACTGAAGTGAGTGCATTTACGATTTTCTTTAGCACACTTGTGAATTTACATGTTGTATCAGCAGTGGCGGTGTCAAACGTGAACATGCTAACGTGTTTATGTTGAACATGATATCTGTAGGAAGACTACAACGATATTGTTGGCAGTTGGAAGGCAAAGCTGGTGAGGACTGGTTCTGGGGAGCAGAGATGGGGCTTGTTTTTTGAAAAAAAGAAGTGAAGTGTATTTTGTATTTTCACAATTAAAGAGTGGTGTTGAGGCTCAGATATCATGTGGGTTGTGATTTAAGCACTCTTTGTGTTGTAGAACTGTGATGTCTATGGCATTATGTGTGGCTTCAAATGACAAGTTATAAAATAATTATAATTAAAGCTTAGGATCCTAATAAACTCTACTAGGATGTTAGACTATCTCCAACCCATAATTTTCGATAGTGAATAGCGACAAATAGAGACAAGGTACCTATACGCTACGTAGCGGTAGTGATGAAATAGCGCCCGCTATTTCGTGTTTGGCGATAAGGTAGTTAAAAATTTTAGAAATAAAAACTAGCTATCTATAAATTTTATATATATATAGGTAAAGGATCCTGTAAAAAAACCCTCTATGTGAGAAGTGTAAGAAGGGTTTTACACCCTTAGATCTAATTTTTAATCGTGGAGATCATAATAGCAAAAATATAAATTTTGTTTGAATTTTTAATAACTGATTTGTCTTCATAAGGGTATATGTGTCAATAAACATCAATTAAATTAAGAAAGTATATAACTTCCCACCCTAAAATCACGATTTTCTCTCTCTCCTCCACACAAACCAGAGTTTATCTCTCTCTTCACCCTAATCCGCCATTAATCATCATTATCTCCAGCCACCGAAAAAAAACCTAAACCTCCTTCTATGAACATCCATGATTTCTTTCTAACCATGACCTACTTGTTTCTTGCTTGATTGTGCTTGGGTACAAAACACCATGTGTTCACGCAAGTGTTCCTTATTTGAAATCCGGAAGAAATTGGTGATTCAAGACATGGTGTTTAATTGTATTGCTATTCGACTTATGGTGTTTTAACAAGAATTGTAATAAGATTCAAGCGTGGTGTTTTAAAAAGCAGGAACATTGTTTTTGTGATTCAAGACATGGTGTTTTCACATCTGAACGCAGGTTGTAAAAACACCATGGATTGAACTACGAATTAATTTAAAACACCATGTTATGAATGTGCTTTGATATTTGTAAATAATGTACCATGAGCAACTGGGTACAAAACACCATGTGTTCACGCAAGTGTTTCTTATTTTAAATCTGGAAGAAATCTTTTAAGATTCAAGGCAGGAAGTTTAAAATCTGGAAACATTGTGTAGTAATTCAGGGCATGGTGTTAATATCCGGAAACATTGTATAGTGATTCAAGACATGGTGTTTAATTGTATTGCTATTCGACTTATGGTATTTTAACATTTGAAAGAACTGTAATAAGATTCAAGTGTGGTGTTTTAAACATCAGGAACATTGTTTTGTGATTCAAGACATGGTGTTATAACATTTGAACGTAGGTTGTAAAAACACCATGGATTGAACTACGAATTAAATTTATATCACCATGTTATGAATGTGTTTTGATATTTGTAAATGATGGAAAACACCATACCAGGAGCAGCTTCTGGAACGCATGTTCTAAAAACACTAACTATGAATTTATTTAAAACACCGTGTAAATGATGGAAAACACCATACCAAGAGCAGCTTCTGGAACGCATGTTCTAAAAACACCATGAATTGAGCTATGAATTTATTTAAAACACCATGTTATTAACATGCTTTGATATTTGTGAATGATACAAAAAAAACCTAGAAATAAAGTAGAATTGATATCAAGGACAGATATCAATCCCTTAAATCTAGGATTTCCTCTCTCCAAATATTTATTACCATATTTGAATAGTGTATTCAATTACAATTATACCCTCAAGTATTAATTTTAATTAGTGACATATGTCCTCAACATATCCCTTCTTACACTTCTCACACAAAACCCCTTTTTTACAATAACCATACCCTATATGTGTGTGTGTGTGTGTGTGTGTGTATATATATATAATATTAATTTTGCACCTTTTTATGTATAAATTTATAAGTTTAAGGACCAAATGTAAGGTTGTGAAAATAGAGGGGTTAAATGTTAAAATACACAAACTAATTTTACACTTTTTATGTAGTTTTTTACAAGTTTTAGAGACTAAATGTAACTAATAAAACATAGAGGGGTTAAATGTTCAAATCTGTAAAGTTATTAACCCTAAAAAGCCTCAGACGCAACAAAACGCAGCCGCTCTTCTTCTTCATAGTTTCCAGCAAGTTTCCGGCAGAAATTGCAAGTTTCCAGTCGGAATTCGTCATCCCGTTATAATCACACTATGGAGTCGCTACACAGCTATATAGCGAGGGTTTGGTGCAACGCGACGCCATTCGCTATAGCGGTCGCTACGGCCGCTACCGACAACTATGCTCCAACCAAATGGTCTAAAAACTTCCACAAATATCATCCATTAGATATCCATTAGTATTTCAAAAACACTCATTTTCTATATTTACTTTTGTTAATCAGATTGCTTGTTATACTTTTTTTTGTATTATCTAAAATAGTAAAATACATATTTCAATTTTTTAAAGTATCAAATCACAAAAGTTAACACTAATATTTCAAAATATAAAAATTAAACATTACATACTAAAAAGAACTAAAAACCCTAATAAAACATGAATATACTTTGGTTTTAGGTGGGGGTATAAACAAGCCTAGATGCTCGAGAGCTACTCGTGATCGGCTCGCTTAAATGCTCGAACAAGCCGAGCCTTAGCAAGCCCGAGCCTAATATAGGGCTTGTTTAATTATCGAGCTAGAGCTCGAGCCCAAACAAAATATTTGACGAGCCGAGATTTTAGCTCGTTTGAGGTTGTTCTCAAAATAGTTCGAGATAAGTCGAGCCGAGCTCGAGCTTTAGGTTTTACTCGCGAGCCGAGCTCAATTAAGTAGGCTCGAACCGAGCTGAGCTCAAGCTTCACAAAAACATGACGAGCCGAGCTCGAGCTTCGTCGGGCTCAGCCCGGCTAACGATTTACAAAAACAAACACTTCGATTATCAAAAAACTCAAAAACATAGATGGTCAAACATTACATAAAGTTCACCAACTTATTCTCATCTACTTTCAAAACATAAATATAAAACACCTTTACTCAACAGAGAACTCATAGACCATACTATGCTCATACTTGCCACCAGGCTGAACCACAACTGACGGAAAATTCGGTTGGTTAATCGCGTTCGGAAACCCCTGCGTCTCCAAACACACCGCATTGTGCTTTCCATACACCGCTCCCCCTTTACCAACAATCCCGTTCACATAATTAGCCGTGTAAAACTGCAATCCCGGGGCATTGCTCCACAGATTAAGAACCCGTGAGCTAACCGGATCCTTAAGTTTTACAGCATGTTTTAATCCTGCCTTTTCTTCCCCGCAATCAAGCACATAGTTGTGGTCATACCCAATACCGACCTCGTGGATTGAGGTACCGATTTTCTTCTCGGTGGTGAAATCGAACGGAGTTCCTTCTACCGGCTTAATTTCGCCAGTTGGGATTTGCGTTTGGTCAACAGGCGTGATGTGTTTTGCAAATATCTGTGCTGTATGGTCGAGAATGGTACCTGAGTTGTGGCCTGCTAGGTTCCAGTAGGTGTGTTGAGCTAAACTAACCGGGGTCGGTTTGTTTTCTGGAACCGCTTCCATGTCGAGCCTTAATGTGGTTTTCGACGTGAGAGTGTAAGTTGCAGTGACTGAAAGATCTCCAGGATAACCTGGTCACAACAGCAATAATCAGAATCAGATTAAGACAATATATTTAATTTATCCAAACACTATAAACCAATTATTAAAAGTTAAATCGATAATAATCAACAATCAGTTTCAAGATGCAATGTGTGTGTGTGAGAGAGAGAGAGAGAGAGAGTGGGATTACCTTCTTCCCCATCACGAGCGGGGTATTTGAAGGTTATTGATGGATTGTCGCCCTGTTTATGTTCAGCAACTTCCCAAACGACCTTGTCAAATCCTTTAAGTCCGCCTACAAGTAAGAAACCAAAGAAGAGCTAAACAACTAAATACAATAAAATAAAAATAATAATTTATTTAAAAGTTATAATCTTGTATTATCTAAAAGCTGATTTAGAATATGATTGATCGATCACCACAACGCCACCATCATCCAGTCACACATACAATAAGTGTACAAGAAATTTAATATGAACAATATCAACTTTGTTTCGCTTCTAAAAGGAAAGAAAAGCAAGACAATGAGTACTTTGTAATTTGTATCCAAATAACATTCTAGTCAGGGGTTGATTCTCGAATCGCCGTTTATGCTCTTTAAATAACTATATATTAATCACAATGGTTGCTTTATAGGGTACTTATTCATCGTTTCTAATGTTTTAAAACAATCCTAAAACATATATTGCGACCTGTATCGCCAAATATATGAATAGATGGAAAAAATAAGGCGATTACGCCATACCATGGAGACTGTTTGGACCATTGTTAATTGGCAGAGTATACTCAATCCCATTGAGTGTGAACTTCCCCTCTTTAGTCCTGTTTGCAACCCTTCCAACAATGCAACCGAAGTAGGGTGCCACACGATTCTGATGAAACCAAAATGCAAAATATATTACCAAGAGTACTGAGTACAAGTCATTCAAGAAAGGAATAAAGGGTGTGTTTAGATATGCATTTTCAAACTGACTATTGTAATGTGAAGAATGAGTATCTTAATAAGATAAATCGGATAACTAGCTGAGTAACCAGATCTAATATAATGTGAAGTTTTAGTAACTTAGTTATATATAGAGTCGTTCAATACACAACTCAGTATAAGTAGAAAACTACGATGTCTGTATAATGTTGTACTTATTGCTTTAACCATGATACATAAAGCAGATATATAACTCTCTATTTCTATCTCCCACCGTATCTGTCATGCATTACATCCAATTATTTATGTTGTTCTTGTAGTTACTTAAAACCGGTTTTGTATTGAACACATACAGAGTCAATTTTAAGCAGTGAACCGCGATACAATCAGTTTTCTTACAACAATTTAACTATCTTGACATTAAACAATCAGCAAATTTAATCAAAATCAGGGGAATATATGATCAGAATCAAGAACTTCAAACCTAAACCCAAACCCACATGGATCTTCTTACAACTATAAAAGAAAAAAAAAGCGACATTTTTTCGAGACCAAAAACCAACAATAATCCAACACACATCCATCAAAGTTTGTTCTTTTATCTCACAACATGAAACATACATTCTTTACATAAACTCAAATCTTGAAACCATCAGAAATCAATAAATCATAGATCTTTTTTTTTTTCAAATCATTCACAGTGAACTATAACAAAACTCACCAGATAGGGTTCGAGAGTGTCAAATCCAAGAACAACATCGCCCAAATTACCTTCAAAAAGAGATCAAAATTCATAAAATCAGCAACAAATACGGACGTGAGCGAGAGAAAGTAGAGTAGAATGATACCGTTTTTATCAGGGATGAATAAGGAGGTGATAGTGCAGCCATAGTTGGAGACGATGAGCTTCATTGTGCCATTGTTGAGCTCGAAGAGCTGTGGGTTCTGTTCTGCCATTGCTAAAATAAGTATCCCAGTGAGTCAGTGATGATGATATATATAGATATATAAAATCAAAGGTGAGATAAATTGATAATCAAATGGGGTTCCTACTCACGGAATCCTAGTGTCATAATAATACGTGGGTTTGGGTGTGGTTTAGTGTAAATAAATAAACTTTCGGTTTTGGTTGAATTTGTGAATCCAGTTACCTTGGGTTCGTATCAACTTAGTGTATTGGCCAGTTAATCTGTTTATATTTGATTGTATATTTGTTTAAAATGTGTTTTGTATAAATAAATTAAATTAAATAAATTGCTTGGCTATTTTATACCACAATTCTTATAACTTAAAATAGAATTGATGAGATTTTTTTAAGTAAAATGTTATTGTTTTATATACATTTGTAGTTTTTGTTGTAAAATTTTAATTCTGACATATTAATATGAGAAAAAAAAATAACATGAAAACATATAAAAATTGAGGTTAAATGGGTTGTGTTCGAGTTAAACCGTGGATATTGTGTTGTTTCAGGTTCATACATCTAACACGATTATCGGGTTCGAATTGTGTTTGGGTTCGTGTAAATTTTTTGGGTTTGGGTCGAGTTGAATCTGTGAACCCACAAACACAACTCGTTTAACACCCTTACATAGATGTGGCACAAACCGGGTTTCGGATTCAATCCGGTTCGAGTTGGGTCAACAAAAGTCAAATCGGGGTTCTAGCCAGACTAAGTTGGGTCAGAACCGGTTTTTTCAGAGGGAAAAGATTGGGTTGGAGTGGTTTAAAATCAGGTTTTAACTAGTTCGGTCGGGTATGACCAGGTTCATACCGGTTTCAAAGTATAGGGTCACAACCCGCTTTCAAACCTGTGTGTGGGGTTCGGGTTCAAAATCGGGTTTGTTTCCTAAACTGTTTTTTTTTTTTGTGCAATTCTATACTTACATAGTCATCGCTTGGGCTCGCATGTCATTCCATCTCGCTTTTTGATACGGGTCATCCATAATAGAACTTATCATCATAAGTGTAAACACTTGTTGGGGACACTCTTAATGGATAGTTAAGTCACTCAAGAAATGTATGCATGAGTTGTCAGAACAACTTAAGTAGATTTGATCTTCAAATACAATTCTACCACATTCTAATGGGACTAGTTTTTTTTTATTCAAAACCTACCTTTTAGAACTGCATTAAGGAAATATGTTTACCATATTACACCTCTTAGACCGACCATGGACCACAATGTTTACTCCTTACTTTCATTTACTGCCACACCAGCGTTGCATCAATCTTCACTAACACCACTCAACTCTGGAAATGATCTTCACTCCTCACCACCTTGACTCCACCATTTTATATATTTTAAATATCACTATCGTTATTATTATGTTTAAACAATTGTCAAATAAAAAATAAGCATAACTATAAATTGAAATAAATTTCAAATAATAATTAAAAACAATACATAATAACAGTTAACGAAAATCATACTAATTAAAAATACAATAATAAAATAATTAAAAAGATAGTCTTGATTGTTGGGTTGATGTGTGGCAAATATATTCCACCAAATCCACGCACAGATTGTTGTGCGTTTCATGGTTTCCTATTTGCCGATTATTAGGTTCTTTCAGTGTGTCACTAATTTCTTCCAAGCCGATGAACGATATTGAAGACCATTTACATTGTACTCATAATTCACACAACCTTCGTCTTCAAAGATCATGTTATGTAAGAAGATTTATATGTACATAATAGTTTCCATTCTTTCGAGCGTCCGTGCGCTTGCTGGATTTTTCAGCATATGTCAACATTTTCTAAGGCCACCGAAAGTTGGTTTCCACATTCTTTCTTGCAGCTTCTTGCGCTGATTTAAACATTTTGCTTTCATCATCTTTTGGACACGTAAATGATTTAACAAAAACAGAATACCTAGGGCATATACCATAAGTGAGATCGTAGATATACCTGCATTGTGTTCCTCTAACCCGAAATGAAGTGATTTTTTTATAAAAGTGTAAAAAATAGGATTTATTTTTTTGTGTGTGTATCATTGGTTTGCCGGCCAAATT
Organism: Scalesia atractyloides; assembly: GCA_947069175.1. Classification (NCBI taxonomy): domain Eukaryota; kingdom Viridiplantae; phylum Streptophyta; class Magnoliopsida; order Asterales; family Asteraceae; genus Scalesia; species Scalesia atractyloides. The sequence goes on along the minus strand of CAMTDV010000116.1, from coordinate 13,128,309 downwards.
GAGGTGGGAGCCGCATGACTCCACTCACGCCTAGGAATCACACCCGTGACCACGCCACCGTGGTGAAGTGTTCCACATGACCTCAATGCCACCTGGCATCAAGCCTCCCCGCATGATACGCTCATAGGGCAATCTTAGCACGTCACCAGTGAGGAGTTGAGGCTTCCCTAATGAGTCCAAAGCATTACAAAACCAGTGACTCATGAGCATAAGGGACAGGACCAAAGGACTCCAAAATCAATCTCTTTCTTTCTCACAAAATTGTGTTCTTTATGTCATTTTATCTAATCGCTCATCATATGATTTGACTACTTGTTTGCTACCCTGATTATCTATTATTATAACTTCAAACTATATCACATCCAATTATCTAATTATAATAATCATATTCAAGTTAAACATCCAAATAACATTTTTACAATAGAAATTTGAGTATCCACTTGTTGGGTTGGGTTGGGGGGGGGGGGGGGGGGGGTTGGTTTAATATGCTGAACATAACAATTGTTCATTGAATTTAAAACCAAACTTTCAGTAACATTTAGAAGCACACATAATGCATTAAAGATCAACAACACATCACAGTTCTACAACCCAAAAGATATCTGACCAGTCTTTTATTTTGAAAATCGATGTCCATAATATAAAATATCATTCTAATGCAATCACTTCTTTTTTGCAAAAGACAAGCCCCATCTCTGCTCTCCGGAGCCAGTCCTCACCAGCTTTCCTTCCAACCGCCAACTATATCGTTGTAGTCCTCCAGTTATCATGTTGGACAGAAACACATTAAAACAGTTATTTGAAACCCCCACTGTTAAAGAATGGTTGCGTGTAAATTTACTAGTACGCTAAAAGCAATGGTAAATGCACTCACTTCTGTAAAGTCGTGGATGAATTCTTCCTTTTCCTTTTCGACCCTTTCCAGTTCCCGCCTAAGGACTTCCTTGAACTGAAAAATTAGACGGGTCAGACAAGTTGGTTAACGGGTCAAAACAGGTAATTTTTAACAGGTTGAAACATGTCCAGAAAAAACTCATTGTCTAACGTTTTATAAATAATTAGCCTGGCATATATGATTGGTATATTATGTTAATAATGATTTAATCTTTTGAAAACAATGACCAATGAGGTTTTATGAAAGAACCTGTTCTGTCCTATCCTCTGCTATCACCTCTCCAAAGCCTGCATCCCTAAGCATCTAAAGCATAAAAGTAAAAGAATCAATGCACACAATAGTTACAAATAAACTAACAAAAAGTTTCTTTTTTTCTTTTTTTTATAGTTTATCCATCAGTTATATAATTTACCTGACCATAAGTTTCTACATCATGAAGATCATATTCTCTTTGCTTGATGTATGCTGCAAAATCTTCAGATGGCGTTCCATACTTTCGGCAGTAATTACTGATGAGAACTTTGCCACCTGGTTTCAACCACTTGTAGAAGGTTCGGAACAATGCAGGTTTATCCTAGAAAAACATAAAATAAAAGAATAAGATAATGTCATAACTTAATAACTTATAATGCAGTTTTGAACTATTTTAGGGGTGTTTGGAGGTACATTTTGACAGTTATTATATTATATTTAATAAGTCGATTCAAATAAACCGTTAAAAATAGAACCTTACTTGAATATGGAGGATAGTGTCACGGCTGTAGATGACATCAAACGTATTGTCCGGATAAGATTTCTTAGTACAGTCAGCAACCTCAAACTCAACTGAGCATTTAAGGCCAATTGCGCGTTCAAGAGCAAAAGAGATCATGTTAACAGAAAGATCAATGCCAACAACATCAACACCAAAGTTTTCAGCCATATAGAAATCGCCTCCCCCAATCCCACATCTAACATCTAGAACTTTCTGCCCCGGTTTCAGATCCAGCATTGCAACAAATTCTTTCGTGGTGTCTGCTCACAATACAACTTTTACTCAGAGCAGAAAAAGTTGTGAAAAATTAATAGATTTACAAAGGAAAAACTAGACAACTTTAGGACTATCTAGATGATTATGCTTCTAATAATCAGATGGGTTTTAGATTTTGAGTTTATTAACCAAAAAAGCACTAGCGAAGAATCATCGATGCACACAAGAATGCAAACTAAAAAGATGCACATTTCTTGTTCCAGGCCATTCTCTTTGATTACAGATGGTGGGTAATGGGTCAAATGTGCTGTTGGGTTGACCCACCAACACGTCTTTCTACATTTTTTTTTAACTTGATAATAAGTAACGTATTATGTAAAATACAAATAACCATTATAAAATTTATGAGCGTCTTTTATAAAATAGTGCAATCAAGGAGACTGCAAAACATTTATATGATATCCCGTAATCAAAATCATAATCACATGTACTAAAAAACATGTGGTAGAAAATAGACCATGGATGTGTTTTTGTTGTTTAGAGTTTGTGTCAATCAGATATATTGAGTGTTGAGCTTATTCTGGTTTTTCAAGAACTAATTGATAAAATTACCAAAACGGGCATTATAGTTAAAAGGAGAGAGGTTTTGTTAAGAGGGAGTAAAAGTATCAAACTTGGTTAAAAGGGGTAAATAGGTGATTTTAATTTAACATCAGAAACCAGCTTTGTAGGAAGCTTGTATGGAACTGATTGTATATGACCCCCTAAATATCAAAAGCAAAAATAAAACAAAATAAAAAGATAAAGAAACTACAAACTGACAAAAGAAAACTTGACATACCTATTCCTCCTGTGCTCACAAACCAGGTCCAAATATGCGTTCATAGCGTAATATGCCTGTGTTTTTATACTGGACATTATCCAAGAACTGCTGGAAGTCCCTATCATTATCAGTATTCACCACCTTCTGCCATATCCAGCAGATCTGCAAGTGGCAATTTCGACCCGTTGACTTAATAACTGATCAACTTTATTTATTTTTTGATGTGGAACGGATCATATAAACATTTTTAGCTAGAAAGGGAACGGGTCAAATGGGTTAAAGGCCTCTTTTTTAGATGGACAAAAAGTGTTTTCAGGTCAATCCATTGCCCGACTCGCCCATCTTGCCACCTATACATTCCAAGAAGAGTGATTTACCTGATTTTGATTTTCTTGTTGCGTACGTAAGCTCCAATGCATTTCGACCTGATTAAGGAAAGCTCATAGGTATTACCAGATGCATCGGATGTGTGACATTCCTTAAAGACCTAAACAACCATACCCAAGAAGAAAATCATCAATTACATACGTGATTCCAATATTTGTACCATAAAAATTGGATCATTTTTTTAGATACCTAATTAATTTAACGATATCAGCACTACCAACAACATGACAACATTTCATTAGTTTGGGCTCACAGGATTCCATACTTGTCCTATCAAACATTTTTTAGATACTTTTGACAAATAATCAAACATTTTATTAGTATATGTGAAGTCAAACACCCAAATTTTCATAGTTTGAGGTCAAATGGCCAATATGTATTCATCTTGGTGTAGAATCTAGGTTCACGGTAGTGTGTTGGGTTGTGCCTTCGTTTGTGGTCTCCAGATTGATGAAAGCATGACTCTCTAAAGAAAATGTATCCTCCCACCTTCACCCATTTCAAAAGTCTTTCAGCAATATATTCAACCTGTAACCAGAAATTTTTTTTTAACCATTTAGTTGAAGAAACGCAATAAGTAAAGACAAAATAGCCTTTTGGGAAAAAAAACCATAAACACTGCATGAAATTCTTAATATTGCGTCATGACCCGAATTAGGGGTGGCAAACTGTCAATCATGTTGAGTTTAGTTGATGAACCTGAACACGACCCATATATTTATTTGTGTACATGAACCCTAACCCGTATACACTTAAAATAGTATACGTGCTAAACGGGTTGTATTAAATGGGTTACACAGGTCATAAATTGGGTAAAAGGGTCAACCCAAACATGACCTGTTTAGGAAAAGGGTTAGACATGACAACCCAAAACCTGATTAGTTTATCAGGAATTGCCACCCGGCTGAGTCAACCACTTTTATACATAAATACATGCACATAGTTACTACAAAGATGCACTAAGCATAATAGCCATGTATAAACTAACCTAAACTCATTCGGTCACAAGAACTTCACTAAACATTAACAGAAATTTTCGAACTTTATATAGAAGATCTCGAAGGAACAGGTTCACAACTCACCTCTTCATCAGAAAGATACATCAATAACCAGTTTGAGAAAATTAAATCCGTTGATTCAGCTGGAAAGTTTAGGTCTGGTGAGGTAACATCAGCACATATAAATTCAACATTTTCATGGTGCCCATTGATGCTCTCATTCTGCAAGAATAAGAAGTTTAAATGAAAAAATAATAAACCACAGAATCAATATAACTTATTTTCCATGGTGAATGATACATACCTTTTTTACCACACTTTCAATGAAATCAAGGGCTGTTACTTTTCCTGCCTTTTTGGCTAGTTCACCGGTAAAACGACCAATACCCGCTCCTAATTCAAGGACACTTATCCCTTCATAGGGAGGAAGTAGTGACAGTACCTAACAGAAGAGTAGACATGAGATGTGCGTTTTAAAAAAAAAATCCTGAGGCATTTTGATTTGTGTTTAGGGACTGATTTGGTCAGTTTATATATTAATATCTTAAATGGTTAGAATTTTCCATACACACAAATATCTGTATATATGAACACTACAACTTCAAGTAACTTAAACATCCAAATGCTATCTTCTGCTGACCCACTTATTACGACTGGTTATCTGACTTTGATTGTTCAGTATCAATAGCCAATTGCAAAACCGCATTAACCCTTGTACTTTTTTACACAAAGTACATTGAGTTTTGAGGGTATTATTCCTATACATACATACACACCAATTTGTCATTTGAAAGAAAATGCAACTCATATCCTTCAATCCTACATCATTGGTGGCAAAAAAATCCCTCTTTTTCTATAAGAACACATTAGAACAAATATACAAACAAACTGTCATTATTACATACGTGTCAGCAAAAACCCAATCATACACAAAAAACAGATCCACTAACATAGATAATATCGACTAAAAACAGAGCCAAATCATTGAACTATATATTAGTAACAAAAGGAAAGAACATCATTACATCAAATATAAAATTAGATGATTTACAAGTGCCTCCAAGATTCTTTGAAATAAATATAAGGAGCAGCTAAACAAACACCCCTTGGTTTACTAATCAACACCCCCTCCATAATAAATTTGATTTAATGGTATTTGTATACACCCATATAAGGAAGCGAATGTGGTGGTATACTCCCATATATAAGGGGTATGTGTCCGTATACGAGTGATATATACCCATAGAATGAGGTAAAACAACTATTGGCCCGTATACCCAGCCTAACTTGACCGGAGGCGCAGAGAGGGTGTACATTAAGTAAAAAACCCTATTTTCGGGTGTTCGTTTAGACGACCTTAACTATAGTATAGACAGCACAAGATCATAATTGATAACAGACAAAACCCCACAGAAATAGTAACATCAAAAGGATCTTGTGAACCAATCAATAAACAGAACACACAAAAAATAGGATAGCTTATCATTGAAAATAAGTTAATCACAACAGAAAAAAAGAGAAGAAAAAAAAGAAGTTGTTCCACTACCAACAGTACCAAATTCATTGAAAAAAAGAACAATAAATATAAAATTAAATGATCTACAAGTGCCTCCAAGATTCTTTAAGATAAATACATAAGGTCTTTATGCCTCTATACTAGAGATGTCAAAAGGAAGAGGTACACCGAAGAGAGAAGCAGATTCCTTGCTTGATAAACAAAAATGGGGCAAAAAAGGCCCAAACTTTAAGATGGGCGTAACTTAGGCTATGATTGGTGATACGGGGCACATGAGCAGGCGCAACGAAAGGTCTCGATTTCGTCAATAAAAAAATTCCCCCAAATTTTGCAATCTTCTTACTTTCCCTTTTTGAACCCAATACACATGATTGATTGATTGATTGATAGAATCAATTTACCTGGTTATTTCTTTGTTTGATTTCAGTATTTAAGTTACAGTTTGTAATTTTGAAAATTATAAGGGCTCCTCTTGTAAGCATTGAGAAATTTGTAACTTTTCTTTGAGTATTCTCTCTTTATTATTTACTTGCTTCCATTCTTTGAATATAGAGACACCAAGATCATAATTGATAACAAACAAAAACCAGACAGAAACAGTAGCAACAAAAGGATTCAATGAACTTATCAATCAAGAAAACACACAAAATGCATCATTGACTGTAATAATACCTCAGGCCTTTCTTCTTTATCAAGCTCAGATGCCATAGAATCAAGCATCATGGCTTCAAGAGTGAGTTCCACAGAGTGTTCCATCCAGTAACTCTTCTGAACCGCACGTTCTTCACCTGCATATAATTCATCATTTAGTCACCACCTTTAATTCAACAAAGTGTCATTTGTGTATCGGAAATAGTAACTACCATTCACAACAGCAGCCATTTCAAAGATTCTGGGAGAGATTATGAGGTAATATTGATGGTTATGAGCCTTCTACTGCAAGGCGAGTTCTTGAGAATGATCTTGATCTGCTGTTGAGTGATCTTCCTTTCTGCTGCATAGAATGCAAAGGGATTGATGATGATGGGCACAAGTGAAGTGAAGTGAAGTGAAGTGACATTGGCTTGTTTTTAAGAAATGGTTTTTTTATAGAGCGGCTGATATTGGTTTGTAAAAAAAATGGAATGGTAGGTGACCTCGATCTTGATGACCGATATCAGTTTATCAAAGGCCAATAGAGAATCAAATCTCCATTTGACCCCTTTTTCGGAATATTCCTCTAATTTATTTACAATTTTTTGCACTTAATTTGAGAATATGGCACGCTAGTAACCAAATGTATTTCGAAGGGAACTTCCTTGCAACTCGAAAGATAGTGGACCTTATAAAAGAAGTCGCCTTCCTTTGGGTTAGCAATAGATCGAATCGGCCATCTCCGAAGTGATGGGTCATCTTTCATATCTTAGACTTGTTGTAGTTATCCCGTTGTAGGGTGTGTCGTGTCGCTTTCTTTGTATCATTCTTTGACAAATTTCTCACTAAGAAAACAAACAAAAAAATAATTTGAGAAACAATTATCGATGCATATGTGCATATGTATCATTTCTTTGACATATTCGGTAATACATTACCATTATTAGACAATTACACTTACATTTACACTACCATCAGTAATACACTATTTTTTACATTACCAATATTAGAAATGCACATGTGCATTTATATGTATGAACATGATATAACGTGTTTTGGTACACTACTTTGAAAACACTTTCCATTTCATCTATCATATCATCTATAATACACTACCATTACCTCCTACAATCCATAATACAATACCATTACCAATATGTATAATATTTTCACTTTATGCACATGTACTTCAACACCATTCATACCATCCAAACAACATAGTACATCATAAAGTGACAAATACAACCAAACCATCAACCACTAGATATAACGAACCAAAAAACATGTATATGGGCCTACTTCATCATCAAACTCACTACCAAAGCACGTTATATCATTGTTATACATAACGATACACATGTGCACTTTTAATATTGGTAATATAAAAAGTAATGTATTACGTGCGGTAGTGTAAATGAAAGTGCAATTGTCTACTACTGGTAATGTATTACGAAATTTGTCAAAGAAATGATATGTATGCACATGTGCATCGATAGTTGTTACTTGAATTTTTTTAGTAAAGAAATATAGCGATTTAAAAATTTGTGTTTTTTTTAGATTTTTTAGGTATTTTTTGTGTTCATATTGGTTCTCGTGGTTTTCGCAATAAGAGTGATTCTCAAATAAAAATTACCCTATTTAGGGTGAAAAATATACATATATTTAGAAATGACCATCTTATGTGTATATATAAATGTGTATGTATTTAGAAGTTAGTAAGCTTAACATGCTAAATACATAAATACCAACACTTGAAAACACAAAATACTTGAAAATAACCAAGTATGAATATATGTGGATACTTATATATGCATAAACACACATCCTCAAAGTTGGATGCTTAAATGCTAATACAAGAACACACACATATATATATATATATAAACTCGTTTATATTATATCCCTAAACCTAAATTCGGATAATGGACAATTCGGACAACGGTCGAACTAACTTATATATATATATATATATATATATATATATATATATCCTAAACCAATACTAAATATATAATAAAAGTCGATTTGTGGTCCCGTGGTCGGCGACGGTTCTAGACGGAGGTTTTGGGGATAGAGCAGTTCTGGCAGAACAAACATAAACATTAAGCACAAGAGAATCAGCGGAAGCTTTTCATTCATTCATACCGAAAGAGCTTACATCTGGTCTGGCTGGCGGAGTTCCTGGAGAGAATCCGCCAGCGTTTCCCCTCAGGGAACTTCCAAAACTTGCAAACAATAAACACACAACGCCTATATATAGACATGACATTTCGTGCGAATCAAGCCTGAGTCACTCGTACGAATATTTCGTACGAGTGAGTGATTCGTACGAAACACAGATGTCATTCGTACGAAACAGTACTTGTTCGCACTTGGGTCGTGTGTTCGTATCTAATCTAATACAATATTCAATACACACTCTAACTAGTCTATTCGCACAGTGACGGCCATAAAGTGCATCAACAATTTCCCCTTGGATGTCACTGTCGAATCTTGAACTTGAAATCTTGAGAGCTGTGTTTGAATATTCTGCAACTTCAATCGGGTATCTGTTGACGTTGTAATTCCCCCTTGATTGAAGATCCGGGTTTGCCTTATTTACGTTTAAGCACCATTCCCCCTGAAATAATTTTCTCCAGAAATTAATCTTCAGGCTGTTGGTTGCATGGTTCAGAAACTCCTCTGATTTGCTTGATCTTCAAATTTTCTCGAACAATCACCAACTTGTCATTAAACAATGTAGCTTTCTCTATTTCGACGTTAAAGGATATCCGCGGTCGGTTTAACGCACCCCCTTGATGCTTGATCCTCTGATCTTCAAAACCCAACCGGCAATTGACAGAAACTTCGAAGAACCACACGGAAAAACTTCAAACCGATGAGTATCCGCAAAAATCTTTTCAATCAGCAAATCATCATAAACAAACTAACTGGTAATACATCGAATCTGAGAAACATTATTCGGCAATCAGAATCACATTCTTCCTTTTTAGTCATAATAACAGATGTATAGCTATCTCCGCTGGAATGGGGCACTGAAACTACAAGACATCTGTGTTTTCTGGCGGTTAGTCCAAAAAACAGTTCATTTGCAATGCAGAGTTAATGATAGAATGACGTGTTCACATCCACACCGTCGTGTGTGCTTCCACTTCCACATCAGGGATCAGGTGGTTAGCCCTTGAGCATCAATATGAAACATGATCTGAACATTCTTCGATCACCCATACTGAATGTGTAGTCTATTCATCAGTAGACATTAGCATTATTTCATCTCTAATGAATCTTCAATCCTCTATGTTTCCCAAATAATTTGCGTTCCGAACCACCCGGATACTGTTGCGGCATCACGAATTTCAAAAATGTCGGATTTTTATGAAATTTTTATTCCCCCTCATTTTTGCAAATTCTGACGTCGAGTTCTTATGGGAATGCGGATTATGGTGGAAATGCAGCATATGATATCACAAATTTTGCCGAAAATCCCAAAATTTGCAGTTTTGACCAAATGTTGACTAAACGTTAAGGCACAATAATAATCACTACACCATATGATCAACGTTTTGAGCAGGTATCAATGACTATCCCAAAATCTTCATCCCATTGCGATCGTATCATCAAATTTGTACGTTGAAGCTCTAGACGGTGTCCCCGAACAACCCGAATTTGACGTTAAAATCTCGAAAAAAATTGTAATCACCAAATTTTTTCTGGACACTCGTCTCATCAATACGATCAAAAAATGCCTTTTTTTCGTGCGAATCAGGTGTTTCGTACGAATCATGTTTCGTACGAATCATGTTTCGTACGAAACTGATAACGTCTTTCGAACCAGAATCTTCATTTCTTTGAATTTTGACATGATTTTTGCACAGATCTGGTCGAAATCAGTTTCTAACAATCCTATGGTATCAATTTAACATTATGTCCATGGATTGTCCGTTTATTCGATTTTTACGTCCAAAACCCCTCATACGTCCAATAATCATGAGCGTAGGTGATTCATCAACTGTTAAGCTGAATGAATCGGTACCGTAGCTCTGATACCAGTTGTGGTCCCGTGGTCGGCGGCGGTTCTAGACAGAGGTTTTGGGGATAGAGCAGTTCCGACAGAACAAACATACACATTAAGCACAAGAGAATCAGCGGAAGCTTTTCATTCATTCATTCATACCAAAAGAGCTTACATCTGGTCTGGCTGGCGGAGTTCCTGGAGAGAATCCGCCAGCGTTTCCCTCGGGGAACTTTCAAAACTTGCAAACAATTAACACACAACGCCTATATATAGACATGACATTTCGTGCGAATCAAGCCTGAGTCACTCGTACGAATATTTTGTACGAGTGAGTGATTCGTACGAAACACAGATGTCATTCGTACGAAACAGTACTTGTTCGCACTTTGGTCGTGTGTTCGTATCTAATCTAATACAATATTCAATACGCACTCTAACTAGTCTATTCGCACAGTGACGGCCATAAAGTGTATCAACACGGTTAGAAAGTAAAATATATCGCCACCAACAACTATCGTTCATATCGTCACGATGAGGAGGATATACACCTTACTGACAACGCATGGGCATTTTCGCAACGAAAATATACATAAACGACTATGACGACGAAATTCTAAAAATAATATATTTTTAGACACTTGGAAATATATATATTTATCAATCTTAAAAATCCGGAAAGTATTGTATAAATAGCCCACTAAGTGAGAGATATATAAGTATACTTATACGTATAAGAATACGTACACTAAAACGCTTACTGAGATTGCAAGTAATGTACATGTACACATATACGTATAAATACAACATAAAATATACAAGTGAAGTATATACATGATATACGTATACATACACAAGTACAATTTAATGTACACAAATACACTTGATGAAGTGTACACATACAAAAGAATATAATACATGTACACCGACATGAATACGATGTTAAAAGTAAATATTTTTAACTATATATATATATATATATAGGGTTAGGTTCATTTCAGAATTCTATAATTGCAAAACTCCTAATAGACAATTATCTTATAAATATATTTTTATATTTAGGGCACTTTTATCAAGTTACGAGTAGTTTACAATGTGTAATAGTCAAATTATACATATGTGTAATAACTTATTACATATATGTAAAAATACTAATTTACATATATGTAATCATAAAATTACATATAAAAATGATAAAATTTCTCTTAAGATGTATGTACTGATAAAAATAAATATAATAAATGATATAGTTATCCTATATATATATATATATATAGATTGTTTATTAGGATTTCTGCAATTTCTATAAATATTTAGGCTCTAAAATGATCCTCATTGAAGAAGCATTGGTTGAACCTAGTGATATCCGGGGATATATAAGTTATATCCAGGGTGAATCTGCATAAAGGTTATCCTCTTCCTTCACATTTTGGGTGTAAGCTCGCTTAAGCTGATCTGCAAAACTAGCAATGCCGTTAGTCTCGCCACGGGGAAAATGGTGGTTTTCTCCGTGACCACACTCCGGCGTGAGAATAAGTATATTTGGGATGGTAAGCAAGCAATTGTAAGTATAAGCGTAAGCTTGTGTATGTTGTGAATAGCATGTGTTTTACCTGGAGATCCGATACTTATAGCCGAAAAAGGTATGTTCAGGAGAAGTGCTGGTGGGCCTTGGGCCTTGGGCCCGGCCCATACAGCCAGAGACATCCTTTTTGTCCCTCTGCGTCAGATATTAAATTCTCCCTGCAGGAGAATTAATGTCCTCTGTCAGGAGGTGTGCTTTGTTGATGTTGAGTGGTGCCACGTGTAAAGGCAGCCGTTTCTGGTGTCAGGCCTGTTGCCAGCCGAAAGTGGAGAAGGTGGAACAGTCACTGGCAAAGACGTGGTTGGTGTATGGTCTGACTTCTGCCTCACTGGTCATGGGCACTGTCACACGCAACCTGCCGAGTAACCTTTGGTCACAGTTCTGCCACTTCTTACCCTTGGGTATGGTCAACACCTCTTAGTGCTTACCCCTTCTACGAGGCTGTCAAGGTTTTTCCCGCCAGCATAGGGTGTCAGGGGTGTATCCTTATGTCCCAAGACTATGAGGTGCTTCTCGTGTGTCTCTTCTCCTTGCAAGGTTTTGGGATTCGCAGCTCAGAGGGATGTATTTCTGCGAAGGGTGTTGTAGCCTGCGCGCGTAAGTCTAACTTGTCGTTGCGCTGAGTGCTCAAGGCTCGTTTTGTGACTTGATTGTACTGGTCTAATTCACCGTTGCTCTGAGTGCGCAAGGCTCATTGTACGGCCTATTGTTGTTGGTCTAATTCACCGTTATGCTGGGCGCGCAAGGTTCATTGTACGACCTACTGATTCTAAGGATGGCACACCACTGCATGTTGCATGCAAGGTTATCCTTGTGTAATGTAGTCAAGGGTATGGTCATTTGGGACCATACCTCCTCAAGTCCCCCAGTCCAGTGTTGCTCCTACGCGCGTGTTGTAAGGCGGGAAGAGTGTTGGACTAGAAGAGTTGTTGCTTGCACCGTTAATGTGTTGGCGAGAAATTTGATAAGTGTTCAGAGGAAATGTTTGTGTGAAGGAAACGTTTTGTCATCAAGCCCTTGGAATTCGAAAATCTGATCTTCTGACGTTGCAGGTGAGTTGGTGAGAAAAAAATGGGAGTTGAAAAAACGTCTGACAGCTGTTGCGTGCACTCAGCCGCTTCATCTGCCATTCATTAATGAATTGGCAGCGAGCGTGGTGGCCACGCGCACACGTCAACTGTCTTTACCCACTTGCTCACCACACGTCCATTTTGGATTGGTTGCTTACCACGTGTGAGACACGTTCTCCGAGCGCATTAAATGTGAGTACTATAAATAGGGGTGCCCCGGTTAGGGTTTTCTCATTCATCCAAGTTTCCTTCTAACTTTTTCTCTGAATTCGCTAAGTTCTTGAGTCCTTCAAAGTTTCTTCAAAAAATATTTCTTGCCTTTCTTTGTCCTTGATGGCATCCAGAGGGCCTAAGGTTGCCTCTGGTGCTGGTGCTCCGCCTCCTTTGCCGGCTTGCAAGGTGAGCCGGAAGACGTTTGATGAACTTGTGTCTGGCTTCCGGTTTCCTCCCACTTGGGATGCCCAGTTGCTGGCGGAGGGTGAGGCAGTCGCCGATGCTCTGGCAGGCTACATCACCCTATTCTATGATTTTTTTAGTGAGGGTAACTTCCGGTTGCCCGCCACCAAGTTTTTCTTGGAAGTGCTGCAGCATTATGGGTTTCACTTTCCCAGTTGAATCCGTTAGGAATGGTGAGAATCAAGCACTTTGAGTTTCTTTGCCGGCCATCGTGGTCTGTTCCCACCGTCGATCGCTTCCGTATTTTTTATCAACTCCATTGTTCAATGGGGTTTTATTCTTTTCAGCACCGTGCGCAGGCACGGAAAATTTTGCTCTCTCCCCCAAGTCCTTCCATGATTGGAAGGCAAAATTCTTTTTTGTGAAGGCCGGTGTTATACCGGTGCCTTTGGCATTCTAGGGCCGGATGAAATTCCGGCGGAGACCCTACCAATACCAGTGTTGGACCCCTGGTATTGTGATTTGAAGGAGGTCCCGGCAATTCAGTTGTTGGAGAAGATACTGGTGGTGGCGGGGATGAGCCTGCTGTGGGGACCCGACCCCGGTCTCGACCAGTGTATGTGGAGGGCGATCGTAGTTAGCACTCTTATCCCCTTGTGTTTCCTTGTTTTGACTTGTCGATTGCTTAATTATGCATGTATTGTGTTTGCAGGAGCTCCATTGTTCTTGGCTGCATTCCAGAGGAAGGGAGGGCAGATCGAAAAGCTCCACTTGGGGCAGGATGAGCCCACCTGGTACGTGCAGGTCTTGGGCAATTTTGCCTTAGTCAAGGATGCGGACCTGGAGGCCCCCGCCACCAACTGGTGAGTCTTGACTGTTCAATTGGGCACCGTTGCAGGTTGACTTATTTGACGTTTTTCTAAAAATGCAGCCGCTCTGGGAGATTTGGGCATCAGGCTAGATCCCAAAAGAAGTGATGCGCAAGGTCGAGCGCGGTGGTAGAGGGAGAGGCAACTCAACCTGGGGCAGGCCCTCCCAAAGGTAAGCGCATTGTTACTGACAAGTGGAAAGCTTATGTGGTCATTGCTGACTCATGGGAGGGTGTTGAACTTGTAGGTGCGAAGAGGGCTGCACCGAAGCAGGCGTTTATCCCTACCCCCATACTTGCTAGCCCGGAGGATGCTGAGGAGGTCCCAGAAGTGCCTCTGAAGCGAAAAAGGTGTCCGAAGAAGGACCTCTCCGCGCAACCACCTAAAAAGGTTGCGTGGAAACATTTTGGGAAGCGGGCGGATCTGGGGTCGTTAACTTCTAGAATATCCCTTGGTAATTCTTTGTACCCTTCGATACTTCCTTCCAGTTTTTATGTTGTGTATGACTAACCTTTGTTGTTATACAGTGGGGGATGAGCTGGTTTTTGTGGATTCCGGCATATGCGTCGGGGACGCTGATTCCTCAATGACCCAGGCCGGTGGTCAAGGAGGAAGTTCTGCTGCTGCGGTAGAAGAACCGGTCGGCGTGAGGGAGGGGCCTCACGTGGAGGTGGAAGGTCTTGGTATGGGTACTAATGTGGGTTCCTCGGTTTTGGGAACTCCGCGTGCTCCATTGACGCAACCACAATTGGATATTGAAGAACCTGTGGTTGTTGTTGAGGAATCACGGGTGGATCTTGGGGAACCTTCTGTGGAAGTGGAAGAATCGGGGTTCGTTGTGCAAGAACCCGTGTGGTGAGGGCAGAACAGGCGCATCTGGGTAGCGCGGTTAATGTTGGTGAGGCGGGGCTGTAGGGAGCGGCGTCTGCCGAAGATGCTCAGACCAGTGCTCCACAAGGGCATGTACCGTTACCCGGGGGTGGCGTGGGTCTGCCGCCCTTGATTTGTCTCCCATCCGCCGGATGAAACTTCGGGGGATTATTGTTATAGGTCATTCTCCTCCGCTCAAGCTAAAGAGATCCACACTCCTGTGTGGAAATTGGAGAAAGGAGATGACTTTTCTCACTAGCCAGCGTGTAGTGAGTTTTTTTAAAGAGCTTTCCCCCTAGTGGAGGTACGTTTGCTTTCTGATCGTGAAGAAGAAGAAACGTATTATGCGTACCTCCAGGCAGCTGCCAGGTGCACCTCTGTGACCTACAAGATTGTTCAAGAATGGTGGGGCCTGGTGAAGCAAAAGAAAGATCTTGAGGCTGCTCAAGAGACCCTTGGTAAAGAGCGAGCCCAAGTGGCTGCTCGTGAAGCTGCGGTGTTGGCAAGGAGACTACCTTCGCCGATAATCAGCGAATTGAAGGGTGGTCTGCACAGGGGTGGAAGAATCGGGCCGAAGCCTCGGATGCTAAACTTGATGAGGAGCGCAAGTTGTGGAAGGAGGCTTGTGAAAGGGAGAACAGGGAGAAAAAATCTCTGAGGGATGATTATTCTCGAACAATCTTGTAGGTCACAGAGGTGCACCTGGAAGCTGCCTGGAGGTACGCATGATACTTTTCTTCTTCTTCACGATCAGAAAGCAAACGTACCTCCACTGGGGGAAAGCTCTTTTAAAAAAGTCACTGCACGCTGGCTAGTGAGAAAAGTCATCTCCTTTCTCCAATTTCCACACAGGAGTGTGGACCTCTTTAGCTTGAGCGGAGGAGAATGACCTATAACAATAATCCCCCGGAGTTTCATCCGGGCGGATGGGAGACAAATCAAAGGCGGCAGACCCGCGCCACCCCCGGGTAACGGTTCCTCCACATGCCCTTGCGGAGCACTGGTCTGAGCATCTTCGGCAGACGCCGCTCCCGACAGCCCCGCCTCACCAACATTAACCACGCTACCCAGATGCGCCTGTTCTGCCCCCACCACAACGGGTTCTTGCACAACAAACCCCGATTCTTCGACTTCCACAGAAGGTTCCCCAAGATCCACCCGTGATTCCTCAACAACAACCACAGGTTCTTCAATATCCAATTGTGGTTGCGTCAATGGAACACGCGGAGTTCCAAAACCGAGGAACCCACATTAGTGAAAGAGAAGGAGGTGGCGGCTGCCTCAGCTGCACAAGCTAGTGTGCAACGCAAGCACAACGAGCAGAAAGAGGTACCCCCTTGTCTTTGTGTTCATTCCCTTTTAATATCACTAAGCTGTGATGCTAACCTTATTGTGAACAAACAGGTCGAAGCTTGTGCTGCCTTAGTGAGCGCTAGGAAAGATCTCCAAGCAGCGTCGGTGGAAAATGCTGAGCTTCTGCGTAGGCTACGGTTGGCGGAAGGCGAAGGTGGAGGCAGGCGAGAAAAAATTGGAGGATTCTGAAAGTTCCAGCGCCATCTCCGAGTCGTTGGTGGAGTCGCTCTCCAACAACATGATGTGGCTTCAACAACATGGGATTGGTCATGTAAGTGTTTTGCTTGTTTTTTCTGGCCCTTATGTGATGATTCTGACCTTTCCCTTATTTTGCAGATTGCTAATTCCATTGTGAACTCCGCATAGTTGGATGGTGCAGTGGCTAAGCTGGTGGTTGTTGCGCGCCATGATGGGCATGCGCAAGGCTATGCTGAGTGTGCGCAACAAGTAATTCATGCCTTGGATACTCTATGGGATTCTAGCCATGCCTCCACTCATGGAGTTAATACCGGAGCTCTCTTCGAGAAGGCACAACAAGGGTATAACCGTCTTGATATCCCGGCCTTGGAATTGGTAAGCGAGGCGCTTACCCATGATGACTTCGTCGGCCACTTGAAGGATATCTTTTCGGAAGACGTTGAGGTCGCTGCTGAAGAAGAAGACTAGTGTAGGGTCCTTAATGTAATATCTTGTAGGATCATTGTTTGCGCTGCGCGTGACGTGGTTATGTACATATTTTTATCTTTTAATGAAATGTTTCTTCTTTGTTACAATATTTGCATGAAATTGACCAACTTTGTGTAGGTATAGCGAATGAAACTGGTAATGAACTCACGCATGGATATCAGCTCCTATGCATGCTTCATAGGTAGTGACTTATGTTTTACGTGTCATTGTGCACCAAGGTGTTTTTGCATATACCCAAAGTGGCTCCGCGCATTTGTAACGAAACATTAAGATCAAAATGAACGGTGTAACTCTTATCTTTATTGCATAATTGGGCGCAAGAGCTGTATTTTAGAATAGACAAGAGATAATTAACTTGCAGGTTTACATGTAGCACCGTCTTAGCTGTTGCGCATTCCATGTCCTAGGGATACTTGTTCCGTCTAGGCGCTTAAGTGTGTATGCGCCTTTTCACAGGACTTCATGAATAACATAAGGGCCTTCCCATTTGGGTGCTAGTTTTCCAGGACGTTCAGCGTTGGATGCCTCAATGTTGTGTAGAACAAAGTCATCAGGTAAAAAGGTGCATATGCGGACTCGCGTGTTGTAATATTTCTCTATCTTTGGCTTGTATTTTGCTTCATTGATGGCAATGTTTTCACGCCTTTCTTCTAGTAAGTCCAAGTCAAGTCTGCGCTCATGCTCATTGTTTTGTTTTTGCGCAGCTAACATGCGCGGTGATGGGAGATCTATCTCTGTAGGAATTACTGCCACCGTCCTAAACACAAGGCTAAAGGGAGTTTCGCCCGTGCTGGTTTTAGGCATGGTTCGATGAGCCCATAAGATGCTTGGCAGCTCATCTACCCAACCTCTGCGCGTTGTTCCCAACCTTGTCTTGAACCCTTCGACTATACTTTTGTTAATCCTTTCCACTTGGCCGTTCCCTTGAGGATGCGCGACCAAAGTGAAAACGTGTTCGATATATTTCTTTCATCCACTGTTGTAGTTCTTCAACTGTGAAATTGGGACCGTTATCGCTGACTATGCGCAGGGGTAACCCGAAATGGCATAAGATGTGTTCCCATATGAACTTTCGCACTACAGTTGCTGCGGTGGATGCGAGGGGTTTGTCTTCTACCCATTTGGTTAAATAATCGACTGCAACAATTATGAATTTCACCGCTCCTGGAGCGTCTGGGAATGGTCCCACCATATCGATTGCCCATTGCTGAAAGGGCCAGCTGTCGTCACTGGGATCAAAGGATTCTTGGGGCGTACATGATGCGCATTTGCGTAATATTTCAACTGCATCAAGGTGCATGCCAGGCCATAGTACCCGGCATTCATGATCTTTTCCACGACCATGCGTGGGCCGGCGTGGATTCCGCATAACCCTTCATGTATTTTGTGGATCAAGTACTTGGCGTCTTGTGCGTCAACGCAGCGGAGGAACGGCCCAAGGTGTGACTTCCGGTATAAGATATCGTCTGCTATTTCATAGTTGAGTGCCTTGTTCTGGACCTTCCTGGCTTCTACTTTGTTTTCGCGGAGACTCCCATGTTACAAGAACATGATAATGGGGGACATCCAAGACGGATTCCCCACTTCGATAATGTTGACTTGTTGCAATGGAACATAAGGGTTTTTAAGTACCTCAATGCGCACCTTTCGCGCAAGGTGCTTGAAGCTTGTAGCAGCTAACTTGCTAAGAGCATCAGCGTGTTTGTTATCGCTTCGGTTAACATGGGTTATCTTGAAATACTGGAATTTGGTTATTAAAGCTTGCGCCTGTTCTAGATACAAGGCCATTATCTCACCCTTTGCGTTGTACAGGCCATTGACCTGTCTGGCGACCAGGAGTGAGTCGATGTGGGCCTCCAAATTCTATGCACTCATTTTAATTGCTAACCAAAGACCTGCCAGGAACACTTCATACCCAGCTTCATTGTTTGTACTTTAAAATCCAATCTGATGGCATAGGTGAATTCTTGATTATCGGGGCTTATTAGACGAAGACTTGTCCCTGCGCCATCATCGTTGGATGCGCCATCTGTGTGAAGTATCCATGCGTGGTCATCTGTAACCAGTGTTGGATTCTGTACTTCTCCACATTCCTGAGCTTTATTCTGCGAGACTTCCACGATGAAATCGGCCATATCTGGCCCTTTATTGCTGGTCATGGTTTATACACGACATTGTATCTGCCAAGCTCAATCACCCACTTTGCTAGGCGGCCAGATATATCTGGTTTTGACAAAATTTGGCCTAGATGGTAGTTCGAGAGAACTGTTATTTCGTGGCCTGAAAAATATCGGCGCAACCACTGGGATGCATGGACTAAAGCTAGAGCTAGCTTTTCCATCATGGGATATCGAGTCTCTGGGTCGGTAAGCATCTTGCTGACGTAGTAGATCAGAGTTTGAACTCCTGCGCGTTCTACTAGCAGGACTGCTCCTAGAGCGATATCTGATGCGGAAGGTAAAGTATCAGTGGCTCGTTCTTCTACGGTGCGGTGAGCGTTGGTAGCTGAATTAAGCATTCCTTCATTTGGGTGAGTGCTTTCTCCGCATCCGGAGTCCACTGAAACTTGTTCTTCTTCACACAATTCCGCAGAGTGTTGATGAATGGGAAGGACTTCATCACGTGGTTGGCCAAGAACATGTTCAGTAGCCGCCCTGCCAATTGTTGCATTTCTTTGATAGTTGAGGGTGATGGCATGCGCTGAATTGCTTCCACTTTATCGGGATAAATTTTGAAACCATCGCGCGTGACGATGAATCCCAAGAATTTGCCTTCCTCCATTCCAAAAGAGCACTTGCTGGGGTTCAGCTTCAAGTTTGCCTTGCACAATGAGGCAAACGTTTTTTGGATGTTTGCCAGCATCTTCTCCTCATTCGAGCTCATGATGACTAGGTCAAAATGTATACTTCCACGGTTTCACCGATGTCATCCCCAAAGACATGGTCCATTAAGCGTTGATAGGTGGCTCCTGCGTTGCGCAATCCGAAGGGCATCTTTGTGTAACAGTAAATGCCCTTGTCTGTTCGGAAAGCGGTCTTGTCTTCGTCCTCTTTCTTCATTTGGATCTGGTGGTAGCCCTTGTAGCAATCAAGGAAACATTTCCACCTGAATGAAGCAAGATAATCAACTTTTTTGTCGATTTCCGGTAAGGCGTAGCATTCCTTGGGACATGCCTTGTTGAGATCTTTGAAATCACGCACATGCGCAACTGCCGCTGGACTTTTGGACCATGACAGGGTTGGCTACCCATGTCTGATAACTCACTTCTTGGATGATTCCTGCTTGGAGAAGCTCTGTGACTTGCTCGTTCGGAGCGCTGGTCTTTTCGGGCCCAAAACTGCGCTTTTTCTGAACGATAGGCTGAACTGAAGGGAATGTGTGCAGTGCATGCTCAGCTTTTTCGCTTGGCACCCCCGTCATATCCGCTGGTGACAATGAAAAAATATCAGAATTTCGGAACAACAATTGTTTCAACCGCGCCTTGACTGCGGGGTCATGGCGGGTCCCAAGAGCACGGTTTGTTCCGGGTACTTGTTGTTGAGTACACACTTTTCTGGCTCACCGTCGGAAGATGGCTTGGGTTGATTTATTGGTGGTTCCTCGTCCACATACATGATTTCCTTCCTTGAATACATGATGGCCACTCTTGTTTCTGTGGGAAAACCGCAAACGGCATGATGGATGGAAGTAACCAATGCTGAAATCCCGTTGGGCGCGCCGTCCTAACAGTACGTCATGGCGCGAGGTTGCAGGCATGACCATGAAATTGACTTGGACGGTGCAAGTGTGGCGCCCATCAGAGAGAGTCACTGGAAAAGAAATCTGTCCCAAAGGGAAAATAGCCTCGTTGCAAAAACCAGAGAGTGGGAAATCCACCGGCTCCAGGCGTGCTTTGTCCTCAAGGTCAAGTTGCTGGAAGCACTGTTCATAGATAATGTCCATAGAGCTCCCAGGGTCTAAGAACATGTAGTTGGTGCGGTAGTGACCAAAAATGCCAGTTATCACTACCGGTCGGTCTTCTTGTGGACCCCAGGGGACGACAGGGAAGATGACCTGCTGCTCACGCCAGTGAGACGTGCAGCTCTTCTGGTGGTTACGCTTGCGCGAAGGACCACCCTGAATCATATGAACAAATTTCATTTTTTTGTTACTCGGGCCCTCGCCGCCTTGAGTAATTTGGCGAACCTCCTTGCGCACGTTTTGTAATAAGTGGGTGAGCTTCCCACTTTTGAGCGCCTTTCCAATCTCCATGTGCAGGGAGATGCAATTATCGGTTGTGTGACCCGTGTCTTTATGATAATCGCAGAAGAGGTTGGAGTCTTGACCCTTCTTATTGCGCATCGACGGTGGTTATTTGAACTGATGGTCCTCTGTGCTGAGGACCTCCGCCGGTGTCTTCGTCAGTGGGGTCCACTAACAGTCGCGATTATCATGCTTTATTGCTCGCTGGGTGGCGAGCTTATTAATGGTCGCGTGTGCGTCGACCAGTGCGTGGGGAGAGTTTTGGCCGTGTTCCCTCCACCCTTTATTCTTTTTCCCAAAACTCCTACTCAGGTCTTAGGGGCGGTTGTGAGGTAGAGGAGGCCTACTATTGTTGAGGTTGCTCTCCGTTTGCGCGTAGACCTTTGCCGCTGGCATAAGTTTCTCCCAGCTCTTGGGAGACCTGTAGTCCCTGACAAGACTTTGATCATCTCGTCAAAGCGTACGACGTACTTGAACTTTGCACGAGTCAGGTCTTCGTGCACATCCGCTATCTCCAGCACCTCTTTGTTGTAGCGGGTGATGAAGTCTTCGAGACTTTCATCGTCCGCCTCCAAATATTCATTACATCAGAGGAGTCTCTGATATAATGCCTTTGCTGACTAAAATGTGCAAGGAACTTGTCCTTCAAGTCGTTCCAAGACGCGAGTTTGCCTGTGGGCAGGTTATCAAACCACAGGCGTGCAGCACCTGTGAGGGTTTGGATGAACAGGTGACACCACATCTGTAGTGTCCATCCTCCAATCAGTCCTACGCTAGTAAAGAGACGCAGGTGGTCATCCGGGTCAGTCAACCCATTGTATTTCCCGACATTGGAGGGCAGCTTTGCACGCTCCAGTGGTGCGAGAGCTATCTCCTTGATGAACTTGGAGTGCTCGACTGCGTCTGCCGGTTGGTAAATCAAGTTGTAATCATGCTCGGCCTCCGGGTTGTAACCGTCGCGAGGAGCAGATCTGTATGCCGCATGATTCTTGGGTATCCGGTGAAAAATGTTGGCGCTATCACCTTCACCGTAGGTTTTGTCCTCCTCACGCTGGGTGTACTGCTTCCCTTGGGGACGCGGGCCCAACCGTGAGTGAACAGATGCTCGCCTAAGAGAACGAGACTCCGGTTTAGGTATAGGTTGTGTGTACTCCGTCTCCTGGGGATGGAGAGTATACAGTACGCTCGCCCCTGCTGGTGAGTCGTAACTCAAAATCCTGGGCGAAGCGTGTACTTGGACAGCGGGCTGCACTCAGGCAGCAGGGGTGTTTGACTGCGCACATAATTGCACATAGACGGCGTTCAGGGCCGTCTGAGACTTTATGAACCAAGACATCGGTGTCTTGCCTGTAACATTCATGTAAAACGGGTTCCAAAAACCGCTCCGTTTGAGAATCAAGTAATTATTAAAAGTTCATTGTGCATTTATTTAATTGTATTACTTAATTTTGTTATTTATAGTTAATAAATAAAATGCATATAAAAACCAATAAAAGAATAAATAAAGTAATTTAACCTTAAAATAATAAAAATAAAAGAAAATAAAACAAAAGGGGTAGCTAGGAGTCGAACCTGGGTCCCCACAAAATCTCACACACCAAAACACCACTGGACCGCACACACTTGTTGTTTAAGATTGGCAACAAATAAACTTTAAAATGAAACCCGCGAATCACCTGCAAGATCAAGTCTGTAACCGCCGAAACTGATTCAAAGTTAATCATCGAGATTAACGGTTTTCTTCGTAATTGACTGAGTGTAACCGATGATCAACATCAGTTATAACCTCAATTCAAAACCCAATTGATTCAAAACCGTTTTTAAAGTTTGAAATCATTGACCATGATTTTGGTCTTGAAACTAAAATCGAATTTGTTTGTTCACCCTATAGATATCACTGAATCACCACTCAATTACCTTGCTCATTCTTCCAAAACTCCACTATGATCTCTCTGATCGAAGTTCTTTGCCGCCGGAAACTACTTGCACTCGCCGGAATCCGCCACCGAAAAACCGAAACCTGTCTTCTAGTTGGTATAATCATTTAAACCTATTTGTAACCTATTATTTAGTATATGTCAGCTTCGAATCAATTAACATGAATTGTTTAAAACAAAATTCAGTCGCGTTCAAGTTTTGGGTTTAAGTTTTTATGAAGAAGATGACGTTAACAAATGCATATTTATAATTAAAAACGGGTTTGTAATCGGGTTAGACACACAGTCCAGTGGTGGACTGTGTGCAAACATAACACAGACGTCCCGGGTTCGAGCCTTAAACATCACCGGTTTTCTAAGATAAAATCCATTTTTTTAAAAACCCAATTAGATCGCTATCCTGTAAGTACATAAGCATAATATAATTTCTGTTTATAATGGGTTAGACACCTAGCCCAGTTGGTAGGGCTGGGTGTTCACTAACTGAAGGTCATAGGTTCGATCCTAGATATATGCAACAGTTCAATGATTTATGAAAACCTTTATAAATAAATGATATCAGAATTAACCTAACTAATATATATATATATATGTAATTAAATTCAGAATTATTTCGGGTTAGACACGTAACTTAGTTGGTAGAGCTGCGTGTACGTATACGGGAGGTCACGAGTTCGAACCTCACACGCTGCCAAATTCACGCGCATAAAAACCGGTCAGTCTGACAAGATCCAAAAATTTTTATTACCATTTTTCTTTATTAATTTCATTTAAAAATGCTTAAAAAAGACTTTATAGGTTTAAAAATTTCATTAATTATCACAAAAATAAACCTAACAATCTAATAAAAAGTATTAAGTAAAAATATTAATTGCAAATAAAAATTTATTTATTTATCGAATTATTACGTTATTATTTAGGTTAGTTTCTCTCGTAATTAAATCTAAATTCGTGCTCGTTCGTCGTCAATCCAAGGAAATGCATCCACTGTGAGTGAATCCTTATAAATTCCCCTTTTTATTCACGTTTTGGAGTGTATTATGTATCGTTACATATTTTATTTATTCAAATACTTGTGCTAACATCATTATGTGATCTAATGTATATATTTTTGTTGTTGTGGTTATATGTGGTTACATTTTATCATTTCAGTGCAATCATTCATATAAGGCCCATCAGTTCCTCGTTGGATACGAGATGAGCATCGCGTGCCTCATTAGATTGGCTCCGTTTGATTGAGCCTTGATTCACAGTTCATCATTTGTCATGCTCATAAGTACATTGTTGATATTATGTGGTTTGTGGTTTGATTATATATACATATGCTCATATATGGTCCATGCACGGTTTTTTTAAATTAATCAATGTAACTAATCCGTTTAAATGTTTAATTTAGATTCACTCGCCAAGTTTTGTTGAGCCAAACTTTTTTTTACACATGATACAGGTGGACAGGCTGAGGAGAGGAACACTTAGGATTGGCCTTAGAAGATGAATAAAATACATCTTGTTTAGAACAATATTTCTTGTGTTTGTATGTTTCTTTGTGTTTGGATATTTTTCTTTTAAATTTCAATTAATAAATATGAAACTTAATTATAGTAAATGTCATGAGCTTTGATGATAACCCAATTATGCCCCGACTTCTACTTCCGCTACGGGTCAGGGTGTGACAGATTGGTATCAGAGCTCTTGACTATATGAATATAGGATAGGTTATTAGACCCTTAGAGCCTATACTATAGTTGATTAGATTTTAAATGCTTACGTGTTACATGCAAACTCATGATGTTTATTTGTTTCATATTTATTTCACACACAAATGCATGCAAGCACTTTCATCATTACATGTTATTGTGTGATATTTATTGTGGCCTATATATTATTAACATATCATGTCTACGCAAGCACACACATCACAATTTCACAATTATCACGATTTCTCTCTCAAGGATTTTATAATTTTTTCATGTTTTTCAATCTCATCAAAGTGAGTTCTACGACGGGTATGTAGTAACTGGAAGGGTACGAGTACCGGTAGTCGGAACGTCCTGTCTAGGATTGGCATTCCTATAAATCCAATATAATGGACCAGTTTGCCTACCTGGGGACTATCGATGAGAGTACGAAGGACCTATTAGGCCAAAGCATACCACACTAATGTCGTGTGAACTAACCCCACTTTGAGTTGTCATTGTGTCTACACCTGGACACCCTCCGACCTTACATCTCGCAATCATGTTTTACGATTTTCATACGGGTGATGCGAGTGTTAACAGGTCAACACCAATGTGAACCCTACAAAGCCCATTAGTCATGGGGGCCCACATGAATACCTAGGCCAAAGTATGGGATACATATGGGGGCCCAAACATAAGCAAAGCCCAAGACATCTTATGGATGTAGTAAACTTACTTTCTCATTTATTTTGTGGATGTTGCTTTTCTTTTATGACACATGACACCTAAAACGCTCAACTTATAATCTCGCTACGTATTCCCTGTAGATGTCAGCTAGACACTCTCGAGGTGGTAGAAGGTCAAGAAGATCTGGCGAGCGTATGGCCGCTCAATTAACCCAACAGATGGCTGCCGTACTTCCCGACATCGTCGTACAAGTCCAACAAGCTCTTGCTGCCAATCCCATCAACTCCACCAATAAAGAAGGCCAAAATATCGTCAATCCTCCCCTCAATGCACCTACAAGCACTTCAAATCTTGCAATCCTCCAAAATACAAGAGGACTGAAGGTGTCACCGCCCTCCTTCGTTAGTTTGAGGAGATGGAAAGCACTTTTCTCAACTGTGACTGTCCTGATGATCGCGAGGTGCGACATTCTACCGGTCGTTTGTATGGGGTAGCACTTACGTGGTGGAACGCGGAGAAAGGAAGGTGACGTGCTGAAGCCGCCGTGGCCTTAACTTGGGAAGAGTTGAGGGAGCTCATGACAAGACGCTTCTGTCAAAGGAGCGAAATCAAGATATTGGTAGATGAATTCTACTCTTTGAAACAAAAGGAGGGATACCACATAACATAACAATAAGAGATTCCTCAAGTTGAATCAGATGGTCCCCAACTTGTTCACTCCACTTTATCGTTTAATTGAGCACTGCATTCGAGGTCTTCCCTCGAAAATTCAAGATTCTGTTACTACACCTGCAACCCTCGAGGCTGCAATGGAGCTGGCTACTGAGCTCACGGAAAATCGCACCCGAAATGGCGATTTTAAAGATGAGAAGAAGAAACACAAGACACCTGCTTAAACCCCAACCCTAATCCAAACGGGTTCGTCTTCTAAGTTTGCTGGTAAAGGAAACGCAATGGGAAGAATTTCGCCGTTAGCCAAACCAATCCCCCTATCGTTGTTGCCCCAATCACACAAGTTGCTCCTCCTGCCACGCCATTCAAGAAACCCTACATAGGATCTCACCCAAAATGCAACCGATGCCAATATTACCACCCTTCTGAGAACCCATGTCTTTATTGCACAAGTTGTGGTCGTACAGGCCACACAATTCAAACTTTTCGTATTCTTCAAAACCCAAACCGTAATCAACATCAAGCCCAACCCAACAATCAAGTGGTAAGCCAAGCCCAATACCAACATCCTCTACTCTTACCACCTGCTCAACCCATGGCCCAACCCTACTACCAACCTAACTACCCTATGATGCAACCAGTGAGAGCATGTTTCAATTGTGGTGATCCAACCCATTTCCAAAACACTTGCCCACGTTTGATGAACATCATAAATGCTCAAGCTCAAGCTAATCCGGTGAATCAAGCCAATCAAGCCAATCCACCCGCAAGAGGAAGAGCTTTTAACATCAATGCCAATCAAGCTAGAGCTGATAATAATGTAGTTATCGGTAGTTTCTCATTAACGATAGTTATGCATCTATGCTATTTGACACTGGTGCGGATAAGAGTTTCGTGTCCTTAGAGTTTGAATCTATTCTTGATTTACCTCGCGTTAGTCTAGCTGAATCATTCACGGTGGAAGTTGCTGACGGTGAACCTATTACGTTAGATTCGATTATTCGTGATTGTACTCTTACACTCAATGATCATGACTTTCCAATTGATCTCATCCCTATGAAGTTGGGTAGTTTCGACGTCATCATTGGTATGGACTGGCTTACCAGCATCACGCTGAAGTTGTTTGTTATGAGAAGTTTATCCGAATTCCTCTCGCTGACGGTCAAACTTTACGTATTTTTGGTGAAACCTCCTCCAAAGGGCTCAAATTGATGTCATGCCTCCAAGCTCGAAGATACCTTCGCAAGGACTATATCACATTTGTAGCTCACATCTTCAAGAAGGAAGGCAAGGAAAAGAAGCTCGAAGACATTCCGATCGTTAAAGAATTTCCTCAAGTTTTCCCGACAACGTTTCAGGACTTCCTCCTATGCGAGAAGTCGAATTCCGAATTGATCTTGTATCTGGTGCTACACCGGTCGTAAAATCTCCACATCGGTTAGCCCCATATGAGATGCAAGAGTTAGCTAGGCAGCTGCAAGAGTTGACTGACAAGGGATTTATACGTCCTAGCTCATCACCTTGGGGTGCGCCGGTTCTATTCGTAAAGAAGAAAGACGGAACTTTTCGAATGTGTATCGACTACAGAGAGCTCAACAAGCTGACTATCAAGAACCGCTATCCTTTACCTCGTATCGATGACCTTCTAGATCAACTTCAGGGTGCCACCTGTTTCTCAAAAATCAATCTTCGTTCTGGTTATTATCAACTTAGAGTACGTGAAGAAGACATTCCAAAGACTGCTTTTCAAACTCGTTACGACCACTATGAATTCATGGTTATGCCTTTTGATTTGACCAATGCTCCTGCTGCTTTCATGGATTTGATGAATAGGGTGTGTAAACCCTACCTCGATCGTTTTTTCATAGTCTTCATTGATGATATTCTTATTTATTCTAAAACCAAATCCGATCATGAACGACATCTTTGACTTATTCTAACACTTTTGAGGACCGAAAAGCTTTATGCTAAGTTCTCGAAATGTGAGTTTTGGTTAAAAGAAGTATAATTTCTTGGTCATGTCGTTAACGACAAAGGGATTCATGTCGACCCTGCAAAGATCAAAGCGGTGCAAGAATGGCAAGCGCCACACACTCCTACTGAAGTTAGGTCATTTCTTGGTCTAGCTGGATATTATCGTCATTTCATCGCAAATTTTTCTCGTATCGCCGCACCACTCACAACCTTGACTCATAAGGGCAAACCCTTCATTTGGGGGCCCAAGCAAGAAGAGGCTTTTCAAACTTTGAAGCGAAAACTTTGTGATGCACCTATCCTTACACTCCCTGATGGTTGCAAAGACTTTGTGGTTTATTGTGACGCGTCAGGGCAAGGACTAGGTTGTGTTCTAATGCAAAGAGGAAAGGTGATAGCCTATGCTCAAGGCAACTTAAAGTGCATGAAAAGAACTAAACCACTCACGACCTAGAACTTGGGGCAGTCGTGTTCGCTCTAAAGATATGGAGACACTATCTCTATGGTACCAAATGTGAAATCTACACTGACCACAAGAGCCTTCAACATATCTTCAATCAAAAAGAGTTGAATATGAGGCAACGACGATGGGTCGAACTCTTAAATGATTACGATTGTGAAATTCGATATCATCCTGAAAAAGCCAATGTTGTAGTTGATGCTCTTAGTCGAAAAGAGTATGCAAACTCCATCCATCTTTTGTGTTCTCAAATTGTGACCTATCTTCAAAACCGAATTCGAGCAGCTCAACATATTTCCGTCACTGAAAATGATGTGCGAGATGAATTGTCTTGTGGAGCTGAAACCAAACTAGAATCCAAGTCGGATGGTATCCTCTATTACTTAAGTCGTATTTGGGTACCTGATCGTGACGATCTTCATGCTTTTCTCATGAACGAGGCTCACAAAACACGATACTCTATACATCCAGGTGCCGATAAGATGTATCAAGACCTACGATACTCATACTGGTGGCCTGGCATGAAGAAGGATATCGCCACTTTTGTCTCCAAGTGCATCACGTGTGCTAAGGTTAAAGCTGAGCATCAACGACCTTTAGGATTACTCGTCCAACCTCAAATACCTGTTTGGAAGTGGGAAAACATAACCATTGACTTCGTTACCGGGTTACCTCACACTTCCAGTGGGTACGACACAATCTGAGTTATCATTGATCGTCTCAATAAATCAGCTCATTTCATTCCAATCCGTGAAGACTACAAGAACGAGAAGTTAGCTCGTATATATATTGACGAAATTGTAAGTCGTCATGGGGTGCCCTTAAGTATCATTTCAGATCGATACGACCGTTTTACTTCACGAACATAGCAAGCCGTACAATCAACTTTGGGTACCCGATTAGATCTCAGCACTGCCTTACACCCTCAAACCGATGGTCAATCTGAGTGCACCATACAAACCCTTGAAGACATGTTAGGAGCATGTGTCATAGACTTCAAGGGAAATTGGGATACTCATTTACCGTTAGTTGAATTTTCGTACAACAATAACTATCATTCAAGCATCGCTATGGCTCCTTTTGAAGCCTTATATGGTCGTAAGTGCCGATCCCCTGTATGTTGGCACGAAATCGGTGAAGCGCATATCACTAGACCTGAGTTGATTCAAGAAACGACTGATAAAATTCTACAGATCCGCAATAATCATCTAGCAGTTCGAAGTCGTCAAAAGAGTTAGGCTGATAAACGACGAAAGCCACTGGAGTTTTGTGTTGGTGATCAAGTACTTTTGAAGGTATCACTGTGGAAGGGAGTGGTTCGTTTTGGTCAAAAGGCGGGCTAGCACCACGCTATGTGGGACCATTCAAGATACTCGAAAGAGTTGGTCCTGTAGCATGCAAGCTTAACCTACCAAAAGAACTCAACAGAATTCATCCCACATTCCATGTATCAAACTTGAAAAAGTGTCTCGCTGACGAAAACCTCCATATACCATTAGAAGATATTCAAATCGATGAATCAATGCATTTTGTTGAAAGAACTGTAGAAATCATGGACTTCAGTGAAAAGCGTTTAAGACGAAGTCGTATTCCAATAGTCAGGGTGCGTTGGAAGTCAAAACGAGGACCTGAGTTTACTTGGGAATGCGAAGACTCAATGCGCGAAAAATACCCACATTTTTTCCCAGTTACAACTTCTACCTAAATTTCAGGACGCAATTTCTAAAAGTGGGGAATACTGTAACATTCATATAAAACTGGTTCCAAAACCCGCTCCGTTTGAGAATCAAGTAATTATTAAAACTTCTTGTGCATTTATTTAATTGTATTACTTAATTTTGTTATTTATAGTTGATAAATAAAATGCATAATTAAAATAAAAACCAATAAAAGAATAAGTAAAGTAATTTAACCTTAAAATAATAAAAATAAAATAAAACAAAAGGGGTAGCCGGGAGTCGAACCCGGGTCCCCACAAACTCTCACACACCAAAACACCGCTGGACCATACACACTTGTTGTTTAAGATTGGCAACAAATAAAATTTAAAATGAAACCCGCGAATCACCTGCAAGATCAAGTCTGTAACCGCCGAAACTGATTCAAAGTTAATCATCGAGATTAACGGTTTTCTTCGTAATTGACTGAGTGTAACCGATGATCATCATCAGTTATAACCTCAATTCAAAACCCAATTGATTCAAAACCGTTTTTAAAGTTTGAAATCATTGACCATGATTTTGGTCTTGAAACTGAAACCGAATATGTTTGTTCACCCTATAAATATCACTGAATCACCACTCAATTACCTCGATCATTCTTCCGAAACTCCACTATAATCTCTCTGATCGAAGTTCTTTGCCGCCGGAAACTACTTGCACTCGCCGGAATCCGCCACCAGAAAACCGAAACCTGTCTTCTAGTTGGTATAATCATTTAAACCTATTTGTAATCTATTATTTAGTATATGTCAGGTTCGAATTAATTAACAAGAATTGTTTAAAACAAAATTCAGTCGGGTTCAAGTTTTGGGTTTAAGTTTTTATGAAGAAGATGAAGTTAACAAATGCATATGTATAATTAAAAACGGGTTTGTAACCGGGTTAGACACACAGTCCAGTGGTGGACTGTGTGCAAACGTAAGGGTTCGAGCCTTAAACATCACCGGTTTTCTAAGATAAAATCAATTTAAAAAAAAACCCAATTAGATCGTTATCCAGTAAGTTCATAAGTATAATATAATTTCTGTTTATAATGGGTTAGACACCTAGCCCAGTTGGTAGGGCTGGGTGCAAACTAATTGAAGGTCACAGGTTCGATCCTGGATATATGCAACGGTTCAATGATTTATGAAAACCTTTTTGAATAAATGATATCAGAATTAACCTAACTAATATATATATGTAATTAAATTCAGAATTATTTCGGGTTAGACATGTAACTCAGTTGGTATAGCTGCATGTACGTATACGGGAGGTCACGAGTTCGAACCTCACACGCTGCCAAATTCACGCGCATAAAAACCGGTCAGACCAGTCAGGTCTGACAAGATCCAAAAATTTTTATTACCATTTTTCTTTATTAATTTCATTTAAAAATCATTTAAAAATGCTTAAAAAAGACTTTATAGGTTTAAAAATTTCATTAATTATCACAAAAATAAAGCTAACAATATAATAAAAAGCATTAAGTAAAAATATTAATTTCAAATAAATATTTATTTGTTTATCGAATTATTACGTTATTATTTAGGTTAGTTTCTCTCGTGATTAAATCCAAATTCGTGCGCATTCGTCGTCAATCCAAGGAAACGCACCCACTGTGAGTGAGTACTTACAAATTTCCCTTTTTATTCACGTTTTGGGGTGTATCATGTGTCGTTACATATTTTATTTATTCAAATACTTGTGCTAACACCATTATGTGATCTAATGTGTATATTTTTGTTGTTGTGGTTATATGTGGTTACATTTTATCATTTCAGTGCCATCATTCATATAAGGCCCATCAGTTCCTCGTTGGATACGAGTTGAGCATCACATGCCTCATTAGATCGGCTCCATTTGATTGAGGCTTGATCTCACAGTTCATCATTTTTCATGCTCACAAGTACATTGTTGATATTATGTGGTTTGTGGTTTGATTATATATACATATGCTCATATATAGTCCATGCACGTTTTTTTAAATTAATCAATGTAACTAATCCGTTTAAATGTTTAATTTAGATTCACTCGCCAATTTTGTTGACCCAAACTTTTATTTTTACACATGATACAGGTGGACAGGCCAGGAGAGAAACACTTAGGATTGGCCTTAGAAGATGAATAAAATACGTATTGTTTAGAACAATATTTCTTGTGTTTGTATGTTTCTTTGTGTTTGGATATTTTATTTTAAATTTGAATTAATAAATATGAAACTTAATTATAGTAAATGTCATGAGCTTTGATGATATCCCAATTATGCCCCGACTTCTACTTCCGCTGCGAGTCAGGGTGTGACATCGCCCAGGGGTAAGACCGATGTGATCGGTATAAAGGGAGTCTCTAGCTGAGCTCCGGGAGTGACTGGGATGTTTATTCGGCCAGAGCCGTGTTGAGCTCCGGTATCCTCGGAAGAGTCTTCCCTCACTTGCCCGTTAAAATGAGAGGCATGAACTGGGTTCTTGCCTTCGCCTCTAGGACCTCGTGGGGTGATTGATAGGAAATCAGCCATATGGAGATGAGGCTTGAAAAGGTGAAAATGAGAGGAAAAAACTGGAAAGAGTGAGAAAATAGTGGATGACACCAATGAAGAAGCACCGGTTGAACCTAGTGATATCCGGGGATATATAAGTTACAACGAGGGTGAATCTGCATAAAAGGTTATCCTCTCCCTTCAATTTTTGGGTGTAAGCTCGCTTAAGCTAATCTGCAAAACTAGCAGCGCCGTTAGTCTCGCCAGGGGGAAAAGGGTGGTTTTCTCCATAACAACACTCCAACGTGAGAATAAGTATATTTGGGATGGTAAGCAAGCAGTTGTAAGTATAAGCGTAAGCTTGTGTATGTTGTGAATAGCATGTGTTTTACCTGGAGATCCGATACTTACTTATAGCCAAAAAAGGTATGTTCAGGAGAAGTGCTTGTGGGCTTTGGGCCCGGCCCATACAGCCAGAGACATCCTTTTTGTCCCTCTTCTTCAGACATTAAATGCTCCCTGCAGGAGAATTAATGTCCTCTATCAGGAGGTGTGCTTTGTCGGATGTTGAGTGGTGCCACGTGTAAAGGCAGTCGTTTCTGGTGTCAGGCCTGTTGCTAGCCGAAGTGGAGAAGGTGAAACAGTCACTAGCAAAGACGTGTTGGTGGATGGTCTGACGTCTGCCTCGCTGGTCATGGGCATTGTCACACGCAACCTGCCGAATAACCTTTGGTCACAGTTCTGCCACTTCGTACCCTTGGGTATGGTCTGCTTACCCCTTCTACGAGGCTGT
The DNA here is from genome assembly GCA_947069175.1 of Scalesia atractyloides. Classification (NCBI taxonomy): domain Eukaryota; kingdom Viridiplantae; phylum Streptophyta; class Magnoliopsida; order Asterales; family Asteraceae; genus Scalesia; species Scalesia atractyloides. Next base: position 13,094,622 of record CAMTDV010000116.1, on the reverse strand, counting down.
CAAGGTATTTCCCGCCAGCGCAGGGTGTCAGGGGTATATCCTTATGTCCCAAGACTATGAGGTGCTTCTCATGTGTGTCTTCTCCTTGCAAAGTTTTGGGATTCGCAGCTCAGATGGATGTTGTTCTGCGAAGGGTCTAGTAGCCTGCGCGCGTAAGTCTAACTTGCCGTTGCGCTGAGTGCTCAAGGCTCGTTTTGTGACTTGATTGTACTGGTCTAATTCACCGTTGCTCTGAGTGCGCAAGGCTCATTGTACGGCCTACTGTTGTTGGTCTAATTCACCGTTGTGCTGGGCGCGCAAGGTTCATTGTACGACCTATTGATTCCAAGGAAGACGCACCACTGCATGTTGCATGCAAGGTTATCTGTGTGTAATGTAGTCAAGGGTATGGTCATTTGGGACCAGGGGTCATTTGGGACCATACCTCCTCACTCACCCTATATATTATATATATATATATATATATATATATATATATATATATGGTGGGGTTCTAGAGTGAATACTAATGTATTTGTGAACTCAGTGAACAAAGCCTGGCATTGATTTATATCACCAAACCGTAAAATACACTAGTGTATTTTTATCATCAAATCCTTGCCATTAATTACACTTGTGTATTGATAATCAAGGGCTAGGATTAGTTTACACAGTTCACTATCAAGAGATATTGGTTAAAATGAGAACCACCTTGAGTTGTAAGAACCATGAGAACTAGGCTATCCAAAAGGTTTTTCAATTTTTTTTCTCAAAAGTCATAAAAATCACTTGTTTAAGAGGATTTTTTTTTTAAAAATGTCACATACCCACATTTAGATGAGAAGTAGAAAAAATCTTTATCTTCGTAGAAAATTTACACCAGCGCATAATAAAAACTTGAATCAGTCAAAACTAACGACTCGACAATTTTTTTTTTACTTTTTTTTTACATATGTGTTTATAAAATTTTTCTTGCTGAAACAAGTGATTTTTTATGATTTTTTAGAAGAAAAATTTGGAAAAACTTTTAGATGGTCTAATTCTCATGATTCTCACAATTCGTGATGGTTCTCATTTTAACTCATCCTTACATATAATATTTTGGGCTTTAAAAAAATATTTGTTATCATAGCAGCGCCTGCCGTAAAATGTTGATTGGTTAGTTAGTTCTTCGATTTCTATGTTATTGTTTTAATTTATAGAAGTAAGTACCCTGTTGTACTAAGGTTTCATATATGTTTTCTGAGCTTTCTTTTTGCTAAGAACAATTCTATCATGTTTTGTTTTCATCAACAATTGATAAACTTTGCTTCATGAAAAAAAAAAAAAAGGTTAAAAATTTTGATTGAGAGAGATTAATGAATATTACGGCTCTGTTTGTTTATGTTGATGTATCCCGAATATTGTTTTTAAAACCATGTAAAGATAAGGGTATTAGATTAGGTTTAAAAAAATTGTGGGTATGATATTAGTTATACTTAACTCGACTCCATGACATAACCGTATATCCGAATGATATTAACATTTATTTCCATTTTCCTATGTTTGAATTTCCACTATGTCACTTACTTTTTGGTTTTTACATTTCTAATATTTGGGTAGTAGGTTTATATAAAACACATATGATAATATTTTTTTTCTTTCTTTTTTTTTTTTGAACGGCAGCTGAAATATAAAAGGAAAAAAGAAACCACCAGCGAAAAGCTGGAAACAAAGAACAAGAACAAACAGAAAGGCCACAGGTGGCCGAACAAGAACTACATATTACAAGGGTCCATTTTCCACATTTCCCAGCTACAACTCAGGGTCTTGCACCTGTGTTTGATCCAACAGAAGAGAGTAGAAACTAGCTCTCCCAAAATCTAGTCTGCCGATCTAATGACGCCCTTGAAAATCCTCTCGTTTCTAGCTTTCTATAGGCACACCAAATGGTCGTATAAGCAATCCCAAAATAGCCTTATGATACAACGCCGAATCCGCCGCATCAATCATGTCCCGCAGCTGCTCGAGATCCAATGCACAACAGTTAATGAGTAATTGGGTATCGGTAAGTTTTACAATTGGTCTACAATTACTAATATATGTCCATTAATATCCCTCTATCTAGCTTTTTAGTTTGTTGTCACTATCTTATTAATTCATTTAAAAGAAGGCTAATCAAACAAGAAAAAAATATACTTGAAAGTCGATTATAAAGTATGTTAGTTTGAATTATTATAGAATTAAAATCTGAATTAATTTTTTATTTCGTTTAATTAATAACAATAAGAGATAATTAAGTTCAGATTTCAATTTATAATGTAAAGGAAACTAAAATCTTTCCATTTCCATCATAATAAAATATTTAATAATATAAATCATCGAGTTTCCACAAGTGTTCTATTTTATAAAAACACTTGTTTAAGTTTACATGTGTTATACGGAATGTATAAAGAAAATACTTCTTACAAATCTATTGATAATTGTCATGTTTTACACGGGTTATATATAAAAAATACTTCTTACAAATTTATTGATAATTGTCATGTTTTGAGCGATGAGCTTAAGGAAAGTTCACAATGGTACTTTTTGTTGATAAAGAAAACGCAGAATAATCGTCATGTGGGACCATTGCTTCCAAATCTAGGAGCTGATTAGTTCGAATATAACAGATTACTTGCTCAATTTTCAATATTAGATCAATTTTTGTAACTTTGAATGATGTTTTAAGGGCAACAACCTTCAAAAGCTTGCTCAAGTACATCCTTTATTTTCTTGAGTCTTGACAATTAGTATCTGAAAATGTCAAAATAATCTAAATACCATTATGTTGGACTTCAGTAGTCAAACCGTACTTATATTGAGTTTATAATAGACACCTTGACTTTTTAAGACATCATAATTTTATGTTTTGACCCAAGAAAGTCAAATTGTTGACGTGTTGAATCTTTAATAAAGTGTTGGACTTTTTAAAGCATCACTACAATATAACTAACCTCATGAGTCAAGTTATCCTTATATCAAGTGTGCAATAAAGTAACTGACGTTATTTAAATCGTCAAATTGTACCTATATAACTATTTGTTTGAACCAAGTCAATAAGAAGATTAAAGTATATATTTTTTATGAAGAAAAATCAAAACATACATGGATAGTATCTACATTCAGACTCTAGACAACACTAAAAATGTGATTAATGTGACTAAATAAAGATGAAGACTATTCATTCTTTAATCAAAGTATAAACAGATACACTGTTAATTAATAAGTATAATTCTTTAGTAACTGATTATTATACGAAGATAAAACTGCACACACTTATAGCAATAGAAACAAATAATAAGAATATAGGAAGTAACTACCTGCTTCTAGGATTGACTCGCAATCAAATCGAGCCGATTTTAAGCAGCATACGTGTTCTTGATAACTTGTAGAGGATGTGTTTGTTTGACATATAATAATAAAATAGAGTATGAACATGTAGAGGATTTAAATAAGTTATATTAGAGGGAAAAAATTTCCTTTTGTGTAAAAAATAATTCAATGTTAAAACCACCTCAATTATCATAGTAACCAAAGATAATTTATTTTATTTTATTTTTGGTATGTTACAAATTACTATTTGGATAATTTTGATAATTTTGTGAAACTAGCCTAATATCAAAACAATATAGTAGAGATGGATGGAAAAGGATTGATATTTCATTGATAGATGTGTCATACAAGACATACAATGGGAAGTATATATAGGAGAAAAAAACTTGGAGAAAAAACCTAAACTATATTAGGAATCGATAACCACAATAATATATTATTATAACACCCCTCCTTGGTTATCAACATAATACGCTTGATGTTGCCTCATTAAAAACCTTGCTAGGAAAACCCAATGGGACAAAACCATAGCTAAAGGAAAAAGAGTGCAGTGTGTAATGCTTATTATCTCCCCCTGATACTTATGGATCAGGTATGTTGCCTCATTAAAAACCTTACTAAGAAAACTCAATGGGACAAAACTTAGTTAAGGGAAAAAGAGTGCAACTTGAATAAAGCTCCCCTCAGTTTGATATGTATCCTTTAAGTGACGTTTGTCCATTAGGAATGGCAATGGGCCGGGTTTTGGCCAGGTATTGGTAATCCTAAGCCCGTACCCGGTTGTAATTCTTTGGCCCGTACCCAGCCCATTACCTATCGGGTATTGGGTATACCCGCGAGTAACGGGTATCCATTAATTTGTTAAAAATTTCACTGAAACTCTCATGTGTATTTTTTACTCTAGTGTTTATATAATTTACTACTTTAATAACTACAACAAAGGAAAATATGACCAATAACATAAAAGCATATCATATTCAAATACATATTTGAAACATATATCTGCATAATTAACTAATTAATGTACTGTTATTGTGTAACACATAATGTCAGTTTATATATTTTGCATTTAATTGAACACCAAACATAAAAAATAGTAGCATTAATGAGAACCCAAATAATCTCCCTAACAACTTGAAATGTATTTAGAAAATTCCAAAACTAACACACATTTTTAATCTCCATAGAAACAACATAACTAAACATAAAATCTTATGTTCTTATGTTAAAGTCTTGAAGACAAACAACAAAGCAAAATAATATGAATAAGTGTATGTACTAAAGTTTATATAAATGGAAAATTAGATTTAAAATAATATGCTTTTCGGGTATTATTCGGGTAAAGGGCCGGGTATCGGAGGGGTATCACTAAATCCCATACCCGTACCTGAATATTTTTATATTTTCAATCCCATATCCGGCCCATACCCGTCAGGCTTCGGGTATACCCGGCCCGTATGTTTCGGATTTCGGGTATATCCGTCGAGCTCGGGCTTTTTTGCCATCCTAGTGTCCATCTTCCTCGAAAGTTTCTCAAAGCTTTTGTAGCCATTGATTTGCCCTTGATCCCTTAATGTGCAATCCTTTATGTTAGCAATATTGTATGATCTTCATATGAGCCTTCCAGATGTCACACCCCAACCAATGGCGGAATCGTCGGGGCATGAGCGAATGGATGATTGCTCAAAGCATCATAACAATTGAAAATGACAATATTTAAATAAACCGTTTTTATTTCATAACTCAAATTCGCACATTGTCAAAAGAAAGGAAATTACATCAATTCAAATATTCAAACAAAAGAAAACTAATATATTTGTTGTGTTTCTAATTCCACCTAAGTAGATTTCTTGAACATCATCAATTTCCTACAATATATGAATAATAAAGGTCAACAAAATAGTTGACAAGCATACAAGTTTGGTCTACATAATATAGAATAAAAGGGTCTCAATCTAACATGGCAATTTGTATACTACTAGCATGTGTAAACTATCAATTAAACCAAGTGTCCACTAGCATATCCTTTCCATATAAGGGAACATGTCGTATAAGATTGAATACTTAACAATACCACATAAGGGCAGTGTGCGACTCCTATAGCGCTGTAATTGTTAAGGTAGGCGATTGAGTAGACAAGATTAACTTCTAGCATGTATGTATGACAAATAGCATGTATTCATAGATAGAGTGTTTGAATAATGTGATTGATTGTGTGTAGGTGAGTTTTTATAATATTATTGCAACCCAAAGTGTGTTTAAAGGAAAAAGGGTTCGAGTATACTCACAGTCTGCAAGTGGTTTCCACAAATGTGGGATGATCGTCTTGAGAGGTTGAAGCATCAAATTATCCTAACAAGGATGAACAGGTGTGTAAGTATAAGGATTTAGAAGTTGGAATGTAAAGGTGATTTGAATGAGAGATAAACGATAATAATAATATATGAAAATACATAAAAATATTATCTTGACTAAACACTCACTTTGGACACTATTAATTTATGTGTATTTCGTGGGCACAAATTCACCCACTCGAAGTCCATGTGTGAGGAATTTAGTCTAAGATAAATGTTTTACCTTTACACACAACTTTCTACCATAAGTTGATTGGTGTCATGGCTAGGTTTAATATTTATATATCTTCAGTACATACTAATAAATAATGATTTGACAATGATAATTAAATTGCAAGTCTAAATAAGTAAATGACAAAAGTTAAATGAGTTAGTACTTTTATATATTTTTAGTATGTAATAATAACTAATGAATTAGTAATAATGATCTAATTAGAAGACTAAATAGGTAAATGACAAAATTATAAGAGTTAGTTTTATACATTTTTAGTATGTAATAATAACTAATGAATTGATAATAATGATGTAATTGTACGACTAAATAACTAAATTACAAAAGTAAAAGAATTAGTAGTATGATTAGAAAAGTTAGTAATTAGTAGCATGATTAAAAGAGTTAGCATGGGTTAGTAATGTTAACATCGTAATAATATGTTATTTAATAATGTTATGTAGGTTAGGCATGAATAATAATAATAAGTTAGATAATATAATAGTAGTTAGTAATGGGTTAGTAATGTAATGACCATGTTATAGAGGTAGGATAAATGCCATCCATTATACCCCTTTGTTACACCAAGAATCATCAACTTAGATGATGATCTTGGTTGGTCATGTATAAAATATAAATGACATACAATAATGAAATGTTGAAAGTTATAGAAATAAAACCCAAGATTATTCCTCATTTTGGTGATGCACCACATTTGTTCACCATGGTGAACATTGGATTCTATGGAGATTTTTTTTTTTCCAATGTGAATGAAGTATGAAAACACAAAGAAAAACAAGAAGAAGAGAAAGAGGTGAAAGGAAATGGAACTCACTTTGAAAAGGGTATAAGAATTCTTTGAGAAATAGCAAAGAAAAGTGGTGGAATGAGTGGGTATTTATAGGGAAGAGATTGGGGTTTAAGGTGGTGAAAGAAATATGGAAAGTTAAAAATTTGCTCCATTAACATATTTTTTTTTATTTTTGGGCTAATGTCACGGGCTTATTTGTTTTATGCATTTTTTTGTTATTTGTATAAATTTGAGTTTCTAACATAATTTATAAAAAATCGTATGACACAATAGTTAATTGGTTGGGTCTTGAATATCGAATTTACACAACATAAGTCGGGTTTGAATTCTTTAATCGTTTCTTGATGATTATATGAATAACACATATGTTTGATTGAAAAATTATTGATAAAATAAAATAAAATGAATTCCATTATGATCATAAGTCTCGGATTACAATGGTTGAATACGAAAAAAAATATGGAAACGAATAATACAATAATTGCGGAATGTTACACAAGTGCTTCTTCTTGTAAATAAATATCATAAGATTCAAAACTTTGTTTTGTTACATGCCCTGCAATTACAAAACTAGCCCAAACTTGTTTCGATGGTTAGCAAAATATAAACCCTATCATTCATACCTTAAGAGTATAGAATATATGTTGTGCCAAAACATGATCTCTTCACTATGCACGAGTTATATCTTTTCAATGAATTTAATAACACACATTCGTATATAACTACCAAGGTATATTAAGAAAATTAGTATTTTACTTCTGGACCAAGGATCATTGCTTCTTTCATAGGGGTTGATAAGAGTCATTCTTTATAGAAATTACTTGGACATCATTTAATGTATTTACATCATAAGTTTTGTCCGTATCAGATGTCCAATATCTTCTAGATGTATAATGATTGGTGAATAATAATACAAATGCATGTTCTACATATTGAGCCATAAATTTGCAATACCAACTTTAATTTGCAAATTTTTTGTTTAAATATTTGAGCTCATTTTGATCTTTTAAGGAGATTCAAAGACATCGTCAACATATACAATAATACGTGTAAACCTCATACTGTTCTTTTAATGAAAACGAATTGACCAACTACACAATATGTATTTCTCTTTCAAAGCTCACCAGTAAGTCGATGATATCACGTTCGACTCTACTATTTTAGTCCATACAAACCCTTTTTAACTTTATAAAGATTTATTGCTGAGGTTTTGAAATCAATGCCTTATACATTTAAAATCATTTACATACTTCTTTCCACTTTGACTAATTTTGTATGTGCATACACTCTTTAGGAGTTCCATCACATAAACTTCTTCATTGAAATCTATATCATTTGCAAAGATGTCTTGAACATTTGCTTCATTTATAAAATCCATTTTGTACCTTGCTTGTACATTGTCCATCGACATACCATAATCACCAAGTACAAGTTTTCTATGTATGTTTATTGGTGTACAAAAATTACATCCATAAGATGTTTCAACTAACCTTATAAGCACTTAAATGCTTTACGTACTCATCAGGAGTTCCAATCATATTCAACGATATGAACTTGTATACAATGATCATATCGTTAACTTATTTTACATGATTATGATAACTTAAATCACTGGGGGACTTTCATGTAAACTTTTAGTATCAAGTGATACATATCTTTCATAAGACGCATTTCAATTCTCTCTTTACATTACCAAACTAGTTAAATATTGGAAAGCTATTGCACCCAATGGAGAATAGTCTCCTCATAATCAATCATATATCTTTGCGAATAATCAATCATATATCTTTACGAAATCCTCGTGCCACCATTTTCTTTGTATCATTTTCTTTTCAAATTTTGATTCGCATAAAAGAATTATTTGTATCAGATATATTTTACTTCTGTTGCATGGACTACTAGTTCGAAAACTTTCCATTTCAATAGAGAATTCACCCCTGCCTCATTTGCGTCTTTCTATTTTGGCCAATCATTTCTTTGTATTTATTCATAGGCAGATCTTAAATCTTGATTCTTGTCATTTCAAGCGCTAAGTTATTTACAAAAGTATGACGATGTCGATTTAATTTCGACTCCATACATTTTTAGACATGATACAAATTATTGAGATCTCTTTATTTTCAGATACCTGAGGTTCTTTCGGAACCATTATGTCTAATGTCTCTTTAGGAGACAATCTTAGTAAACCTCGACTTAACCATCTTCATTACTTGCTCCAATTTTCGAGGAACTTTATTCTTGGAATCGACTAGTCTACCACGCTTCAGGCGTGTCATAGTCTCATCACCAATATATGGTTGTCCTTCAGGGACACCAATCTTAGTTGGAGCATTAGTAGTTGGTATATGTGACTTAGCTAATCACCACATTTAGGTCAGTGAATGCTTCTGATAATTGATTCGCTTATCTTTATTGTAACACCCGGTAAAATCATGTCCAATAGTATAGTGACGCGTATTGTATTTTAAATATAGTCTGTTAAAGACCAATAAGGACTGAAGGCGTCAACATGCTCAAACTGAGCCTCTGAGTGACGGTCCGATGTCAACATGCATAAATAACAGCCTCTGAGTGACTGATATGTCAACATGCTTAAATCATTGGCCTCTGGGTGACTGATACGTCAACATGCCCAGCCTCAGAGTGACATCGGAGTCAACATGCTTATAATAAGCCTCTGAGTGATCCTTTGTGAAGTCCAAACTCTCATACGTGCCAAATGTTGGACGAAAGGGTTCAATTTTGTAAATTTGTGAAAGTTGAATGATGGAGGGATTAAAAGTGTCAGCATGTTAATTTATACCTCTGAGTGACCTTTTAACGAACCGAGAGCTCGACAATGTCCGGGCATAATCCCAGGTATGCCAAGTATTGGCTACGAGGGCTAAAAGTGCCAAAAATGTGTTTAAAAAGATTTTTAGAAGCATTTTAAAGTTAAGGAGCTAAAGTGTCAAACTTTGAAACTGGCCAGGGGCGGTCGCGGGGCGCGAGAAGGCCTCTTCTACAGAAAGTTTTGCTTGGCTCCCAAACAAAACTCCAAAACCATTAAAATTGAAACCATGGCTTCCCAAACTGCTATGCCACGTTTTGGGACACTTGTAAGCTTCCTCCTACACCCCTAAACACCTGGCTTCACCTCCTTTGAGTTCTCCAACTATAAATAGGTGATCAAATTCACCATTTGAACTTGTCACACCCCGACCAGCAGCGGAATAAGAGTCGGGGCATAATTGGGTTATCACCAAAGCTCATGATATTTACTAATATGTTTCATATTTATTAAGGTCAAAGTTACATTTCCAAATATCCAAACATGTCCATACAATACAAAGAAAATAAACCAAACATAACAATCCCAAACTCTAAATCATTTTATTCTTCTAGTCCAATCCTATGGGTTTCTGGCTGCAGCTGGTTCACCTGTATCATGTGTAAAAATGGGGGTTTTTGGGTCAACATAAGTTGGCGAGTGAACCTTGTTAGATAAACATTTGTTATTGATTTTCTTGTTGGTTTATCAATGAAAAATTGTGCATAATCATAAATGAGGAAATGTAAATAACCAAGCAGTAGCAATAGCAATCACAACTATAATATACAATAACACATGATAACATACATTAACATACCAACATCATACGATAAATAACATGAATGAAACTGTGCGATCAAGGCTCAATCAAACGGAGCCGATCGTATTGCATGTACTGAAAATGAAAAATGTCTGTGCGATCAAGGCTCAATCAAACGGAGCCGATCGTATGTGGGCACGCCAGGTTCACGCTCATAGTGTAATGGGGAACATGCTCAACGCTCATAATGTAATGGGGAGCGGCGGCCTATGAAAATGCATGTACTGAAAATAATAAATTGCATCTAACGATAACCACACAACAGTTGAAACAAACTGAATACACATGTTCATGATATGATGTATGCACAATGATTTAAATATAATATATAGCAAGACACATGATACACCACAAAACGTGATTAAAACGGGGAATTTGTAAGATTCACTCACATTGGGTGCGTTGGATTGGAGATGGTGAGATGCGCACGAATTGGATGAGCGGAACAACGAGAAATAACTAACCTAAATAATAACGGAAAATATAGTAAATGAATGGATTTTATTAAGGATTTTAATGGAATTTTTAGGTATATTTTTGTGAGTTTAAGGCTTTAAAAATACTATTTTTAAGTATTTTTAATTGATTTTTAAATTAAATTAAATAAATAAAAATATAAAAAAAAATTGTTTATTTTTGCGTTGACCGTTGACTTGTTGACCTGTTGACCGGTTCGGTCAGTGTGCAAGTATGCGCTGGGTGAGACTCGAACCCGAGACCTCCCGTACGCGTGCACGCAGCTCTACCAACTGAGCTACGTGTCTAACCCGAAATAATCTTGTTTTTAATTATATTTATATACTAATTCGATTTATTCAAAATTCATTTGTTTTTAGAAAAAGATTTTAAATCATCGAATCGGTGCCGTTAACCAGACTCGAACGCGTGACGTGCGACTTAGTGTTACACACAGTCCACCGCTGGACTGTGTGTCTAACCTGGTTAATATCTTGGTTTTTATTATACTTAACAACTAACGGGGTTAACCCGGTTCAGCTTTAATCAAAAAGGCATTTTATTACTTAGAGAGTAAAGCTGGGACAGGATTCGAACTCGCGCCGTATGTGTATATGTTTGCACACAGTCCACCGCTGGACTGTGTGTCTAACCCGTTCATTATATCGATTTTTATTAGTCTTATGTTATACTGCGTCTTCGTCTTCTTCGTTAATTTTACCCAGAAAACCAAGTCCAACTGTTTTTGACTGATTCATGTCATATTCGATTTTCAAACATTATAAGTAGTTTAAAGGTAAAGAATGGAGAGAGTTTGGGGAAAAAGACGTACCGATCAGTGTTGTTCACAGAATTCCGGCAGAGGTCCGTCGGTTCTGGAAGTGAACTCTGGCTGTTAAAATCAATTAACAGTTTTGTTCGATTATTTGTGAAGTTGAGGCACTTAATCAAAGTTTAACAGAAGTTTGAAAGGTCATACCAGTTGTCGGTGTGTTTCCGGAAGTTTCAGAAGTTTTCCGGCGAAGGTAGGATTTTCGACAAACGTTGACTAGGATTGATTCTGATGGCGGAGTTGTGTTAGTGACCGATTAATCACATGATTGAAACAGGAAGAGTCGAAGGAATTACCGTGTGGATGTGAGTCTCGGTTTTCCGGCGACTTGCAGAATTTTTCCGGCAAGTTAATTTAAGCTTCTCCGGTGGACTGTAAGGTTGCGGAAATGCAATTGAAGGTCTTGCAGAGTATTTTGAGTCGCAGGAGAGGTCTAAGATTGAAGTAATCCGAGAATTGAAAGTTTTCGGTTATTAAACCGATTCACTTCCGAATTCAAGTTACATTCACGGCAGCATTGATTGGAATCATCAGTTTATCGGTTATACTCGTTGAATCGCGAGTATCCAGATCGTCTTTTAGTGTTTGATAACCGATTTCAGTTACAATTGGTGTAATCGATTGATTTACCTTAGTCCATAAAATCTATTTGTTTCCTAAAGATGACAGAAAACAAACAAGTGGCGAAGTGGTTAAACGTGTGAGTGTTAAGTCTTTGAAATTATAATTCGGCTGACCGGGTTCGAGTCCCGGCAGCAACATGTTATTTTTATTTATTTTGTTTTCACTTTTTATCAAAAATAATTTTTATAGTTTAGTTTGTTTATTAATTATGTATCATTAAAAATCAAAATAACCATAAATACACAACGTGACATTTATAACTTGATATTCGATTACAAAACGGAGCGGGTTTTGGAAACCCGTTTTTGACAAATGTTACAGAACTTGCACCTTTCTAAATCATAACTCTTGTCCCTCCTCTAGAAGTTCCTAGCTAAAAGTAGCATCCAATATAGTTCTTTTGCACCTTAGGAATCACTGGTAAGTGTTCCTTCCTTGTGTATTTTCGTTTATAGCCTTTTATAGCCAAAAGTCAAGCGTTTTACGAAGAATGCTTTGACTTTCGGTTAAGACCATTATGGTCCAGCTATTGTTTGAAATGAACATGGCTAAGTGATCGTAATAAGGTAGGTGTTAATCCCTATAAAGAGCACCTCCTGAAGATCACATTTGCTAGACCAATTGACGGGTCAAAGTTAAGTTATTAAAAGTCAAACAAGCCATTTTCAGAAAAAAACATAAATTGATCTTATATATGTTATGAAACCTGTTTTGACACTTAAACAAGTTGGTAACAATTATTAGAACATGTAAGAATATGTTCGGCTCGTCAATTTCAGTTCTAGGGTCGGTTCGCAACCGAAAGTCGCGAAGTTTGACTTCTGTTTTGAATTTCGATTCTGACCCGATTTAGATTAGTTACCTACTGATCATAATCAGAATCCAAGTTATGCGCAAGTTCCATAATTATGCCATGTTTGACCAAAATGCTTTTTTTTGCATAAAACAAGGTTTTAAATGGTAATGAACTTGAAAATGAGTTTTCTACTGATGTAATATTATAAGTAGGATTATTTGGGATGTTAAACCAAGTTATAAACTGAGTTTTCAAACAGGTCCTTAAACTATGTCGATAAATGACGATTTTAGCCCTTGTGGCTTATAAAATAGTTTTAATCAAATATTTTCAAGGTAAATCATTTACCTAATGATATGTTATATTAATTAACATATTTAAAACATTTTAATCTGACCTTAACATCAGTTTTCATAAATATCGCACAAAGACGTCATTTTACGACATAAGCGCCGTTTCGGCGCATAGTATGGTTTTAAAACCATATTATTGACCAAGACTTGATACCTACTGATTTTAAAACTTATTCTAAACATTTTTATAGTAGGTACACGTTATAAACTCAGAATCCCAAATAATTTATAAACTATGTGTAAAACGACCAAAATGCCCCTTCGGTGCATAGTTTGTTAAAAAAAGGTAAATTACACATATAATTAGTATCCTACTGATATTATATCATAAATAAAGTATTTTTCCTGAATACTTATAATTATAACATTAAATTATATTCAAGTTCCTTTTATATAGTATGAAATTACCAAAATACCCTTATGATGCATAGTTTCATTTTAAAATCTTAACGGGCATATAAGTTGATATCTACTGATATGTTAACTTATTTAAAATATAATGGCATATAGAACGTGTCCATGACTTATCGGCTACCCATTTTCGCTTATAAGCATACGGTTGATTATACATAACTAGTTTACGGAATTTAACCAAAACGGGTTTAACCTTATCATTTTAATCTCAAAATTCAGAATGTTAATTGTTTACCCATATTATGCAAGTCAAATTACTTGTCGGGTTTAAACTACATTCTATCCGATCATCGTTTAATCAAGCGTTATACGTTTTGATCATGTACACTACTCGGTCTAAGTCTATAACTTAAATAAAGACCGATGGTATTTAATCGGTTAGCTTATGCCATAATCCAGACTAGAGCCTTGCCGATAAATGCTATCTGCACTTAGTACTTTTGTATACGGCTAAGTTATTGAATTTTAAAAGAAGACTAGCTCAGGTAAATACTCTCGATTTATTTTCCCTATACGGGCTTGGGATACGGTAAACTATTACCGCTTGGTCAGAAATGGGATCAATTGAATGCCGGATTGTGGCTAGTAAATCCGCATATTCTGTTTTAATCAGTTTTGTTTGATAACTTAAACATCGGGGGTTAAATTACCGTGTCCTGGACATCCTCGGCTCATTAGATTAGTTAATGGCCACGACCTTAGCGCGGGGTGTAGGCATACACCTGACAGACGCTCAAATGCAAATTACCCAAGACGTTGGGTATAACTCCTCTATGAGTTCTAAGTGGTGTGTATTTAATCATATCTCGATCTCTGTACTGGGCCCTGTATGTATGGACAAACATGTGAATCTGTTAACAAGGTTACAAAGTAACTTTCCCAAGTTATAAAAGATTTTGTGCCCTGTGCACTTAAAAATCATTTTAAAATGTTTTCAAAATGAGTCAGTTGGGTGTATTTACCAGCGAAAGCTGACGTATCGTCCAAAAGCTAACTGTAGGTACAATACGAAATAGGCCGGAAGCTGCTCGGTAGTGAATAAGAGGATCTTGCAAATCCTTAGATCTGCCCTAAAGTCTGTTTTATATTCTTTCTTATACATTTTAATGATCCGCCTGTGGATCTTCTATTACGAGCCTGTATATTATTTTATTTTGAACATTCGGTTTGTAATAGTAATTTTACTCCAAGACTTCCGCTGTGCCATGTTTAATTGACTATGATGTTATCAACTGACGTAACAATACTCCCCACCTGGACCCACCGGTGTATGGATTTGGGTTGGAAATTCGGGATGTGACATTTTTAAAGAGTTATCCTTTGAGCTTCTAGTTCACTTTTATTTTGAGGATCAATTATAACTCATAGTAACTCATTATTTACCAATTGCCTTTTTATCTCCCCTGTTGGGAATGTTGATTAACATCATTAAATGAAAATCAATAAACTGAGCCGTTAATAAATCCTTTAGTAACATCACTATATATTCCTAACCAACTTTGAGGTCCCATTGTTGTGCGTTGTGGTGGATTATTTTCAATATATTTCACAACCAAATATATTAGAAGGGACATATTGGGTTACTGACCAAAACCAACCGTCACGGGGAGAAAAGAACTACAACTTCATTGGCTCGATGTGAATTAATGATGCATGTAAAATAATATGTTCATAATATGAACTTCTACTTTCATGATCATTGGTTTTTGCAACCAATTGTAGACGTTAAATGATCATCTCAAGAAAAACACGTATTTCAATGATTATTTATAACTTGGGAATCAAATTTGCCATTACAACCGAAATAAATATGCCAATCTGAAATAATATGCTTGATATCACATCAGCTAAGCCGTCATCACACAAACTTTAGGTTGTGGATTTGATAACCATTTAGACGATGCATCGATTTAAAAAAAAAACTAAATGATATCGTGTTGGGATGTTCATATCCTCTAACCATTTCCAGAATATTTAGGGAAATACACCCACCTTTTTATGGAAAATATATAATTTCCCTTGAGAGTAAACATTATATGTATAATAATCAAGAAGAATCTTCTGGTTCTTCAATAATTTCACATCATCATTGACTCGATGTGGTTTAACGAGTCATGCCAATTAATTAAATAATTATGAACCATAAACTTCTGGTTTATGATCGTATATGTATTACTTGTTCATATGTAATATAAAACGTATAATACGACAGAATATATCATAACTTCAAAGTTCAAACCATCTTGTTATATAACACTCCTTAGTTTACCACTTTTGGTGGTCCATATCATTATTAAGATGACCGTCATATTCTAAATGGTCGATTTTATAATTACAATTTTCTCAATTGTGTCCATGATCACTACCTTTACAATGTGTTATTGCATATTCCGTGTGTCCTCCACTGTGCGAATAGGCTAGATAGAACGTGTGTTGAATATTGTATAGATGAGATACGAACACATGACTTAAGAGCGAATGAGAGAGGTGTGCATATGTTACTTCGTACGAAGGTAACTACTTCGTACGAATGTAAAATGCTCAGTTCGCACGAGGGAACACTTCTATATATAGTGTTGTGTGTTCGTCAGTTGTTAAGTTTTGGAGTTCCCAGAGGGGAAATGCTGTAATTTCTCCAGCTTGTAAAGATGTATACTCTTTCGATATGAATGAATCATTCGACTTCCGATGCTGCTCTGTTCTTAATAACATTCTACCGAATTAACTCTATTCTACCCAGACTTTCGTCTAATCCTGCCGTTTCCTGGACTTTCACAACGAACAATATGTAATCAAATTCGCTTAAGGGAATGGAGTAGAACCAAAACAAGTTTCATAGCTTTTTATTCTTTACTTGGTCACACACATAGAAAATCATTTCAATCTTTTCATACTCTCTTATTGATATTGCTACTTCAAGAACATATAACGATATTGCTACTTCAAGAGCATATCTCTGATATGACAAAGGACAAACTTTTATCCATGTTTTTCTTTTATAACTTGATAATGAGATTTAGAGAATATAATAGTTGAAGTGACATATCTAAACATGTTTATTCTTTTCATGGAAAGTGCTAATTAAAGCAATCAACTTTAACCTTTGAGTTGCTTCATCCAATAACATTTTTTAAATACTTAGAAAAAAGCATATAATTACAATAGTGATAATCTTTCAATTAAAAACATTAGATATCATTTTCTATTTTTATCAAATATCAAGCACATGACTTTCACCGTATTATTGTTTCACAAGTGACAAATTAATTTATAACGGGAGAACACCATAAATTATACATGTTGAATAATAGACTACAGTTCTATATGCATGCATATATTTTAACTAATTTTTTCACCCAAAGCAATCAAAAAGATATATTAACATTTAACCTAAAGTTTCATATCTTTTTTTATAAAACAAAATGAAACCTTAATTTTTTAGTTAAACCAAATGCATAAAACTTTATAAGCCAAAAAAATAACATAAATGCTATAATAAAAAGTGATTTCAAAACTAAAGACATTATAGATATTAAAATGTAACTTTACTTGTAAATCCCACATATTTTCTAGAATAAAAAAATTGTCACCAATAAGACATTACATTATAACATGTCTATTTTATAAAAGTAGTTATAATAAATATTTATGAAATAATCGTTTTCTTCACTTATAAGCAAATATTTTTAATTAACCTATCAAGCCATAACCAATCACATGCATATTTTTTATAAACTATTAATTTGTCACTCTAACTTGAAACATAAATACATACCAAAACCACGATAACGTTGCTACAATCTCCATTCGTAGATATTCTATTTTAATTGCTACAACAATTTTTTTAAATTGTAAAGAAAAAATTACATGCAAGTTCAAAGTAAGATGTTTAACTATGAAAAGGATCAAACATGAATTAAACATAATAAAACAACTAAGTCGGCGTAAATATAAAATATCATATTGAGCTAGCAAGAAATAAAGTATTGAAACATTACTAGTAGAAAAGCCAACGGGATGAAGTCGTAGTTGCCACACAAGCATGTATCTAGGCATAGTCGAACTTATGCACGTGTAGACCTGAAAAACTAGTAACTAAATCACAATGTGGTAGGCTCAAAGTGGTTCTTCCATATCAAATATAAATCGGATGGGTCAATGATCGATACATAGCTCGTCTAGTTGCTTAGGGGTTTAGCCAAATGCATGGCTTAGACTATTCGCACACTTTTAGTCCAGTGGTTAAAGCATCCACCATCCGTAATGTTCTCTCCTTGGTCGTTATCGACAACTGGAAGCTACACCAATAATGCTTTCCTGCATGGCCATCTCAACGAACAAGTCTTTATGGAACAATCACCTGGCTTCACAAATCCTCATTTTTCAGATCATGTTTGCCTTTTAAAAAAGGCTCTATATATCCTCAAACAGGCTCCATGTGTTTGGTTTTACTGGCTAAGCACCTTTTTACTTCATAGTGGTTTCACATGCAGCAGTGCGGACCCCTCTTTGTTTGTCTACAATTGTAACTCATATCTTATGTATCTTCTTATTTATGTTAATAACTTAATCTTAACAGGTAATCAAAATACGGTGATGACGACTTTTATCAACAAGCTTCATAATGCATTTGCCATCAAAGATCTTGGTAATCTCAATTACTTTCTTGGCCTTGAACTACACGCTCTTCCACCAGATCGCTCAACCATACTTTGTGATAACAGGAGTGTGTTGTTTCTCACCCAGAATCATGTGTCTCATAAACGAGCCAAGCACATTGATCTAGACTATCATTTTATTCGTGAACTTGTAGCCTCCAACAAACTTCATACTCGTTTTGTGCCAACCAAGCTCCAAGTTGCGGACATTTTCACAAAAAACCTCCCTTGGCCTCAGTTTGAGTTCTTTCGGATCGCCTTGGTCTTCGCCCACCTCCGTTCTGATTGAAGAGGGATAATAAACAATTATAACTTTTAGTTATGTATTAATTAAGTAACTTTTTAGTTTCCCATATTCTTGTATATATCATTGTTGTATTCTCAGTGTTTCGTCATAGAAAAATATAATCCATCACAACAGGCAAGGGATGGGGAGGTGCAAAAGCTTTTGAAGAAAGTTTTAGCAACTAAGGTTAAAGGCTCAACGAAAGCTTTACCAAGACATTCTTTTATGAACTATCACATGTAAGGATCAACTCCACCAAATGAGATTCTCCTCCCCTATTAGTTTTAATCCTAAAAGAAGTAAGTATGAATGAAGATGAAGATAAAACGGTGAATCGTAAAAGAGTCTAAATATATGTTTATTTTATTTTATAAGTTAAAAGGGTAAGGTTTATTTGTTTACTTAATATCGGGTATTTTGTTGAGCAAGTTGGTTTTTTAGTATAAATAGATGGTTAAGCTAGGGGTATTTATTTTCTAGGCCCTAACTAAGATGGTGTTTGAGACTTAATTTAGAAATTACTTATTAACTTATTGACTTTTTCAAAAAGACAATAAGTTAAAAAAAGTGTTTGACAATCATAAAATTATTTTTTATTTTGGCTTTTTAAGAAATAAAAAAGTTGTTTCTTTCAAAAGCCACAAAAACCTTAAACGCCTGTTGTCTTTTTGAACAAAAAATTATCAATCTAACATCACCCTTTAAAATAATAACTAAATATGAGAATTTATCATATCTATTTTTGTCATTTTATTTTTCCCAACACAAAAGCTAATCCAAACATTTTTTGTTTAAAAAAACTTATTTAAAAAAAGTCATAAGTTAATAAACACTTTAAAAAAACAGTTTTAGAGTTAAATAAGCAATCTGAAGATCCTCCACTAATCATAGGCTCGTATTGTGGGTTATTGCAATCAGCAGGTGACTGAGCATCAACAGGGAAAGAAAGAAAGTTCAACCACAAATTTAGACGCAAAGTAAGCAAGAAAGCAAGGCAGAGAACGTGATTGTACCAATGGTTAAGGTTCGGTACCTAGGAGCCGATTTAGTTCATTAAGCATGTCTATGCATTCCGAGGAGTGGGCCGGTGATCTTAACGAAGAAAGAGAACATACCCGTGAATGATTTTGTAGGTAAGCTGAACAACACAGGAGCCAATTTTAGAAGTCTTGATTCTTATATTAAAGATAAAGTAATTGTAAGGAAATTGCTTAACTCGGTTTCAAAGAAGTTTCTACAAATCGTGACATTTATCGAACAACATTCAGAATCTAACAAAATTCCATTTTTAGGAAGTAGTGGGAATGACAAAAGCGTATGAAGGACATCTCAAAAGTTATGATAAATCGGAAGAAAATAGTCAAAGTGACCTTTTATTGCCACGTTAGAATAATCAGAGGGTTGATCATCTTGAGATTGGCATTATGGAAAGGCATGAGGTGTTGGCAATCTAACCCGTGGTAAGGGGCCAAGGGCGAGATTTTGGCTGAGGAGAAAGAGGATGTGCAGTGGCGGATCTAGAAAATATTCGTAGGAGTAAGGTTTTATAAAAAAGGGTAACGAAATCAAAAAAACATCAAAAAGTCAAATTTTTTTCAAAATTTATACTACAGCTGGAGCGCCAAGGGGTGGCAGACGCTACCCCTCCCCTAAGGTAGGTCCGCCCCTGAAGATGCGGAAGAGGTTTGGGAAACACAAACACAAAAGCGAGTTCAGGTGCTATAAATTTGACGAACATGGTAACTTTGGATAAGAGTGCACCAAGTGGAAAAATAAGAAGGAACCAGATCATCTTGTTCAATATGATGACGACCTATTGTTGTGAAGAACAAACAAATCAGGTTTCAAGGTTAAGGGCGCATGTTAGTTTTCTTTGTAAAAGGGTTGGTTTTTAAAGAAAAAGGAAGATGAAGAGGTGAATGGTAAAAGAGTCTAAATATAATTTCATTTTATCTAGTATATTTATCGTTTATTTTATATGTTTATTTCGTATGGTAAAGTTTATCAATTTTCCAAATATTAGGTGTTTTGGTGAGCAAATTGGATTTTTAGTATAAATGAATGCAATGGAAATTTATTTTATAGCAACGAGTCTTAGCAAGTTTATTATTTTAATATAATAGTGTCGTAGTGGTCTATATATATATATTGTGGGTTTTCTTTTTTATTTTCTATTCATCGTGTGTGCATTGAATTGGAGCCAACATCCCCAACATAGCTAGATAATTTGTTATTTATGATGCATATTTTGTATATTTTTACATAACTTGATTGAAATAATTTCTTTTATCTACAATATTTGTACAGAGGTCAAATGACAAAAGATTTTTTTTAAAAGAAAAAAAAAGAAGTTTTAATCAATAAAAATGCTTTATTTTACTTTATTTAGTGTTTTTATTTAATTTTAATGTAAGGGAAACTTCCATAGATCATTAATTTCTAGTCTTTCTCTTCAATAGCTAGTTACATTAAATTTGTAAATTATTTTCAAAAAATATATTTTTTTTTTCAAAAAATAAAGAAAAGTAATTTAGAGTGTAGGACAAAATATTTGTTATGTAAGATAAATTACGAGTTGTATAGGATAAATTTAAATATTTGTAGGAAAATTTCAAAATGTGTAGGATAACTTTTTACATGAGTAACCAAAAAATAAGATGAAAGAAAAACTATTTAATATTGTATAATTATACCTTTTTATTTTTATTTTGAAATAATTTTTTTTTCTCAAATAAAACTCTCCCTGATTGTATATTATTACATATAACTTGATTGAAATAATTTCTTTTATCTACAATATTTTTTATTTATTTGAAATGGTTCTTTCTTCTTCTTTTTTTCCTTCGCATTTGCATGAACTGGTCTTTTTTTTTTTGAATAACTGATGGACAAGCTTGTCGCTAATCCTTAGGCCAAAGTTTCATCACCGATCCACTGGTCAAAATTCAATAGTAAAAAGTTATCTCCAATCCATCAATGATACAATGACAATGATCAGAACATTGTCTTGGTTGATGATCAGTCAATGATGTGTGAATATGGGGGTTGACCACTTATGAATGATTAATTGCTGAACTAGTAAGAGTAGTTTAAACCATTAAGTACTAAATCAGTAAGAGATCTGAACCATTAAGAGTCAGTATAATGCATAACCGTTCAGAGACAAATGTCTGACCAATTCAAATTAGAGGTTTTAACCATTTAGACTCAGTATAATGCTTAATCATTCAGAGACAAATGTCTGAACCATTCAAACATTGCTCACGAAACAAATAGTCTGAACAATTAAGTGTTGAACAAGTAAGAGAGAGGCATGAACCATTAAGAGCCTCATTTAGAGGTAAACAAAAAGTCCCTATGTGAACTCTTGTAATGATTGTCGGTACTCCGTTGGTTAAGTCTCTTTACCCACACTTCTTACCCATCAAACCTTCACGACAGACATATACGACCTTAACCAAGGGGCCCCCGATGGATACGCCAGTTGATGAAGGTCCACTGATTAGAAGTAATCATAAACCTTAAATATATAATTTATGTTATTAATATTCTTTTTTAAACAGAGTAGCAAGTCAAAACGGGTAGGTGGAATGTCTATTGGTTGTAATCAACTTCTGAAAATGTGTATCAGTGGGTTGATTCGTTGATTGTAATTTGTAAGTGAGTCCTAATCCAAGACATTCTGAACTTCAAAATATAATTCCTCAATCTAAAAATTGAGTGGGTTAATACTTTAATGTTAGTGCAAGCCAAACACAACACAGATATAAAATTTCTAATATTTCTTTACAATAGGGGTAAGACCTCGGTATAAGTTCACTTTTAATAACTATTAAAAATAAAAATGTATAAATTTTAAAATAATCATGACTTATTATTTATATTTGATACATGCAGATATAACACTGGTTTACATTAATTAACAATTTATTTCATACAAATTATTAAGAGTATGGGTGTGGGGGTGAGGATTGGGTTGAGGACATTATTTGACATGCGGCATATATGGGCTTTATCAGTCTATATCCAAAAAAGTGAGGTGTAGAGGGGGCGTGGCTAGACGGCATTGGGGTGTCAAGTGGCACCTATTTTTTTGTTTTTTTATATTAATCATAGAATTTAATAAATTAATTTTAAAAACACCTATTTTATTTATATTAAATAACTAAAATAAAAAAATACATTACATCACCAAAAATAAAATCAATCATATTTTCATATTCAATGTAGTCGAATCTAAGAAGTGTCGAAACATGTTCTACCAAATCAGCTCGAAGATTTGAATTTTTTTGTCTTGACTCGATTAGATTTTGATTTTGCGTTCTCTGTTCGTCACTAATATCTTTGTTATTTGATTCGGTCTCCTCTGGATAATATTTAACTATTGCACGGCCTTCATCCTCTAAAATTATGTTGTGTAGAATGATGCACGCGTACATCACGTTTCTTATTTGATCTTTTTCATACAATCGACAAGGCATGCTCAAAATGCGCCACATATTCTACAAAACACCAAATGCTCGCTCGACGTCTTTGCGTGCCGCCATCTGAACTTTGTTGAACTTTACTCTTTTAGGATCTAGGGTTACATCTCTTAAAAATGATTTCACAAAAACATCCAACTCATGGTAAATTCCATCAACAAGATAGTACCGATACTGGTATTCAACATCGTTTACAAAAACTGTTCCTTTAGGTCCAACACCATTTACTAGATTATTGAAAAGGGGCGAGTGATGAATACTGTTTATATCGTTATGTGAATCGGGTGTAACATCCGTCAAAAACGGATTTATCAAACCCGCTCCGTTTATCAACCGAACAGTCAGTTAAAATTTTCGTTGCGAATTAAATGCCCAAAATAATTTTAAACGATACGTAATCAATTATTATGCGGGGATATGTATTTAGTTTTTGAAAATCTGTCAAAAATAACAAAATAAAAATGTTTTACTCATGCCGGGTTTCGAACTCGGGTCTGTACCGGTTCAAACCAACAACTTATCACCTAGCCAAACAACCGCTCCGCCACTTTGATTTTCTGTTAACACAAGGAAACATTTAATTCAAATATTCAAGTTCCGAAGTTGAATTCAATCAATTTTTCCGCCCAATTAGCAGTCGTCGGAAATCCCGACGACTTCGCCGTTTAATTACATTTCCGCTCATAATAACCGAAGACTTAACTCCCTCGACGGTTATAACCGACGTATGAACCCGCGACATCAGCTGTAACCGCCGGAGAACGGCTGACTTCGAATTGAGACCGAATTCAGACCCCATTCATCTCAATACTACCCTATAAATACACCCACAACTCGCCAGAAACCTTTCACACTCAAATCGCACCTTTTCTCGGCGAAAAATCACTCGCCGGAAATATTTGATACATCGCCTGAAAACCGTATTATTAGTCTCCGAGCTTTACTGAAACCCCTAAACTTTTACCGAAGTCACCCACAACCTTTGTAACCTTTCGGAAGACTCTCTGCTGCAAGACACTCGTCGCCGGAAAAAGATTGCTGTCGCCGGAGTTCTGCCGGAAAACAGAGGAGAAACAACCGGTATTTTTCACGCCTAATTCTTTTCCTTTTTACTTCTATCTCGACTGTAATTGATCATAAAACGCTAAAGAAATTTGAATCAACATTTCGAATCAATCAGTCGTCACTTCCGGTGGAAACCAGTGAAGAAGACGACGTTTGTGTAATGGTTAAGTATAATTAAAATCAACTTATTAATCGGGTTAGACACACAGTCCAGCGGTGGACTGTGTGCACATATAACGCAAATGTCTCGAGTTCGATTCCGGTTTCACACACGCTGCCTTAATAAAAACCATTTTTTTTTGTTTACTGAACCGGAGTCGCCTTAGATATATGTTAAGTATATTAATAATCGGAATAATAACCAAGTTAAACACACAGTCCAGCGGTGGACTGTGTGTATGTTTAATCGCACGTCACAAGTTCGAGTCCGGTCTCCTACATCGACCCGGACAATTATTAACTTTTTAAATAGAGTCAGAAATGAAAGCAGATAATTTGTATTTAAGTATAATAAAAGTGGAAATATATAACATGTTAAACACACAGTCCAGCGGTGGACTGTGTGTTAGATTAAACCACAGGTCCCGGGTTCGAGACCTGTGGAGTGCATGTCCGAGTCGCTTAAACTGTTTTTAAAATAAAAATGATTTTCGGTTTAAACTAATTAATATATATATAATTAAAATCAGATTTATAACGGGTTAGACACGTAGCTCAGTTGGTAGAGCTGCGTGCACGCGTACGGGAGGTCTCGGGTTCGAGCCT
Organism: Scalesia atractyloides; assembly: GCA_947069175.1. Classification (NCBI taxonomy): domain Eukaryota; kingdom Viridiplantae; phylum Streptophyta; class Magnoliopsida; order Asterales; family Asteraceae; genus Scalesia; species Scalesia atractyloides. The sequence continues at coordinate 13,069,548 of CAMTDV010000116.1, read as the reverse complement.
CACCCAGCGCACAATAATATGCCTTCCGAACCGGTCAACGTCAGTCAAAGTCAAACGGTCAAAGTCAACTGTAGCAAAAATAAAATATTTTTTTATTATTTTTATTTAATTATTTTAATTAAAAATCAATTAAATATACTTAAAAATAAAATTTTTAAGGTTAGAAAATAGCCTCAAACTCACAAAAATACACCCAACAATCCTATTAAAATAGATTAATAAAATCCGTTTACTTACCAAACCATAATGCGATTTATCTAGGTTAATTTCACTCGTGGTTAACACCATTTCGCGTGCATTCAACCTCATCAACCGAACGCACCCAATGTGAGTGAATTCTTACAAACTCCCCTTTTTATTCATGTTTTGGGGTGTATCATGTGTCGCTTAAACTAATTCTCTTATGCAAATTCGTGCTATACCATTCTATGAACTAAATTAGAATGTAACTATTATTGTTTGTGATGTATTACATATTGTCAAAGTTGTATGCAAATTATTTAGGCCCATCAGTTCCTCGTGGGAGACGAGAACAACGCGTGCCTCAAAACTCATACATTAGGCCCATCAGTTCGTAAGAACAACGCGTGCCTCAAAACTCATTCATTAGGCCCATCAGTTCCTCGTGGGAGACGAGTCGAACAACGCGTGCCTCAAAACAATTATTTGGTGTTTGTGTGTTCAATATTCAATATTATGTGTTGTGTGAATAAATTTACATCTACATTTACTCATATTTGGTATGCACCTTATTTATAATCAATTGGATAAACTTGTTCAAATGTTTTCCATAGGATTCACTCGCCAACATTATGTTGATCCAAAAAAACATTTTTACACATGATACAGGTGAACAGGTTGAAGCAAGGAAAACATAGGATATGCCTTAGAAGAGAACCAAGAAGCTTAGATTGATAGTTAGAATATGTTGTATCATTTATTGTAAATTTCCATTAAATTGTATTAATGAATATGAAACATATAATAAATGTCATGAGCTTTGATGATAACCCAATTATGCCCCGATCACCTTTTCCGCTGCGGGTCGGGGTGTGACATCGGGCATACCAAAGAATGCATGCCACTGTTGAATAATAATATTTTCGCCCCGTCGTCCGATGAGGATGACAAATCATAACAATCAGACGAATCGCTTGAACTTGAAGAATTCATTGTATATCTTTGTTTGGTGATGGAAGTGGTTTTTGAATATTTTGATGGTAAAATTTAGTAAGGATTGTTTAATTTATATAGAAAATAAGTAAAAGATTTTTTTTAAATAGCCGTTGGCCAACGGCTAGCCCAACGATCCTATGTCCCAGCCAATCCCAGCCATCCACATCATCTCCCCCCACCCCATGCCAGACTTCAAGCCACGCCAACGGGACAACGCCGTGGCCAACACTAGCCCGGTGTAGCTTAGTTGGCGTTGCTTGGCTTCCCCCGCCCCAACCCACGCTCCACACCCCGCGGTCTAAAGTGTAGAAACTAAATCATTTCCTCATTATCTCATTGAATGTCTCATGCCCCTTTACCCCTTTCTTGGACTCTATGATCAGAGTTTATTCTTGCTATTGTCTCTCTTAAATCACCCATCATGGTTGGTAAATCAAGGTGACCACTAGGAAACATAATCACCCATCATGGTTGGTAAATCAGATGTGGCCTCCGTTCTAGTTGGTGGAGGTGTTGAGCGTGTGCTTGCAACTAGTTGTGCCTTGAGCATAGCCAAAGCTGTAGAATTGAACACAAATCTTTTTGTACTAAGCTTTTTGGTGGTCAATAACTTGGAAGATGCAGAGCAATCTAAGCAAGGATTGTTGGGAAAGATCTTAGAAGTGTCACACCCCGGATTTCTAACTCAAATCCATACACCGGTGGAGCCGGGTAGGGAGTATCGTGACGTCAGTTGATAACATCATTGTCAATTAAACATGGCACAGCAGAAGTCTTGGAGTAAATTACTATTACAAACTAAATGTTTGGAAATACAAAATAATATACAGGGTAGTAATAGAAGATCCATAAGCGGATTATAAAATGTACAAAAAGAATATACACAGACTTTAAGGCAGATCTAAGGATTTGCAAGATCCTCTTAATCACTACCGAGCAGCTTCCAGCCTATTTTGTATTGTACCTACAGTTTAGTCTTTGGACGATACGTCAGCTTTCGCTGGTAAATACACCCAACTGACTTATTTTGAAATTATTTTAAAATGATTTTAAGTGCATAGGGCACAAAATCTTTTATAACTTGGGAAAGTTACTTTGTAACCTTGTTAACATATTCACATGTTTGTCCATACATACAGGGCCCAGTACAGAGACCGAGATATGATTAAATACACACCACTTAGAACTCACAGAGGAGTTATCCCCAACGTCTTGGGTAATTTGCATTTGAGCGTCTGTCAGGTGTATGCCTACACCCCACGCTAAGGTCATGGCCATTAACTAATGTAACGGGCCGAGGATATCCAGGACACGGTAATTTAACCCCCGATGTTTAAGTTATCAAACAAAACTGATTAAAACAGAATATGCGGATTTACTAGTCACAATCCGGCATTCGATTGATCCCATTTCTGACCAAGCGGTAATAATTTACCGTATCCCAAGCCTGTATAGGGAAAATAAGTTGAGAGTATTTACCTGAGCTAGTCTTCTTTTAGTTTTAATAACTCAGTCGTATACAAAAGCACTAAGTGCAGATAGTATTTACCGGCAAGGCTCTAGTCTGGATTATGGCATAAGCTAACCAATTAAATAATATCGATCTTTATTTAAGTCATAGACTTAGACCGAGTAGTGTACATGATCAAAACGTATAACGCTTGATTAAACGATGATTGGATAGAATGTAGTTTTAAACCCGACAAGTACTTTGACTTGCATAATATGGGTAAACTATAAACATTCTGGAATTTGAAACTTAAATGACAAGGTTAAACTCGTTTTGGTTAATTTTCGTAAAATAGTTACATATACTTAACCGTGCGCATATTAGTGATATCGGGTAACCGGATAAGTCATGGACCAGTTCTATATGCCATTATATTTTAAATAAGTTAAGATATCAGTAGGATATCAACTTGTATGTCCATTAAGGTTTTAAAACGGAACTATGCCTTATAAGGGCATTTCGGTAATTTCATACTGTATAAAAGGAACTTGAATATAATTTAACTTTATAACTATAAGTATTCTAGAAAAATAACTTATTTATGATATTATATCAGTAGGATATCAATTATATGTGTAATTTATCTTTTATGACCAAACTATGCACCGAAGGGGCATTTTGGTCATTTTACACAAAGTTTATAATTTATTTGGGATTCTGAGTTTATAACATGTACCTACTATAAATATGTTTAAAATAAGTTTTAAAATCAGTAGGTAACAAGTCTTGGTCAATTAATATGGTTTAAAACCATACTATGCGCCGAAACGGCGCTTATGTCGTAAAATGATGTTTTATATGATGTTTAATGAAAACTGACATTAGGGTCAGATTAAAATGTCTTAGATATCTTATTTAATATAACATATCAGTAGGTAAAATATTTACCTTGAAAAGATTTGATTAAAACTATTTTATGAGCCACAAGGGCTAAAATCGTCATTTATCGAGTATAAGGACATGCTTGAAAACTCAGTTTATAACTTGGTTTAACATCCCAAATAATCCTACTTATAATATTACATCAGTAGGAAACTTATTTTAAAGTTCATTATCATTAAAACCTTTTTTATGCAAAAAAGGCATTTTTGTCAAAAATGGCATAATTGCGGAACTTGCGCATAAACTTGGATTCTGATTATGATCATGTAATATAACCTCAGAGGGTTATGATACATTATATTATGATCATAATGCAACTTTAGATCAGTAGGTAACTAATCTAAATCGGGTCAGAATCGAAAGTCAAAGCAGAAGTCAAACTTCGCGACTTTCGGTTGCGAACCGACCCTAGAGCTGAAATTGACGAGCCGAACATGTTCTTACATGTTCTAATAATTATTACCAACTTGTTTAAGTGTTAAAACAGGTTTCATAACATATATAAGATCAATTTATGATTTTTCTGAAAAATGGCATGGTTGAGTTTTTAATATCATAACTTTGACCCGTCAATTGGTCTAGCAAACATGATCTTCAAGAGGTGCCTTTATAGGGACTTACACCTACCTTATTCCGATCATTAGCCATGTTCGTTACGAACAATGGCTTGACCATAATGGTCTTAACCGAAAGTCAAAGCATTTTCCGTAAAACGCTTGACTTTTGGTTATAAAAGCCTATAAACGAAAATGCATAAGGAAGGAACACTTACCAGTGATTCCTAGGGTGCAAAAGAACTATGTTGGATGCTCCTTTCAGTTAGGAACTTCTAGAGGAGGGAGAAGAGTGTATGAATGAGAAAGGTGCAAGTTGAAATGGTGAACTTGAGGACCTATTTATAGTTGGAGAACTCAAAGGAGGTGATGCCAGGTGTTTAGGGGTGTAAGAGGGAGCTTACAAGTGTCCTAAAACGTGGCATAGCAGTTTGGGAATCTATAGTTTCGATTAAATGGTTTTTGGAGCTTTCTTTGGCAGTCAAGCAAAACTTTCTGCAGAAGAGACCTTCTCGCGCCCCGCGAGAGATCCAGGCCTGGTCTCTCGCGGTCCGTGACCGCCCTATGGCCATTTTCAAATTTTGACACTTTAACCCCCTTAACTTAATGAAGCTTCTAAAAACCTTCTAAAACACCCTTTTGGCATATTTAGCACTCCGTAGCCAATACTTGGCATACCCGGGATTATGCTCGAACATTGTTGAGCTCTCGGTTCGTCAAAAGGTTACTCAGAGGTATAAATTAATATCTTGACACTTTTAATCCCTCCATTATCCAACTTTCACATATTTAATCACTCTCGTCCAACAAACGGGACATATGAGAGTTAGGACTTCGCAAATGATCACTAAGAGGTTTATTATAAGCATGTTAACTCTGACGTCACTCAGAGGATGGGCATGTTGACATATCACTCACTCAGAGGCTGTTATTTACGCATGTTGACATTGGACCGTCACTCAGAGGCTCAGTTTGAGCATGTTGACGCCTTTAGTCCTTATTGGTCTTTAATAGACTATATTTAAATACAACACGTGTCACTATACTATTGGACACGATTTTACAGGGTGTTACAAGAAGCAACAAAACTTGGTGAAACAGGTTTTGGTGAACCTCTAGCCATTGTTGTCTATGCTTTCATAAACGTTTACAAAGTTTGTTCGTCAAAGATCTTGTGTGACACGCTCGAGGAAAGACCAATCCTACCACATGTGAAAATGTTCACCTGGAAAATGTATCTCGAGTTCAACTTGTTTATCCAAGACTTGAATAATAAAATCTCTAACGTATATAAAGTTGGCCTTAATAATTATTAACCAAGTTATAAGGATGAAGAAGACAAGTGCGTTATATATGTAATTACTAGAAAGTCGTATTTAGAGTCAAGAATGTATATGTTATTAGTTAATAGGTCATTATGTAAATTTAGAAATTAGAAACTAATTAGAGTAGAGATGTGATGATTTTGCCAATCGTCACGTCGGTCTCTAGAAATAGTTAATAGGTCATTATGCAGATTTAGAAATTAGAAACTGATTAGATTAGAGATGTGACGATTTTGCCAATCGTCACGTCGGTCTCTAGAAATAGGCATATAAACCAATCATGTATAAACAATCAAAGTGGACGAAAACCTACATCAGAAATCGATTTCTTTGTGTTTCAATCACGATAACATGGAAATAAGAATCCTCTTATCTACATATAACATTATCATAAAATGATACCATTAAAATTTACCTGAATTCCAATAACATAATTTCCTATTGAAGATTCGGCGGTGTAAGGCTTATCAGGCATCGACTCTCTCACTCTTTCATCATTTGGATTATGTAGAAAATCTTCAAGTGTTTGGTTGACTCTAGCTTTCCTATAATAGATTCCTTCATCGTTACACTCAATATGCAAGTTGTCCTTAACTTTTTCTGCAAAAGGATAGAATCTTGTTAGAGTTTCAGACAAAGACTTTTTCAGATGTTTTGATCTTTCGGTTACAACATTATCAACACTGGCCTTATCGGCATTAGGAAAAAAAAAAAGATTGAAGGGGTGTAGATATTGTACATAATTTGGTCTATAATAGAGAGGTTGAAGGTTCTTAGATGATGAGGAGTCAGAAATGATGGTTTGATGGTTTCTGTTGAAATTATTTCAAAATCTACCTTTCTAATATGGTTTCCAGTCTTATTACTATTCGGAAACCTACAAAGTTAGTAATAGATCACAACTTGTTGGCCCAAATGTAATTGATAACACCATAAGCAAATAAAGACCGCACAAAGTCAATTGACTAATACTGCCTCTTTCAATATTATTTAGAATGAAAATCATGCAATGACCCTAAACCCTAACAAAGCTTGATGAATAACTAAACTAAATCTAATCTTACTATAACTCAAACCCCTTTAAATAATTGATTAAAAAAACTAAGAGTAAAATGCCTGGATGCTCCCTGTGGTTTGGTAGAATAACACATATAGTCTCCAACTTTTGAAAATTACAGATATGCTCCCAGTGGTTTGCTCGGTTGTTACTCGGATAGTCCCTAAAGTGGATGGACGTTAGTTTTCTCAGTTAAGTGGATATGAAATGACAAATTTACACTTAATGATAAAAAACAAAAATAAAATAAAATAGAAATTGATTACGGCCACTCTTTTTAGATCTTTTTATTTATAAAACCCCACCACCACACTTAATCTTCAACCTCCATCCACCACCATCACCCTCCACCCACTGTGTCACCACCAAACCCTATTACGTTAACCATCATCCACCACTTAACACCACTCACCACCACCTACCTTTCACTTTCAAATATGACAAGCTACCTGCAAACAGCCAACCATCACGACCAGTTCACCTCCCGTCGATAACCAGTACAACCAACCCCATTCAAACTTACAACAATCCTCTCCACCATAACCATTGTCACTGCACTGTCTATAACTGCAACCTGTAACACAAAACAATCCTCTCCGTGCTCAAATCCCAAATCAAACAAAGCATTAATTCATACCAAGAGAAATCAAAACCGAATTTATAAACACGTACCTGATAAGCCCCCAAGCAAACTCGATGAAGCCGCCAAGCAAACTCGACCCAAATAAACTTAATGGCGATTCTTAGTGATGATGATGAAGCCCCCAATTAACTCGACCCAAATAAACACAATCATTGTTTTTATCCATCAAAACATGACCAACTTGAAGCTTAACAAGGGGAAACTCGGTGAAATCGGACGTCGTGGTGGTGGTTGTTTGATTATATGTGAAAGTGGACGACAGTGATAGGTGGTGTTTCTTCGCTAGAGATAAGACGGAGGTTGGTTATGATTGGATGACTGTTATTTGATCTGTTGGTGCAACAACATTGGATTAATTTCATTCGACGAAGATTTGTGGAACTAGGGCTTTTGAATTGAGATGATGAAGTTGACTGGATAATGATGATGATGACGATTGATCAAATTTATTATGGAAGAGTATGGGGAACAAATATATATATATATTTGTGTGTGTGTGTGTGTCTATAATTTAATATTTAATTAATTTATTTTGTTTATTATTAAGGGTAAATAAGTCATTCACAACTACTTAACTGAGAAAACTAACCTCCATCAAATATCGACACTATCCGAGTAACAAATGAGCAAACCACATCGAACTATATGTATTATTTTATCAAACCACAGGGAGTATCCGGACATTTTACTCAATAACTAATAAACCTATTCTAATTCAAATTCTTATTAAATAAATAAAATTTAATTCAAACCAACGCAATTTTATCTTCTACCCATATAAATTATCCTCAACCCATACCTAATTAGAATTAGTCCCCTCAAACCTATGCATGAGTTAGACAACAAAATTACCAAGGTTGCCATTATAAAGCAATTGGTATATAGAGTATTTTTTTTGAGTTTTTAAATAATAAAAAAACTTTTTTATTAATGTTCATTGGTTAATCGGTCCAAACACTCTGATCGGTTAAAGCGGTTATAAAATCCCCCCCCCAACGGTTTTCGTTATTGCTAGACGAATGTTGAAAAAAAGAGTTTTTTGCTAATATGGTGCTGTTTTGGAAAAGCTTTTCACAAGTAATGCCACGTTCAAAAATATTTCAAAAATAATGCTTTCTCTATTATGAATGACGATTTTACTTGGGAAGTAGGGTGTGACAGGAATGTTTAGGGAGTGTGTAAGCTTTCAATCATTGAATATGGTACAAAATCCATTGTGAATGGCGAGTTCTTACAAGATTCCAATCAAAATGGCGATTTCTGCATGTGTAGCATTTAAATAGTGATTTCTGGTACTTTCTAGTACACACTGCATTCACAATGGAGATTTCTGGTACACACTCCATTCATAATGGAGATTTCTGGTACACTCCATTAAGAATGGCGATTTATGCTAATTTATGTCATAGGTCTTCAGACTTTTGTTTTTTGAATGGGTTATATGTACACGTAAATAACAAAGCAGGATTTATTTTTATAAATGGTAGGAAATAAATGTTTTTTTATAAATTTTCCAATGAAAAACTGATATTCACTTTTATTTTTTGAAGCGGTAGGAAAAAACCTAAGATAACGCTATTGTCTTGTTTCAAATGACATGTTTCTGAGCTTTAAAATTGCAGGTTCCTTTGTACCCTAGCAGGTTCGGATTGCAAAATAATATTCTCCCTCCAAGTGAGTGTATCTTAATCCTAGAAGAACTCATTTATACAAAGGGAACTTGAAGATTACCTGTGGAGCCATAGTTATTTCCGTGTCTTATTTTTGTTTGTATTTACACTTTTATATAAGTGTGTGTGGTATTGTATTTTATTGTTTTGTAATAAAAGCGATCAAATCCCTACAATTTTATATAAGTGTGTGTAGTATGTTATTTATTCCATAGTTTGCTATTTTATACCGTGTTAAATGTTGAAAACAACACATAATTCCATAATACAAGTAAAATCCCAACAAACTTAGCCGAATGACAAGCAGACAAATAATACAACTAACAGCTTATTAAAACGAGGAATCTGAATCAGTTTCGTTATTGTAACCTTGATCGCATGGCTCGTCACTAACAACGGCGTCATCCGATAATGCATTTGAGTCGCGATCGCTGTTAATTGGTGGTTGCACATAGATTGGTAGATACACATGTATGCACCTATGGGGTGGATAACATTTGATGAGGGGCGGTTTGGTTTTGCACCTAAGGTGGTGGGTGAGTACGTTGTATGAAAGAACAACCAATATCACATTGCACGAGATGGGGACGGTTAGGGTATTGTTCAATGGAGGAACGGGTTGGACGATTTAGGTGTGGCGCCAGATAGGGCACAACATTTGGATGGGTTGGACGGTTAGGTTGTGTACCCAGATTGGGCAAAACATAAGGATGGTGAGTGTAACACCTCGTAAAATCGTGTCTAATAGTATAGTGACACATGTTGTATTTTTATTTAAGTCTATTAAAGACTAACAAAGACTAAAAGTGTCAACATACTCAAACTAAGTCTCTGAGTGATCTTCTGATATCAACATGCATAAATCGAGCCTCTGAATGACCATTAGTATCAGCATGCTTAAATCATAGCCCCTGAGTGACTATTAGTGTCAACATGCTAAAACTTGGCCTCTGAGTGACCGTTGTGTCAACATGCCCAGCCCCTGAGTGACATCGGAGTCAACATGCTTATTAAAGCCTCGGAGTAATCTTTTACGAAGTCCTAACTCTCGTATGTTCCATTTATTGGACATGAGGGATTAAATATGTAATTATGTGAAAGTTGGATAATGGAGGGATTAAAAGTGTCAACATGTTAATTTATACCTCTGAGTGTAACACCTCGTAAAATCGTGTCTAATAGTATAGTGACACATGTTGTATTTTTATTTAAGTCTATTAAAGACTAACAGGGACTAAAAGTGTCAACATACTCAAACTAAGTCTCTGAGTGATCTTCTGATATCAACATGCATAAATCGAGCCTCTGAATGACCATTAGTGTCAGCATGCTTAAATCATAGCCTCTGAGTGACTATTAGTGTCAACATGCTAAAACTTGGCCTCTAAGTGACCGTTGTGTCAACATGCCCAGCCTCTGAGTGACATCGGAGTCAACATGCTTATAACAAGCCTCGGAGTGATCTTTTACAAAGTCCTAACTCTCGTATGTTCCATTTATTAGACAAGAGGGATTAAATCGGTAATTATGTGAAAGTTGGATAATGGAGGGATTAAAAGTGTCAACATGTTAATTTATACCTCTGAGTGTAACACCTCGTAAAATCGTATCCAATAGTATAGTGACACATGTTGTATTTTTATTTAAGTCTATTAAAGACTAACAGGGACTAAAAGTGTCAACATACTCAAACTAAGTCTCTGAGTGATCTTCTGATATCAACATGCATAAATCGAGCCTCTGAATGACCATTAGTGTCAGCATGCTTAAATGATAGCCTCTGAGTGACTATCAGTGTCAACATGCTAAAACTTGGCCTCTGAGTGACCGTTGTGTCAACATGCCCAGCCTCTGAGTGACATCGGAGTCAACATGCTTATAACAAGCCTCTGAGTGATCTTTTACGAAGTCCTAACTCTCGTATGTTCCATTTATTGGACAAGAGGGATTAAATCCGTAATTATGTGAAAGTTGGATACTGGAGGGATTAAAAGTGTCAACATGTTAATTTATACCTCTGAGTGACCTTTTAAGGAACCGAGAGCTCGACAATGTCCGGGCATAGTCCCGGGTACGCCAAATATTGGCTATGGAGGGCTAAAGTGCTAAAAGGTGTTTTAGGAGGTTTTAAGGGTGTTTAATAAGTTGAGGGGCTAGAAGTGACAAACTTCAAATCTGCCTATGGGGCGCTCGCGGGCGCGAGAGGGATGCCCTGTGCCTCTCGCAGGGATAGAGAGGCCTGTATCTGCAGAAAGTTTGCTTGGCCTCCACACATATTGCGAAAAACCATTTGATTCAAAACTAGGGACTTGCAAACAGTTATACCACGTTTTAGGACACTTGTAAGCTCCCTCTTACACCCCTTAGCACCTGGCATCACCTCCTTCAAGCTCTCCAACTATAAATAGGTGCAAAAGTTCAACCTTTGAACTTGCACCATTCTCATTTTCAACTCTATTTCCCTCCTCTGGAAGTTCGTAACTGAAAGGAGCATCCAACTTAGTTCTCTTGCACTTTAGAAACCTCTTGTAAGTGTTCCTTGCTCTTGCATTTTCGTTTATAGGCTTTTATGGCCAAAAGTCAAGCGTTTTACGGAAAACGCCTTGAATTTCGGTTAAGACCATTATGGTCCAGCCATTGTTCGAAACGAACATGGCTAAGTGATCATAATAAGGTAGGTGTTAGTCCCTCTAAAGGGCACCTCCTGAAGATCACGTTTGCTAGACCAATTGACGGGTAAAAGTTATGATATTAAAAAGTCAAACATGCCATTTTCGGAAAAAAACCATAAATTGATCTTATATATGTTATGAATCCTGCTTAAACAAGTTGGTAATAATTTTTAGAACATGTAAGAACATGTTCGGCTCGTCAATTTCAGTTCTAGGTCAGTTCACAACCGACAGTCGCGAAGTTTGATTTCTGCTTTAACTTTCGATTCTGACCCGATTAAGATTAGTTACCTACTGATCTAAAGTTGTATTATGATCGTAATATAAAGCACAACCCTCTGAGGTTATATTACATGATCATAATCAGAATCTAAGTTTATGCGCAAGTTCCATAATTATGCCATTTTTGACTAAAATCCCCTTTTTGCATAAATCAAGGTTTTAATGATAATGAACTTGAAAATAAGTTTTAAACTAATATAATATTATAAGTAGGATTATTTGGGATGTTAAACCAGATTATAAACTGAGTTTACAAGCAGGTCCTTGAATTATGTCGATAAATGACGATTTAGCCCCTATGGCTCATAAAATGGTTTTAATCAAATCTTTTCAAGGTAAATCTTTTACCTACTAATATGTTATATTAAATAACATATATAAGACATTTTAATCCGACCCTAACATCAGTTTTTGTGAAACATCGCATAAATCGTCATTTTACGACATAAGCGCCGTTTCGGCGCATAGTATGGTTTTAAACCATATTATTTGACCAAGACTTGTTACCTACTGATTTTAAAACTTATTTTAAACATATTCACAGTAGGTACATGTTATAAACTCAGAATCCCAAATAATTTAAAACTATGTGTAAAATGACCAAAATGCCCCTTCGGTGCATAGTTTGGTCATAAAAGATAAATTACACATATAATTGATATCCTACTGATATTATATCATAAATAAGTTATTTTTTCAGAATACTTATAGTTATAATATTAAATTATATTCAAATTCCTTTTATACTATATAAAATTTCCGAAATGCCCTTATAAGACATAATTTCATTTTTAAAACCGTAACGGGCATATAAGTTGATATCCTACTGATATTACAACTTATTTAAAGTATAATGGCATATAGAACTTGTCCATGATTTATCCGGTTGCCCGATATCGCTAATATGTGTATGGTTAAGTATATATAACTATTTTACGGAAATTAACCGAAACGGGTTTAACCTTGTCATTTAAGTTTCAAAATCTAGAATGTTTATAGTTTACCCATATTATGGAAGCCAAAGTACTTGCCGGGTTTAAAATGCATTCTATCCAATCATCGTTTAATCAAGCGCTATACGTCTTGATCTCGTACACTATTCGGTCTAAGTCTATGACTTAAATAAGACCGTTAGTATTTAATTGGTTAGCTTATGCCATAATCCAGACTAGAGCCTTCCGGTAAATGCTATATGCACTTAGCTTATTTTGAATATGGCTGAGATATTATCTTGCATTTTAAACAAGGCTAACTCAGGTAAATACTCTTGACTTATTTTCCCTGTACGGGCTTGGGATACGGTAAATTATTACCGCTTGGTCAGAAAAGGGATCAATCGAATGCCAGATTGTGGCTGTAAATCCGCATATTCTGTTTTAATCAGTTTTCTTTGATAACTTAAACATCAAGGGTAAAATTACAGTGTCCTGGATATCCTCGGCTCATTACATTAGATAATGGCCACGACCTTAGCGCGGGGTGTAGGCATACACCTGACAGACGCTCAAATGAAAATTATCCAAGACGTTGGGGATAACTCATCTGTGAGTTCTAGTGGTGTGTATTTAATCATGTCTCTGTCTCCACACTGGGCCCTGTATGTATGGACAAACATGTGAATCTGTTAACAAGGTTACAAAGTAACTTTCCCAAGTTATAAAAGATTTGTGCCCTGTGCACTTAAATCTAATTTAAAAAAAAATGTTTTCAAAATGAGTCAGTCGGGTGTAGTTACCAGCAAAATCTGACGTATCGACCAAAGACTAAACTGTAGGTACAATACGAAATAGGCCAGAAGCTGCTCGGTAGTGAAGTAAGAGGATCTTGCAAATCCTTAGATTTGCCCTGAAGTCTGTTTTATATTATTTCTTTGTACATTTTATAATCCGCCTGTGGATCTTCTATTACGAGCCTGTATATTATTTTGTATTTCGAACATTGGTTTGTAATAGTAATTTTATTCCAAGGCTTCCGCTGTGCCGTGTTTAATTGACTATGATGTTATCAACTGACGTCACGATACTCCCCACCCGGGCCCACCGATGTATGTATTTGGGTTGGAATCTGGGGTGTGACAGGTTGGTATCAGAGCCAACGTTTGAGAGAATTAAACATTATACTTCTTGTGTTTAATCTCAAACTTACACGAGCACATTCCTTAGACTTCCAAGTCTAGGCATTGACCTAGGATTACTCATTTCATTATTAAGTTATTAGTATTGTTTTTGAATTGATTTTAACAGGAAAATGCCGCCACGTGTACAAGGACGAGGAAAAGGACCCATGAGGGGAGGACCATCAGGACACATTCCTTCACATCCACATCACCCGAACCTCTATGAGGACTCGGGAGATTCATGGCCATTTGCCCAACATTCGCCTACCCACACTCAAAGTTCTTATCACTCGTACCATTCGCACCACTCTCACCACTCCCATCACTCTCATCATTCTTACCATGATGAGTTTAACCCCAACCAATATTTAAATACAGCTCTAGCCGATCAAAATCAGTTGGACCAACCAAACCCCATGGACGATGACTCCGACCCGGAGATGCCACCATCGGGATCAAATACGCATCCCTTAGAGATCTCAAGCGATTCAAACTCTTATGCCGGATCGCCTTACCAAGGTCCTAATGAGTGGGACCAATATTGGAACCAATTTACTTTTTCCAACACTCCTTCCCATCACTCTCAACCACCCCTATACAAGAAAATGTCCACATGGAACCGGCGGACCAACCTCAACCACCACCTGAACCACCAAGGAGAAAGCGTGGAGCACGTATGTCGGTACGTGCATGACAAAGGTCGGGATCGCTGCCACCTTTGCCAAATTCCTACCCCACAATTCAAGAGGACCCACAAATGGCTGGACCCTCTAATGTTTCACCTATGGTAGAACCAACACTAACACCCACAGTTCAACCACCACCAACGGGTTATAGTAACCCAATCCCCACATATCCAGACACGTCTGCATATGATCCTTTTAACCCGTTTACTCCAGTTGATTACCAAGCATGGTCGCATGACTCTTACAAGCAAGCGGTCATGCATAATGCACTTTACCCATCTCCTTTCCCACCTGCATATCCACCTACTGGATATCCAAGTTATGGGTACCAGTATCCGAGTATACCACAACCACAACCTCGCCACCACTCGAGGCCATTAATGAGGCCTTGGAACGAATGAAAGAAATGCAACAACAAGCGGAGAAAACGGAGAAGAAGACAAATAAGTTCTTCAAGAAACTCTCCAAGCTGGTAAAGGGAAAGAAGGATGAGTGAAGTTTCTTCTAATAACTTATGATAGTCCCTGCGAGGACATTGTTATTTCCTTAGTCCCTGCGTGGACATTTTTATTTCTTTAAAAGTCCTTGCATGGACAGTTTATTTCATTATTTTTAGTATTGTAATTTCTATTTAGAATTTAATGAAGTATTTGTGGAATTAAATATATGTATTCATCCTCTTCAAATGAGCGTCTCGATTTTACTCGAAATTTATGATCTGCGATATAACTCCAAAAAAAGATCTTAATGGTTTTGATTAGCCAAGTGGCACAGACCACATATTTGGCCAATTTATAAATGAAAGTTAGGATAAAAGGGCCTTCTATCAGGATAGTTAAGGGAAGTTATCCTTCTATCCAGAGGTGGTGGACTTAAGTTCAAGCCTCCAAGTCGTTAAGGTCAATGCGACCGGGACTATTAATCAACCATTAAGGTAATCATATGTTAACATTCAAGAATGTTCATATTCTTGGTAGTGTGACTTGAGCAATCACACTAGCGTTCTAGGTAATGGACTATGTCCTAACCTTATATAGCCTACGTTATCAAATTTGATCCCGGCTAATATCATCAGTGCGATGATAAATAAAACATCCATTAGTGATGTATTGCCCTTGGGGCTATGATTAAACATTCATTAGGGATGTATTGCCCTTGGGGCTATGATTAAACATCCATTAGTGATGTATTGCCCTTGGGGCTATGATTAAACATCCATTAGTGATGTATTGCCCTTGTGGCTATTATTAAACATCCATTAGAGATGTATTACCCTTGGGGCTATAATTAAACATCCATTTAGTGATGATATGCCTTTGAGCAATATTATATTGTCAAATGGCAACGACAGCTATGGGTAATATAACCCCTTTCCAAATTCTATGTCCATTAGTGACAGGCCTATGTGCCATGTTTCATGTCTATTAGTGACAGGCCTATGTGCCATAACTTTTATGTCCTTCGTGACAAGCTCAAGAGCTAAATGTAATTGTTGAATAAGACAAAGATAGTAATGACATTACGATCCACTGTCTAGTAATATATGGACTATGTACAAATTTTAATTTGCCTTTGATGGTCCTATTAAGACCTAGGCCAAATATAGATATGTTAAGCCTAAGAGTTGTGATGTTATTCACACTAGTTTAGGCAATGGATTGTTATACCCAATGTTTAAAGCCAGTATGGTTGACATACCATGGCTAAGTGAAGCTTTATTGGTGTATAGAACCAAAGCTCAAAAGATGGCTAATTCGGGTGAGGCATAAAGTAGCCACCGAGACGTTGACTCTAACAATGCCAAAAACAGAGATATTGATAATGATAATTTTCAAGCTCGCATTGGTGTGGCTGTTGAAAAAGCCACGAGAAAGGCCATAGAAAAGCTTAAAGAGTCGAGTGCTACTCGCTCTAAACCATTATCGATTACCCCATCCTCAGGTCGTAAGGAGAGCTCAATTCACTCTTTGAATGCGAAGAGTGAACCAAAGAAAATAGATTTTGCTGATAGGTCTCGTTCTTTTAAAAACGGATGTACCTATAAGTATTTCATCTACTGCAAGCCCCGAGACTTCAATGGGGAGAAAGGAGTTGTGGAAGCCTTAACGTGGCTAGATGAGATGGAAACAATCATAGATATCAGCAGCTGTGCTAATAAGGATGTGGTCAAATATGTATCACATTCCTTTAAGGGCGATGCCCTAATCTGGTGGAAAGCCATGATCCAGTCTACAAGTAAAGTACACCTGTATAATTTGGGATGGTCCAAGTTTGTTGACCTTGTTAAGGAAACTTACTGCCCACCTCATGAGGTGGAGAAATTAGAGTCAGACTTTTTGTCTATTTCAATGAAAAACCTAGATTGTTGGAAGTATGTTTCCGATTTTAACTCCCGATCTAGGTTAGTTTCCTATCTGATCACCCCTGAAACCAAATGCATTGCGCGTTTCATCAATGGGTTAGCTCCTGAGATTAAGGGCATGGTAAAGGTTGCACAGCCTAGTACCTATAGGTCCGCTGTTGACCTGTCCCTATCCCTCACCTTCGATCTAGTGAGGCATAAGTCAGTTAAGCCTGAAACTGACTGGAAAAGAAAGAGAGAAGATAACAACTCCCAAAAGTTTAATAAGAAGAATAAAGGGAGATTTGGGTTCAAAAGGAACCAAGACAAGTCGGCTGTGACGCCAACATGCAAGACTTGCAACCGCAGGCACTGGGGACAGTGTAATTATGTTCCACAAGCCAAACCCTGTGGTATTTGTAAGAGAAAGGGGCCTAAGACCCTAGAATGCAAGGATCTTAAGGATGTCGTTTGCTACGTCTACAATGAAAAAGGGCATATTAAGACTAACTGCCCTAAGAATCTCAAGAGTAATAATGTGAAGCCTGGAGAGGCCAAGAAGGGGAATGCTCATGCCTTTCAGATAACTGCAAGAGAGGTTGTTAATGACAACAATGTCATAACAGGTACATTCCTCATTAACGATATTTATGCTAGAGTCCTTTTCGATTCGGGTGCAGATAAATCTTTTGTTGACCATAATTTTAGTAAACTATTAAACTTACCCATAAGAACTCTAGATAAAACTTATGAGATAGAACTTGCTGATGGAAGTTTAGAAACAGTATCTTCCGTTCTTGATGGAGGTTTCATATCCATTAAGAATCATTCCATTCCTATATTTCTTTTGCCAATGAAATTGGCGGGGTTCGATGTAGTTTTAGGCATGGATTGGTTATCTCGTAACCAAGCCCGCATTGCATGCGATAAGAAACTCATCAAAATCAAAACCCCATCCGGTGAAATGATCACCATCCCTGGAGACTCACACTACGGATTGCCAGACAAGGTGTCAATATTCAAGGCATCCAAGTGTTTGAGGAAAGGTTATGTCATTTACATGGGACAAGTTACTATTAATGAGCCTAAGCCAAGTATTGAAGACCTACCCGTTATCTTGGAGTATTCTGATGTTTTCCCCGAAGAACCACAAGGCCTACCTCCAGACAGGCAAGTTGAATTTAGAATTGATATCCTGCTAGGATCAGCACCTGTTGCCAGAGCTCCATATAAGGTAGCACCAACAGAAATGAAGGAGTTGAGGACACAATTAGATGAACTCTTAGAGAAAGGCTTTATACAGCCTAGTTCCTCACCCTGGGGAGCTCGAATTCTTTTCGTTAAGAAAAAGTACATACTTATCTATTCTCGTAATCAAGCTTATCACGAGAAACATCTTAGGTGCATCCTAGAATTATTAAGACAAGAGAAACTTTATGCAAAGTTCTCTAAATGCGAATTTTGGCTTAGAGTAGTCCAATTCCTTGGACATATGGTAAGTGAGCGTGGTATCCAAGTGGATCCCGCCAAAATTGAGGCCATAATGAATTGGGAAGTACCCAAAACCCCATCGGATATTCGTAGTTTTCTAGGATTGGCTGGTTATTATAGGAGGTTCATTGAGAACTTTTCAAGAATAGCCACTCCTTTAACTTCCTTGACCCGTAAGAATATTAAGTATAATTGGGGTCCAAAGCAACAAGAATCTTTTGAGATTCTTAAACATAAGTTGAGCAATGCTCCTGTGTTATCTCTACCAGAGGGTGTTGAAGATTTTGTGGTGATTGCCTATGCATCACGACAACTAAAGGTGCACGAAAGGAATTACACCACCCACGATTTGGAACTGGGTGCCGTTGTATTTGAACTAAAACTATGGAGCCATTACCTGTATGGTATGAAATGTGTTATATACACTGACCATAAAAGTCTCCAGCACATGTTCAATCAGAAAGAATTGAACATGCAACAACGTTGATGGATGGAAACTCTTAATGATTATGATTGCGAGATTCGCTACCATCCCGGCAAGGCAAATGTAGTTGCTGACGCCTTAAGTCGCAAGGAAAGGGTTAAACTAATAAGGATTAACGCCAAGAACATTGAGCTCAGAAATAGCTTACGTGAAAAGCTATTAGATGCGCAAAAGCAAGCTTTATTAGAGGTTAATATTCCTAATGAGGGATTAGGCGGAACTGTTGATCAGTTAACGCCTGGAAAGGATGGAATCCTAAGATTTAATGATAGAATTTGGGTTCCGATCTTTGGAGGACTTAGAGATCTAATCCTCCAGGAAGCGCATAATTCAAGATACTGTGTTCACCCGGGTGGTGACAAAATGTATCAAGATTTGAAGAAGAATTATTGGTGGATGGGTTTGAAGAAATCCATAGCCGCCTATGTAGCTAAGTGTCTGACGTGTCCGCAAGTTAAGGCCGAACATCAGAAATCGTCAGGACTTCTATAACAATTGGAAATTCCCATATGGAAATGGGAAATGGTAACTATGGACTTGATTACCAAATTACCTAAGACCAAAAGTCGAAATGACACTATTTGGGTCATTGTGGATAGGCTGACTAAGACAACACATTTCTTGCCAATAAGGAAACGTATAATTCTGACAAGTTGGCTAAGTCATACGTGGACAAGATTGTGTCCCTACATGGTGTGCCAGTATCCATAGTATCTGACAGAGATACTAGATACATGTCTCATTTTTGGAAAAGTTTCCAACAATCTTTGGGCACACGATTAAACTTTAGTACGACTTACCATCCACAGACTGATGGTCAAAGTGAGCGTACTATTCAAAGAAGACATGCTTAGAGCATGTGTGATTGATTTAGGTGGAAGTTGGGATGACCACTTACCCCTAATAGAATTCTCCTACAATAACAGCTATAATACTAGCATTAAGGCTGCTCCTTTTGAGGCCTTATATGGGAGGAAGTGCATAACGCCCGTGTGCTGGGCAAAAGTTGGGGAAGCCCAACTATTAGGACCTGAGATTGTCCTGGAGAACACGGAAAAGATTGTGTAAATCCGTGATCGTCTCAAAGCTGCCAGATCTAGGCAGAAGAGCTATGCTGACAAGAGGCATAAACCTCTTAAGTTCCAAGTAGGGGACAAAGTTATGTTAAAAGTGCCACCCTGGAAAAGTGTGATGCGCAAGAAGGGCAAGTTAAGCCCAAGATAATATAGGACCATTCAAAATAGTCGAATGTGTCGGCACTGTAGCTTATAAGCTCAGATTGCCAGAGGAGCTTAGTGGAATTCAAGATGTTTTCCACATCAGTAACCTTAAGAAATGTCTAGCCGATGAGTCGCTAGCAATGTCGCACAATGATGTGAAAATAGATGAAAACCCAAGGTTCGTTGAGAAACCCATATCGATCGAGGATCGACAGGTTAAGAAGTTCCGAAGGAATGAATACCGATAGTAAAGGTTAAGTGGGACGCATTTAGAGGTCCTGAGTACACATGGGAGGTTGAGTCCACTATGCGACAAAAGTACCCCCATCTTTTTGAATAAAATCTCGAGGTCGAGATTTCTTTTAAGGGGGTGAGGATGTAATACCTCGTAAAATCGTGTCCAATAGTATAGTGACACATGTTGTATTTTTACTTAAGTCTATTAAAGACTAACAGTAACTAAAAGCGTCAACATGCTCAAACTAAGTCTCTGAGTGATCTTCTGATGTCAACATGCATAAATCGAGCCTCTGAATGACCATTAGTGTTAGCATGCTTAAATAATAGCCTCTGAGTGACCATTAGCGTCAACATGCTAACACTTGGCTTCTGAGTGACCGTTGTGTCAACCTGCCCAGCCTCTGAGTGACATCGGAGTCAACATGCTAATAACAAGCCTCTAAGTGATCTTTTACGAAGTCCTAACTCTCGTATGTTCCATTTATTGGACAAGAGGGATTAAATTCGTAATTATGTGAAAGTTGGATAATGGAGGGATTAAAAGTGTCAACATGTTAATTTATACCTCTAAGTGACCTTTTAAGGAACCGAGAGCTCGACAATGTCCGGGCATAGTCCCGGGTACGCCAAATATTGGCTATGGAGGGCTAAAAGTTCTAAAAAGGTGTTTTAGGAGGTTTTAAGGGTGTTCAATAAGTTGAGGGGCTAAAAGTGACAAACTTCAAATCTGCCTATGGGGCACGAGAGGCAAGCCCTGTGCCTCTCGCGGGGCGTGAGAGGCCTGTATCTGCAGAAAGTTTGCTTGGACTCCACACATAGTGCCAAAAACCATTTGATTCGAAACCAGGTACTTGCAAACAGCTATGCCACGTTTTAGGACACTTGTAAGCTCCCTCTTACACCCTTAGTGTCACACCCCGACCCGCAGCGGATAAGGTGATCGGGGCATGATTGGGTTATCATCAAAGCTCATGACATTTATTAAACGTTTCATATTCATTAATACAAATTAAATGAAAGTTTACAATGATTGCTACAACATGATCTAACTAACAATCTAACTTCTTTGTTCTCTTCTAAGGCATATCCTATGTTTTCCTTGCTTCAACCTGTTCACCTGTATCATGTGTAAAAAGGTTTTTGGATCAACATAATGTTGGCGAGTGAATCCTATGGAAAACATTTGAACAATTTATTTAAATTGATTATGAAAAATGTGCACAACCAAACATGAGTAAAATTAGATGTAACTTGATCAATAATCATAAGATGTTAAATGAAAACACTCATGAACAATAATGGAACAATTAAAGGCACGCGATGCTCAACTCGTCTCTCACGAGGAACTGAGGGGCCTGATGAATGAATTGCATAAACATGATAATATGAATAACACAACTACAAACAATATAAACTCAATGAAAACACACATGAACAATAATGAATTTGAATTGAAGCACGCGATGTTCTACTCGTTTCCCACGAGGAACTGATGGGCTTATTGTATGAGTTTCATGTAATTTGACAAACGGAAAATAAATCACAACAATAAATCAATCTAAGATTAAGTCATGATGTGGTATGGCACAAGTTTAAATAAATAAATTAATTAATTCATAACACATGACACACCCCAAAACGTGTAATTTAAAAGGGGGAATTGTAAGATTCACTCACAGTGGGTGCGTTCGGTTGATGATGATGAATGCACGCGAAGTGGTTTTAACCACGAGTGAGATTTAACCTAGATAAATCGCATTATGGTTTGGTGAGTAAACGGATTTTATTAAACTATTTTAGTAGGATTGTTGGGTGTATTTTTGTGAGTTTGAGGCTATTTTCAAATCTTAAAAATGTTATTTTTAAGTATTTATAATTGATTTTTACTTAAAATAATTAAATAAAAATAATAAAAATATTTTATTTTTTTCTGCTACAGTAACATTGACCAGTTGACTTTGACTGGTCATTGACCGGTTTTGAGGCATATTGTTGTGCGCTGAGTGAGGCTCGAACCCGAGACCTCTCGTACGCGTGCACGCAGCTCTACCAACTGAGCTACGTGTCTAACCCGTTATATATCCGATTTTAATTACATATATACATTAATTAACATTAACAGAAAATCATTTTTATTTTAAAAACAATTTAAGCGGCTCGGCGGTGCGCTCCACAGGTCTCGAACCCGGGACCTGTGGGTTAATATAACACACAGTCCACCGCTGGACTGTGTGTTCAACATGTTATATAACTTGATTTTTATTATACTTAAAGACAATTTAGTTGTTTCCTTTTTCTGCCTTCTTTAAAAAAAAATAGATAATTGTCCGAGTCGGTGCTGATGACCGGACTCGAACTCGTGACCAGCGATATAAACAAACACACAGTCCACCGCTGGACTGTGTGTCTAACTTGGTTATTATCCCGGTTATTAATATACTTAACATATAACTAATGTGACTCCGGTTCAGTAACAAAAAAATGGATTTTATTAAGGTAGCGTGTGTGAGACGGGATTCGAACTTGAGACCTTTTGCGTTTTATATGTGCACACAGTCCACCGCTGGACTGTGTGTCTAACCCGATTTATTTCATGATTTTAATTAAACTTATATGATAACAAGTCTTCATCTTCTTCACTGAAAGAATAACCAGAAATCGGGTCTGACTGGTTCGAGCTTTTGATCAAGTTTCATTAGCGTTTTAGGTTAATTACAGGTAATATAGAAGTAAAAAGAAAGGAAAATAAGCGCGAGGTATACCGACTCGTTTCCTCTGTTTTCCGGCAGAAACTCCGGCGACAGAATTCACCTCCGGCGACGTGTTCCTTGTAGCAGCTAGTCTCCGAAAAGTTTGGAAAAGGTAAGGGTATCACCGGTATAAGCTTCAGAGGTTCAGAAAAGCTCGGCAATGGGGAAACCGGTTTTCCGGCGACGAACAGGGAAATTCCGGCGAGAGAAATTACGCCGTGAAAAGATGTGATTTTTAGCGAAAAGGTTTGCAGACGATTGTGTTTGAATTTATAGGGAATAATCGAAATGTATTTGGTCTGATTTTTGACTGTGTTCGTTATTTAAATTTTTCCGGCGGTTTTGATTTTGGTCGCGGACTTCAAACATCGGTTATAACCGATATATGATTAAAGATTTACGTTATAACGTAAATTGGTGTTAAGACTTCGCGAATAATCCGGGATTCCGACGACTGAATCGTTGGGCGCCGGTTTTGAATTCGCAAAGACACTTTATGAATTAATTGATTCTATTATATCACAAACGGAACAAGTGGCGCAGTGGTTTGTGTGTGTGAAGATAAGTCACTGAGTGACTCGGTACAGACCCGGGTTCGAAACCCGGCAGATGTAATTTATTTTTATTTTGCGATTTTTGACGGTTTTTCAAAAACTAAATATATATTCACGTATAATAATTGATTACGGATCGTTTAAAAATGTTTTGGACATTTAATTCGAAACGAAAATTTTGACTGACTGTTCGGTTACTAAACGGAGCGGGTTTGGTAAATCCGTTTTTGACGGATGTTACAGTATCCCCTGCTTTTTAGAAATTTCGTCCCGAAATTTAAATAAAGATATATTTTGACTATAAGAATGATGATGTTTTGTTTGACAGTTGTATGCTTTAGCAAAAATGAGGGTTTAAGTTTTTTTGTTCGAGGCGGTAACGTTCCTTGTAAAGGTTAAGTACCCTATTCAGGAATCGCTTTTTGTTGCCTACTGTATGAATATTGATAAAGAGGAATGATTCTCTAAAAATGATATCATGCATAAGAGTTTAGATACGTTTGGGAAAAATATGGTTATATCCTAAGGCAAAACTTCTAACACTACAATCTACATGGAACATAAATAAAAACACAACAGCTGATATCCAAACATGAATGAACACATCAGCAAATATTTGAACATGAATAAACATAACAGCAAATATTCGAACATGAATGAACACATCAGCAAATATTTGAACATGAATAAACACAACAGCAAGTATTTGAACATGAATAAACACAACAGCAAAAATTCGAACATGAATAGACACATCAGCGAATGAATAAACACAATAGCCAATATTCGAACATGAGTAGACACATCAGCGAATATTTGAACATGAATAAACACAACAGCAAATGTTTGAATCCACATTCTGATAACATATATGTTTGAACGATGGAAGTTCCTCTCTCGTTTGTTATGATGAGAGGTTAATTTATGTAGAAATGGAACACAATCCAATCTCTTTAAATAACATGATGATATAAATGTATCACAAATTCCAACCAAGGCAATAATAAATCCTACATGGAACTTCTCATAACCGCCTGATAATGCCTCTGATCCTTTGGCAAGAATACTTATATATAGGAAGTACCAGCGGCGTATCCACCATATTCTTGCCAAATTTTCATTAGTTTTATCCACAAGTTATGATTGGTTACCAAGAAACTAGCAAATCCTACATAGAACTTCTCATAACCACCCATTAATGCCTCTGATCCTTTGACAAGAATACTTATATATAGGAAGTACCATCGGCGTATCCACCATATTCTTGTCAAATTTTCATTGGTTTTAACAGTGAATTATGATTAGTCCTATAACTCTACAATCAATATAACATACATAAATTACCGAAATGAAACATATCTGTGCGATCAAGGCTCAATCGAACGGAGCCGATCGTATTGCATGTACTGAAAATGAAATTGTGTGCTCAAGGCTCAATCAAACGGAGCCGAACATATTGAATGTACTGAAATTGAAATTGTGTGCTCAAGGCTCAATCAAACGGAGCCGAACATATTGCATGTACTGTATATGAATAACTTAACCACACAAACAGCCTATGCATGGAACCTCTCATAACCGCCTGATAATGCCTCCGATTATTTGACAAGAATACTTATATATAGGAAGTACCATCGGCGTATCCACCATATCCTTGTCAAATTCTCATTGACTTTATCCGCAAGTTATGGTTAGTTCGATGCGACTCTACTACAAA
Organism: Scalesia atractyloides; assembly: GCA_947069175.1. NCBI lineage: Eukaryota > Viridiplantae > Streptophyta > Magnoliopsida > Asterales > Asteraceae > Scalesia > Scalesia atractyloides. The sequence goes on along the minus strand of CAMTDV010000116.1, from coordinate 13,044,178 downwards.
CACCACAACCACAAGATACTGATAATGAAATTGTATGTGTGCTCAAGGCTCAATCAAACGGAGCCGAGCGTATTGCATGAACTGGAAATGTGAATAAATCTGTGTACTCAAGGCTCAATCAAACGGAGCCGAGCATATTGCATGTATTGAAATGTAATATTACGTAACCGATCAAGGCTCAACAAACGGAGCCGATCGTGCGGGCACGCCAAGATCAACCACATAATAAAATGGGGATCCAACTCAACCTCGATGGATGGGGAGCCACGGCCTCGGCAAAATCGTATACTGAAAACAATATATAATATATAATATACCATAATTACTCTAACAGTCTACACATGTGATAAAGAAAACATAAGACTAAACAACAGGAGTTGAATCTGGATCTTCGGCGAAAAGGACTAGCTGAGTATCTTCGTTTGGGCCGTCATTATCTTCGACAGGGTTGGCGTTGATATTGAAGACTCTTCCTCTTGCTGGTGGCATAGTGGTTGGGTTTTCTTGGTTTACTTGGTTAACTGGGTTTGATTGGGCTTGAGTGTTGATAACGTTTACCAATTGAGGGCATGTGTTTCTAAAGTGGGTAGGGTCACCACAATTGAAGCAAGCTCGAGCATATGGGAACATGGGGTGTTGGGGTTGGTGATAAGTTTGGGCCATGTTTTGAGTAGGGGAAAAGGTTTGGTCTTGAAAGGTGCGACAAACATTGCTCAAATGACCATAACGTCCACAAATTGTACATAGCCGGCAAGGTAAAGTAAGGGAATGATGATAAAAACAGTGGTTGCATTGAGGGTGAGGTCCAAGATATGGTTTCTTATTTGGGTAAGCTGAATTGGGTGCCACTTGGGTGATTGGGACAGCTCGGATGGGTATAGCGTGAAAAACGGGTTGATTTCGTTGGGTAGCAGCGAAAAGTCGCCCGACTCTTTTTCTCTTAGGGTTGGGTTGAGAAGGGGATTCGGGTTGAGAAGGGGGTTCGGGTTGAGAAGGGGATTCGGTGGTTTCAGTTGATTCTTCATCCTTCTTCTTCTCTTCCTCGAAGTCTTTGTTTCGGATTCGGTTCTCGGTGAGCTCTATTGCTAGCTCCATTGCTGCTTCCAAAGTTGCAGGCTTGGTACTTATCACGGGGTCTTGAATCTTTGACGGAAGTCCACGAATGTAGTGCTCGATCAAACGGTAGAGGGGAGTAAACATGTTGGGAACCATTTGATGTAATTCGAGGAACCTTTTGTTGTAGGTGGTGTGGTCTCCTTCCACTTGCTTCAATGAGTAAAATTCATCTTCTAGCTTCTTGATTTCGCTCCTTGGGCAAAATCGTCTGGTCATGATTTCCTTCAATTCGTTCCAAGTTAAGGACATAGCATCTTCCACACCTCGTTTGGCCTTCTCTGTGTTCCACCAAGTAAGTGCTATCCCATATAGTCGACCGGTAGCATAACGCACTTTGCGGTCATCAGGGCAATCGCAATTCAGAAAAGTATTCTCCATTTCTTCAAACCAATGGAGGAGTGCGGTGACACCTTCAGTCCCTTTATATTTCGGAGGGTCGCATGATTTGAAATGCTTGTAGGTGCATTTAGTGGTGTTTGGGGAAGAGTTGAAAATGTTTTGGTTTACTTGATTGACAGGATTATTGGTAAGTGCTTGTTGAACTTGGATTACAATGTTGGGTATTACGGCAGCCATTTGTTGAGCGATTAAGGTAGCCATGCGTTCGCGGGCTTTTCCTGCTCTCATCTTCCTACGGGCGAGGTTAGAAGACATCTACAATGAATACATGACAAGGGTATGAGTTGGATGCTTTTGAGATCATGGGTCGCATTCAAGAATGAACATTCATATAATAATTATACAAAAATACTACATCCATGGGATGTCTTGGGCTTTGCTCGCTGTTAGGCCCGTCGTGCCGCCATACTTTACCTTATGTAATCATGTGGGCCCCCATGAATTACCGGTTTTTCATATGGTTCGCACGGTTTCTGCCTGGTTGCGTACACAAAACCCGGTGAAAATCGAGAAATATGTATACAACGTGTGATGTTTGGAATGTGTCCAGGTGTAGACACGGTGACACCTCAAAGTAGGGTTAGTTCGAACGACGTTTGGTGTGGCATGCTTTGGCCTAATAGGTCCTTCGTACTCTCATCGTTGGTCCCCAGGTAGGCAAACTGGTCCGTTATATTGGATTTATACGAATGCCAGCCTAGACAGGACGTTCCGACTACCGGTACTTGTACCCTTCCAGTTACTACATTCCCGTCGCAGAACTTACTTTGATGAGAATTGAAAATTGCATAAAATCTTTGGATAGCGAGAGTATGAAAATAAATTGAACACATGAACATCGATATATGTATAATGAATATGTATATATGTATAACGAACATGTATATGAGCATGTATGTTTGACTGAAATGTAAACAAATATGAAACAAATAAATATCACAAGTTTGTATGTAACCACCTAATCAATTTAAAATTTAGGCAGACTATAGTATAGGCTCTAAGGGTCTAATAACCTATCCTATATCCCTATAGTCATGGCTCTGATACCAATCTGTCACACCCCGACCCGCAGCGGATAAGGTGATCGGGGCATGATTGGGTTATCATCAAAGCTCATGACATTTATTAAACGTTTCATATTCATTAATACAAATTAAATGAAAGTTTACAATGATTGCTACAACATGATCTAACTAACAATCTAACTTCTTTGTTCTCTTCTAAGGCATATCCTATGTTTTCCTTGCTTCAACCTGTTCACCTGTATCATGTGTAAAAAGGTTTTTGGATCAACATAATGTTGGCGAGTGAATCCTATGGAAAACATTTGAACAATTTATTTAAATTGATTATGAAAAATGTGCACAACCAAACATGAGTAAAATTAGATGTAACTTGATCAATAATCATAAGATGTTAAATGAAAACACTCATGAACAATAATGGAACAATTAAAGGCACGCGATGCTCAACTCGTCTCTCACGAGGAACTGAGGGGCCTGATGAATGAATTGCATAAACATGATAATATGAATAACACAACTACAAACAATATAAACTCAATGAAAACACACATGAACAATAATGAATTTGAATTGAAGCACGCGATGTTCTACTCGTTTCCCACGAGGAACTGATGGGCTTATTGTATGAGTTTCATGTAATTTGACAAACGGAAAATAAATCACAACAATAAATCAATCTAAGATTAAGTCATGATGTGGTATGGCACAAGTTTAAATAAATAAATTAATTAATTCATAACACATGACACACCCCAAAACGTGTAATTTAAAAGGGGGAATTGTAAGATTCACTCACAGTGGGTGCGTTCGGTTGATGATGATGAATGCACGCGAAGTGGTTTTAACCACGAGTGAGATTTAACCTAGATAAATCGCATTATGGTTTGGTGAGTAAACGGATTTTATTAAACTATTTTAGTAGGATTGTTGGGTGTATTTTTGTGAGTTTGAGGCTATTTTCAAATCTTAAAAATGTTATTTTTAAGTATTTATAATTGATTTTTACTTAAAATAATTAAATAAAAATAATAAAAATATTTTATTTTTTTTCTGCTACAGTAACATTGACCAGTTGACTTTGACTGGTCGTTGACCGGTTTTGAGGCATATTGTTGTGCGCTGAGTGAGGCTCGAACCCGAGACCTCTCGTACGCGTGCACGCAGCTCTACCAACTGAGCTACGTGTCTAACCCGTTATATATCCGATTTTAATTACATATATACATTAATTAACATTAACAGAAAATCATTTTTATTTTAAAAACAATTTAAGCGGCTCGGCGGTGCGCTCCACAGGTCTCGAACCCGGGACCTGTGGGTTAATATAACACACAGTCCACCGCTGGACTGTGTGTTCAACATGTTATATAACTTGATTTTTATTATACTTAAAGACAATTTAGTTGTTTCCTTTTTCTGCCTTCTTTAAAAAAAATAGATAATTGTCCGAGTCGGTGCTGATGACCGGACTCGAACTCGTGACCAGCGATATAAACAAACACACAGTCCACCGCTGGACTGTGTGTCTAACTTGGTTATTATCCCGGTTATTAATATACTTAACATATAACTAATGTGACTCCGGTTCAGTAACAAAAAAATGGATTTTTATTAAGGTAGCGTGTGTGAGACGGGATTCGAACTTGAGACCTTTTGCGTTTTATATGTGCACACAGTCCACCGCTGGACTGTGTGTCTAACCCGATTTATTTCATGATTTTAATTAAACTTATATGATAACAAGTCTTCATCTTCTTCACTGAAAGAATAACCAGAAATCGGGTCTGACTGGTTCGAGCTTTTGATCAAGTTTCATTAGCGTTTTAGGTTAATTACAGGTAATATAGAAGTAAAAAGAAAGGAAAATAAGCGCGAGGTATACCGACTCGTTTCCTCTGTTTTCCGGCAGAAACTCCGGCGACAGAATTCACCTCCGGCGACGTGTTCCTTGTAGCAGCTAGTCTCCGAAAAGTTTGGAAAAGGTAAGGGTATCACCGGTATAAGCTTCAGAGGTTCAGAAAAGCTCGGCAATGGGGAAACCGGTTTTCCGGCGACGAACAGGGAAATTCCGGCGAGAGAAATTACGCCGTGAAAAGATGTGATTTTTAGCGAAAAGGTTTGCAGACGATTGTGTTTGAATTTATAGGGAATAATCGAAATGTATTTGGTCTGATTTTTGACTGTGTTCGTTATTTAAATTTTTCCGGCGGTTTTGATTTTGGTCGCGGACTTCAAACATCGGTTATAACCGATATATGATTAAAGATTTACGTTATAACGTAAATTGGTGTTAAGACTTCGCGAATAATCCGGGATTCCGACGACTGAATCGTTGGGCGCCGGTTTTGAATTCGCAAAGACACTTTATGAATTAATTGATTCTATTATATCACAAACGGAACAAGTGGCGCAGTGGTTTGTGTGTGTGAAGATAAGTCACTGAGTGACTCGGTACAGACCCGGGTTCGAAACCCGGCAGATGTAATTTATTTTTATTTTGCGATTTTTGACGGTTTTTCAAAAACTAAATATATATTCACGTATAATAATTGATTACGGATCGTTTAAAAATGTTTTGGACATTTAATTCGAAACGAAAATTTTGACTGACTGTTCGGTTACTAAACGGAGCGGGTTTGGTAAATCCGTTTTTGACGGATGTTACACTTAGCACCTGGCATCACCTCCTTCAAGCTCTCCAACTATAAATAGGTGCAAAGGTTCAACCTTTGAACTTGCACCATTCTCATTTTCAACTCTATCTCCCTCCTCTGGAAGTTCCTAACTGAAAGGAGCATCCAACGTAGTTCTTTTGCACCCTAGGAATCACTGGTAAGTGTTCCTTCCTTGTGCATTTTCGTTTATAGGCGTTTATAACAAAAAGTCAAGCGTTTTATGGAAAATGCTTTGACTTTCGGTTAAGACCATTATGGTCCAGCCATTGTTCGTAACGAACATGGCTAAGTGATCGTAATAAGGTAAGTGTTGGTCCCTATTAAGGGCGCCTCTTGAAGATCACGTTTGGTAGACCAATTGACGGGTCAAAGTTATGATATTAAAAAGTCAAACAGTCCATTTTTCGGAAAAATCATAAATTGATCTTATATATGTTATGAAACCTGTTTTAACACTTAAACAAGTTGGTAATAATTATTAGAACATGTAATAACATGTTCGGCTCATCAATTTCAGCTCTAGGGTCGGTTCGCAACCGAAAGTCGCGAAGTTTGACTTCTGCTTTGACTTTCGATTCTGACCTAATTTAGATTAGTTACGTACTGATCTAAAGTTGTATTATGATCGTAATATAATGTATCATAACCCTCTGAGGTTATATTACATGATCATAATCAGAATCTAAGTTTATGCGCAAGTTCCATAATTATGCCATTTTTGACTAAAATGCCCTTTTTGCATAAATCAAGGTTTTAATGATAATGAACTTGAAATAAGTTTTCTACTAATATAATATTATAAGTAGGATTATTTAAGATGTCAAACCTTATTGTAAACTGAGTTTACAACAGGTCCTTAAATTATGTAGATAAATGACGATTTAGCCCTTGTGGCTCATATAATGGTTTTAATCAAATCTTTTCAAGGTAAATCTTTTACCTACTGATATGTTATATTAAATAACATATCTAAGACATTTTAATCTGACCCTAACATCAGATTTTGTTAAACATCGTATTTTACGACATAAGCACCGTTTCGGCACATAGTATGGTTTTAAACCATATTATTTGACCAAAACTTGTTACCTACTGATTTTAAAACTTATTTTAAACATATTCATAGTAGGTACATGTTATAAACTCAGAATCCCAAATAATTTATAAACTATGTGTAAAATGACCAAATGCCCCTTCGGTGCATAGTTTGGTCATAAAAGTTAAATTACACATATAATTGATATCCTACTGATGTTATATCATAAATAAGTTATTTTTCCAGAATACTTATAGTTATAACATTAAATTATATTCAAATTCCTTTTATCCAATATAAAATTACCGAAATGCCCTTATAAGACATAATTTCATTTTTAAAACCGTAACGGGCATATAAGTTGATATCCTACTGATATTGCAACTTATTTAAATTAAATTGGCATATAGAACTTGTCCATGACTTATCCGGTTGCCCGATATCGCTAATATGTGTATGGTTAAGTATATATAACTATTTTACGGAAATTAACCGAAACGGGTTTAACCTTGTCATTTAAGTTTCAAAATCCAGAATGTTTATAGTTTACCCATATTATGCAAGTCAAAGTACTTGTCGGGTTTAAAATACATTCTATCCGATCATCGTTTAATCAAGCACTATACGTCTTGATCCCGTACACTATTCGGTCTAAGTCTATGACTTAAATAAGACCGTTAGTATTTAATTGGTTATCTTATGCCATAATCCAGTCTACAGCCTTCCGGTAAATGCTATCTACACTTAGCTCATTTTAAATACCGCAGAGATATTATCTTGCATTTTAAACAAGGCTAACTCAGGTAAATACTCTTGACTTATTTTCCCTATACGGGCTTGGGATACGGTAAATTATTACCGCTTGGTCATAAATGGGATCAATCGAATGCCGCATTGTGGCTAGTAATCCGCATATTCTTTTTTAATCAGTTTTGTTTGATAACTTAAACATCGGGGGTTAAATTACCGTGTCCTGGATATCCTCGGCTCATTACATTAGTTAATGGCCACGACCTTAGCGCGGGGTGTTGGCAAACACCTGACAGGCGCTCAAATGCAAATTACCCAAGACGTTGGGGATAACTCCTCTATGAGTTCTAAGTGGTGTGTATTTAATCATGTCTCGGTCTCTGTACTGGGCCCTGTATGTATGGACAAACATGTGAATCTGTTAACAAATTTACAAAGTAACTTTCCCAAGTTATAAAAGATTTATGCCCTGTGCACTTAAATCTATTTTAAAAAAATGTTTTCAAAATGAGTCAGTCGGGTGTATTTACCGGCGAAAGCTGGCGTATTTTCAAAAGACTAAGCTTGCAGGTACAATACGAAATAGGCCAGAAGCTGCTCGGTAGTGAAATAAGAGGATCTTGCAGATCCTTAGATCTGCCCTGAAGTCTGTTTTATATTCTTTCTTTGTACATTTTATGATCCGCCTGTGGATCTTCTATTACGAGCCTGTATATTATTTTGTATTTCGAACATTGGTTTGTAATAGTAATTTTACTCCAAGACTTCCAATGTGTCGTATTTATTTGACTATGATGTTATCAACTGACGTCACGATACTCCCCACCCGGGCGCACCGGTGTATGGATTTGGGTTGGAAATCCGGGGTGGGACAATGTGGTTGTGGCACCCAAAAGTTATGGCTAGCTTGAGGCTCAATTGTCGAATTGTTAGGTACCCCATCATGAATATGCAAATGGAAGTGGATATGAAGGTCATTCTCCTGATTTGCCATTTTTTAGAAAACCAGAGAAGTGAATGTAACAAAAACACCGCACCACCAATCTTCGTGGTTTTAACACTTGTTGCCACGCATAGTTGACTATACAAATAGATTAAAACCGCACTTCCCCAATTATACGCCCCACGGATTGATAAATCTTCTAGGAAGCCTAGATATCTAACATTGACCCACTGAGACCCAGAACTAGGAAAGAAATGAGAACCAATTAGAAGATAAATAATCGTCCTGGCGCGTTGAAGACATTCATGGTCAGTTGGATTTTCGGGAAAACTTCTTGACTTTAAAGCATTTAAAACCTATGGAATGATAACTTTTTATTATGCATACCACTGTCCTCCAAGAAAGTTCCAGTTAAACTGTAATTTTTTTTCCCTAATCTAAGATTGTGTATAACTCTCATCATTGCCACAAATCTCATAGCCATCAACTTTAAACCAAAAGACTTCCACATCTTGTAGTGTTATCGTTACCTCTCCAAATGGCATATGAAATGTGTCCGTTTCAGGACGTCATCTTTCTACTAAGGCGGATATCAACGCACTATCAACCATTCGGTTATCACACATGATAACTCCAGTAAAACTAGCCAAAGTTATGTAGTCCCATACTTTGGGTGGAAAGGGGTGTTTCGAATAAAATTCTAAAGCTTCTCGCTACCTCTTCTTACTCGTAATACCCCTTCATCTTTAATACCGTAGGATCCAAAAAAATATAATAGCGCTATGCTCTCCTGTACCACTAAGAAACAACAGCTCTCTGTTTAGGGAACCACCATTGTTACGAATCGTCATTAGGAATGGAGACTTGATAAAAAAGATTATTAATACTGATTTTTAAGAAAAAAAATGTGGTGGGAAATTCTTGAACAATGGTCCCCGTTAATATATAAGAAGGAACGAGACCCAATAAGGGGACTTTATAAAAAAATCACCATTTGCATTAGCAATATCAGCAGAAATGGTGGAAGTGTGTAAGTACTTTTGCAGAAATCGCCAATATGAATGGAATGTGTAAGTATTTTTTCAGAAACTGCCAATATTAGTGGAAATGTGTATATTGTAGAAATCGCCAACATGAATGGAGATGTGTAAGAACTTTATAAAAATCGCCAATCTAAATGGAATATTACGAGAAATCACCACTATAAACGCAGATGTGTAAGAACTTTATAAGAAATCGCCAATGCTAGTGGAAACTTGTCAGAACTTTATTGAAAATCGCCATTCATAATGGAGATGTGCCATATTCCAATGATTAAAGCTGAATATTCCCTACAACATTCCTGACAGACCCTACTATTTAATAAAATCGCCATTCATAATGAAGAAAGTATTACTTGTGAAATATTTTTTTAGCATGGCAATATTCGTGAAAACTTTTTCCAAAACAACACTATTAAAGCAAAAAACTCCGAAAAAACTGGTGCAATTTAAAAAAGAAAAACGAAATGTGCACCCCTATTGCTAACCTGTATAATGATTCAACACCATCTAGGATTGTCGAGGTGCTGTAATAGCGACGACCAGAATATAAGGATGAAGACGGCATGTGATAGAGTTTTGACACCCCAAGGGGCTTCGAATTAGCATGGGAAAATCGCCAACGGTAACCTCCAGGAAGATGATATCCTTGGGAATTTAGAAAATGTTGAGTTGCTTTGTGAGCTGAGAACAACTGCATTATTGATTGATGATGATCTTTTTCACATCACACTATTCTTTTTATAGGAGCTTGCAAGTTCCATCAATTAACAAAAAACACACCTTGTGCAAAACGCATGGTCAACGATTTAGATTGGCTACTTAGCGTGTGCACACACACACACACACACACACATATATATATATATATATATATAGTGGAGAGTTCAAATGAGAAGAAAAATTTTGTAAGAATAAAAAGAATAACTTTTAAATCAATAGAAATTATTCATTTACTTCATTCAATGTGTGTATTTAATATTATGAAAAAGGGCATATAGGTAAATCTATAATTGTCATTAATTAGCTAATTAATTAAACTTGTAACTCATTTTTTTAATATACTTTTTCAAGATAAAATAATTTATGGTGAAGGACAATTTTCGACATGTGTAGGATAAATTTTAGTATGTGTAGGATAAATTTTCAAATGTGTAGGGTAAATTTACATGTGTGTAGGGTAAATTCCGATAAGTATAAGATATATGTAGGATAAATTTTGAAATGTGTAGGATATAATGTTTTTTTAATTAATGAGAAATAACATAATTAATGAGAGAAGTTATAACCTATTTAATGTTTTACCATTATGCTCTTTGTTCTTTTTCTTCTCACATAAAATTTCTTCTTAAATGAACCTTCCCCTTGAGAAATAACATAATTAATGAGAGAAGTTATAACATATTTAATGTTTTACCATTATGCTCTTTCTTCTTTTTCTTCTCACATAAAATTTCTTCTTAAATGAACCTTCCCCTATATATATATATATATATATATGTTATTTCTCATTAATTAAAAAAACATTATATCCTACACATTTCAAAATTTATCCTACATATATCTTATACTTATCGGAATTTACCCTACACACATGTAAATTTACCCTACACATTTAAATTTATCCTACACATACTAAAATTTATCCTACACATGTCGAAAATTGTCCTTCACCATAAATTATTTTATCTTGAAAAAGTATATTAAAAAATGAGTTACAAGTTTAATTAATTAATGACAATTATAGATTTACCTATATGCCCTTTTTCATAATATTAAATACACACATTGAATGAAGTAAATGGAGAATTTCTATTGATTTAAAAGTTATTCTTTTTATTCTTACAAAAATTTTCTTCTCATTTGAACTCTATAGGATTTCATTAGCAAATCGTAAAATACATTAGTGTATTTCATCATCAAATCCTGAAAATTGATCTACACATGTGTATGGCCAATATTAGTTCGCTCAATTCGCAAATACCCTAGTGTTCACTCTTGAATCTAATACTATATATATATATATATATATATAGGGGAAGGTTTATCGGGGAATGCTAAAAAAAGTGGGGAACCGGAGAACACTATTAAAAATTCAAGTTAACATGTTAAAAATCAAAATTTTCTAACTTTTTTTCGACGCTTTTCCTTATAAATACATGTAGAAACATTTTTAATAAAAAAACTAGAAAAATATAAAATTGATGTTTAAAAAATATATCTTATCAAATAAACTTAACATGCTAAAAATCAATTTTTTTTCAGCGCTTTTCCTTATAAAAATGGGTAGAAACTATTCCAATAAAAAATCAATTTTGGAGAAAGAAAAGGGTAGGGCGCGGATGTATTTTGCAATGGCTTTGTTGATATCGTCGACTTGGCCAGGGCAAAGCGCACTGAACTGCTTGAACCTAGTGGTCAAGCCAATGTTGTTGCTTCTCACTTGTTTGATGTTCCAAAACTCGTTTTTGAGTTGTTGGACTTCATGGGGAGGGCAAAACTCACCCTTCATGAGCTTTTTGATCTTAGTCTAGGTCAAGACATATGCAGCGTCGTCGCCACACACATTACGCTCCAATGTCCACCAATCGAGCGCTCTCAATCGAAACGCGTTGGTGGTCCGCATATGATCAGGGCATCTGCTTTGGTGGAAGGTGACTTTAATGGCGTCGAACCACTGAAGTAACTTGATAGCGCTTTCTGCGCTTATAAACGGTGTTGGGATGCAGGAATTGAACTGCTTAAAGGTGAAGGTAGGTCTGGATGATGTGATCTTAGTGTCAGTTGCGTTATCCAGGTTTTCGGTTTCGGCAGTTTTGGGGGTAGGTTGCCTCCGACTGATGATGTTAGGAATCACCTTGGCCATCTGCTTGGCCATGAATTTCATCATCTCCTTCTTAGTCATCGTGTCACCACTGTTGCTGGCGATTTTCTTGGAGTCTGAGTTTTCACCGTCGGAAGACATCTAAAAGGTTGAGATAGGGGAAAAGATGAGATTCGATCATAATGATTTTGTAAGTAGCATTCTGATTGCATGGAGAATACAAGTACTTCGCATAGCACATAAGCTTTCACATAATTTCGCATAAGTATATCATGTAGCACATAAATGTCACGTATAAAGCATGAGTATAACATGTATTTTCAAGGCATAGTCACGTATAAAAGAACGTAAAGAGCATAAATTTAGTTTGTTCATGATTATTAGCATTGTTTTACATTTTGTGAGGAAAGTGCGATTTGTGCGTTTGAAATGATAAACGTATCAAAGTAAAATACATAGAAATTGATTCACATAAAATGAAAGGCTTAATAAACATTTGAGTGTTTCGGGTTTAGAAACTTCGACAATTCCAAAGCGAATCGTATGTCCTTTCAAATTAGGGAGACATGCTTTGGCCTAATAGATAAAATACTCTCACCGAGGAGCGGTTAACAGCATTTTACCCTTCCAGTTACTACATATCCTTAACTGATCGAAAATTCGAAGCTTTGGCAAGATTGAAAATCGAGGAGTGGGACTAGTCAACAAGATGCGGGTATCATCCCTACTTGCTAACATCGTACCCTAAATGTGGTTGATATGTACCATACGAGGAGCAAATTCTGACTGTTGGTAAAACCCACTAGAGTATGAAATGGAAGTTTCCCATCAAGATGTGGATATCGCTCCTAACTTAATGGTGTAACTTCGTGCAAAAGCGGATACGCGGATCGAGAGTGATCACCAAAGTGCGGGTTTCACCCCTAATTTGGTGAGATAATTTCGTTTGTGGTATGAGTGTCTTCATGTCTTCAAGTGTGTATTTTTTAAGCCTTAGGATAAGCATGTAATGTTTAAGAAACAGAACTAGATTAGAAGTAGAATAGGAAAAGTTTAGACGTTTTAATGAAGACAGTTCACTTCGTACGAAGTGGGCTCACCTCGTGCGAGGTGAAGTGTACTTCATACAAGTTGTCTACCACTTCGTGCGAAGCTGTTTAATTCGCACGAAGAGGTTCCAGTTCGTATGAAGGGGTCTTTTGGTGCTTAGACTATAGACTAGGTCAAATATGGCAGTTCTACCTAATTCCCTATAGTTATGGCTCTGATACCAATCTATCACACCCCAACCGATGGCAGAAACATTGGGGCGGGATGAACGAGATTGCTCGAGACTTTATAACGCTAAAATATGACAAGTAATTTAAGTAACAAGATTTCATTTCATTGATTGAATAGCAAGTACATAGTTCCAAATTTGAAATACAACATCATGAAAAACAAAATATAAATACAACAACATTCTGATTCATTTTAAGTGAGTGTCTAAGTCGTCCTACTTGATTCCATGTGTCTCATCAATATCAACCTGCAATACATGTTAAAAGTATAGTTCAACACACAAGGCATTGGCAAGCATACAAATTTAAATAAATAACATAGTATAAAGTTTAAAACGACTCCTTATGCATCAATGTCTACTCTCAAGGCTAACATGTAACGAGTGTTAGGTCCTAGAACTGTGAGACTGAAGCATCAAATATATGTAATGATCTATGGTAGTTAACTGGGTTTAACTAGGTTAGTTTGTATTAGTTTTGGACCTTTATAGGTCATTTGGGCATATCATAGGCCATGTGGGCCAGGCAAGCCCATTAGGGTTATGCCTTACCCTAGGTATAAATAGAATGTTATGTCATTCCTAGGGTTAAGACTTTTGGAGACTTTTAGGTTTTCTCTAGAGAACCTTCATCTTGTACTAGACGGTTTTGCTTATTCAAGTAATATAATCGTGTGCAAGGTGTTAAAGTGAATACGTATTGTTTTTCATCATTTCGGTTTTTCTTGAAGATCATCAAGTTTGGATTCCGCCCATCCTTGGTGATTGTATGATATCAGTGTTAGATTCGGATTATCGGGACTTATAAGTGGTATCAGAGCCTGTTTGAACCTGTTTTCCAGACTCAGATCTGATATTACAAGATTCAGTTCGGTTTTTGGCTGAAGAACACGAAGAAGATTCAAGCATCTCGGATCAACATTCAAGGATTTCAGATTTGCTGGTTGTATTTCGGATTGAAATCTGCTGCATTTCGGATAAAAATCTTGAATTTCTGTTAGATTTCGGATAAATCTTCAAGCATTTCGGATTTTCTTTCAAGGATTTTGGATAATCTTCAAGCATTCTGGATAATCTTCCATTCTGGATAATTTTCAAGCATTTCGGATTTTCTTCAAGGATTTCGGATAATCTTCAAGCATTCCAGATAATCTTCAAGCATTCCGGATAATCTTCAAGCATTTCGGATTATAATAGTTCCATTCCGGATTACTGTTCCGGATTGTCACTGTTGCTGTGTATCTGATAGAATTCCGGATTACTGTTCCGGGTTACTGTTGCTGAGTATCTGATAGCATTTCGGATTACTGTTCCGGATTCTCATTTCGGACTGAAACAGTGCATTCCGGATTCCATCTCGGATACTGTTCCGGATCACCATTTCGGATAAGTATCTTGGATCACTGTTTCCGAATTCCATCTCGGATTGTTAATCCGAGTTACTGTTCCGAATTTGGTATTGTTCCGAGTTGTACCCCAAAAGGTGGAAAGTTAACCAGCTGACGTAACCGGAGTTAAACGTTTTCATACACAGAATTTGATCCTTAGACAATCTTAACAAACCGGTTGCACGGTTAGACTCAGGTTATTTTTAGGGAAAAAAACAGTTTTCATTGGAATCGTATCGGCGAGACGAGTCTAACGGTACATTTTGGTAAAAACAGTTTTGGGACATTTTTTATCGTGTTTACCGGTCCGGTTTTGATTATCCGATGATGTCTACATCCCAAACTCAGCATTCGAGCCTGCGGGATGAAGTGAAGGAAAGGCTGAATGAGTTTATCGGAGATTACAATGTTGATCCAGTTGCTGACTATGTGATGCATTTGCTTGACCGTGGAAAGCAAAAAGAGGATGTAAGAAATGATTTGAATAGCTTTTTGGGTAATGGCAAAGACTCTTTTGTATCTTGGTTATGGGATCGGTTACAATCAAACCAAGATCTCCAAGATCGATATGAAAAATCAACTAAGTCTAATCCTAAAGAAGTGTCTGAGCAGAAACCTCAACCACAGCAAGCAGCCATCAGTAGTCCAGTACCCTAAACTCAACCTCAATCCCAAACTAACGCTGACAAATCTAGCTCGTCCATTGACACAGTCAACTATCTTTTGTGCACTGAACCTTGCAGGAATAGGTCGCTCAACTCAGGGCTCTTAATTCCAAAATAACCGATGAATACAATAATGCAATGGCTCAGTGCATAAGCCTTCGAGAAAGCAACTAGTTACTCAAAGAAAAGGTTGAAGCACAAAAGAAAGATATAGCTCAGCTCCACCTGGACGTAAATCAACAGAAATGTTGGGTCCATGATTACAAAACCAGATTAGAATAAAAAACCATGGAATGCGACTTGGTAAGTGTTGAGCTGGGACTTCTTACTGGAAAATATCAACAAAACGAAGTGAATATAAAGAAGTTTGATACATCCAGCAAGCTTGTTCAAGACGTGTGCAATGTGCAGCTGGCATATAAGGGGAACAAAGGGAAGGGTTTGGGATTCAATCAGGTTGCCCCACCGTATAATCACAACTACACAACAATGCCTGAAACCGACGAAGATATTGAGAAAGCACAACATGTGGTGTACGACAAACCCAGTGATTATACGCCAGACGCACGGGAACCATCTGATGTTGTTGACTCTTCAAATGATTCAGCTAATGAGGAGAGCGCTGACGTGAACAAGACTCCATGTGTGCAAACTGAACAATCTGAACCTTCTGCTACTGATGAAAAGGTTCAGAGCAAGCTAAAAGAGCAAAAAAGAGCAAATCGGAGACGAAGAAAGCATAAGCACAAACGTCAAGAACAATCACGCTCTCCAAAATCATCAGTAGGCAGCAATAGCCCTCAAAAGGCTAGTGTTGTGAAAAATGCTTTTGTTAAGCCGGTCTTCAATGGCAAATGTGAAAAATATGCTTTTGACCGTGCTAGCAAAGCGTTTGGAAAGGTTGGGGAGATTTATAAAAAAGACTTGCAGTCCAAACAACACAAGAAAAATCAAAAGAAATTCTCCACAACAGAAGAAGGCCCTTGCAAACGACAAGTACAGACATCCAAATTCATCTTCGTCTGCAAGAAACGTGCAAGGATATCAAGCACAGAAGGGAGTAGTTCATCCTTCAAGGCCTGCAAGAGCAAATCAAGCTGATCAGAATGCTTTACATGTGAAGAGACAAACGTGCTTCAATTGCGGCATTCCTGGTCACATTGCTCGAAACTGTACACTTGGTCCCCATGTTCCGTGTCATGCTAAAAATCAGAAGGTTACACCAAAGAATAACAATCATTCCAAGCCGATGAAAGTATCATCACCTAAGGCAATGAAGAATGTGAATTCCAAGGTTAAACCATCTGATGGGGATTGGAATGTTGCCAAAAACAAATGCAAGGCTGTTCAGAAACAAAAATCTATTTCTAAAATGACTAAACCTGAAACAGCCAAAGTAGCTCAATCAAAGGCAACTACCGCGTTTGTTAAACTTAAACATATTTGGAAAGCCAAACCTAAATCCAAATCAGCAGCAACATCACCAATCCTCGAAATAAAAGGGGACTTGTGTCTTAAAGAAATGTCTTATTTTGATGCTTCAGGGAAACCCAGGACCACGATGGCCTGGGTCCCACTGTCTTACTAATCTCTTTATTTTCTCAGGAATAGCCAAGGAGGAGCTGTTGACAATCTCTGTAGTGTTAATAGTGGTTGTTCTAGGGACATGAAGGATAACATCTCATAGTTGCAAAAAGGTTCAACTCTTTACGATTATGATGTTTCCTTTGGAAGAGATGAGGTAAGAAAAGATCAGCGAAAGGTACAAATTTGAATTTCATGCTTTAATTTTGAAATTGATTAGTTTTTAATCTAATGACGGAACGGTTAAGCAAAAACAACTAAAATATTTTCCTTTTCCTTTTGTTTAAAACTTTGTGCATATGTTTTCTTTATTAGGTAAATTTGTGCATAAAGTATGATGCACAAATTTAGGGGAGAAGAGGGCGATATAGGTATATATGTATTGTTTGAGGGGGAGAAAATTTGAAAAATACAAAAACATTATTTGAAAAACAAAAATAAAAAAATAAAAAAATAAAAAAATAAAAAATAAAAAGTCATGGGAAATGAAATGAATATTTGTGATAAAGGGCGTGACTGACGCATGTAAGGTGTCGTAGCTGAAAAGACTAGGATCTAATGTGATATGTCGGTAGGCTTTATGCTCAAAGTGATTAAAAGATACTAAGTGATATAAACATAACGAACTATGTATCTTGTGGGTAACATACCATCGGCTTATGATTTCATGGTCTTAAATCTTGTGTTGATAGATAGCCAACATCTGAGGTTTCGGGTCTTTATGCTGTTGAGTCATCCGGGGATATCTTGGCTGCCCTTATGTTGCATCCAGATTATATGCAGACCTAGGCACATTCATGATATCTTTAAAAGAGCCAAAATAAAAGGGCCAAAACCTTAAAAGAAAGGAAATTTCATTATGAGAAAATTCCATGAATCCAAACATACCAAATAAGGTATATACCTAACCCTCGCCAGATACTATTGGTCACTCTGCTATACGGAAGTACTGACCTGTTCACCAATAGTCTGACGTTGTAAAAGACAAAGGATGATCTCAGTATATTCACCTGCTACGATGAATCGTTGTGCTTACCTTGATCGCAGGGTTATGTCATGGTATGGGACACATGGGTATTATAGTATAATACTACCTTAAGCATATCACAAAGTTGAAAAATGAAAGTTGAGCGTTAAAGTTTAAGTGAACAAACATATTGGCAATCGCATAGACCAGTCTGAATAAGTTCGCACCGAAAAGTGTTCCTTGGTCCGCTTGAAACGATTTTGATCCCATTGCAATTGCATAGTTGTAACTATTGAGTTAGTTTCTTTGTTTATTTGTGTTTCTGTTTATATTCTTATATTTTAAAAAATAAAAAAATAGAAAATTCAAAAATCCAAAAATAGGGTGCTTTTTGTTTTATTAAAAATTATTAACCGTTCTTGAAGATTTGACTAATTATCTCAAGATGAAAGAAATTTGAATTCTGATCCGAGTACAAGTACTTGGAAGTACCAAGTGTTCATGTGGTACTCTCCCTGTTGCATAAGAATGTTTTGCTTATAAATTTCTGAGCATTGTGCAGATATTGATTTAAATCAAGAAACAGGGATTGCTGAAATTGAGATGCTGTAAATTGTCGACAAAGCATGAAGTGTCACAACAGCAAAGTGTACTTGAGTCAGAAGAACCAGATTCCAGTCATCGTCTGACAGTGATAGTACATTTGAAGAAGTACCTGAGAACCTGCTTGCTTGAAAGAGAAAGATTGAAGAAGAAAAGAGTTGCTGAGGTTCCTCCTCTCGCATTCTTTTTGACAATGACGTTTCAAGCAAAGCTGATCGAGATGCTGATATGAAGCTAACCACAAGAGCAGAATAAAGAGACCCGGTGCTGAGAGTTCGTTGAAGTATGAGGTCCTAAAAGTATGAGACTGACTTCCACAACACTTACGGCACGGTGACAACCATAGATTCTGTTGAAGACATTGCACTATGAAGACAATTTGATGCATCAGTCTTGGGGGAGATTGTTAGGTCCTAGAACTGTGAGACTGAAGCATCAAATATATGTAATGATCTATGGTAGTTAACTGGGTTTAACTAGGTTAGTTTGTATTAGTTTTGGACCTTTATAGGCCATTTTGGCATGTCATAGGCCATGTGGGCCAGGCAAGCCCATATGCAAGCCCATTAGGGTTATGCCTTACCCTAGGTATAAATAGAATGTTATGTCATTCCTAGGGTTAAGACTTTTGGAGACTTTCAGGTTTTCTCTAGAGAACCTTCATCTTGTACCAGACGGTTTTGCTTATTCAAGTAATAGAATCGTGTGCAAGGTGTTAAAGTGAATTCGTATTGTTTTTCATCATTTCGGTTTTTCTTGAAGATCATCAAGTTTGGATTCCGCCCATCCTTGGTGATTGTGTGATATCAGTGTTATATCCAGATTATCGGGACTTACAACGAGCATGCAAATATACTAGTCAACCCAAAGTTTCTAGCTAGCGTAATCTAATCATAGCAATGAAAAGAAAGTATGTGTTTATCTTAACATGACCTCATGTTTACGGGCGGTGCATTACTCCTATGGCGCTATACATGTTAAGGGAGGCTTGATCGAAGTTAATGAGTAAGTACGAGCAATTCGAGTATAAGCATGTGTTAATTCAAGTATAGCACATAGAGCATAGTTTAAGGATTGTTTCGTGGTTTAAGCATAACATGTTTGTGTGAATTGATAAAGTACATGTATTGCACCCCAAAAGTGATAAAAGGTAAAACGTGGTCGAGTATACTCACAGTTTTGCAAAAGCTTCCTTAGTAACCACGAATTGTAGAATTGAGGGTAGGACACCGAAGTTATCCTACATGGGGGAGCAAAATTGTGTGAGTGTTTCTGAGTTGGATTCGGATTCGGGTGGGAAAGCAGAAAATACAGAAGGTAAATACGGAAAAATGCCACTTCGTACGAGGTGACCACTTCGTGTGAAGTGACTGATCACTTCATGCGAAGGGTCTGTTTCTGTAACGTTTTAGCTCATTTTGCACCCGTTTCGATACTGATTTTCTTAACAGGGTATTAGCAATGAGGCAGAACAATCTAGGACCATAACACTTAATCAGAAAGTGATTAAGATTCTGTTCCGACTAGTTTATTAAGAAAATACGAAAATTATGTATAGTTTAAGTATATAGATATTCAAATTGGTCATAGATGTCAAGCATGGAGATGTCAAATCTCATTATATGATTCACCAAAGCACAAGGTTGCATTAACCCGGTTGGTCATGAATGTACAGAAAGTAAAATGCAAAAATGTTCAAGTGAGGTGTGGAACTTAATTCGGGTAGCCAAAGCTCCCGATGTTCTCACTAGCTAGAGCACTAATCCAATCCTATGAGGATAATGAACTAGGTTAGCTTACAACACTTGCTACAAAAAAGAAGTAAAATGTCACACCCCGACCCGCAGCGGAAATAAAAGTCGGGGCATAATTGGGTTATCATCAAAGCTTATGACATTTATTATAAAGTTTCATATTTATTATTTCCAGTTTAAAAGAGAAATTACATCAATCATACAAGCACAACATGTTCTAAACTCAACATTCATGAACTCTTTATTTTTCTTCTAAGGCAAATTCCTATGTATTCCTTGCTTCAACCTGTTCACCTGTATCATGTGCAAAAATGGTTTTTTTTTTTTGAGTCAACAAAAGTTGGCGAGTGAATCTTATAAAAACATTTGAACGAATTAGTTATATTGGTTATTTAAATAAAAATGTGCATAACCAAATATGAGTATACGCATATGTAAATTTATCCACAAAACACATAATATCAATTAATGCACACACACATATCAAATGATGAACAATGAGATCAAGGCTCAATCAAACGGAGCCGATCTAATGAGGCACCTGATGCTCAACCCATCTCCAACGAGGAACTGATGGGCCTAATGAATGATTTGCACGCAACTTGACAAAAATGTAAACACGCAATACAACAAATAACATTTACATCACACGTTAGATCATATAATGGTAATAGCACAAGTGTTTGAATAAACGAAATATATAAACGACACATGATACACCCCAAAACATGAATAAAAATGGAAATTTGTAAGAATTCACTCACAGTGGGTGCGTTTCCTTGGTTTTGATGACGAATGCACACGAATTTGGATTTAACCGAGGGAAACTAACCTAAATAATAACGTAATAATTCGATAATTAAATAAATGTTAGTATTTTTAATTAATGCTTTTTATTAGAATTTTGGGTTTATTTTTATGGTGCTAAATATAATTTTTAAACTTAAAAGTCTTATTTTTAAGCATTTTAAAATGATTTTTATATAATAATAATCAAAATAAAAGATTCAAAAAAACTGTTGACCTTGTCAGGTCTGACCGGGTCAACGGGTCGGATCGCATGTG
This sequence comes from Scalesia atractyloides, assembly GCA_947069175.1. Lineage (NCBI taxonomy): Eukaryota > Viridiplantae > Streptophyta > Magnoliopsida > Asterales > Asteraceae > Scalesia > Scalesia atractyloides. Next base: position 13,023,065 of record CAMTDV010000116.1, on the reverse strand, counting down.
AAACTAGCAGCGTGCGTGAATCGAACTTGAGACCTCCCGTTTACGTGCACGCAACTCTAACAACTAAGCTACGTGTCTAACCCATAAGGAACCTGATTTTAATTACTTTTATACACTTATTAGAATAATTCAGAAATCACTTAATTTAAAAAGATTTTAAAATGACCGATCCGATGCGTACAACTAGACTCGAACCCTAGACCAGCACTTTGTAATGCACCCAGCCCTACCAGGGCTGGGTGTCTAACCCGCTCATAACAGAAATTATATTGTACATAATATCTTACTGTAAGGGGATATGATTTGGTTTGGAAAAAAAGGATTTTATTTCAGGAAGTCGGTGACAGGAGACGCTCGAACCCGGAACGTGTTTGTTAGTGTTGCACACAGTCCACCACTGGACTGTGTGTCTAAACCGATTTAATACCCGATTTTAATTACATTAATAAACATCTTAAACTTCATCTTCTTCATAACAAGAACCCAACATTTAACCCGACTGTTAATTCAAACAACTTTTCATTTGAACTTGCTAATGAGTTACCATGATTAAATCAGATCATATAGTCGAAGAAAAAGAAGTTTAGAGATAGATTGTACCAACGCGAAAGTATCCTGATTTCTCCGGCGATGTTTCCAGCGACAACACCCAGTTCCAACGAAGCGTTTTTTCGAACACAGAGGATTGCTTTGAGTGTTAGAGTGATTTTGAGAGTATGAGCGAGATATAAAGATGTGGGTCATCGGTATTTATAGGCTTCTTGGATCGAGATTTGCTTTCAATTTTGAAACGGAAATTAAGTGTGATGATTAACATAATGGCTTGATCTTAACTGAGTTTGATTTAAGTTTGGATGTTGATTAGCGGTTATTTTCGCACTCAAATGGAGAATCAAAACTGATGGTTAGAGGTTAATTGCTGAATTAGTGGGGCGGTTATTGTGTTGCTGATTTTGAATTTGCAGGTGACCGCGTATTCACTATATGTATTAATTGATTCCTAAACTACACAATAAGTGTGTGTGGTGTAGCAATGATTTGATGTGTTTTCCATGTGAGTGACCCGGGTTCGATTCCCGATTACTCTTATATATTTTTTTATTAACTTATTTATTATTATTATTATTATTATTATTATTATTATTATTATTATTTTACTATATAATGATTTAATTTATTTATCTCTTAATGAATATTATTTTAAATATGCATTTTGTTTACTAATAAAGATTATTAAAATAGATTGGTAAATACTAATAAATATATAACAAAACATTAAAATACTTGAATTTTCAAACTGAGCGGGTTTTGAGACCCGTTTTACACAAATGTTACATAAAAGCATAAGAAAAGTTATGAAATTGCCAAGTGTTAGTGAGTTAAACTCACTTAGAAGAATCTGAGATAATTTTGCCAAAAATCAAGAAATTTGAGAGTGAGAGTGAAAGTGTACGGAAAGTTGAAAGTGGTGAAGTGCATCTGTATTTATAGGAAAAACAACTGCTAGCTCCTCTTCGTGCGAAGTGTGCCACCACTTCGTACGAAGGGGGTCAGTTGAGGTTGGTTTTACGTGTTTTAGCCAGTTTTAAGTATTTAAGCATAAGAGAATGATGTATAAGTATAATTGCACACAAAATTGGGCATTCGAGTATTCCAAGTATGAGTTTCTTGAATGAAGTCACGTATCAAAGACTGTAAAAAATTAATCATATGTGTAAAAGATGTGCATTTATTGAATAAAGTTCCATTATGATCAGAATCTCGGATTACAAGGATTGAAATAAAAGATACGAATATGATTACAAGTTTCCAAAAATAGAAGTACATTTACACTTTCTAAATAAAGAAAATACAAAAATACGGAGCGTTATATATTCATTTTTTGTCACCTCTCAAAACAAATTGAAACATAATTTGAAAAACAAATCAAAACGTTTCAATGTGATAATGGGAAAGAGTACGTAAACTCGGCCTTTCAACAATTCTTTAATGATAATGGGATGCGTTTAGACTATCATGCCCTCATACCTGTAGTCAGAATGGTAAATCTGAACGTAAAATACGAACTATTAATAATATGCTTTGTACCATTCTTGCTCAAGCATCCCTTCCCAATAACTTTTGGCACCATGCCTTAGAAACTGTCACATATATCCTACATATACTTCCAAACAATAATAAAAAACACCAACTGAGTACCTATACAATCGTATGCCTACGTATGATCATTTACATGTTTTCGGTTGTCTTTGCTACCCTTTAATACCCTCTACGTCCATCCACAAATTAGCACACTGATCCCACCCGTGTGTCTTCCTTGGATATCCACCTACGCATCATGGCTACAAGTGCTTTGACTTACAAACTAAGCATATCATTATCTCTAGGCACGTAGCCTTCGATGAAACTACCTTCCCATTTGCAAACAAAATATACCCTCCACCCTCATATGATTTCTTTACCAACTCTTTCCCACCTCATCTTTGGCCTCTAGTGGATTCTCCTCAATCCACTAATCCTTTCTCAACACAACAAACATCCACCACTTCCAATAACCCATCCACTCCAGCCTCATTCCTAACTTCTACTCACTCCACGCCACACCTCAGCCCACCTCCCCAACCCGATTTCACAACCTCACAGTCCACGGCCAACAACACACCCTAGCCCACCCCACCTCACACCTCACAGTCCATGACCCACCCCTCACCCGCAAGTCTACCTCACTCATACCCACACACAAACTCGTCTGACCCGCAAGCTCATTCACCGCCCATAGCAATTCCAAACATAGATAACCCAAACCCGCATCCACCTCCCCGTACCATGGCCACCGCGCCATGGACGGGATCGTCAAACCTAGACGCCCACTAAACCTTCACACGTCGACCATAGCTCCTATACCGAAAAACCCAACCATTGCTATGTCCATACCGGAATGACATAACATCATGTCCAACGAAAACCATGCAATTATTAAAAACGAGATTTAGGATCTTGTTCCACGACAGCCCAACATGAACGTGATCCGAAGCATGTGGTTATTTAAAAAAAGTTTAAGTCTGATGGTAGTTTGGAACGGTATAAAGCGTGGTTGGTTTGCGATGGTCGTGTTCAACAGGTGGGTGTCGATAGTGGGACACTTTTAGCCCGGTTGTCAAACTGGCCACCATTAGAACGGTCTTATCTATTGCATTGTCAAAGTTATGGTCGGTAAATCAACTTAATGTCACTTATGCATTTCTTCATGGTCACTTTCACGAAACAGTAGCATGTATCAACCCATGGGTTTTCGAGATAAAAATCTCCCAGATCATGTTTGTCACCTTAAAAAGTCTTTATACGGCTTGAAACAAGCACCATGCGCATGGTACCAATGGTTCACCGACTACGTTTTAACGTTCGGCTTTCATCAAAGTAAGTGTGACGCGTCATTATTTACTCTTCATTATGGGTGCGACATGGCATTTCTTCTTTCATATGTCGATGACATCTTGCTTGTCACATCATCGGGCCAGCTTAGGCATCGCCTCTTGGCTCATCTTGCAACCGAATTCGCCATGAAGGATCTTGGTCCTTTAAGCTTCTTCTTGGGTATTTTTTTCAGAAACATAACAACACAATGTTCCTTTCTCAACAGTCATATGCTCATGACATCATCGAATGGGCCAGAATGCACTCATGCCATCCCGTTACCACACTGGTCGATACCCATGCGAAGCTAAGTGCTACATCAGGATCTCCATTTGATAATCCCACCCTTTACAGAAGTTTGGCGGGAATGCTCCAATACTTAACTTTCACAAGGCCGAATATTTATTATGTGGTGCAACAAATATGCATTCATATGCACACCCATACAATCGACCATTGGAATGCTCTTAAGCGAATCATTCAGTACATTAAAGGGACACTCTCATACGGCCTCACCCTTGGCTCCTTATCCGGCCCATCTCTACTTGCATACACAGATGCGGATTGGGTGGGGTGCCCTGATACATGGGGTTCCACTAGTGGTTATTGTGTCTACTATGACGATAATCTTATTTCATTGCAAACGCCAAGCTACAATATCATGGTCTAGTGCTGAGGCCGAATTCCGTGGTGTCACAAACGTGGTGGCCGAAATATGTTGGCTACGCAACTTGCTCTTAGAGCCACATCACCTGCCAACACGAGCGACGCTTGTTTACTGTGACAATGTTAGCGCCATTTATCTCTCTGGAGTTCAACACCAGCGAACCACGCACATTGAGCTCGACATTCATTTTGTCCGTGAGCAAGTTCAACGTGGTCCGGTTCGGGTTCTACATGTTCCCTCAAGATATCAGATAGCCAACATCTTTACGAAATGACTTCTTCGAGTTCTATTTGATGACTTTTGTTCCAGTCTCAACATTCGGCCACCTCTCACTTCGACGGCGGGGGTGTAATAGATATATATGTCATATATCTCGGTCTCATATATGTTGTATGATTACCTTAGTTATAACATTGTAAACATAGTATATATTGTCATGAATAGAATGAGTGAGTCATCCATCCTATTCTCTTTACTATTGTCTTAATAGGTGTTCAGCCCGTGCTTGCAACTAGTTTGTGCCTTAAGCAAAGCCAAAGCCATAGAATTGAACACAAATCGTTTTGTACTAAGCTTTGTGACCCCTTGAGTAATCTAAGCAAGGATTGTTATGAAAGATCTTAGAAGCAACAAAACTTGGTGAAACACTTTCTTATGAACCTCTAGCCATTGTGGTCCATACTTTCATGAACATATAAAAAGTTTGTCAATCAAAGATCTTATGTGTCGCTTTCGAGGAAAGCCCAATCCCACCACATGAGAAGATGTTTACCTGAAAAACATATAGGATTGGTTGGAGGGAACAAGAGATATGTATAGTTCTATATTGTTGTTGTTGTTTACAAATAAAGGGTTACAAGGTATATAGGTATTGGATGGGTTGCACCCCTTGAATGAACCATTACTTTGGCTAATATAGTTTAACCACTAATACTTAATGTTATAACACAATGAATAATTTATTACATACAAACTTAGGACAAACAATAATTAAACTAATACTAAGTAGGGCTGATCATGAGCCGAGCCGGGTCGAGCTGAGCCAGGGCATGCTCGGGCTCGGCCCGATACCAAGATGGCTCAGCTCGGCTCGGATTTGAAACCGAGCTGAAAATCTAAGCTCAGGCTCGACTTGGTTTTAAACCGAGCTGGCTCAGCTCGACTTGGTTTGGCTTGATTTTAAAAGAAAAAACTAATATATAGCTCTCAAAAGAACATATCCAACATAAGTTAAACCTAAGACATTACAAACCAAAATCAAGTTCAAGCATACAAAATAAGTTTTAAATTTCAACGAAATACAAATTAGTTTATTAGCATGGTAATCAACCTTCAAATATTATATAGATATCAAATTACATTCTTAAATACATGCGAAAGATGATCAGATTATTTGTATTATATACTACAACGTATATAAAAATAAAATATATTACACGTAAAATAGTCCGAGCTAAGCCGAGCTACTAAGTGAGCTAATTTGGCTCTTGACGAGCCAAGCCAAGCTAGGCTCACTTCTAACCGAGTCGAGCCAGAGCCATATCAAATAAGCTTTTTCCAAACTAAATCCATCGCGAGCTCTGATCTACAAGCTTTTTGAACAGCCCTAATACAAAACCTATAAAGTCTTGTTTATTTCAAACAATACATATCTTATGTTCAACTTGTTTATCCAAGAATATAATATTAAATTTTCTAACATATTTAACATTATCATGAGATAATACCATAAATTTTACCTAAATTCCAATAACATAATTCCCTATTGAAGATTCTACGATGTAAGGTTTATCGGACATCAACCTTCTCACTCTTTTATCATGTGGATGATGTAGAAAACCATCAAGTGTTTGGTTGACTCTAGCTTCCCTATAATAGATTCCTTATCTTTGTACGTGGTCCTTAACTTACCCGCAAGCGGATAGAATCTTGTTAGAATCTCTAATAAAGACTCTTTCAGCTGTTTTGATCTTTTGATTACAACCCGTAACACTAACGTTGTCGGGACATGGAAAAATAAGATGAAAGGGGTATACACATCAGACATTATGTGGTCTATAATAGAGAGGTTGAAGGCTCTTAAATGATGCTGAGTCGAAGATGATGGTTTGACGGTTTCTGTTGAAATTATTTTAAGATCTACCAAGAATGACCATGGAACTAGATGTTACCAAACTTGAAAAGATTATATTGATCATAAAAGCTTGATTACAGTAATGATTCTTGAGTTTTTCTAATGACTCTTGAGTTTTTCCTTATGATTACAACGATTAGAGATGGTAGGGGTAGAATAGAAGTGTGTAGTGGAGAATACGGGATAAAATGAGCAAATGAAAATAATAGAGAATGGCCTCCATTTATAAGCTGGCTGGACTCCGTGCTTGGCTTGGTGACTGGCTACCCTCAGTTCCCAAGGCACGGGGTGTGCCTACATGGCACGACCCGTGGTCAACCTTACGGGCCTTATTGAATCTACCAAATGATTTCTTTGTCTTGTACAACTGAGCACGAGGCGTGCTAAGCTTTTCTCCGCTGATCTTCGCACTGTGGCTTCTGGAGGTGTCTGGTAGTTCTTAGATCTGAAGCATGGGGCGTGTCTAGACATTTTCTTCTTTTTTATTTCATTTTTCGCCCGGTTTTGCTTCCTTTATTGTTCTTGGGTTAGTTTTGTCCTAAAATCTAATATAAACCAATTTAAGCCTATTTTGAATATTTTTTTACCAAAACATAATAAAAAGTAGTTATAATTAATATAAAAACATGTGCACTTTTACTTATATTAGCACCTAAGTTTGCCAACGCGTTATCGGTCGATAGATTCTCAATTTGGCAAGGGATAGTGAAACTACCCGAATCGGTCATCTTTTCCGGAAGCATGTTTTGCAAGACAACTGAGCACTCCTCACCCAAGGACACATGGGAGAGCTCTCCAAGCTTCTTCTTGTTTATCGGAAGATTCTTCAAGAACATATTTAGGCATTTGCCTTATAGCATCAATGAAAGGAATGTTCACATGAAGCTGTTTGAATAACTCTAAGAACCTAAAAACTGCTCTGCTTCCTTTTCTTTTCTCAACCTATATGGATATGGAATAGGAGTAGTGAATTTTTAACCGTCTCCATCCTCTTTTGTTGAGACTCGCTGGGTTGTGAAGTAATTGTTGAGTCTAGCCTCGGTTACACCCTGCCAGTAGGAGTCTTCATCTATATCTCCTCGTCAACGAGTTCCTCATCTACTACCAGCTAATCATTAGTAGCTACTTTCCCACTCTGAGTAGTGACTTCCTTCTCATGATGTGAGTTTGGATTAGTTTTGATATTACTCGGGAGTCCACCAGCTTGTCTCGCCTCTGATTAAGCTAATTCACCAACTCCCTTATAGTATTCTCGAAAATTCCGAAGTGTCGAGCCCTGACACCTTATCATTTGTTCATTCTATGACGGGCCTGATTTTCTAGCGATGAACCGAGTCGAAATTTCTATATTAACTTAATACTAATCAATATCTATATATATCTATACTTACTATCTAATGCATTTTAGATGGACAATAAAGGCCACTCAAGCATGTGGCCTAGTGGTTAAGAGGGTTTCCTCTTGTGGAGTGATCCAAGTTCAAATCTTGGGGCGGGGAGTAAGTTAGGAGTGTAACCTTTGCTATTCAAAGAGATGGACAATAAAGTAATTTAACTTCATTTAAGAAGGCAACATTGTAAATTACCTAAAAGTTTAAGACAAATTAATACATTATTTAATAAAAATCTAATTAAATGCACTAAATGCACGTTCTCTACAATAATTATTGCATTCATATAAATACAAACAAAATACTAGAATTTAACTAGATGCAAATACTAGAAATATATCTTATAATGGAAATTAATTGCAAGCTTTTGACGCTCCCTACGTTGAGTTTCACGGCTCCTATTTCACCGTTTTTAAACGTTTTGAGGGAAAAGCATGCTTGAATGAATTTATAATGTTTATACTATATTTTATACATGAGTCACTGTGGCCCACTTTGATTAAAGTTTTATAAATCATTTTTTAGGAAGATACATTGTTTGAAATAGATATGTTAACTTAGATAACTATGATTATGGAATATGTTAAAAATAAGCAAGTATGGCAACGTTTATGCCTCAAGAAGGTACCTCCATGGAATTATCCCTGCCACGTAATCATTAGCCTCGGATGAGGGCACATATTGTATTGATAGGTTTATCAGGTTTGACCACCCAGACCGTGGACTAGTCGCTCTGGTCAAATTAATAGTCGGAAAATACTCACTTGTTTCTTTATGTGCTTACGATGCTAACATGTATCATATATTTTGCAAGCTTAAGAATCCACAGGCTGTCTATATTAGTTTACATGTTTAATATAATTGTTGAGAAAAATCGGAAGGTTTTGTCTAAAAGTTAAATAGGGGAATCTGCGTTTGATTCGCCTTTGGTTTTAAAAGGAAATTTCATGCAGTGAACTTGCTTGAGTATCCACATACGAAAATTTGGTATAAAGTTTTTCTATCTTTTAGAGGAAAACTTATTAAGTTAAATGTGCCATGATTTTGTACTAATATTCTTAAGGAATGATTTACAAAGTTTTTTGTATATCTTTGGGGAATGTCTTTCAAGGATTCCAAGAAAAGAATTATAAAGCTTTCTAACATAATCAAAGGAATGTCTTGTGAGAATTCCAATGAAAGGAATTAGTAAAAGTTTTAAAAGGAAGTTTATGAAAACTTGCCTATATGTTTTAAAAAAACGAAGTTATGTAATAAACTCTCTCAAAATTTTATAAAAGTAATTTGGTTTAGATCATACTTTTATTTTCTTTGTGAACTTACCAACCCTGTGTTAATACTTTTTAGCATGTTTTTCAATTATTAGAGCATGTAATTGAACCGATTTAAGCAAGCATATGAATTAAATGGACACCTATTTGAAGGTAACATAATCAAAGGAATGTCTCGTAAGAATTCCAATGAAAGGAATTAGTAAAAGTTTTAAAAGGAAGTTTTATGAAAACTTGCCTATATGTTTTAAAAAACGAAGTTTATGTAATAAACTCTCTCAAAATTTTATAAAAGTAATTTGGTTTAGATCATACTTTTATTTTCTTTGTGAACTTACCAACCCTGTGTTAATACTTTTTAGCATGTTTTTCAATTATTAGAGCATGTAATTGAACCGATTTAAGCAAGCATATGCATTAAATGGATACCTATTTGAAGGTAACATAATCAAAGGAATGTCTCGTGAGAATTCCAATGAAAGGAATTAGTAAAAGATTTAAAAGGAAGTTTTACGAAAACTTGCCTATATGTTTTAAAAAACGAAGTTTATGTAATAAACTCTCTCAAAATTTTATAAAAGTAATTTGGTTTAGATCATACTTTTATTTTCTTTGTGAACTTACCAACTCTGTGTTAATACTTTTTAGCATGTTTTTCAATTATTAGAGCATGTAATTGAACCGATTTAAGCAAGCATATGCATTAAATGGATACCTATTTGAAGGTTTTCTATTTATTACATGCACTTTGTCGCTTGTAACACCCTGTAAAAATCGTGTCCAATAGTATACTGACACTTGTTGTATTTTAATATAGTCTATTAAAGACCAATAAGGACTAAAGGCGTCAACATGCTCAAAGTTGAGCCTCTGAGTGACGAACCGATATCAACATGCATAAATAATAGCCTCTGAGTGACTGATATATCAACATGCTTAAATCATTAGCCTCTGAGTGACTGATGCGTCAACATGCTTGAAACTTGGCCTCTGAGTGACATCGGAATCAACATGCTTACAATAAGCCTCTGAGTGATCCTTTGTGAAGTCCTAACTCTCATACGTGCCATTTGTTGGACGAGAGGGTTCAATTTTGTAAATATATGAAAGTTGGATAATTGAGGGATTAAAAGTGTCAACATGTTAATTTATACCTCTGAGTGACCTTTAACGAACCGAGAGCTCAATAATGCCCGGGCATAATCCCGGGTACGCCAAGTATTGGCTACGGAGGGCTAAAAGTGCCAAAATAGTATTTAAAATCGTTTTTATAAGCTTTATATAGTTTAGGGGCCAAAGTGTCAAATTTTAAAACTGAAATAGGGGCGGTCGCGGGCCGCGAGAGACCCGGCCTGTGTCTCTCGCGCCCCGCGAGAACAGACCTGCAGCAGAAAGTTTGTTTTGGAGCCCAAGCAAAGCTCCAAAACCATTAAATCGAAACCATGACCTTCCTAATAAGCTATGCCACGTTTTGGGACACTCGTAAGCTTCTTCTTACACCCCTAGACACCTGGCTTCACCTCCTTTGAGCTCTCCAACTATAAATAGGTGCTTAAGTTCACCATTTCAACTTGCACCTTTCTTATTCACTTCTCTACCTCCTCTGGAAGTTCCTAACTAAAACCAACATAGTTCTTTTGCATCTAGGAATCACTAGTAAGTGTTCCTTCCTTATGCATTTTCGTTTATAGGCTTCTATAGCCTAAAGTCAAGCGTTTTACATAAAACGCTTTGACTTTCGGTTAAGACCTTATGGTCCAACCATTGTTCAAAATGAACATGGCTAAGTGATCATAGTAAGGTATGTGTTAGTCCCTATAAAGGGCACCTCGTGAAGATCACGTTTGCTAGACCAATTGACGGGTCAAAGTTATGATATTAAAAAGTCAAACAGGCCATTTTTCGGAAAAATAATAAATTGATCTTTTATATGTTATGAAACCTGTTTTGACACTTAAAAAAGTTGGTAATAATTATTAGAACATGTATGAACATGTTCAGCTCGTCAATTTCGGGTCTAGGCTCGGTTCACAACCGAAAGTCGCAAGGTTTGACTTCTGCTTTGACTTTTGATTCTGACCCGATTTAGGTTAGTTACCCACTAATCTAAAGTTGCATTATGATCATAATAGTTACGCACTGATCTAAAGTTGTATTATGATCATAATATAATATAGCATAACCCTCTAAGGTTATATTACATGACCATAATCGGAATCCAAGTTTATGCGCAAGTTCCATAATTATGCCATCTTTGACCAAAATGCCCTTTTTACATAGAACAAGGTTTTAAATGGTAATGAACTTGAAAATGAGTTTCTACTGATATAATATTATAAGTAGGATTATTTGGGATATTAAACCAAGTTATAAACTGAGTTTTTAAACAAGTCTTTAAACTATGTCGATAAATGACGGTTTTAGCCCCTGTGGCTTATAAAATAGTTTTAATCAAATCTTTTCGAGATAAATCACTTACTTACCGATATGTTATATTAATTAACATACTTTAAACATTTTAATCTGATCCAAACATAAGTTTTCATAAATATCGCTTAAAGACGTTACTTTACGACATAAACGCCGTTTCGGCGCATAGTATAGTTTTAAACCATATTAGTGGACCAAGACTTGTTACCTAATGAATTTAAAACTTATTTTAAACATATTTATAGTAGGTACTTATTATAAACTCAGAATCCCAAATAATTTAAAAACTATGTGTAAAATGACCAAAATGCCCCTTCGGTGCATAGCTTGGTCATAAAAGGTAAAATACACATATATTTGATATCCTACTAATATTATATCATAAATAAATTATTTTTCCAGAATACTCATGATCATAAACTTAAATTTTATTTAAGTTCTTTTTATACGATACGAAATTACCGAAATGCCCCTATAAGGCATAATTTCGTTTTAAAACCTCAACCGGCATACAAGTTGATATCCTACTGATATCTTAACTTATTTAAAGTATAATGGCATATAGAACTTGTCCATAACTTATCCGGTTACCTGATATCACTATTATGCGCACAGTTACGTGTGACTATTTTACAGAATTTAACCGTAACGGGTTTAACCTTATCATTTTAAGTTCAAAATCCAGAATGTTTATAGTTTACCCATATTATACAAGTCAAGTACTTATCGGGTTTAAACTACATTCTATCTGATCATCGTTTAATCAAGCGTTATACGTAATGATCATGTACACTATTCGGTTTATACAACCGTTAGTATTTAATTGGCTAGTTTATCCCATAATCCAGACTAGAGCCTTCTCAGTGAAAGCTATCTGCACTCGGTACTTTTGTATACGGCTGAGTTATTTAAAAACAAAAGAAGAAAGCAATCTCAGGTAAATACTCTCAACTTATTTCCCTTATAAGGGCTTGGGATATGGTAAATTATTATTGCATGGTCCATTGCATGGTTAACCTTCCTAAGGTAATAAAAGATTTTGTGCCGTTTGCACTTGAAATCATTTTTAATATTTTCAAAATGAGTTAGTTGGGTGTATTTACCAGCGTAAGCTGACGTATCCTCAAAAGACTAATCTGCAGGTACAACACGAAATTAAGCCGGAAGCTGCTCGGTAGAGAATAAGAGGATTCTTGTAAATCCTTAGATCTGCCTAAAGTCTGTTTGGTATTCTTTCTTGTACATTCTATGATCCGCCTGTGGATCTTCTATTACAAGCTTGTATATTATTTTGTATTTTCGAACATTCGGTTTGTAATAGTAATTTTACTCCAAGACTTCCGCTGTGCCACGTTTAATTGACTATGACGTTATCAACTGTTGTCACAATACTCCCCACCGGGCCCACCGGTGTTTGGATTTCGGGGTTGGAAATCCGGGGTGTGACAGGGTTGGTATCAGAGCCAAGGTTTGAGAGAATTAAACACTAGCCTTTTGTGTTTAGTCTCAAACTTACACGAGCACATTCCTTAGACTTTCGAGTCTAGGCATTGACCTAGGATTACTCATTTCATTATTAAGTTATAGTATATTTTTGAATTGATTTTAACAGGAAAATGCCACCACGTGTGAGAGGACAAAGTGGACGAAGAAAAGGTCCAATGAGAGGAGGACCATCAGGGCGTATTCCCCCTCAACCTCGTAATTCAGATAATTATCAAGAATCAGGAGATTCGTCTCAATGGAAACCAGCGAGACGTTCCGTCTCTAATAGACACTCGCCCTCACATTCCCAAAATTCTTACCACTCACACCATTCCTATCATTCTCACCATTCCCATTCTCATCACTCCTACCATGAAGAATTTAACCCCAACCATTACTTAAACACTCCTCCAGCTGATCAAAATCAGTTGGACAAGCCACATCCTATGAACGAGGACTCCGACCCAGAGATGCCACCATCGGGATCAAATGTGCATCCTATTGAAATTTCGAGCGATTCAAACTCATATGCCGGATCTCCCTACCAAGGTCCTAATGAGTGGGACCAATACTGGAATCAATTCACCTTTGCACACACACCTTCCCATCACTCTCAACCACCCCCAGTTCAAGAAGATGTCCACATGGAACCTGTGGACCAACCTCAACAACCACCTGAGCCACCAATGAGGGAGCGTGGAGCACGTATGTCAGTACGTGCCGGACAAAGGTCGGGATCGCTGCCACCTTTGCCCAATTCTTACCCCACCATTCAAGAGGACCCACAAATGGGTGGACCCTCTAATGTTCCACCTATAGTGGAACCAACACCAACACCTGCTGTTCAACCACCACCATCGGGTTATACTAACCCAATCCCTACATATCCAGACACGTCTGGATATGATCCTTTTAACTCGTCTACACCGGTAGACTATCAAGCATGGTCGTAAGACCCATACATGCAGGCGGTTATGCACAACGCACTTTACCCGTCTCCTTTCCCACCTACTTATCCACCGACTGGATATCCAACTTATGGGTACCAGTATCCGGTTATGCCACAACCCCAACCACAACCTCCGCCACCACTTGAGGCCATCAATGAGGCCTTAGAAAGAATGAAAGAGATGCAGCAGCAGGCGGAGAAAACGGAGAAGAAGACAAATAAGTTCTTCAAGAAACTCTCCAAGCTAGTCAAGGGAAAGAAAGACGAGTGAAGTCTTTTCTATTATATATAGTCCCTGCGCGGACATTGTTATTTCTTTAGTCCCTGCGTGGACATTTTGTTTCTTTTAGTCCTTGTATGGACAATCAGTTTCATTTATTTGTTTCAAGTATTATAATTTCTTATGGAAATTTAATGAAGTACTTTGGAATTATATATATATATATATATATGTATTCATCCTCTTGAAAATGAGAGTCTCGATTTTATTCAAAATTTATGCTCTGCGATATAATTCCAAAAAGATCTTAATGGTTTTGATTATTGCCAAGTGGCACAGACCACATATTTGGCCAAATATATGATAGTTATGGGAAGTTATCCTTCTATCTAGAGGTGGTGGACTAAGTTCAAGCCTCCAAGTCATTAAGGTCAATGCGACCGGGACTTATAATCAACCATTAAGATCCTCTTATGTTAACATTCAAATAATGTGCATACTCTTGGTTGTGTGACTTGAGGAATCACACTAACCTTCAAGGTAATGGACTGTGTCCTAACCTTATATATAGCCCTTGTGATCTATTTGATCCCGGTTATATAGCCTTTGTGATCTATTTGATCCCGGCTAATATCACCAGTGCGGTGATTAAACATCCATTAGAGATGTATTATATATAACCCTTGTGATCTATTTGATCCCGGTTATATAGCCTTTGTGATCTGTGTGATCCCGGCTAAAAAGCCCTTGTGATCTATTTGATCCCGGCTAAATAGCCTTTGTGATATGTTTGATCCCGGCTAAAATCACCAGTGCGGTGATTAAACATCCATTATAGATGTATTTTATATAATCGTTGTGATCTATTTGATCCCGGTTATATGGCCTTTTGATCTATTTGATCCTGACTAATATCACCAGTTCGGTGATTAAACATCCATTAGAGATGTATTTTATATAACCCTTGTGATCTATTTGATCCCGGTTATATAGCCTTTGTGATCTGTGTGATCCCGGCTAAAAAGCCCTTATGATCTGTTTGATCCCGGCTAATATCACCGTTGCGGTGATTAAACATCCATTAGAGATGTATTATATATAACCCTTGTGATCTATTTGATCCCGGTTATATAGCCTTTGTGATCTATTTGATCCCGGCTAATATCACCAGTGTGGTGATTAAACATCCATTAGAGATGTATTATATATAACCCTTGTGATCTATTTGATCCCGGTTATATAGCCTTTGTGATCTATTTGATCCCGGCTAATATCACCAGTGCGGTGATTAAACATCCGTTAGAGATGTATTTTATATAACCCTTGTGATCTAATTGATCCCGGTTATATAACCTATGTGATCTTTGTGATCCCGGCTAAAAAGCCCTTGATTTGTTTGATCTTGGCTAATATCACCACTGCGGTGATTAAACATCCATTAGAGATGTATTATATATAATCCTTGTGATCTATTTGATCCCGGTTATATAGCCTTTGTGATCTATTTGATCCCGGCTAATATCACCAGTGCGGTGATTAAACATCCATTAGAGATGTATTATATATAACCCTTGTGATCTATTTGATCCCGGTTATATAGCCTTTGTGATCTGTGTGATCCCGGCTAAAAAGCCCTTGTCATCTGTTTAATCCTGGCTAATATCACCAGTGCGGTGATTAAACATCCATTAGAATGTATTTTATATAACTCTTGTGATCTATTTGATCCCGGTTATATAGCCTTTGTGATCTATTTGATCCCGGCTAATATCACCAGTGCGGTGATTAAACATTCACTAGAGATGTATTTTATATAACCTTTGCGATCTATTTGATCCTGGTTATATAGCCCTTGTGATCTGTTCGATACTGGTTAATATCATCAGTGCGATGATAAATAAAACATCCATTAGTGATGTATTACCCTTTCGGGTTATAATCTATTCTATATAGCCTATGTGCTCTTCCTGATCCCGGCTAATATCACCAGTGTGGTGACTAAACATCCATTAGTGATATAGTGCCAATGTGCCCTATTATATATCCATTAGTGACAAGCCTATGTGCTATATATATAATTTTCAAATATGACAATGACAGTTGTGACTTTGTGGTCCCCTGTCTATAATATATGGACTATGTCCAGATTGTAATTTGCCTACGATGATCCTATTAAGACCTAGGCCAAATATAGATATGTTAAGCCTAAGAGTTGTGATGTTATTCACACTAGTATAGGCTGTGGATTTTCTTATATCCAATGTTTAAAAGACGATATGGTTATTATACCATGGCTAAGAGAAATTTTATTTGGTATATAGAACCAAAGCTTTGAAGAATGGCTAATTCTAATGAGGCACAAAGTAGCCATCGGAACGTCAAAGACGCTGAAAATATAGCCATAAATAATGATAATGATTTCCAAGCTCGCATTGATGCGGCTGTGGAAAGGGCCATGAGTAAGGCCATAGAAAGGCTAAGAGAGCCGAGTGCCACTCGCTCTAGACCCCTATCTATTCCACCATCTTCAGCTCATAAAGAGAGCTCTGTTTACTCTTCAAATGCGAAGAGTGAACCAAGGATAGCAGACTTTGCTGATAGGTCATGTTCTGCTAAAGACGGGTGTACCTATAAATACTTTGTCTCCTGTAAACCCCAAGACTTTAATGGGGAAAAAGGAGCCGTAGAAGCCTTAAAGTAGCTGGATGAGATGGAGACTATAGTAGACATCAGCGGCTGTGCTGAAAAGGATGTGGTCAAGTACGTATCATAGTCCTTTAAGGGCGATGCCTTAACATGGTGGAAGGCCATGATTCAGTCAACAGGTAAAGTATACCTGTATAATCTGAGATGGTCCAAGTTTGTGGACCTTGTAAAGGAAACTTACTGCCCAACCCATGAGGTGGAGAAAATAGAGACAAACTTCTTGTCTCTTTCCATGAAAAACTTAGATTGTCGGAAATATGTTTCCGACTTCAATTCCCTATCTAGGTTAGTTTCCTATTCAATTACCCCTGAATTCAAACGCATTGCGCGTTTTATAAATGGATTAGCACCCGAGATTAAGGGCATTGTAAAGGCTGCTCAGCCTAGTACCTATAGGTCTGTTGTTGACCTATCTCTCTCCCTCACCCTTGATATAGTGAGGCAGAAGTCAGTCAAGCCTGAAACTGACTGGAAAAGGAAGAGAGAGGAAGACAACTCCCATAGATCTAATAAGAAAAATAAAGGGAGGTTCGGGTTCAAAGGGAACCAAAGCAAGTCGGCTGTGATGCCATTCTGTAAGACTTGCAACCGAAGACACTGGGGACAGTGTAATCCTGACCCACAAGCTAGACCTTGTGGCATATGTAAAAGAGGGGGACAAAAGACCCTAGATTGTAAGGATCTTAAGGATGCTGTATGTTATATTTGCAATGAAAAGGGGCACATTGCAACTAGCTGCCCTAAGAATTCAAGGAATAATAATCCGAAGCCTGGAGAGGCCAAGAAGGGGAATGCACGCGCCTTTCGGCTAACTGCTAAGGAAGCTAATGACAATAACGTCATAACAGGTACTTTCCCCATTAATGATATTTTTGCTAGAGTGTTATTTAATTCGGGTACAGATAAATCATTTGTTGATCATAAGTTTAGTAAACTATTAAATCTACCCGTAAGAACTCTAGATAAGACTTATGAGATAGAACTTGCCAATGGAACCTTAGAAACTGCTTCTTCTATTCTTGATGGATGTTCCATATCCATTAAGAATCATTCCAACCCTATCTCTCTTTTGCCAATGAAATTGGCGGGGTTTGATGTTGTCTTAGGCATGGATTGGTTATCTCATAACCAATCCCGCATTGCCTACGATAAAAAGCTCATCGAGATTAAGACCTCATCTGGTGAAATGATCACCATCTTTGGCGACTCACACTATGGACTGTCAGACAAAGTGTCATTATTTAAGGCATCCAAGTGTTTGAGAAGAGGCTGTGTCGTCTACATGGCACAAGTAACCATTAATGAGCGTAAACCAAGCATTGAAGACTTACCAGTTATCTCGGAGTATTCCAATGTTTTCCTTGAAGAATTACCAGGCCTACCCCCAGATAGGCAAGTGGACTTCAGAATAGATATCATACCAGGAGCAGCACCCAGTAGCAAGAGCCCCATATAGGCTAGCTCCAACCGAAATGAATGAGCTAAGAGTTCAACTAGACGAACTCTTAGAGAAAGGCTTTATTCAGCCTAGTTCCTCGCCTTGGGGAGCTCCTATCCTTTTTGTGAAGAAGAAAGACGGTTCGATGCGAATGTGCATCGACTATCGGGAGCTAAACAAGCTAACCATTAAGAATAGATATCCTCTGCCCAAGATCGATGATTTATTCGACCAACTTCAAGGGGCTAGTTATTTTTCTAAGATAGATTTAAGATCAGGATATCATCAACTGAAGGTTAGAAGTGAAGATGTTCCTAAAACAGCCTTCAGGACCCGCTATGGTCATTTTGAATTTTTGGTGATGCCTTTTGGGCTCACAAATGCACCAGTAGCGTTCATGGATCTCATGAATAGAGTCTGCAAACCGTATTTGGATAAGTTTGTCATTGTCTTCATAGACGACATACTTATCTATTCTCCTAATCAAGCTGATCACGAGAAACATCTTCGGTGCATCCTAGAATTATTAAGGCAGGAGAAACTTTATGCGAAGTTCTCTAAATGCGAATTTTGGCTTAGAGAAGTCCAATTTCTTGGACACATGGTAAGTGAGCGTGGTATCCAAGTGGATCCCGCCAAAATTTAGGCTATAATAAATTGGGAAGTGCCCAAGACCCCAACGGAAGTTCGTAGTTTCTTAGGACTGGCTGGTTACTATAGGAGGTTCATTGAGAACTTTTCAAGGATAGCCACTCCTTTAACTTCCTTGACCCATAAGAATATTAAGTATAATTGGGGTCCAAAACAACAAGAATCTTTTGAGATTCTTAAACACAAGCTGAGCAACGCTCCTGTGTTATCTCTACCTGAGGGTATTGATGAATTTGTAATCTAGTGTGATGCATCGCCCACTGGCATGGGCTGTGTGCTAATGCAAAAAGGCAAGGTGATTGCCTATGCATCACGACAATTAAAGGTGCATGAAAAGAATTACACCACCCACGATTTGGAATTGGGCGCCGTTGTATTTGCACTAAACTGTGGAGACATTACTTGTATGGCACAAAGTGTGTTATATACACAGACCATAAAAGTCTGCAGCATCTATTCAATCAGAAGTAATTGAACATGCGACAACGCCGTTGGATGGAGACTCTTAATGATTATGATTGCGAGATTCGCTACCATCCAGGCAAGGCAAATGTAGTTGCCGATGCCTTAAGTCGCAAGGAAAAGGTGAAACCTATAAGAATTAACACTAAGAGCATTGAGCTCAGAAATAGCTTAAGTGAGAAGCTATTAGATGCGCAGAAGCAAGCCTTGTTAGAGGCTAATATCCCTAATGAGGGATTAGGCGGAACTGTGGATCAGTTAACGCCTGGAAATGACGAAATCCTAAGATTTAATTATAGAATTTGGATTCCGATCTTTGGTGGCCTTAGAGATCTAATCCTCCAGGAAGCGCATAATTCAAGATACTCTGTTCACTCGTGTGGTGACAAGATGTATCAAGATTTGAAGAAAAATTATTGGTGGATGGGTTTGAAGAAATCCATAGCCACATATGTAGCTAAGTGTCTGACGTGTTCGCAAGTTAAGGCCGAACATCAGAAACCGTCAGGACTTCTACAACAACTTGAAATTCCCACTTTGAAATGGGAAATGGTAACTATGGATTTGATTACCAAGTTACCTAAGACCAAAATTGGTAATGACACTATTTAGGTCATAGTGGATAGGCTGACTAAGTCAGCTCACTTCTTGCCAATTAAAGAGATGTATAATTCAGATAAATTGGCTAAGTTGTATGTGGACAAAATAGTGTCCCTACATGGTGTGCCAGTATCTATTGTATCCGATAGAGATACTAGATACACATCTCACTTTTGGAAAAGTTTCCAACAATCGTTAGGCACACGATTAAATTTTAGTACGGCTTACCATCCGCAGACTGATGGACAAAGTGAGCGTACTATTCAGACACTGGAAGACATGCTTAGGGCATGTGTGATTGATTTAGGCGGAAGTTGGGATGACCACTTACCCCTAATAGAATTCTCCTACAATAATAGCTATCATACTAGCATTAAGGCTACTCCTTTTGAGGCCTTATATGGGAGCAAATGTAGAACGCCCGTATGCTGGGCAGAAGTTGGGGAAGCCCAACTATCAGGACCTGAGATTGTCCTGGAGACCACGGAAAAGATTGTACAAATCCGTGATCGTCTCAAAGCTGCCAGGGATAGGCAGAAAAGCTATGCTGACAAGAGGCGTAAACCTCTTCAGTTTCAAATAGGGGACAAAGTTATGCTAAAAGTATCACCCTGGAAAGGAGTGATGCGTTTTGGAAAGAAAGGCAAGTTAAGCCCAAGATATATAGGACCCTTCGAGATAATCGAATGTGTCGGCACTGTAGCTTATAAGCTCAGGTTGCCAGAGGAGCTTAATGGAATCCATGATGTATTCCACATATCTAATCTTAATATATGTCTAGCCGATGAGTCGCTAGCAATGTCGCACAATGAGGTGCAAATTGATGAAAACCTGAGTTCATTGAGAAACCAATTTCGATCGAGGATCGACAAGTTAAGAAGCTCCGAAGAAAGATGATACCTATAGTAAAGGTTAAGTGGGATGCTTTTAGAGGTCCTGAGTATACATGGGAGGTTGAGTCCACTATGCGACAAAAATACCCCTATCTTTTTGAAAAAAATCTCGAGGTCTAGATTTCTTTTAAGGGGGTGAGGATGTAACACCCTGTAAAAATCGTGTCCAATAGTATAGTGACACGTGTTGTATTTTAATATAGTCTATTAAAGATCAATAAGGACTAAAGGCGTTAACATGCTCAAAGTTGAGCCTCTGAGTGACGAACCAATGTCAACATGCATAAATAATAGCCTCTGAGTGACTGATATGTCAACATGCTTAAATCATTAGCCTCTGAGTGACTGATACGTCAACATGCTTGAAACTTGGCCACTGAGTGACTGATACGTCAACATGCTTGAAACTTGGCCTCTGAGTGACTGATATGTCAACATGCCCAGCCTCTGAGTGACATCGGAATCAACATGCTTACAATAAGCCTCTGAGTGATCCTTTGTGAAGTCCTAACTCTCATATGTGCCATTTGTTGGACGAGAGGGTTCAATTTTGTAAATATATGAAAGTTGGATAATGGAGGGATTAAAAGTGTCAACATGTTAATTTATACCTCTGAGTGACCTTTTAACGAACCGAGAGCTCAATAATGCCCGGGCATAATCCCGGGTATGCCAAGTATTGGCTACGGAGGGTTAAAAGTGCCAAAATAGTATTTAAAATCGTTTTTATAAGCTTTATATAGTTTAGGGGCCAAAGTGTAAAATTTTAAAACTGAAATAGGGCGGTCGCGGGCCGCGAGAGACCCGGCCTGTGTCTCTCGCGCCCTGCGAGAACAGACCTGCAGCAGAAAGTTTGTTTTGGAGCCCAAGCAAAGCTCCAAAACCATTAAATCGAAACCATGACCTTCCTAATAAGCTATGCCACGTTTTGGGACACTCGTAAGCTTTTCTTACACCCCTAGACACCTGGCTTCACCTCCTTTGAGCTCTCCAACTATAAATAGGTGCTTAAGTTCACCATTTCAACTTGCACCTTTCTTATTCACTTCTCTACCTCCTCTGGAAGTTCCTAACTAAAACCAACATAGTTCTTTTGCATCTAGGAATCACTAGTAAGTGTTCCTTCCTTATGCATTTTCGTTTATAGGCTTCTATAGCCTAAAGTCAAGCGTTTTACGTAAAACGCTTTGACTTTCGGTTAAGACCTTATGGTCCAACCATTGTTCAAAATGAACATGGCTAAGTGATCATAGTAAGGTATGTGTTAGTCCCTATAAAGGGCACCTCATGAAGATCACGTTTGCTAGACCAATTGACGGGTCAAAGTTATGATATTAAAAAGTCAAACAGGCCATTTTTCGGAAAAATAATAAATTGATCTTTTATATGTTATGAAACCTGTTTTGACACTTAAACAAGTTGGTAATAATTATTAGAACATGTATGAACATGTTCGGCTCGTCAATTTCGGGTCTAGGCTCGGTTCACAACCGAAAGTCGCAAGGTTTGACTTCTGCTTTGACTTTTGATTCTGACCCGATTTAGGTTAGTTACCCACTAATCTAAAGTTGCATTATGATCATAATAGTTACGCACTGATCTAAAGTTGCATTATGATCATAATATAATATAGCATAACCCTCTAAGGTTATATTACATGACCATAATCGGAATCCAAGTTTATGCGCAAGTTCCATAATTATGCCATATTTGACCAAAATGCCCTTTTTACATAGAACAAGGTTTTAAATGGTAATGAACTTGAAAATGAGTTTCTACTGATATAATATTATAAGTAGGATTATTTGGGATATTAAACCAAGTTATAAACTGAGTTTTTAAACAAGTCTTTAAACTATGTCGATAAATGACGGTTTTAGCCCCTGTGGCTTATAAAATAGTTTTAATCAAATCTTTTCGAGATAAATCACTTACTTACCGATATGTTATATTAATTAACATATTTTAAACATTTTAATCTGATCCAAACATAAGTTTTCATAAACATCGCTTAAAGACGTCACTTTACGACATAAACGCCGTTTTCGGCGCATAGTATAGTTTTAAACCATATTAGTGGACCAAGACTTGTTACCTAATGAATTTAAAACTTATTTTAAACATATTTATAGTAGGTACTTATTATAAACTCAGAATCCCAAATAATTTATAAACTATGTGTAAAATGACCAAAATGCCCCTTCGGTGCATAGCTTGGTCATAAAAGGTAAAATACACATATATTTGATATCCTACTGATATTATATCATAAATAAATTATTTTTCCAGAATACTCATGATCATAAACTTAAATTTTATTTAAGTTCTTTTTATACGATACGAAATTACCGAAATGCCCCTATAAGGCATAATTTCGTTTTAAAGCCTCAACGGGCATACAAGTTGATATCCTACTGATATCTTAACTTATTTAAAGTATAATGGCATATAGAACTTGTCCATAACTTATCCGGTTACCTGATATCACTTTTATGCGCACAGTTACGTATATGTGACTATTTTACGGAATTCAACCGTAACGGGTTTAACCTTATCATTTTAAGTTCAAAATCCAGAATGTTTATAGTTTACCCATATTATACAAGTCAAGTACTTATCGGGTTTAAACTACATTCTATCTGATCATCGTTTAATCAAGCGTTATACGTAATGATCATGTACACTATTCGGTTTATACAACCGTTAGTATTTAATTGGCTAGTTTATGCCATAATCCAGACTAGAGCCTTCTCGGTAAAAGCTATCTGCACTCGGTAATTTTGTATACGGCTGAGTTATTTAAAAATAAAAGAAGAAAGCAATCTCAGGTAAATACTCTC
This sequence comes from Scalesia atractyloides, assembly GCA_947069175.1. Classification (NCBI taxonomy): domain Eukaryota; kingdom Viridiplantae; phylum Streptophyta; class Magnoliopsida; order Asterales; family Asteraceae; genus Scalesia; species Scalesia atractyloides. The sequence goes on along the minus strand of CAMTDV010000116.1, from coordinate 12,999,514 downwards.
AACTTATTTCCCCTATAAGGGCTTGGGATATGGTAAATTATTATTGCATGGTCCATTGCATGGTTAACCTTCCTAAGGTAATAAAAGATTTTGTGCCGTTTGCACTTGAAATCATTTTTAATATTTTCAAAATGAGTTAGTTGGGTGTATTTACCAACGTAAGCTGACGTATCCTCCAAAGACTAATCTGCAGGTACAACACGAAATTAAGCCAGAAGCTGCTCGGTAGAGAATAAGAGGATTCTTGTAAATCCTTAGATCTGCCTAAAGTCTGTTTTGTATTCTTTCTTGTACATTCTATGATCCGCCTGTGGATCTTATATTACAAGCTTGTATATTATTTTGTATTTTCGAACATTCGGTTTGTAATAGTAATTTTACTCCAAGACTTCCACTGTGCCACGTTTAATTGACTATGACGTTATCAACTGTTGTCATGATACTTCCCACCCGGGCCACCGGTGTTTGGATTTCGGGGTTGGAAATCCGAGGTGTGACATCACGAATACAATAATCTTGTTCCGAAACATAGTCATTGGAATTTGTAAACTTTTTAAATGGTATCCAAAGTTTAATTAAAGTAGTGTTTGCTTAACCATATTTTTTGTATGCAATGATGTTACCCCATGTGTGCACCTTCCACCGTGGTTTTTCGGGTGTGATAAAACCTAACTTGTCACTTTTGACAAACCACAAGGATTATCTATATAATTATTTTTTTATTAAAGTCTTCATTGTAGAAAATTAATCCATTCAAACAATTTTATTCTATAAATCATAAAAGTATTTTTTGATTTTGACTGATTCTAGCCTTTTGTCAATTTTTTTATGTCACGTAATATATTATATAAGACCGGGTAGAGCTGTTAGCCTGTTATCGTATCTTTAAGGACATTCATAACGAATTTAAACATCAAGCTTCATGAAAGTTGTCACTAGACAATTGTGAATTTTTTTGGTTCACAACCTAAAAAAAATAAAAAAAAGTAACCAATCTATGAAGACAATTTCACTAAACTGGCATGTTAACATACAGTGCGAAGCTAAAAGAAACATAGTATAAAAATGATGCATTACCAATCAAACCTCTTACTTCATTTATATAATTACGCTTAAAAATACTATCATTTTTTCTTATTTTCAATTAAATAATATTTTTTTATACTTTTATCATTATCTTTTTACTCTCCTCCACTCACAACCACTTTTAAAAAATTATCAAGGTGAACATCTAAATTTACTGATGAATAGTAAGTTTTTCTGTTTTTTTCTCTCTCCTCAACTCACAACAATTTACAACCACTTTAAAAATATAGAGGCTACACTCACACAAAAATAAAGAATCCATTGTGAATGCTCTTAGCTGGGTATAAAACTAGTTTTGGGGTTCAAGATGACATTGCTAGGTTTTATATTTTTTATATTTTGTTTCAATCTTTTCTATATTTACGTTTTTAATCAACAAGAACAATTTGGTCATTTCATGTACGGATATAATTGAAAATTCTAAAGAAGGATAAGCTTGGTAACAAAAGGAATGAACTGGTACTGAAAATCCCTTAAATGGGCACTGATACTAAAATCCCTATAAATGAGTACCGGTTATTGAAAAAACACAGTACTATATGTTCAATACCGGTATTTGAAGATAAAAACCGATACTAAAAACAAAAAAAAATCAGTAACGAATCAAAACCACAAACACCAAAAGTTGGTATCAAATAGATACAAAAATATTTTGGTTGGACAAAATCGGTACCATTTTCGTGATACAACACCTTTAGCATAATTCTTTTTTTTTTTTTAATTTATAAATCATAAATGTTACACACACCAAAAGGGTCTGTACTTTGTACTCTCGATCCGGTGACTTCCATCTTCCTCACTTGCTCCGGCATCGGTTACGCACCGGTAATTCTTTCAGTTTTTTCGATTATCTGTATGCTATTGCTTCACGTTTTCCCCCAATTAATAATAATTTGTTTGGCTCGTTTACATCCCTAACAATGGTTTGTAATCCTCTTTTTTCTATGAATGCTTTTTTTGTTTGATTTTGAAGAAGAAATTTATGAAAATGAATGTATAGAATTGGATGATATTGCTTTACAAATTTATAATAATTTCTTTGATGAACAGATGATTAAATGTTCAATCTTGTTACGAAAATCAACCTTTGTTGTTATTAACAAGAATCCCTTGATATTATTAACTATATGAAATTTCTTCTGCGGTGTTGAACAGAAAACCGTGTATAATGAGACTGAGATATGCTATGGTATGCTCCTCAAATCAGAACCGAAGCATGGAGGCACACTTTCTGCTAAAGAGGGAAGGTTTTGATGTTTGTTCGTATGGAACAGGGACCCATGTTAAGCTCCCTGGTCCCTCGTTAAGAGAACCGAATGTGTACGAGTTTGGCACCCCTTACAAGCAGATGTTTGATGAACTTAGGCGTAAAGATCCCGAACTGTATCCTTGAGTACCAGATTGAGTTATGTAGTTAAGAATTATATTGTTTAATGTCTATATTTCGTGGTCTCAAAACGAAAATTGCTATTCTTGACTATTGCATAGCTATAAGCGCAATGGTATCCTCCCAATGCTGAAGAGGAACTTGGCGGTGAAAACTGCCCCTCAGCGCTGGCAAGAAAATGGACCGGATGGACACTTCGATGTTGTGTTCACTTTTGAGGAAAAAGTATTTGATATGGTTGTTGAAGGTTAGTGTGTCTACCTTTACATCTTTATGGCTCACATGATATGATTACACAAATTTGTGGTTCTTGTATTTGTATATAGGTTTGAAGGGATTACATATACTATGTTTTTTGTTACGGTTACTATTCCAAATGACCAGCTTTAGCCTTTAAGTTGTATTGATACACAGGGCTGGAAAGACATTTTCCAAAAAGTTAATTTATGAACATAAGTTGAGAAAAGTTTGTTAAATTCTAAACACATAATTGAACGGTTAGTTGCTAACTGAAATGTGTCACATGTGGAATGCACGAAATGTGATAGCGAATTCTTAGTGAGGATCTAATAGTACCCCAGGAAACATGATGCAAATTGGTAGTGGTAGCAAACTAGCAACCCTTATCCATTTGGGCCGATTGTTTTTAAAGGCGTGCCTGAGACACGAGGCGCTTAGGAAAAAGAATCAAGGGGAGAAAGACGAGCCTCATGCAGTTCTCGGTCAAAGTTGGTGAAAGTTAGGCCTGTAGGAAGTTTATTTGTAAAAACAATCTAAGGGATGAAGAGATTATAAAAGGTTTACTCAATAGATAGGTTTATATGTTAAACTGATGAGAAATATGCGGCTCCTGGCTATAAATAAAGCTTATTTGGTTGTACATAGACGCGCACCGCGGCTTTTAGGACCAAAATACCTCGGAGCACCTCATGCTTTTTTAAACCAAGATGGGTCGATTTGGGCTGCGTGAAATGGGCCAAACGGGTTCAAAGACACCCACAATTGATATTACTGTTTCTGAAAAGTTAATAAGTTGAAACAAGTTGATTAACCCTAAACACATAATGCCACCGTTGCTAACAATCCTTCACATGTGGAAGGCGGGGGAATGTGAGAGTGAATTTTTAATATGGACTCGATTGTGTCTCTCCCAGCAAACATAATAATTGGTAGAGTGTACGGGTAACACCATGTACTGCTAAGTTTCGACCATGAGGCCAGACCACAAAACGCCGGGCTACAAGTACCAAATATACTAACATGCTTTAGTGACCTTCTGGTTTGGGCTAACTGGTAGAGGTAGCAACTTTAATTCATTTACTTATAATTGGGTGGATTTGGGTTGCGCAAAATGTGTCAAACGTGTTGAAAGACACCCACAATTGATAATGTTGTTTCTGAAACTTAATTTACTGTTGATAACTCTGTGCAGATCTTCATACTCGTGATCATGTTCTTCTGAAACCTGTGCTGGTGATAAACTTGGAAGTAAAAGATAACCATGAGGAGGCTGCAATTGGTGCTCGCCAAACTTTAACGCTGTGTCAAGAGGTTTGCACCATCTCCTGTTTTTGAATTCTGTTTCATATTAATTTAACTTTAAGCGGCAAATCTGTCAAATGTGACAACTCACCTACATGTTGAGCGGGTCAAACGAGCTGAAAGTCACCCATGTGTTTAATTCTTTCAACCTCCTAATTCAATTACCCTGCGATGGCATGTTTGACCAGCATTCGAAGTCTTTTATAGTAATAATTACTTCAACGGTGTTTGTTCAAATGTGCAGCTTGAAGAAACTAATGGTTGGGAGGATGTGATCGATGACCTTATATCTGCATTTGAGCGAAAACACCGCAGAAAAGTGGTGTACACAATCTCCTTCTATTGACCTTGCGTATTCTAGTTTCAAAAATTCTTGACCATAGATGTCTCGATCTATTTTGTTTGAGACACGGGTGTTTTCGTTTGATAGCCGTTCAACAATTTAGTAACATGTAGCTGGGAAAAAAGTTGTTTTGCATCATGTGATTTGCCCCAACAGACAACATATTGTATGATTCGAATATCATATTTAAACTAGGAGGGCACATCAATGGTTTGGCGTCCTCAAGGGGACATCAAGGTGGTAAAGCGGTGTGTTCCTCAACCAAGTGGTTGTGGGTTTAAATCCTGTAGAGTGCAGATGTGGTGATTTCAAGAGTAGAGTAAGTGTAGAATAGTGTGTTCGCCAGTAAAAAAAAAGTCTCAATGATTGGGCTTTTTAAGTTCATTTTTTGTTGGACAAGAATGGTTATGGTCCATAAAATGTTTCTTCTATACAGTAGCCAATTTGATAAGATTGCTTCCGATTGATCTTTTAAGCTTTGATGAATGTGTTGAGACTTAAAACAAATGCACATGGGAATTGGTATTTGGTAGAGGTGTACAAATACCATTTTGGGGAACCGGTTTTTAGTTTGGTCTCAAACCGTTTTTAGGGTTGAAAACCCAACTCACCCAAATCGATTTGGATCGGGTTCAAAATTGGCTCTAACCGGTCTGGGTTTAATTCTCAACACAAAAATCTCAAACCCATACTAAACTGCATTGTCCGGTTGGACCCAAACCGGTTTTTTTTACCGAGTTGGTTTCTAGGTCGGTGGGCCCAAACCTGTAGTAACCGCTATTTTCAGGTTGGGGAGGGACCAAATTTAAAAAAAAAATATAGATGAATCGGGTAGAAAGTTTCAGGTACAATAGCAGGATCGGTTCTTCTTGCTACCAGGTAGGAACTGGAACCGGTTCAGGTCTGGAACCTGGTTTTTTTCTGCACCAGGACTCTTTGGTACATTTGAAAGTAAATGGGCCAGTTAAGTTTGAAATTGTATTAAAGAGGTTCAAATTCAGCCTTAGATATTTATATAACTAAATGGATGCTTATTAGTTGGGCATCTAGTAATGAAATTGGACAATAGGTGAATTTGGTCGGATTGTGTTTAAATAACACACTATTTTTTAGGTATCTTTGAGTAAGGATTAACAATTATTAAGTTTAAATTGCCAACACGAGTGCATATTGCCTCAAATGAATAAACTGTTTGTTTGACCTTAGGCCCAGCTGACAGGGGTTGGCCCCTCTTATATACTCGATTCTATTCAAAGAGACCCCGATAAATTTTAATATCAACTCCATGAAATCTTGAAACTGGCTCGATGAAATTTGATAGTTTACAAATAAAAAGATTTTGGGAACACCCCCGAGTTGAGAGTGATTGTGAGAAAGCTATGTACCTTTTTTTTTTGCTATGCATCAAATCTTTGCGAAAATTATAAAAAGAAACGTATGTGGAAAATTACACATGTGTAATAAAAGTTACGCAATATAAAAATCCTTCAAAATTACATATGTGATGGTGCTGGCCCAACTAATTTGTTAATATTATATATATAATTAAGTTATTTTTTGTTTTTATTTATTTTATTTGTTTATTTCTGTTTTTAATTACCGTGGTAGTTCGGTCATTCTACATGACTTAACTAAAAAGTCTAACGACGTTAGCTGATATAGACCATGAATGTTATGAAAATTCAACCATGTGGAAAATCTATGTAATAAGTTTACAACCACGAGGACCAGGTGTGTAGCACATGGACCAACCAAACAATTAGCTTAAATAAAAAAGGCAATGTCATTAGGAAGTAACAAAGAGACAGGACAGATCACAGACGACGGAACCGCTTAAATAGAAAAATGCACTGGCATGAGTTCAATTTGAATACTTGAAAATTAGACTAAAAGTCCTCAAATGTTGAAATCAAGATTAAAAGTGTAAATTTTGGGTTTTGTGCAGTATACTCAAAAACTTGTATCACATCATGGACTTAAATTGCCAAACTAGAAAACTTAAATACCTGGGATTGTTTATTTATTAGCTTTATTGAGGGTTGAGATTAATTTTAGTAAAAAGAAAATAATAAAAATGCATAAAAGGAATATCATATTTATTCATTTTCTCTCTCCACATACAAGGCACATGCCAATTTTCCATATCAATTTAATACGTCCATAACTTTTTCATACGATATTTGTTTTAAAAAGAATTTCACCATAATAGCAAGCGTTTTTTATATTTAATATGAGTATGGTATTGTTAGATAAATATAAAATAAAATATTTTATTTTGACTGGGTTTTCTTTGTATTGTGTTAAAGGTTCTGGTTATTGTGTCTTTCAAATGAGTTTTGGTCCTTACGTTTTTTACCAATGTTTCTATACAGTGTGTTATTATCAAAACTTATAACACAGTGTTAATTTGGGTCATGTTCATTGCGTTTTTATAAGAACCTATAACACAATGTATGACACAACGAAGATAGTGTTATATTTGGGTTGTCTACACATTGTATTATATGTTCTAGTCATTATGTTTATTTTGGTATCGATTGTGTTTTAATATGTTATCCATTGTGGTTTTTTGTTTTGTTGCGTATTGTGTTTTAATATGTTGTTCATTGTGTTTAACTTTGCTATCTATTGCGTCTTTTATCTGCTATCATCAGTTGTGTTTTTATTTTCATACTCATTATGTTTAGTCTGCAGTCCATTATGTCTTTTATCTGTTGTCATCGATTATGTTTTTTGTCTACTTTCAATTGTGTTTTTAGTTTGATACTCATTGTGTTTTACGTTATGTCAATTGTGTACTACGTAACTGGGTTTTCTCATTGTGTTTTATGTTATGGCCATTGTGTAATACGCAACTGAGTTTTCAATTTTTTTCAAAAGTATAACAATACAGTACTCATATTAAAGATTAAAAAACACTCTCATATTAAAGATAAAAAAACACTCGATTTTATGGTATAATTTTTTTATAAAAGTAAATGACGTATAAAAAGTTACGAACGGTTAAAAAATAAGGGGGAATAGCATGTGACTTCCATGTGCATAATCTTTTTAATCTCTTTCACAAAATTATCCTTCTCACTTGATTCCTTTTTGAACATTTGTCACTCTATAGTGACTTCTTACACTGCTTATTTTTAAATCACTATCTATTATAATTCAACCCTTAAAATATAATTGAGTGTGTGAAACTATGGCCAAGATAAGATGCAATAAGGCAGTGTGGAAAACATCATATATGATATTTAGAGCTTCTTGTTAAAGCTTGAATTTGTTGTTTATGTAGCTTGATTAAGAAATTAGTTGTCTGTCTTATTAGTGGGTTTTGACTATATTTGACCTAGATGGCATTTTGTATAAAGTTGTGTCATGAGCGTCACTGATTGATGGAAGTTCGTTATGATCACTAATGAAATTGGTTTAAATCACATTTCATAGCTTAATTGCTAACCTGGTAGTATATGGTGAAATAAATGAATTTTACTAATTAACCTAAGGTGATGATTTTGTAATAGTACTGCTAAACTTATAACAATTGCTTCCAATTAATCATTTAAGCTTCTTTGAATGTGTTGATATTTTAAACAAAACAAATACATATGGAACCAGTCAAGTCAACAGTCTTAGGTATTTAGACATAACCAAGTGGATGCTTATAGTTGGTTATAGAGCATTAGGTTACCCTTAGGGAACCACAACCTTCAACTTTAGTGAACATAAAGGATAAATATTCAATAGCAAATGATAATTAACAAATCATGTATAACTGTCCTAATGGTGAGTACCAAGGTGATCTCGTCGGGCAAGTAAGTTATTATGGTCCAGAACATAATAACATACTTGCTTGTACGAGGGAGTTCTGGGAAACTCGCGGTAAAAGTTAAACACACTTAAATACGTGAAGTTATGCATATATATGGCAATTTGAATATATATGTATGTGTGCAATGACTGTTACTTGGTATTCACTTTTATAAATCTCCTTCATGTGAATAGTATGTTGGTTAGTATGCCTCAAAGGTAGGCTTGGTTGTTGAAAAACTTATGCTATACTACAGTTCATTCCACATTCCTATCGATAACTTACATAACGTTACACTAGAGTTAGATTTCTACAACAAGAATGACATTTATATATGTTCCAATAAGGAAAGTCAACTAGCTGCCTGGTTTGTAATTGCACCAACTCTAACATTACATTCATCATAACAACAATTATATCTCGAAGCTATTCTGCAACCGGGAATGTATATACACTGAGGTTGCACTCACAGTAACATTATTCCGGGAGGACAGGAACAGATTCTTTGGCCTGGTTACCAGTGTTTCGTTAGAAATTTATAGTCCCCCACTCCTAACTTCAATGGGGTACGAGTCTAGTTATTCCACTGGTGCCTATGACTCCTAATTACAGTCTTTAGTTAGCCACCGAAACACTTATTTCCAAGGGATGGTAGAGTTCGTAAAATCATAAGATCCTGATTAGCTGAGACGTCGGTGGTAATTGGTTCTTGGGTAGAAGACGACGGTGGTAATTATGGGGATTGATTTTGACTTATCTAAATCCTTAATTGAAGGAGAACAACCTAGATCTCCCTCATCTATGTTGGTTAACTAAACTCATCCTTTCGAGCCATACATTCCTAAATGAATTTCTCTGATTGATAATGCAACAGTTGCGCGAGTTGTAACTATCACCATTGTTGGTGACTCGATTGTATGAAGTTCGTAGCAATTTAATGGTAATTTTTATTCGAGGTGACTGAAGTAGTGTGATGAGTTAATTTGATACTGCCCGAATTATCAATCATGATCTATGCGACTCGTGGAGGCAAAACATCTTAACAATATCTTTTGTAACCATTATCATTTCGTTTTGTGTGGAATCTCATACTTATAAGCTTCAATTTATAACGTATTAGATTCCAGCTGGCTAAGAAAAGTTGATCCATTTGATTGGATACGGATACCATGAAGAGGGATTTAGGGATGCGATTGAGGGATTTGATTAAGTTCAGGATGTTGTTGTGAGATATGCAGATCTTTTGTGTTTATGGAATTTTTTAATTATGCTCAAGATGTTGTTGTGTGTGTTGAAAATGGGCTTATGGTAACTTCACTTTCTTTCTTTTTTTATTCCGCGCCTTAACGTAACTCAAATCTCCACAAATCAACATCGCTTTTGTAAATCATGATCCATGAATTTATGATTACCACTTCAACTTTCTGTGCATATGATGTTTCTAGCTTTTCTAGTGCGTTTTAGTATTAATGATTTGGAGAGTTTGCCATAGGACGAGGCTTTGAAAGTGGAGCGAGGACGATAGACTGTGGATAAAAGGTTTGCCACTTGTGGAGAGTAGACTCCTAGAGGAAAAGGGTTTGCCATTCGAAGGTGGAGGGTTTGAGCATCAACCGGATGATCGTTGAGAGTTTGAAGGTGGAGGATTTGAGCGTTGACGGGACGAAGTCAAAGGTTTGAAGGTCCAGCTAGTTTGATCATAATTGGATAACCGCTACCCATCTCTCTCTCTCTCTCTGAATTAATATGGTTTTTGGAGTGAAATGTGAATTGAAAAATATGAATGTGGATTAGAAGACGAATTGAATTTATAGTCACTGAAAAAAAGTGTCGTTGAAAAAATAGTATAAGTTCTTTTTAATTAAAATTTTCAATTTTAAAATAATTTATATAATTATATTTTAATTTATTTTATATATGAAATTTTAATTTTTATCTAATTAATGTATAAACGAAAAATGAAATTTATTTAATGAAAAGGTAATTGATAAACAGTTAAATATTTAATAGTATACAATGATGTGGTGGGTGATGTGGATTTTGTGAAGGTTTGTGAAGTGGACTCTGTGAAGGTTTGTATATTGTGAAGAAAGTGAGGGATTTTTTAAGGAGGTTTGTTAATTTGGTGTGGCGTTAAAGTGACAATTTATTTAGGTTTTATACATTGGTGTTTTAAAGCATGGAAGTGAATTGTATGTTACAGTTACATATCTTATTACGATCGTATCTTATTTCCAGAATATACAAACAAAAAATAACACATGCATTTAATTATGCTTATATTTGTTGTATATATATATGCCTTGACATTTGTTTTCATCTAACCAAATTATTCTGCTTTTCCTCATTCAAAGAGTGTAGTCATGAAAACCATCTCCATTTTGGTCCTCTTTCTTCTTGCGTATGTAGCGATGCCTTCTTCCGGTATAATTTTATTTTCTTGCACAATTAAAAGATGTTTTGTTATGTCTACTTTCTGTTTTGATGTAACTTGACAAGTTTTTTAATAAAATATCATTACTCTCAAAAAAAACATGGGTCTAAAATGACTCTTGTATGAATACAGGATACGACATACCGAGTGAAGTAAACAAAATTTGCACAAAATATTTCCCAATAATATGCATTGGAATGGCATGCTTTAATAAGTGTCAAACATGGGATGCAGCTGCTACGGGGACCTGCATTGAACCCTTTATTTGTTTATGTACTAAAGATTGTTAAAAATGCATATTGAATTGTCCTAGAGTTATAGTAGCATATACAACTATATAGTAGCTTCTTTTCTAAATAAAACAATTTCTACAAGTATGATTTTGATGTTTGAATATGATTGCTTATGGAACGTGGTTTCAACATAAACGATCCGAGTTTGATTGATCAGTTTAAGGTCGACTCATTGAGATTAAGAGAGCCTTAGCTCGATTTCCACTCCTTTCCAAGTTTTGACAACTAGCTAGTCTTAAGTTGCCCGCTTTGTGGGGCGGGAGGTGTAATACCATGCTACCAATGTTGCGGAACCGAGGGGCATAAATCTTCTAAGTAGCAATCGAACGACCAAAAAGCAAAAAGTAATACAAAAACACTAATTTATAACAAGTGAATCACGTGATGTAAAAAGTAGATGAAGTCAAATTTATACCGACACGTATTAGAAAGTCGAGGGGGTAAAAAACCCGTGGGATCAAATATGACCATTAAACACCGTACCAAGTGTTGGGGTTTTGACATGTTTATCAAAGTTATTTTATCCGTATAAAATAAAAACGCAGCAGAATATTTATTTAAAACATGTTACTTACAATATATAAAACCCATTTTATATGTAAAACCAAAACCTGGATCCATATATGAACATGCATGCTATCAAAAACACAACTATAGGGTGTTATAAGAATACTACCTTCCAAGTAGCAAGAGATATGTAGAAGATGATGTTCTTGAATGGAAATCTTCAAAGGAGAATACCTCAAGCTTGTATACCCCAAGCCTTCCGACAAACACTATGATTATGCTAGGATTTCTACACTTATGAACTCACTTGAAACACCCTCTTGATCAACCACCTATGGCCGAAAATATGAGAGCATAAAAAGGGTATTCTTCCTTGAAAATGTGTATTAAAAATATATAAGAGAATTCACCAAATCTTGTAGGATCTTGTGTTGGATTATGTGATTGTTGCATGAAGTTTCATTGGTGGAAAATCCACCTTGGGAAGCCCAAAGTGGACGGCCACAAAGGCCTTTTTCCAACCAAGATTTTTCAATTTCATTTTTTAAAATAAGTCTTACATTTATTTTATAACCTTTTATAAAGTTATAACATCACATGTTATAAGACTTATGCAACATATCACAATTATTTATAATGTTACTTAACCCATTAAATAACAATATAAAATATTCTCTCAAAATAAATTATCCATATAATTTATTAGTTTCTCAAGTGCAATTATTTAGAAAACCAATTTTTAAATATTCTAAGTGTTAATATTTATTTATTTGATCACATCATAAACAAATATTATGTGTGTTTGTCTAGCTTGTTATTGGGTATGACCCGACTTGGATCACAACGTATTAGCCACATCAATTTAATATGTGTCTTGGGCATACCGATTCCAACAATCTCCCACTTGCACAAGATACATATAAGATTGATGCAAGTAGCAAATACCGCCTAACAACGGTTTACTACCCCTAATACGTATGACGAAGTGCCATTCAATAACATCATCCCCTTCAAGTCCCTTACTTGAACATGATTTAGGTGAATCTATCATTTATCCTTTCGTTACAGATATCATGTCAAATCCAGAGACATAAAGTGATCATTCTATATTGATTTAACTTTAGCAGGCCTTAGACATCTTACTCTCAACGAATAAGAGGAACAAATCCCATCTTGACTACATACGTCTCTCACAATCACCTCGTACCACACCTTAGCTTAGCCTTATGTACTGCCATATTTCAGAATAACGAAGAACTAAGTCAAAGTATAATATTTGGTGAATATCAAGACCCAATATGTATCTCAGGTCAGAGGATACTATGATATTCGCCTTTACTAAAAAATTACTTGTGATCAATCACAAATATTCCACGTAGTAATATTTGAGAGCGGGTCAGTCCAATATTTGTATCCCACAAATATTTATGAACTTTGGCAGCAATACTTTGCTCTATATTCATACCTAATGAATATCCACCAATCCAAGTTCATAATAGTCTTACCTTCATATTTGTTCCCACAACTATGATCGACTACGGACATTTAGAATAATTAACTTATTCATGGATTTAAACATGTTAAAATGGAACATAACTCAAAATGCCATAATCATTAAAATGAGTCAAAATAACAATTGTTCCAATATCCAAATACAAAGTAGATCAATTCCAATCACTAGAATATCGAAGTAAGGCACAAGTATGACCCTCATGCTTTGGCCGTTCAAGGAGCTTCGTGAGTAGATCCGCAATGTTTTGATCGGTGTGAACTTTGCGAATACATATCTTTCCTTTTTCAACTTCATCCCTTATGTAGTTGAATCTCCGCTCAATGTGCCTAGGTTTTTTATGTGCACGAGGTTCCTTAATTTGTGCAATTGCACCCTCGTTATCACAAAAGATTTCTAGGGGATCCTGAATGGTAGGGACTACCCCTAGGTCGGTGATGAATTTCTTCAACCATGCAGCTTCTTGTGCTGCCAATGAAGCGGCGATGTATTCTGATTCTGTAGTGGACAATGCTACAACATCCTGCTTCGAGCTCTTCCAAAAGACTGCAGCTCCATTCAAAATGAAGACATACCCAGATTGTGATCGAGAACCATCTCGGTTAGTTTGAAAACTCGCATCCGTGTAACCCTTTACAACGAGTTCCTCTTCACCAGATTCATATATTAGAAACATATCCTTAGTCCTTCTAAGGTATTTCAATATGCTTTTAACAGCCATCCAATGACTGTTACCTGGATTTTGCTGGTATCTACTTGTCATGCTTAAGGCACATGACACGTCCGGTCTAGTGCATATCATTGCATACATGATGGATCCTATAGCAGACGCATATGGGACTCCTTTCATTCTCTCTTGCTCATCCTTTGAGCTTGGACATTGAGACGCATTCAATATCGTTCCCTTTTGAATGGGTACCAAACCTTTCTTAGAGTTCTCCATCTTGAACCTTTTCAAGACTTTGTCAATGTATGCACTTTGGTTCAAACCTGTCAAGCGCCTTGATCTATCCTATAGATCTTTATTCCCAAAATATAGGCGGCTTCACCAAGATCCTTAATGGAAAAAAAACTTCCAAGCCAGGTTTTAACACCTTCCATGGTTGGAATATCATTTCAAAATAGTAGAATGTCATCGACATACAGTACTAGGAAAGTGATGATGCTCCCACTAGCCTTCTTATACACACAAGCTTCATCGGCATTCTTGATGAATCCAAAATTCCTAATTTCTTCATCAAAACGATGATTCCAACTTCTAGATGCTTGTTTCAATCCATATATTGATTTCTTTAGCTTGCACACTTTTTTAGGATGTTTTGGATCGACAGAACCTTCAGGCTGAATCATATAGACATCTTCATTAAGATATCCATTGAGGAAAGCCGTTTTGACAACCATTTGCCAAATCGCATAATCGTAATATGCAGCTATGGCAAATAATATCCTAATTGACTTTAGCATCGCCACGGGCGAGAAGGTCTCATCATAATCAACCCCTTGAGTTTGAGTGAAACCTTTTGCTACAAGTCTCGCTTTATAAGTATCCAAGTTACCATGCATATCAGATTTCTTCTTGAAAACCCACTTACTTCCAACTACTTTGGAGTTAAGAGGTGGTAGATCCAATTCCCATACTTGGTTGTCATACATGCATTGCATCTCGACGTTCATTGCTTCAAGCCATTTTTCACAATCGGATTGTGACATTGCATCATGGTATGTGGTTGGTTCATCTGAATCTACCACGTAGCATCCATCCATGAAAAATCCATATCTTTCGGGTGGATGACTAATTCTACCAGATCTGCGAATGTTTTGTGTGTATTGATCAACCATTTGATCCTCTTCAACAACCTCTTGTTGAGTGCTAGTATCAACCAAACGTGTATCGGTTTGTGATTCTTGATCCTCATCAAGTTCCACTGTTCTACTACTAGTTCCTTCCATAAGGAACTTAGCCTCTAAGAACTTACCCTTTCGAGCAACAAATACCTTTTGCTCTGTTGAATCATAAAAGTAATATCCTATATCATCTTTAGGATATTCTACAAATACACTTAGTGGATCGTACTTCCAATTTGTTTGGGGTGTATTGCTTCACATAAGCTTCACAACCCAATACTTTCAAATATGATAATGATGGAGCCTTTCCATGCCATATTTCAAAAGGTGTCTTATCCACTTTCTTGGTTGGGGCCATATTCAGTATACGGGCCACGGAGAGCAAAGCGTAACCCCAAAATGATAGAGGCAATGTGCTTCTAGCCATCATAGATCGAACCATATCCAATAGAGTTCGATTCCTCCTTTCAGACACGCCATTATGTTGTGGTGTTCCAGGTGGAGTAAGTTGTGAGATAATCCCACAACTCCTAAGATGATCTTGAAAAGCATCACTAAGGTATTCACCTCCTCTATCGGTACGAAGGACTTTGATTGTTTTCTTGAGTTGATTTTCTACTTCACTTTTGAAACTTTGAACATTTCAAATGCTTCATCTTTGTGTCTTATCAAGTACACATAACCATAACGACTATAGTCATCGGTAAAACTAATGAAGTATCTTTCACCATTCCTAGTCATTGGCTTAAAAGGACCACATACATCCGAATGTATGATACCTAATAAGTCTTTTGCCCTTTCAAAGGTGCCACTAAAGGGTGCCTTAGTCATTTTGCCTTGTAACAAGATTCACATACATTAAATGAATCATCTCCATTTGTTTCCAAAAGACCATTCTTTCGAAGTGTTTGCATGCGATTTTTGTTTATATGTCCAACGCGACAATGCCAAAGATAGGAATCACTCAAATCTAATTTGAGTTTCTTGGTGGTTGCTCGGTACATTGAACTATCAAATGTATTATCATGAACCAATTCATAAATACCATTTGAAGGCATAGCTTTAAAGTAAAACATGTCATTCATCAAAACATAAATGTCATCGTTTACAAACTTTAAATTAAAACCATATTGAAGCAAGAGGGAAACTAAAATAATGTTCCTAGTCAAACTAGGAGCATACAAAACATTTTTCAAGATGATTTCCAAACCACTTGGAAGTTTCAAAACATAGTCTCCTCGGCCTTCAACTTGAACCTTTGCTCCATTGCCCATGAAGAGACTAGTGTCTCCCTTCTTGTAACGTTTATTTCTTTTGAACCCATGCAACAAATTGCAAATATGAGTTCCACACCCGGTATCCAATACCCATGTGTTTGAAGAAATAGCATTAAGGTCAATATGTATCATAAAGATTGTACCTGAGGTTTGCCCACATCCCTCTTGTTTTTCAACTCCTTGAGATAGGTTGGACAATTTCTTTTCCAATGTCCTATCTCTCCACACTCAAAGCATGGGTCAGTCGTAGCAACCTTTTGCTTCTTTTCCTTCGGTTTCGTGGGTTCCGCTTTAACCTTTCCTTTTCCCTTCCCTTTGATGTGGTCCTTCCTTTTGGCAAAACTTGCCTTGGAGTCGGGGTGGGGCCTCTTCTTGTTGCCTCCCTCATTGATCGTTAGAACGGGTAAAGCCTTTTTACCCATGCCTGCCTCGGCAGTTTTGAGCATTGCATGAAGCTCACCAATGCTCTTGTCCCATCCGTTCATGTTATAATTCATGACAAAAGTCTCAAACTTCTTTGTTAAAGAGTTGAGGATCAAATCCGTAGCCAACTCTTTAGAGACGGGACAATTAAGCCTTTCGAGGCGATCAACGTGGCTTTTCATCTTAAGGTATAAGATGAGACCGATTGGGTTTCCTCCATACGACATGCATGAAGTGCACGAACCGTTTCGAAGCGTTCTACCCTTGCTTTTTGAAGGAACATTTCCTTCAATTGGGTAATCATGTCGTATGCCCCATGATGTTCAAAATCCTTTTGAATCTCGGGAATCATAGTTCCCAACATGAGGCAAGAGGCTTGCATGGAGTCCTCGGTATACTTAACCCAATCGTTATAGGCCTCCTCATCTTCCACGTTAGGTTCATTCGGAATACGATCGTCCAACACATAAGATATCTTTTCTTGCTTGAGAACGATTCTCAAGTTTCGATACCAATCCATGAAGTTGTTATGGTTGAGACGATCCTTTTCAAGGATGGTTCTTAGTTATAGGTTACGGACGGTGTGGGTAATTGTGTTTGCATTGTTAGCGGCCATCTACAAAATTTTAACAAAGTTTAATTTTAGTATTTTCGATATTATTAAATTTTAATTATTAATACCCTTTTGTGTCTCATAGACAATTAATGATTAAATCTAGAATCCAACGTTACATTTAAATATTGGTTAGGTGACCTTTATCCCATTATTTAAATTAACAAGGTAGCCAACGTTTGACAATTGCAACCTTTGCAATTTCTAGCCATATGGGATCGGTTAAACATCTTAATGTTTAGTTGGCATGTTTAATCCCATCAACACCTTTGTACGCCATGCTTAGGTGACCCTAAGCACATGGTTTCTAAATCAAATCGTCCTACTTACACACATATGTAAGTTTACACATACAAGTGGTTAGGTGACTTTTATCCCACAAATATTGTAAGCATGTCTCCAATTCACAAGTTCCTTCAAATGTGGTTAGGTGACCTCTATCCCACAAAGAATTCCCAAGTGATTCGAGTATTGTATAAAAGGATGGTGTTTGACTTGTTTTATAAAAGGGATTTTATGTTTTCAAAAATTCTAGTTTTAGAAAACTTTATGTACCATACATTTGCATGCATTCAAATTCATGGTACCTTAGTGAAAACCAATTTTCAAGGTTCTTTTAATAAAACCCATTTTATTATAAAATCATTAGTTTTTTAATAAAACCATTTTATCAACCACTTAAATTATTTTTAAAGAACCAATTTTAAGCTTGTTATGGATTATAAGTTGTTAAGAATGCATATCCAAATATCATCTAAACAACCGTAAATAAAACAACCATACAAGCATAACAAACAAACTAGGTGCATAACCATAGCCAACTATTTTTGACAACACTTGTTAGCCGAAACAAGTGTGCCAAAAGGTCCTTCCTAAAGGGTGAATATTGACACAAGAAATGTGTCGTTGAACTCCCACTTGAACCCGCATCCAAATGCTTCAAGTCTTCCTTTTGCGTTGTGATTTCTTTAGCTTCAAACTCCTTTGAGCCTCAAAAAAATGTGTTTTTGATTATTGATCTAAAATCCCGTTAAGAACCATGAGGTTCTTTAGGCCCAAAATTGGCCAAAATCAAAACGCGTTTTTGTGTGCATCTTCTTTTACAATGAGGTATCCTAATACATTTCTCTAGTAAAATAAAATGCATCTAATCTATTTATTTACATACCAAATGAAAATAAATAAATTACAACTTTACAAATGGAAGACCTAAAGATAATTAATTATTACAACCTATTGAAATAATTAAATAAATCACGACACAATCATTCAACATATTTAAACACAAGGTCATGGCTAGGTTATGAACATCAAAAATATATATCAACATATATATTTAAATTCAAGAGCAAAAATGGTTTCCCTTTTGTAATCAAATTTTCGGCCAAGAGAAAAACCGAAAAAATAAGTTTTTGTCCAAACAAACAAATCATCCATATGACATAATTTTTCAAGATACCTTTATGCATGTTAGTAAAAGTGTCTTGAAAAACAAGGGAAAACCATGTCTAAAATTTTCGGACATAGGGTTTCTCCAAACCCAAATACCCGAAATTTTAAATCCTTTGAAGCATGCATTCATATAAGCGGCTCTGATACCACTGTTGGGGTTTTGACATGTTTATCAAAGTTATTTTATCCGTATAAAATAAAAACGCAACGGAATATTTATTTAAAACATGTTACTTAAAATATATAAAACCCATTTTATATGTAAAACCAAAACCCGGATCCATATATGAACATGCATGCTATAAAAAACACAACCATAGGGTGTTATAAAAATACTACCTTCCAAGTAGCAAGAGATATGTAGAAGATGATGTTCTTGAATGGAAATCTTTAAAGGAGAAGACCTCAAGCTTGTATACCCCAAGCCTTCCAACAAACACTATGATTATGCTAAGATTTCTACACTTATGAACTCACTTGAAACACCCTCTTGATCAACCACATATGGCCGAAAATATGAGAGCATAAAAAGGGTGTTCTTCCTTGAAAATGTGTATTAAAAATATATAAGAGAATTCACCAAATCTTGTAGGATCTTGTGTTGGATTATGTGATTTTTGCATGAAGTTTCATTAGTGGAAAATCCACCTTGGGAAGCCCAAAGTAGACGGCCACAAAGGCCTTTTTCCAACCAAGATTTTTCAATTTCATTTTTTAAAATAAGTTTTACATTTATTTTATAACCTTTTATAAAATTATAACATCACATGTTATAAGACTTATGCAACATAACACAATTATTTATAATGTTACTTAACCCATTAAATAACAATATAAAATATTCTCTCAAAATAAATTATCCATATAATTTATTAGTTTCTCAAGTGCAATTATTTAGAAAACCAATTTCTAAATATTCTAAGTGTTAATATTTATTTGGTTGATCACATCATAAACAAATATTATGTGTGTTTGTCTAGCTTGTTATTGGGTATGACCCGACTTGGATCATAACGTATTAGCCACATCAATTTAATATGTGTCTTGGGCATACCGATTCCAACACCAAGTAGCAACCGAACAAGACCAACTTGAAAAAAAACGTAAATAAAAATTGATAAAACAAACTATACTCATTTAACTTTTGTAGCAAAATTATTGTTTACAATGAAAAAAAATACAAAAGAAAAAAAAAAGTAATTATTATTTAGTAGTATGTTTGAAATTAATATACAACTTATATATTTTTTTTCCAACGTACGAGGACTAAAGGTGTCAAATTGAAGAAGTCACGTGGCCAAAATCAATATATACGAACACCACTGTTACTCATCATCTTATAAATTAATTATTAAAAACCAAAATACAAAATTAATTGAAAAAACTCTATTGTTTACAATGAAAAAAATACAAAAGTAAAAAAAAGTAATTATTATTTAGTAGTATGTTTGAAATTAATATGCAACTTATACATTTTTTTCCAACGTATGAGGACTAAAGGTGTCAAATTGAAGAAGTCACGTGGCCAAAATCAATATATACGAACACCACTGTCACTCATCATCTTATAATTAATACCATATATAAATATAATATTGGCGAGTTTATAAGGGAAAATTAAAAGAGGTCAGACATTCTTATAGTGGTTTTTTAAGTGAAAGTTTGTATAATTTAACAGATTTAAGTAAAAGTAATCTATTGATGTGATAACAAAGACTTTTGAGGTAAACTAATATAACAAAGTTTAAATTTGATAGAAGGAAATCACAGTTCAGATTTTAAAGTCAAGAAGTTTAGAGTTTAAGAAAAATTGAAGAAAGAATATTGTACGTAATAATACCAACATATAACATAACAAAGAATAGTCACGATAGCTACGACTTAATAAAAATAAAATAATATCAAAATAATGTTACAATTGAAGACATCGCCAATTAACAATTAAAGGATTATGGATTTACAAATTATCAATATAATGAACAAAAGGATTACAGATTACCATATTACACAAATTATCAATATAATGAGCTAAAGGATTACAACTTACCATATTACAAATTATTAAATAATGAACTGAAGGATTACAGATTATCAGAATAAAGATTTACTGATTTACATATTAACCAATTACAGGTTTATTAGTTACCGGATAACGAAATAAGGGGTTAATAGATGTTATGTACCATTTAGATTTTGACCAATTCCCAAGCACCCCCAAATAATTAAAACATGAGAGTATTGTTGGTGTCATAGTGATTAAAAAAAATCAAATTTTGATCGGATCAACAAAAACGTAAATCGAGAGCAGCAAAGCGCAGGAAAATGAAGAAATTCGGGTGAGAGCTACAGATCGTGGGATCATTGTTAGCTATTTTAGGGTAAAGGGTGGGACAAATTGGTAAATTTATGTTTAAAAAGGCAAAAAATCATTTAAAAAACAAGGATACCTTATTCAGAAAGCCAAAACAAGTACTTTTATTAATGCCAAACATTTTTTTTAATTTATTGGCTTTTTGAAAAAAACGTATAAATCAATAAGTCATTTTCAAATTCATTCCCGAACACCCTCGAAGTAATGGGATTGGGACCAAGAACAAGTGGCTTTCCTTTGATAGCAAAAAAATATAATTTATTTTGAATACATCTTCATTTTTAAAAAATAAAATATGCCTGAATGTCGATAAAAATATTAAACACAGTTGCGTAACTTTTTTTTTAATAAAAAAAGTTAACGTACGCAATGTATTAGAAAAAATCAAATTAATTAAAAACTAAATGAGTTTAAGTCATATGTTATTTAAAGCATAAGGGGTAAAGCTGAAACTTAAAAATATTTTATAAGAAGCTACTATTAATAGTCCATTCAAAATATATAGGATGGAGTTCTAAAGTGAACACTAGTGTATTTGTAAACTTAGTGAATAAATACTGGACATTAATTCACATCATCAAACTGTAAAATACAATAGTGTATTTTAATCATCAAATCCTAACCATTGATTTACACTTGTGTATTGATAATCAAGGGGGTCGTTTACAAATGAAGCTGAACCAGTAAGAGGTCTAAACCATTAAGAGGCAGTTTAATGTTTAACCATTCAAAGGCAAATGTCTGACCAATTCAGATTAGAGGTCTTAACCATTTAGACTCATTATAATACTTAACCATTCAGAGGCAAATGTCTAAACCATTCAGACATATGCTCACGAAACAAACAGTTTGAACCATTATGTGCTGAACGTTGGGTCGATACCCGAGTGGTTAATGGGGACGGACTGTAAATTCGTTGACAATATGTCTACGCTGGTTCAAATCCAGCTCGGCCCAACAATTTGTCAATCTACGTAGAACACTCTTGTTCTTAATAAATACCTGATACGAGAGAATAAAAAGGAATCCAAAATTTCTGCTAGATCTCTTCTTATTTCCCTGGGATTGTAGTTCAATAGGCAAGAGCACCGCCCTGTCAAGGCGGACGACAAGAGAAAGTGTGAAAACGGTGAGAACGAATCCTGGTCGAACACGTGGCGGAGAACGCTAAATGATATGCAGGGCACTATTGTTATTGTCCAGGTTCCGCTTAATAAATAGCGTTATAATTACTTTTCAAACAAAAGTCTATCAGATAGCGTTTTGTTCTTTATTCTTGTTTCAATGGCGTTTTATTTTCAAAGCAATATTTTTTGAAATGTCGTTTATGTTTCAAGGTCCTTCTTCCTATATTCAATATTTGGCGTTTACGATTAATGGCCTTTTACACTTGGTTACGTATATCTGATTAGTTGAGAATATTGGCGCTAATTTGTAAACATCAGTTCTTATTATTTATTAATTATTCAACTTATGGCGTTTTCATTAACAAGTTTTAGAAAGATAGTAAATCAGTGATTCTTATTATTTGTTATTCAACTACTGGCTTTTTTATTATGACGTTTCATTAAGATACAAGTAGATGCGATAGTCTAAACGAAATACATTAGTCAACATGAGAATTATATAATCAAAGCAATTCATGTCCTTTAAGTTAATCTACATATTCCTCCATCCTTTGTTCTATTCTCTTGAACTCTATTTTATACAATTCACTAATTCTTGCTACCCCTAATTGCAAGAATTTATTTAAAGATTTGACCAGTTTTCTTCTGTTTTCATTTTTGCTATGCAGTAGGATTTTTGCAATGTATTTGATACTGAGGTCATTTAGCTGGCTTTGTTGTAGGTCATTTTGGGCATTTTCTTTTGCTAGACTACATTCCCAACCAGCCAACTGCCCCATACACGTTTCCATATGCCTCATTGCAAAAATATTATAATCGATCACGTTAGACAATGTCCTCCATCTTTTGTCTCACAATAGGCGTCATCTTCATGATCATAGCCATCGGGTGTTTTTGAATACGCAAGTAGTTTGCAAAAGCATCTTGCTGCAATTTCCCATTTTTGCATATATTAGTATGGCGTTTTGTCAACATAGTTTCTACATACAAAGTTTTTAAGATACTTACCAACTTTTTCACCCATCCACCATACTATTTCTTGATGCTGAGTGTATCCTGCAACACTGTTATCCAATACATCAACTCTTCTGTGTTTTAGATTGAAGCAGACAATATAAAAATGTCTTTGGGCTATTATTGGCATGAAGATCAGATCATAATCATCTATCTTTCTATCTTTCCGGTCTTATTTGAAACATGTGTGTTTCAAAACAATTCCATGTTGTTGTTGAATTCTTTCTGTCGATAACTTGTTGTGTTATCATACATGGGTGTATTCTGTAATTTTGAGTAACGACATTTTTAACAACAAGACAAAGTCATAATATAATTGCATCAATTAAACATAGCAAAGGAGTTACCAACATTATTTGTATGCAAAATAATCTTGAGGGTGATTTAGGAGCCTTGTATCTTTCTTCATAGTTTCGGATACGCCCCCAAGTTTGAATAATGCAGACATGAGCATACAATCCTGGTCTCATGCTCTTAGAAATCACCCTTGAGAGTTCTGACACTCCTTCAATCTTGAACGCGATACTCTTGATAAAAAAATAGCATATGGTGTTTTAGTTATTTAAACTCATTTTTTACATAAGACATGGCGTTTTGGAAGATATACATGCATATACATGTATTCTTTTAACGTAACAAATGCAAATGTTAACGTAACAATAGCAAAGTTTGGCGTTTACATGGCGTTGTGGGTATGCTATCTATTTTCATCTTAAGGGCAGCACCAAACCCCATGTCGTGTACTGCCTGTCTTTGATTTTGATTCAGATTTATAAGCCAAGCAGTCAAGTTTGTAGGTTTTACTAACAAAACTCTAGCCCCACTGAACTAAAAAAATGGTTCTTTTTCAACCTCAACATCCTGACTTAAGGCCTTCCTCTTATTGGCGTTTTGGGCCTTACCGGTGTGCACATACATTTATTGTTACTCTAATCCCATTTTTTCCTATAAATCAAGTTTAATTTCCATGGCATTTTAGTACTAGTTAAATGATATATGATGTTCAATAAGGCAATCTTAGATGATATATTGCGTTTAATATAAGTAAAATGGTGATCTCATACAGTCAAACAATATTATACAAATGATACATTTATTGGCATTTATTAACAAACTATCAAAGTATATTACATGATGTATGAAGTTTTACAAACAAACATCATAAAAAGTAACCATTTGTACCATGTTTTGTTGTTGCTTGGTGGACCTTTGGCGTTTTGGAGCAGGTGACTCTCTGGATTCCATACCCATAGAAACTGCAATTATTGATAAAATTAAAACGCCAAAAACATCATACAACTAGCATAATGTAAATAGAAGTTAACTCAGTTTTTTACCTCTGGATCTTGTTTGATGGTTAGACGCCATAATATTGTGGTTTCGCGTTTCCTTTGGAATGGGGGGGGGGGGGTTTCTCTGGGAAGTATATATGTTTCGATTCCGTTTTATGGGTTTTGTAGATGCACATTTACCTTTTTCCCCTAATGAAGCGCGTCCACGTTTGAAAGTTCATGTTATTTAGGAAAACGCCACTGTGCCAATCTAATCCACAGATTGTTTTGATCCAACGGATGAGGGGCGTTCTCACCGTTTTCACACTTATAAGAGTTTTCTCTAAATCCCGCCACTATATAATATATATATATATATATATATATATATATATATATATATATATATATAGGGATGGGTTATAATAGGAACCGTCTTTAGATGCGAGAACCATCGGAACCATTATCCACCCTAGATTTCTCATGTATGAGTGGTTGAGATTGAATTATTTACGTTTGATTTGTCTTGTAGTAATTTTATTGATTAAAAAGAATAAATAGTACAAGAAGGGTGTTTTGGAAAATTTGGCTTGCGTACTATTTATGTCAACTTGCCAAACTAACAATCAAACATTATAGATTACATCACTTTTCATGTTAACATTAATTACATTTATCTATAAGAAAAGAATTAACTGTAACCCATGATTTTTATACAAAAAATTCCACTACATGTATAAAAAGAAAACGATTTCAATCTCTGATATTGATCTTCATTTTTTTTTATTATCATCGTCATTTGAACTCAAAATCCCCAAACCTACGAAAATCAAAGAAAAAACAAATCGTTTACATTCCACAAACGTTTAGAATAGCTCGGGCCGGCAATTAGGGGCGTAAAAAAACATTTTTTTATCGTGTGTAATAAAAAAACATTTTTTTTACATTCGACACCGTTCGCGAATTTTTTTTACATTCAACAACGTACGAGAAACCATTTTTCAAACATATGTGAAAACTAAACATTTACGCGTGCCGTTTTTACATACGTTTGAAATATAGATTTACACGTGCTGTTTAAAGGAACTCGAACCGACAATCAGGGGCGCAAAAAACTTTTTTTTCATTCGACACCGTGAAAAAATATTTACATTCTACAACTTGCGTAAAAACATTTTTTCAAATGTACGTAAAACCTATTTTACGCCTTTCGTTTTTACATACGTTTGAAAATTAGATTTACGCGTGACATTTATAGGAGCTCGGGTCTACGATCAGGGGCGTAATAAAACTTTTTAAAGCACGTAGTCAAAACATTTATTTTTTTTTTTTTACAAAGTGGTGCTCTCATACTAAGTTCGCTAAATGTTTATACACATTGTCAAACTTTTTTTACGCACGTTGTCAAAACTTTTTACATACGTTGTCAAAAAAATTTTACGCACGTTTCCAATGTTTTTTTTAAAGCTGTAGTGTAAAGAAATCAAACGTTAATGAATGAAATAGAAATTCTCAATGAACATAATAAGACAAATATATCTTGCATTTTATAAAAAAAACATTGTATTAGAATTAGGGAAAATAGAGCAAAAAGAAATAGATATCATTTTCAATCAAAATTTTCTAATAAACATATAAGACAAATTGTTTTGGTCAAAAATCGGTTTAATAATAATGTAACCAAACTTTGATTGTGAGATAGAGTGCTAATGTGTTGAACAAATTGTGTAAACGAATATGAAATGATGAACACACGAGGAAAAGCCCTTGATCACTAGTAGATCGCCGACATAAAACCTCGGATAGTCAAAACTATCACTATCAACTATATTGCAAGAAATTGATTACAACTTTGGAAAATCTTGAGCTTGTTACAATTGAATTCTAGTGTTTGTGCGTAGAACAGTTTGAATGTTGCGAGAGAGTGTGTGTGTGTGTGTTCGTATATGCTAAATCAAGCCCAAAATCCTCTGATGTAATTGGAAATATCCTAGTAGCTAACTATTTGAAAATTAGGCAAGTCTCCCACGATCTCATATAACGGCTACTGCTTCACTTGCACGTGCATGAATATGAGCATATTCCCCGATGTTCCAGCATAGACTAAGTCCACTTCGTAATGTACCTGCGAGTACAAGCTAAAAATATAGGAAACAATTGTTAGTCAACATAAGTAATAATAAGGATCCTTGATCCTCAGACTTCCTACACCATCTATGAAGGATAAGTGATCTAGGTCAAATCTCAGGATACATGATTCATAGTATCAAAATCAATGCCCTAACAATTGCCCCCAAATATGGCGAATAAGAAGTTAATTAGATCAGCCATATTTCCATTAGATGCGGACTAACCGTTGTGCATGTAACTAGCCGTTACACTTCTTGACGTCATTGGTCTGCAACAATCATCACGTTATATATGGTAGAGATAGGATTGAGAAACCATTTAAAGATCAACAGATCCCTTTTAAATCCTCATTCCAAGATCGAATCAGGTATTCTTCTTCTCTCTTCACTTTTTCTCTGAAATTTCTTCATCTTCTTTTCTTCTTTATCATGGCGAAAATGGCCACTAGATCCTCTCCGAGCAAGAGCCAAGATTCTGATGACATACCCCGAAGCCAAAACCTTCTCTCAAACCCATCTTTGGAGCTTTTCAAGTTCACTGATCTTAAGATCGATAGCTTGCATTCATGTTTCCCTCCAAAGACCATATTCTGGCCATACGATTCCACCATGAAATGCGATGCTATCTCACTCATTTGGGTGTGCTTCCCTGCCTTACCTTTCCTTCACGGCTTCACGTACCCCTTTCCTGATTTCACTCAAAGGTTTTTCACCCTCACCGGCATGAGCTATAGTCAGGCCATGCCTATGCTTTGGAGGGTTTTGTATACCCTTGAACAAATCATCAGCAAAGGAGGAATCGAATTCAATCTATCCGAGCTTTCCTACCTCTACAGCCTCGTCACTCATGGTTCCTATCGGTTCTTGCTCAAAGCCAAAACCCAACAACACTTACCATTCTCAAATCCACGCAAAACGGTTTTGCCTGAAATAATCAATTCTTCTTTGTGCGAAGGGACTCCATTCCTCTTGGGAATAGTTTACCCAAAAAGTGGATCATGAAGGGTAGAATATAGAATCCTTAGGTAGTCAATGCAGAAATTATTTCTTATTGCTAACTTGTTTACTTTTTTCTTTTTGCATGCAGTGACCAATTTTGCCTGCCTTGCCAATTCACTAGGTTCTGAAGAGAGAGTTATTGTATTTTGGACCCTTGACTCATCGATTAGAACATTCAAACCAAGAACGAAGGATCCAGAAGCCAACACTTCTACCTCCTATACAATGTCGAGTAAGTATTTTGTACATTTGTAATAGATATAATTTTGTATTGAAAAAGTTGTACAAAGTAAGAAGACTTTTTTTGTCGAAGTAGGTGCTCAGAAATCCATCAGCAAGTCTGCTACCAAGTTCGGCCTGGATGATGTTCACAGCATCATTTCTCCCTGCTCCATCAAGAAGGAGCTGGCCAAAGGCCCAAGCTTTCCGGAGCCAAAGGCCATCACCACCAGGGCCAAGGCTGGGTCGAAAAGGAAGAAGCCCATGGATGTAGAGGAATATGAGCTCAAGGCTGAGCGGCTGATCCATGACTTCATTGCTGAGATAAGGATCGTTGATCCATTTCTGTTATTATCATCTTTAGTAAAGGATCCTTGATTATAACTGAACATGTTATCCATTGCAGAGGTTTGTTCGGTTGAAGGCCCACAAGGACAAGAGTCTGACTGAGCTGGATGATAATCTAGCTGATCTTCAGTTTATAGCTGCTGCCAAGTACATAATGACTTCCAAGCTAGAAAAAGAAAACAAGCTTTTGGAGAAGAAGATCTTGGAGGCTGACAGGGCGGAAATGAAGGCAACTGAAGAGGCCAAGATTTGCGCTGCTCAAGCTATCCTTAAGGCTAGGATCAAGATTGTCAAGGAGACAATGGATCCTGCCTTTGAACGGTCTTCATGGGATCTGGCTGGATGGGAGGCAAGACTCCTGGAGCTTGGTGAGGAGCCGGAGCCGATACAGATGCTAGAGTCTGGATCTAGCGGAGCTAAGGAGATGATCGAGGTTGCTAGAGGTGAAGCAGGAGGTGCTGGTGCAACTGAAGGTGATGCTATCTGAGTGGGCGATGAAGGATATTATTGCCTAGGCCTGAGCCTACTTTTTTAGGATTTTGTGGTTTTTGTTAATGATGTTTTGATTCTGAACAATTTTGGTCTGTAAGTATTTGAACAATAGGTATTTAGGTTAAGGATCACTGATCTTTCAGACAATAGGGAGTGGCAAAGGTTGATGGGTCCTTCTGTTTGTGGAGGATGAAGCCCTTGACGCCCCTCACTTTTATTTCACTGCACTTGATGAATAATTAGTATGGACACCCTTTATCAACCCAAGTGGACGGGCCACGTTTTGCTGGTAGAAGCTTGGGTTGATAATTCTAACAATATTTTGAAAGGGTTTTAATAAAAATTACAACCTTTTGACTATCCTTTATGTTGTATTTTTATTTCTGAAATGTTGTTTTGATATATCAATAGCTTTATTTTACAAGACTTTAGAAAATCTTGGATTACCAAAAATACACTAAGTATCTATCATGACAACTCTATGAAATATAAGAAATTATGTGACCAACAGTCACGCATTTTCAATCGGAAGGTCTAGGGTGTAAGTAATAATTCAAATAAGCTAGGGATAAAAAATACCAAAGAATCCAAGTTAAGACTCTGTATCCTTAAAATTTACAAGTACAAACAGACCAAAGAAAATCGGTTAAGGTTTAAGGATTCAGGATCCTTATTTGCAAAATTCCATGAACCTGTAACAAACCACTTGGGACTAAACCAAATATTCTGGGAATAGATCCATTATAACTGGGAACAAATCCAAACAAACTAGGGACAAGCCCAAAATTCTTGGGATCTGGCCCGAACTGGGGACAAGCCCAACGTGAGTGACATGAAAATGCAAAAACCTTAGCTAACGCGAAAACATTAGAAACCTTAGGATAACGGATGTATGGTATGTTTACCATTATATTTAGGATCCTACATATAGCCAACAACAATGCCCCTAGAGCGGGTATTGGTCCCATTGCCTCGAACTATACTTGGATAAACGTGCGCTACTGGCGGGTGTCGAAACCCAATTCGTGTGAAAGGTAAAAACCTTTAAACCTTGGAAGATATAAGATACCTTAAACGTGGGAGAGAGGTGGCCAACCCCTTAATCCTTTGTAAATAAATGTCAAAGACTCTGCAAAAGCTTAGAACTTTATAAAAATGGATATTAAATGCTTAATATCCTTTCCTTATAATGAATAATGAGTATAAAATAAAAGAGAGTAAAAGTAAGATGTTACCGAAGTAAGGATCACATATCCTTTGAGGATCCTAGATCCTAGGTCAGAATACTCGAGTCTCTAAGGATCCTTGATCTTTCTCACACGAAGTATTTCTTCAGATGAACAACATTTCAAGCTCTTGGGAGAAGATCACCATCCATACTTAGTAAGTGATATGCCCCTTTTCCAGCTTCAGCTTCTATCAAGTAGGGACCTTCCCATTTTGGTGCTAATTTTTCATCAGCTGGATTCATAGTGTTCTAGTTAGCTTTTCTTAGAACCAAATCACCAACTTGAAATATTTTGATCCTGACATTTTTGTTATATGCTCCAACCATTCTTTGTTGATAGATAGCCATCCTTAATCTTGCCAATCTCTGAGCTCGTCCACAGTATCCAGGTCTTGGGTCAGGTTTTCAGCATTTGTTTCAGGATCACGGATGCTTGTTCTGGCTATAGGAACCACCATTTCTGTAGGGATCACTGCCTCTCCAAAAGACTAGGGAGAATGGAGTTTGACCCGTAGCATTCTTCGGAGTTGTTCTATCTGCCCACAGGACATACGGTAGCTTTTTAGCCAACTTTCCTTTCTTGGACCCAAGCTTCCTCTTCAAGTTGTTGACGATTATCTTATTGCTTGATTCTACTTGACCATTGGCTTGTAGGTGGACTGGCGTTGATGTTATCATCCTAATCCCCCAGCTGTCACAAAAGTTAGTAGTTTTACTCCCAATAAATTGGGATCCATTATCACAAACAATTTCGGAAGGAATTCCAAATCTGGTAATAATATTTCTTTTAATGAAGAATATGACTTCTTTCTCCCTAACTTGAGCAAAGGCTTCTGCTTCTATCCACTTAGAGAAGTAGTCCATCATGGCCAGCATTAATACTTTTCCTCCAGGTGCTTTTGGGAGTTTACCAACTATATCCATCCCCTATTTCATGAATGGCTAAGAGGAAGTTATTGGATGTAAAGGCTCTGCTGGCTGATGTAGGATGTTGCTGTGTCTTTGACAAGCATCACATTTTCTTGCGTATTCCACAACATCCTTCTTCATTCTAGGCCAGTAGTATACTGTTATGAGGATCCTTGAAAATAGTGCTCTGCCTCCCGTGTGATTTCCACAGTCTTCTTTGTGAAAATCCTTCAAGACTTCTTGAATTTCTGAATCCTCAATGCACTACAAATAGGGACCCGCAAGAGTCTCTTATATAAATATTATTTAGTATGGTGAATTGAGATACCTTAATCCTAAAGGCTCTAGCATTCTCCCCAGTGGGAATCTCCCCACTCTAAATATAGTTCAGAATTGGAAGGATCCATGATCCTGAATTTGACTGCACATCATTACTAGGTACGGTTGAAGTATCTTCCACTATCTCCATCGTTTCGCTTTTCTCAATTGCAGGATATAGGACATGGATGATAGGTATCCTGACATCCTTTGGCATCTTTAAGGATGATCCAAGGTTAGCTAAAGCATCTGCTTTGCATTCTCCTCTCTAGGCACATGTGTTAAGCTGAAAAAAGAAAAAGAATCTGCCAGTTTCCTGTCTATCTCTAAATATTTGATTAGCTTTTCTCCTTTGACAGTATATGAGCCAATATAATGATTAGTAATTAGTAATGAATCTACATACACTTGAAGATATATGATCCTCATTTGCTTAGCTAATTGCAAACCTAGTATTAAGGCCTCATATTCTGCCTCATTATTAGTAGTTTGGAATTCATATGCAATGGATTGGGGTATTATGCCCCCCTGTGACGATTTTAGTAGTATGCCTAGTCCAGTTCGTTTGACATTTGAGGCTCCATCTGTGAAGAGTGTCCAGGGATCCTTGGTTTCCTCAAGCTGTTGAACCTCTAGTTCAACTTCCCTTTTGTAGATCACTACTAAAATTAGCCACAAAGTCAGCTAAAGCTTGAGACTTGATGGCAATCCTGAGTTCATACTTAATGTCATATGCACTAAGCTTGACTGCCCACTTTGCCATTCTACTTGACATTTTAGGTTTCATGAGGACATTCTTAATAGGAAAGTTAGTTTTCACAATGATAGTATGGGTTTCAAAATAATGTCTAAGTTTGGTGGAAGCCATAATTAAAGCAAGAATTAATTTCTCTAAATGAGAATACCTGGCTTCAGCATCAAGAAGGCTCTTACTTACATAATACACTGGATGTTATTAACCTTCATGATCCTTAAAACAATACTTACTGCTTTACCCGAAACAACTAAGTACAAGGATAATGGCTCACCATCTTCTGGTTTCATCAGGGTTGGTGCAGAGGATAGATAATCCTTGAGAGCCTTGTGTGTAGCTTCACGCTTCTCAGTCCACGTAAACTTCTTATTCTTCCTCAATATGTCATAGAAATCTTTGCAACTTCTCTGGGGATTTTGATATGAATCTGTTTAGGGACGCAATTCTTCCTGTCAATCTCTAGACATCCTTGGCATTGGTAGAGGATTTTATATTCACAATCGCCTTAATCTGCTCTGGACTTGCTTCGATCCCTCTCTTAGTCACCATGTATCCTAGGAACTTTCCAGCTTTAACACCAATATGACATTTGGAAGGATTTAACTTCATAATGTACTGGTCAAGGATGTTAAATGCCACTTCAAGATCTCCAAGATGATCCTCTACTTTCTTAGACTTGACCACCATGTCATTGATGTAGACCTCCATAGTGTGTCCAAGTTGTTCTTTGAACATCATGTTTACCAACCTTTGGTACGTGGCAACTGCATTTCTTAATCCAAAGGGCATAGCAATATAACAGTATATGCCAGTGGGAGTCATGAATACCATATCCTCTTGATCAGATGGTTCCATCTGAATTTGTTGAAATCCAGATGAAGCATCCATAAAAGTAAGCAATTCATGGCCCGCTGCTTCCACCATGGAGTCATTGTGAGGAAGTGGGAAAGGATCCTTGGGACATGCTCTAGATCAGTAAAATCTACGCATACCCTCCACTTTCCATTGTTCTTTTGGACAACCACCACATTGGCTAACCATTTTGGATACTTGACTTCTCTAATCATGCCCGCCCTTAACAGTTTGTCCACTTCTTCTTAGATAACGATATTCCTTTCAGGTGCAAACTTCCTTCTCTTTTGGTGGATTGGCCTAAAAGATTTATCAATGCCCAATTTACAAGTAATAATATCTTTGGAGATACCCGTCATATCTTCATGCTTCCAAGCAAAAGTAGATTTCCTTCTCTTTAAGAAGGATACTAGATCCTACTCTATGCTATCCAGGATCCCAGATCCTATTAAAACTTCGGATTCAGGATCCTCAGGGTCTAGTAGTATATCTTTGACGTCTTGCTCCCTAGCCACCATGACATCCCTTGGAGGATACTTTAATTGCTATGCTTCCCTCGGTCTTGAAGCTGGCTTCATAGAAGAGGTGTAACAGTTCTTTTCCTTTTGTTGATCGCTTTCTATTTTCACAACTCCCATGGGGTTGGTAGCTTCACACATTGATGGTATGTCTAGGGAACCACCTTCATATCGTGTATCCAAGGCCTGTCAAGCATAACATGCAACAAGACAAACAATCAATAACAGAAAATTTTTGTATAGAGTTTACTCCCTCAATGTAAATTGGGAGTTTGATGTCCCCCAGTGTGTTCTTTGTCTCTCTGCTGAAACACACAAGGACTGACGATCTTGTAACTATTTCAGTTTCCGGGATGTTCATCCTTTTGAGGATATCAAGTTGAATAATTTTCACGGAGCTCCCTCCATCAATAAGGATCCAGCGAACAAAGTGGTTAGATATAATAAAGTAATGACTAAGCCATCATGATGAGGATCCTGTATATCAACATGGTCATCCTCATCAAAGGATATGATTTTCTGCTGAGTCACAGTAGAGGTTCGGATAGGTCTGTCTCCATTCTTAGCGTTGTCTCTTTAGCATGCCTCTTCGCTGCAGAGAATGAGGTTCCACATATATCAGAGCCTCCAGAAATGAAGTTGATGATTTGAGTGTCTGCCGTTGGTGTAGGAGCTCTTTCGGGCAGTTTTTTTCAGGATCCTGGATACTTGATTTCTTCTTTCCAAGTAACTCTTTCAAGTAGCCTTTGCTGAGGAGGTAGCCTATCTCCTTCCTGAGTGTGATACATTCATCGGTAAGGTGGCTGAAGTCTTCATGTATGCACACCATTTTGATATATCCTTGTTGGATGTAGGCTTCTCATTCTTTTTGGGCCACCTAGCTTTCTCACCTAGATTCTACAAAGCAAGGATTAGTTCACTATTATCAGCAGAAAAACAATGCTCAGATATATGAGGATACTCCTCATCATCCTCTTCTTATTCAACTAAATGAACATTCTGATTGTAAAGTTTGAAGTATTGCCTGGATCGATTATTCTTGTAGAAGGATCTTTACTTCTCTTGTTTTGATGATCCAGATAACCTGTCTTGGATCCTTTTTTCATCCTCCAGTTGAATGAACCTCAGAGCCTTGTTCCTTACTTCATCTAAGTTCCTGCAAGGTGTCAAAACAAGATTATCATAGAAAGGAGAATCTTTTTATAATCCCATCTTAAACACCTCTACAGCAGTAGCAATGTCTAAGTTTGGGAGTTCCAAGGATTCTCTATTAAATTTAGTAACATAATCTCTAACTGATTCATCACGGGCTTGGGTGATCCTATACAAGTCACTAGTTAACCTTTCAAAAGTTCTACTGCAAGAAAACTAATTATTGAATAAGTTAACTAAATAAGAAAATGAAGTTATAGAATAGGGAGGAAGGCTTAGCATCCATTTTAGTGTTGATCCAAAGCCTTTGCATAAACAAGCTTCTTTCAATCTTTCAGGAATGGGGTTAATTTCCATTCTCTCTCTGTATTGAGCCACATGCTCTTCTTAATCAACGGTATCGTTGTATAACTTCATATTGGGGGTCTGAAAAAGTTTTGGTATCTCAGCACTGCATATGGGAGGTGCAAAGCGAGATACTCTTGGACTTCTGTCTGGAATCTCGTGAATGGGTTTGACCACTCCTAGGATGTTGGATATCATGTCCTTAAGTTTCTACAACTCTCTAGCCATGGCTTGGTTGATCCCTGCATCCTGCATGTAACCATAGTTAGTATCAAAAGATGTATTAGAAGTGTTACCTCCTAATTGGTTTGAATTTGGTATCCTAGAAGAGTATCTAGGATAAGACATGTTCGGTGCAATGGTAGGACCATAACCCTTCGTGAACTTCAGAACTTCTTAGTGGTTGACTCCTTGAGGATCCTTGATCCAGACAAATGTTGAATGCCAGATACATTGGTGCTGAAGGTCTTGATGGATACTCCATGGATCCTTGAATCCGAGTTGAGGATCCTAGATGTTTAATGTAGAATCCTTGGGGTTGGTACATTCCCTGTGATCCTCTAGGTTCGTAAAAGAATCCTTGAGGCTCATTGGTCTCCAGTGATCCTGGCCGAAGGATAGAGGATCATTAAGATTGGAAGTAGGGTCCTTGAGGCTGTGTCATTGCTAGCGATCCATGCTGGATGTAACACCCTGTAAAATTGTGTCCAATAATATAGCGACACATGTCGTATTTTTATTTTAAGTCTATTAAAGACTAACATGGACTAAAAAGCATCAACATGCTCAAATTAAGTCTCTGAGTGATCTTCTGATGTCAACATGCATAAACCAAGTCTCTGAGTGACCATTAGTGTCAACATGCTTAAAACATAGCCTCTGAGTGACCATTAGTGTCAACATGCTTAAAACTTG
Organism: Scalesia atractyloides; assembly: GCA_947069175.1. Lineage (NCBI taxonomy): Eukaryota > Viridiplantae > Streptophyta > Magnoliopsida > Asterales > Asteraceae > Scalesia > Scalesia atractyloides. The sequence continues at coordinate 12,964,039 of CAMTDV010000116.1, read as the reverse complement.
GCCTCTGAGTGACCGCTGTGTCAACATGCCCAGCCTCTGAGTGACATCAAAGTCAACATGCTTATAATGAGCATCTGAGTGATCCTTTACGAAGTCCTAACTCTCATACGTTCCATTTGTTGGACGAGAAGGATTATATCCATAATTAATTGAAAGTTGGATAATGGAAGGGTTAAAAGTGTCAACTTGTTAATTTATACCTCTGAGTGACCTTTTAACGAACCGAGAGCTCGACAATGCCCGGCCATACTCTCGGGTACGCCAAATATTGGTTACGGAGGGTTAAATATGTTAAAAAGGTTTTTTAGGAGGTTTTATAAGTTGGGGGCTAAAAGTGTCGAACTTTGATTCTTGTAATGAGGCGCTCGCGGGGCGTGAGAGACCAGGCCTGGGTCTCTCGTGGGGCGCAAGAGCCCTGTGTCTGCAGAAAATTGCCTTGGCCTCCACAAAAATTCCCAAAATCCATTTGATTTGAAACCATGGCTTTCCAAACTACTATGTCACGTTTTAGGACACTTGTAAGCTTCCTCTTACACCCCTTAGCACCTGGCATCACCTCCTTCAAGCTCTCCAACTATAAATAGGTGCCAAGGTTCACCATTTGAACTTGCACCTTTCTCATTTACAACTCTATCTCCCTCCTCTGGAAGTTTCTAACTGAAAGGAGCATCCAACTTAGTTCTATTGCATCCTAGGAACCACTTGTAAGTGTTCCTTCCTCTTGCATTTTCGTTTATATACTTTTATAGCCAAAAGTCAAGCGTTTTACGGAAAACGCATTGACTTTCGGTTAAGACCATTATGGTCCAGCCATTGTTCGTAACGAACATGGCTAAGTGATCGTAATAAGGTAGGTGTTAGTCCATATAAAGGGCACCCCCTGAAGATCACGTTTGCTAGACCAATTGACGGGTCAAAGTTATTATATTAAAAAGTTAAACAGACCATTTTTCGGAAATGTTATAATTTGATCTTATATATGTTATGAAAACTATTTTGACACTTAAATAAGTTGGTAATAATTATTAGAACATGTAAGAACATTTCGGCTCGTCAATTTCAGTTCTAGGATCGGTTCTTAACCGAAAGTCGTGAAGTTTGACTTCTGCTTTGACTTTCGATTCTGACCAGAGAGGAATGGTTTCCGATGAACTACTCCTTTAGATTAGTTAACTACTGATCTAAAGTTGCATTATGATCATAATATAATATAGTATAACCCTCTGAGGTTATATTACATGATCATAATCAAAATCTGAGTTTATGCACAAGTTCCGTAATTATGCCATTTTGACTAAAATGCCCTTTTTGCATAAAAAGATGTTTAAATGATAATGAACTTGAAAATGAGTTTCCTACTGATGTAATATTATAAGTAAGATTATTTGGGATGTCAAAACAGATTATAAACTAAGTTTATAAACAAGTCCTTGTATTATGTCGATAAATGACGATAAGGCCCTTGGCTTATAAAATGGTTTTAATCACATCTTTTCAAAGTAAATCTTTTACCTAATGATATTTTATATTAAATAACATATCTAAGACTTGTTAATCTGATCTTAATATCAGTTTTCATTAAACATCGCATAAATCGTCATTTTACGACATAAACGCCATTTCGGCGCATATCATGGTCTTAAACCATATTTATTAACCGAGACTTGTTACCTACTGATTTTAAAACTTATTTTAAATATTTTTTTACAGTAGGTATATGATACGAACTGAGAATCCCAAATAATTTTTAAAACTATGTGTAATATGACCAAAATGCCCTTTCAGTGCATAGTTTGGTCATAAAATATAATTTACACATATAATTAATATCCTACGGATATTATATCACAAATAAGTTATTTTTTCCAGAATACATATGATCATAACATTAAAATATATTCAAGTTTCTTTTATACGGTATATAATTACCGAAATGCCCTTAAGAGGCATAATTTCATTTTAAAACCTTAACGGGCATATAAGTTGATATCCTACTGATATTGCAACTTATTTAAAATATAATGGCATATAGAACTTGTCCATGACTTATCCGGTTACTCGATATCGTTTACGGTTAAGCATATGTAACTAGTTTACGAAAATTAATCGAAACGGGTCTAACCTTGTCATTTAAGTCTCAAAATCCAGAATGCTTATAGTTTTGCCCATATTATACAAGTCAAGGTACTTGTTGGGTTAAACTACATTATACCCGATCATCGTTTAATCTAACGTTATACGTTTTGATCAAATATGCTAGTCGGTCTAAGTCTATGACTTAAACAAGACCGTTAGTATTTAATTGGTTAGCTTATGCCATAATCCAGACTAGAGACTTGCCGGTAAATGCTATCTGCACTTAGTACTTTTGTGTACGGCTGAGTTAATAAATCTTGTGTTAAACGAAGAATAGCTCAGGTAAATACTCTCGACTTATTTTCCCTATACGCGCTTGGGATACGGTAAATTATTACCACTTAGTCGGAAATGGGATCAATCGAATGCCGGATTGTGGCTAGTAAATTCGCATATTCTGTTTTAATCAGTTTTGTTTAATAACTTAAACATCGGGGGTTACCGTGTCCGGGATATCCTCGGCTCATTACATTAGATAATGGCCACGACCTTAGCGCGGGGTGTAGGCATACACCTGACAGACGCTCAAATGCAACTACCCACACTTGTTGGGGATAACTCCTTTGTGAGTTCATAAGTGGTGTGTACGTTAGTCATGTCTCAGTTTTTGTACTGGGCCTTGTATGTATGGACAAACATGTGAATCTGTTAACAAGGTTGCAAGGTCAACTTTCCCAAGGTATAAAAGATTTTGTGCCTTTGTGCACTTAAATCATTTTCAAATGTTTTCAAAATGAGTCAGTTGGGTGTATTTACCAGCGAAAGCTGGCGTATTTCAAAAAACTAAGCTGCAGGTACAATACCAAATAGGCTGGAAGTTGCTCGGTAGTGATATAAGAGGATCTTGCAAATCCTTAGATCTACCCAAAGTCTGTTTTACATTCCTTCTTTTGTATAATTTGTGATCTGCCTGTGGATCTTCTATTACGAACCGCCTGTATATTATTTTGGTACTTTGAACATTTGGTTTGTAATAGTAATTTAAACTCCAAGACTTCCGTTGTGCTGTGTCTAGTTGACTATGATATAAACTTACGTTTCCCACCCGGGCCCACCAGTGTTTGGTTGAAAATACGGGGTGTGACAATGGAGGTTTGAGGATTCTTGAAACTGGACATTGGATCCGTTAGAATGTTGGATCGTTGATGATGGAGTAGCAAAATCCAATGACCTAGGTATCAGCGGGGACCGATCTTCAGCTGGTCTCTTCTGCTTCTTGATCTCATCAATTTCATGAAGGATCCTTTGGTTAGTTTTGTCCTGCTGTTCCATATAGCCTTTCATCTGCAACACCAAAACAGAAATATTGTTATTAGTAGTTGTAGAAGAAGAAACAACAGGAGCTTTTGATACTGTGAAGACGGATGATGTCTTCCTTCTGAGCATTTTTAGCATTCTTCTAGAATGCAAGAGGAGTGGGAGGCAACGATGAACTGGTATGGGATGAGGTAACCGCCGGCATGGCACTTGAAGTGGATTTTCCATGAGAAGCCATGTAGTTTATGGAAATGAACGGAAATGAACGAAATTTCTTAGGATTGAAGCACCACTTGCCCCACGGTGGGCGCCAAACTGTTTTGGTAAAAAATCGGTTTAAGGATAATGTAACCAAACTTTGATTGTGAGGTACAGTGCTAATGTGTTGAACAAATTGTGTAAACGAATATGAAATGATGAACACAA